>CM062818.1:1469297425-1469897425 GCA_031772625.1 Pinus tabuliformis
CAACCAAAAATTGTTCTTCCTCGAGTTCTTCTAGTTGTGCAAGCCTTCTCCAGAGCTTCGCAGTTCGTCATGCCTATAGCACTGCTATTTGCAGACTAGGTACGATGTATTTTGTCGGCATGATAGCTTTTGTACCATAGACCCAACCAGAAGGGTGTCTCTCCCGTCAATTTCTTTCACATTGTCCTGTACGCCCATAACCACAACAAGTACGTGTAGGTCCCAGTCGTTTCGTTGCATGTTACATACCTTGTTAACACAATCTCCAGTATTTTGTTAAATGCCTCAACTGTTCCATTAGCTTGCAGGTGGTACGGTGTACTTTGCTGATGATACACTTAGAACTCCTCTGTGAGCGCTGATGGTTTCATTCAAAAAATGCATTCCGCGGTCACTCATTAAGATTTTTGGAAAACCAAATCATGTCAAACGTTTTCAAACAAAAACTTCGCAGTCGTAGCGGTCGTGCAGTCCTTGACCGACTGCGCTTCCACCCCCGTGTCAGGTACTCCATCGCAATGATGATGTAGCATGCCACCATCCTTCCCTGAGGTTTGATCAGTCCCATAAAGTTGATTGCCCATTTTTCGAATGGTTGCTATGTAATTTGTGGATTTAATGGGATCTCGTCCCTTCATGATGGTTTCCTTGTCCTTTGACATATATCGTAGCCTTACAGTGTGCTTTCAAATCCTGGTGCAGGGTTGGCCACCATAACCTTGCGAGAAAAATCTTCTGTTTGGTCGCGCGTCTAGCATACTGTCCTCCTGCAGCGCGCCCATGTGTTTCCACAAGGATCTGACCTCGTTCAAATTCGGGTACGTATCTTCATAATATCTCATCATTGCCCATCTTGTAGAGGTACCCCACGATGACAGAAAACCCTACTGCACACTCGACCAATTCCTTCTTCTGCAGGATTGAGTACTTCTTTGGCGCAATCCTTGTGGTTAGAAAATGGATTATATCTTCAAAGTGGTCGTCCATGACACGTACTATGAAGAGTTGTGCATCAGTAGTCCCTCCTCCAAATTTGTTGGTTCCTCGCCTGTCTCAATTCGTGACAAGTGATATGGTCATAGTTGAAGCATCTCGGCTTGACTATGACCTCAAAATCATATTCTTGAAATAGTAAAAGCCTTCTACATATGCGTCCCCAACCCCCCCCAACATAGGCTTGTTCACAAGGTATTTTAATGTGGAATGGTCAGTATACATCTTGAAATATCCTCTAAGTAAATAGTGTCAGTATTTTTGGAGTGTGTACACCATTTCCAGCCCCTCGCATTCAGTGGTAGAGTAGTTCTTTTCAGCTTTGGACAATCTTTGACTTGCAAATGCTATCAGGTGATCCACACCCTCTACGCCCTCCTGTGTGAGTATGGATCCCAATGTGATACACGATGCATCAACATGTACATGAAATTCCACGTCCCATTTTAAGAAGATCAAGATTGGCACGGAGGCTAGTTTCCCCTTTAGAACATCCAAACTCTTCAAGCAATATTCATTCTAACATTATGTAACATCTTTTTTCAATATCTTTTCCATCGGTGCAGTTATTTGGGCATAACTTTTAATGAACTTCCTATAGTATCCAGTGTGTCCCAATGTAGCGCACAGTTTTTTAACACTTCGTGGTGCTTCCAAATTCAGAATAACATCAATCTTCATAGGGTCCACCATCTGACCTTGTTTTCAAACCACATGTCCCAGCAGGTTCCCAAAGGGAATGAGGAAGGGAACTTCTTAAGATTCAATGTGATTTGATGTCAGCGGCAAGTATCCTGCATCGGACGTAAGCTTGCTACATGGTGTTTAACTAATCCAAATACAGTCTGATCATCCAAATAGACCTCCAAGAACTTATGGATGTATTCCCTGAACGCATCCACCACGATGCGTGAAAATATAGTTGATGTGTTATTTAGTCCAAAGGGCATAATGGTGCACTGAAAATAGCCCCATTCTGTTGCAAAGGTCATTTTGCTCCTATCTTCCAGTGTAATCTTGATCTAATGGTACCCTAAGAATCCATTCGTGAATGACTAAGCTCCTTGACTGCCAATATTATCCAATACTTCATCTATGAATGGTGTTAGGAATGGATCGTGTACACAGGCATTGTTAAGCTTACTGAGGTCCACACATATTCTTATTTCGCCCTTCTGTTTTTTTTCTCCTGTACTACCATAGGACTCACCTAGTTAGATTCTTCCACTAGTTCAATAATTCTTGCTATGAGCATTTTGTATAATTCATCGCGGACCTTTTCTTTATACTTTGGGTTCAAGCGGTATGATCGCTACCTAACTGGCTTCACATTGGGTTTCAAGGAGATCTTCATCATAACTAAATCACCCACGATCCCTTTCAAGTCTGTAATTTTTATCAGGAATAAGTCTTGGTATTCGCGAAGTAACTCAGCTACTTTATCGACCGTGGCATATTTCCAGTAGTCCCAAGCGTTGCGTACTTTGGCTCTGCCTCCATTCCAATTTTGACCTGTTTTGTCTTTAGCGGCGTGGTGATGTTGGGGTCTTCAAGTGATGGTCTGCAAACCTCGTGAGAGCCTTCGATTTCTAAAATGTTAATGTTTCGTGGGTCCTCATCATCCTCTTCAACATTTATGTTATAACACTCCATTGCACTGCTTAACTCTATCACCCAATCTAGATGAAGTACTCCCATTAGCTCCTATCGTATTTTGAAGATAGCGGATTTTAACTACTTGTAGCGCATCATCAATAGTATTCGACCACCGATCTTTGACTATGAATGTTAGCAAAAATCCCTCGCACAAGACATCCCATTTGCTTGTACCATGGCATAGTTCTATCTCAGTATACCAGTTCATGGGTATGAAATCCACGGTATGGTAGAATAAGTGCACCCATTCAAGTTGTGGCTCTTACCCATGGACCTTGGTCCATTTCGCAAGGTGTGTGCGTAGATCATCTCGTCCATCATATTTTTCTACTAGCCATAATTGTGTTTTTCTGAAACGTAAGCACATCATCCTTCTGCATCCATGCTAGGCTTCAAAAGTTCCTTGATGTGTACCCCACCATCATTCAAGTGTTGCGCATAGTGCCCACCTCAACGTATCAAATGCTCCTGTTTAGGTACTGCGCTTTCAAATTTTCTCAAAAATTCATCCACCATTGTCAATCCATCATATGTCAGCAACTCTCTTACCTCTATTGTTATTCAACGTAGTGATCTAACCATCATGTTGTAATTCAGCATCATGACTTCATGCAACTGATTCTGCCATCGCTCTGCTTCTTCATCTGAATCCGAAGTGTAGGAGCTTTCGTGCTCCCACAAGATTCTCCCATCTGCGATCAGATTCACCCAATCCTAGTCTCACTCAGTTATCTTGTAATTGCATTCAAGATCATTGTTGCTATCGTCGTCGCGCACTGGTTCATTATAGCGCACTCCTTTGGTTGGGTCCAGCGGGACTACTATGCATAGTGACTTTTTATCGAAGATCATTTTGTTCTTCTTCAGATTGATGACTCTATTCATATCGGTGGCCCGATCTATTCCTAGCAATGCAGGATAGGGATTATTGTCACCGATAATCTCTATCACTTCAAAATCCACCTACACGTTCATGCCTTCAATATCAACTTTGACCCCTTGCAACCTCCCCATGGGCAAAATCTTCTGTTGGTTTGCCATTTGTAACTGAATAGGGAACCATTGTAATGTAGGTTTGCCCATGCATTCCCAAGTCTTCTTTGATAGTACATTCGCATTCGAACCCAGATCTAGGATTACCTGATCCATTTCATACTCACCAATCTACACAGTCAACCTCATTTCCCTTCTTGTGCGCAAGGCATGCTTCCCCAATTTCCAGACTACTCGACGTTCCCCTGACCCCATGCACATAGTGATAAGTCCTTGTAGTCCTTTGACTACCTTATTGTCGTGTAGCAGTTTCATGCATGTCTCCAGAAAGGTAGTGAGCATTGAAGGATCCATCCCTGTTCTAGCTAATCCTTAGTACTTGGAGTGGAGGCCTCCGTGAAGCTCTTATTAGCTTCCATGAATGTCTCCTTAAATCATTCTAAATCAAACTCGGGTTCCTTTGTAGGAGCCTTACAAACCCATACACTTTCTTCTGACTGCTTCCCCTTATCATCTCCCATTGTCATACTGCTCCTGAGCATCATGTGTACATTTGGGTCTTCTTCACGTGGCTCAAACCTCATCTTTTGTATATTTTGAGTCGAAAGGGATGGAGTACCCCCTTTTTGGGCATCTTCACTATCAGCACAGGGAAATCTTCTGCCTCGTGATCAAATTGAGTATAGTACCAACATGATATCCTAGTCGGGTTCGTGCAATTGCGGGCATAATGCCCTGGCCCTCCGCAACTGTAATAGATTATCTGTCTGCAACCCCTCCCTGGTCCCATTCCACCTCAACCCTGATCGTGCCCCTGAAACCCAATGTGTGCCATACCTGTATTTGGGTGGAGATCTCGTGTTTCTACCCATACCCTGTAGGTAGGGGTCTGATCCATCATTAGTTCATAACTTCGGCAGGTGTGTTCGTCATCACCTACTGACCTGCAGAAATTACAAAACAACTATTGGGACGTATGTGTATACTTCTGCAACAGATGACAATTATCTATGGTATGCTTTCCTCCTATCTGGAAGATTACACACCATAACATAGATGTTGAGCTCAGCCCCACCTATGACTCTAGTCTTAATGGAATTGGCTCCTCTTGCTAAGTAGTCCACAAACACTGGGCAGTGATCTTTGTCGTGGCCCTGGCGTTTGCATTTTATGCACCATACTTCTTCGCGTGCCTCTAACCGAGGTGTCCTATCCTATTTCAAACTCTGCATTTCTAGACATATATTTTGTATCTGCGCGTGGATCTGTTGGAATCCCAATCCAGGGTCTTGTATAGGGGTCTCATGCAACTTCATTGCCATCTCCAACGCTTCAGCCTAGGTGGAAAGTTTTTGCTATGACAACACCATCCTTAATTGTCTCATAAGTGAGGCCACAAACCGTGTGCAATTTTATGCATACTTTAGCGTCATATTGGCTTCACGGATCATACTCTTCAGCCTTTGATCCAGATCCCAGGCGGTCTCGCTCAGAAGTATCGCAATTTCCTTAAACTTGATGATTAACTCCATCTCTGATTTTGGCCTGCTAAATTCCCTGTTCAATGCATTCTAGATCTCTGTAATTTATGCATTCAGGTGGTCATTAGAATGCTTGATGTACCACGTTAATGTGTGATCCTGCAATGCACTCACCAGTGTAGCCTTTTTGATATTATCATCTACAACACCCTGTGCTTCCATACTGCTCTCACTACGAACCAGAATTAGTCTGAATCTTCATTCCCTACTCCTCCAAATATTGGTAGTTTAATCACACTTGCCATACTGAATTGTGGAGGTGGCAGAGGTGGAGTGTGTCGAGATGGAGGTGAAGGTGGTGAAGTGGGTGGCAGTGTGGGTGGAGGTAGTAAACGCAGAATTCACTGCCTTATCAAACTGACCACACTTCTTGGAGAAACCTTCGTGACCTCATCCTCACTCTCCTGTGAGGGTGAAATCAAGGGACTATTTTCTAATTCTTCACTACTTCCGCTTCTATAGATCTTTCCACTCTGCATAGTCCAAAACATTAATTTATTTTCATAATCCTCTTTTCACACAACAACATATTAATCCAAGTGTTCAAAGATTTGATATACTTACCTCGCGTTCCCTTGAGAAAACATCACTCTACCTCACTGTAGATGACGGTCGTGTCTACTGCAAACTTAGTGATAGATCCTCCTATTATTCAGTCGAGCTAGTGATCCACAGCTCATGCTATCTTATCTTCTGAGGCTTCTAGTCCGCGCACTAATTCCAGAGTCCACACTATTAGCGTGTCGAGCCTACACCTTCTTTGGCTGCCTACTAACTTCGTCATACAACTCAGAAGGAAAGGAGGTAAAGAAAATTTCGTGGATTTCTGTATAGACCTAGTCCCCCAACCACTGTTCCTTAGATACTCGCAGAGATTTGTTTTCTTGTGTCGTGAACTTGTGAACCTTCTTGTCCAACCACTCTTCAATTTCCTTCTTTGTTGAGTTCCAGTGGCACGACAATAGACATCCCTTATGTAGATCCCGGTCTCGGAAATGGAACCTTTTGTTGGCTTAGTGGGCCTGACCCATGTTCAGAAATGATTTAGCAAAGTAAATCCTAATACTACTGGCCCTTTCGGTAATAGTCCAAGGAGCGCGGACTGAGGTCTCACTCTAAGTAGTATGGGAGGGTGATAGAACTAGGTTTTTGCACCCTGGGGATGTCTGATATGATGGAATTTTTACACGGTCCAACCTTCGCACTTACGGTGCTACGTGCATCAGCAGGCACCCCGTGCCCTACGATACTGTCTTCGCACAGTTCTAGCTACAGCGCGACCCATGTTATTTACCCCAGTCTTACTTAATTATGCATTGTTAGCTTATTACTTAGGTTATTTTCATATATAAGCATTCATATAGGTATTTATTCAATTACGCACAGTAAATAGGCAGAGTAAACGTAATGAATAATCATAAAATATTGGCACAAGAATAGATGCACAAAGTAAACTTCTCTTTATTAGCTTTCAATCCCAATTACAAACTTGATCCCGCCCTATGCACTTAGCTGCAGGGGTCCACGCACTCAGTTGTGGAATCTACTAGGCCTCTGCGCACTCAGCTACAGAGCCTCCTACTACTACTACTACCCAGTGCACTTTAGATCTCACTTTAAGCTCAAACCATGCCTTCGCTATTCTTTCTATCTTTCCTAACTTAACTAACTTTACAACTTAGAGCCTTGCTCTATTTATACAATCCCATGGTCCGCGGACCATGGGTAGGCTGACTTTACACTAATTTACCATACAATGTTTATGGCAGACAACCGTATGACTCAATTGTACACTTCGCGCTCCACACCCACAATTCGCAGAGTTTTACAACATCTTCAACCAAAACTTGGGCTTTGATCCCAAAAGGACTATTCTGGGGGGATTCCATGCCCAACAATATTTAATTATGATAGGTAGGTTTAGGAGGCAGCATCATTGTGTCAATGATCTAGAGCAATATAGGACTGATGGATTGTTCGCATCCTTTCCACAACATTGGAGTTGGTAGATGAGATTGAAACAATTACTGATATACAATATTGAGATTTCTGAACCCTGCATAGTTCAACCTAGGGCGAAAGAAGATATTCACCAATGCTAACAATTGAAAATCCATTCTCATATAATTAAGGACAATTTTACCTTTTAGGGTGGAAGTCTTCTCGTGAGATGAATCCACATTTCTCTTGGCCTCAGCTAACATCTGACTATATTTCTCCCACAAAATCCAGATAGTTAGATAGCCTTGCTTTGACTCTCTCCTCAAACTCAGAGTTAAAGTTAGCCACATCCTTCAACACCATGTTTAGGCATTCTTCATCTTTGGCTCTTGCCTCCTCCTTCTAAACTACTTTGGAGATCTCCATGATAGCAGACACCCTATCCACCACATCTTAGCCCTCATCTCACTGAGTGGTTTCTCATTTAAAAATTGGATGAATTTCTTGGCAATCTGGGAATTCTTTTCACCTTCTTCCTTAGCAGCTAGGATGAAGAACTCATAGTCCTTCATCCCAATATTTTTTGCATCCATCAAAGTTATCTTCTCCCAAATTTTTTTCATCTCTGAAATTATTTTGTCCCAGACCAATTTCTTAACTTGCAAGATGGACATATTTCCTTTCACTTTGCATTTGAGCTCAAATATCTCTTGATTGGCTACCTGTATGTTCTTACTAATAAGATATGCATTAGTCTTGATAGTCTCAAGCTACTTTTATTTTTGTGCCAATTCTCAATGGGTTGCATCTAAGTCCTTCTGCACTTTCTTCAGCTCCCCTTCCGAGAGATGGAGCTCGGTGAGGATCATTATAAGTTGTACTGTGGAATTCTGAGGGTTCTTAGGCAACAAAACTACACAAATTTGAGTGTCTATCCTCAACTAAGGTTCTGCTACCTGTTTCTTAAGAGCCACCACCTCATTGTTTATGTCTATTAGCTCTTTTGCTAGGATTTCTTTCTCTTCCTCCACCTCTGCAAGTTATTTGGACTACACATGTTCGTTGGCTGGCATCTTCAGCTTGTGTCTTAACTCTTGAACCTCTTCATGTGATATTTGAAGAAGGGCCTAAAATGCAGCTTTATCTTCAGGATTCACCCCGAGTTTCACAATCAACTCCTTGAAGTTCTCATTCTGCATATATAGATCTCTAGAGTTAGCTCTTTCTTGCTTTAATATTGTTGCACCCTTCTCCAACGGCTTCTCAGCATTGCTTATTAGGTAGAGAGACACTTTCTAGGTCTAAAGAAACATCCAGGGCCCTAAACTAGGAGTCCGACAGTAGTGACTGTGCTAGTGGGTGATGCAGTGAGAATTTCATTTGATTTTTCAACAAGTCTATAACATCCTTAAGCCTGGTCTAGTATGGTACTGAATGGGGTGTCATTTTCTGTTGCATATCCTCCCTTATTTTCTTATTCCTTTATTCAATGGACTTTCCAATAGGCCATCTAAGCTCAGTTGCAGTTGCACTTCCTTGTAAACACAGAATGCCTACCTCTAATGATGACGAGTTAGTAGCTTGCAGTGGGTCTTCCAAAGTCACCTAGAAGCCTAGTTGGTTTGGTTTTGTCTCTACCAAACTAGCCTTGATTTCTTCTTCCTCTATCTCTTGGGTCTTGGGCTTTTTTCTGGTGTGTACTTCTTCAATTTCTACATCACTTGTCTCATCAAAATTCCTTTTTTGAGTCTTGTCCTTTTGTGTCTATCCTCAACTAAGGTTCTGCTAACTGTTTCTTAAGAGCCACCACCTCATTGTTTATGTCTATTAGCTCTTTTGCTGGGATTTCTTTCTCTTCCTCCACCTCTGCAGGTTATTTGGACTACACATGTTCGTTGGCTGGCATCTTCAGCTTGTGTCTTAACTCTTGAACCTCTTCATGTGATATTTGAAGAAGGGACTAAAATGTAGCTTTATCTTCAGGATTCACCCCGAGTTTCACAATCAACTCCTTGAATTTCTCATTCTACATATATAGAGCTCTAGAGTTAGCTCTTTCCTGCTTTAATATTGTTGCACCCTTCTCCAACGGCTTCTCAGCCTTACTTATGGTAATTTCATTTCAATTAAGCTCAATGCATAGCATCTCTCCCACTTGATTGTGGAAGTTGATATTATTAGGTAGAGATACACTTTCTAAGTCTAAAGAAACATCCAGGGCCTAAACTAGGAGCCTGACAGTAGTGACTGTGCTAGTGGGTGATGCAGTGAGAATTTCATTTGATTTTTCGACAAGTCCATAATAGCCTTAAGTCTGGTCTAGTATGGTACTGAATGGGGTGTCATTTCCTGTTGCATATCCTCCCTTATTTTCTTATTCCTTTCTTCAATGGACTTTCCAATAGGCTAGCTAAGCTCAGTTGCAGTTGCACTTCCTTCTAAACTCAGAATGCCTACCTTTAATGATGACGAGTCAGCAGCTTGCAGTGGGTCTTCCAAAGTCACCTAGAAGCCTAGTTGGTGTTGTTTTGTCTCTATCAAACTAGCCTTGATTTCTTCTTCCTCTATCTCTTGGGTCTTGGGCTTTTTTTTGGTGTGTATTTCTTCGATTTCTACATCACTTGTCTCATCAAAATTCCTTTTGTCAAATCTTGTCCTTTTTTGTTTGAGTCTTGATCTCCATCTCTGCATTAATAGGTCATGAATCAAGGTTAGCTTTCTGTTCAAGCTTAGGCCTACATTCGTGCTCATGGGTTGAAGCTTTTATTCTTTCCCTTTTCCTTGCAATGATGCTACATGAAGGAATTGTGATTGAGCAATGGGTTGAAGCCTTTATTCTTTCCCTTTTCCTTGCAATGATGCTACATGCAGGAATTGTGATTGAGCAAACTCCTCAACACTTGATTGTCAACCAGAGGGTTTTGTAAACTTAGAGACGAAGCATAGGCAATGCTAGAAATGGTATGAACTTTTCATATCTTTAATCTTACCTCTTAAAGGAAATTTTTTGTAGAATCAGATAGAAAACAATTGGAAAGGTAATTGACACCAAAGAAACTCTAGTGCTGGAATGTAAAGGACAATTTGCATGTAAATCAAGTAAAGAAATTCCACAAAATGTAAACAATCTTAATTGTTGTAATGAAATTCTATGTTCATCTTCAGATGGATGGCTAACAATCTGACAAGTGGGCCCTTACAAAATTTTGTCTTCCTTCTTATCTTCCTTCCACACAAACAACTTGTCCTTCCACTATTACAATCTACTTGCACTAGTGCAAGTACAGTATCTCTATGCAAAAGTATATGTGACCTTCCTTACTAGAGACTTATGTCTTAGTGAAGGTGCTCTAAGCCTAAGGGCTTAGAGCACTCTGTTTCTGTGACAAGAGACCAATTCTTGCACCAAAGCAGAGCTTCCTTCACCTAGTTTCCAAATTACTTTCGAAAAGACTTAAAGATTTGCTGGAAAAGAATTGCAACTATAAATGAAATTTTGAAGTAAATTATCTGTGAAAAAGGAAATTCTTCAATTCATAAAAACTTGCAAAGGAAATAAACTTCATGAAATAAAGGCACTTCAAAAGAATCAAACAGTAATCTAAGTGTTTTTCATGTGTTAACTAACTTTAATAATCCATTCAAAGGTGCTTATGTTCTTTGCAATTATAATATGTTTATGATGATTTTATGCAACTGCTTCCAGGTCTTATTAAATATGTACTTTTAATACTGAATATGGTTACTAAATTAATGATTCATTCACTTTTGTAATAACTAGAAATAATATGCAGAAAAGTGATTCATTGTTCGCTACAAAAGAATAATTAAATCCAAGTGCAGGCAATAGCATGCACTAGTGTAGGAAAGAGCTCCTTACACAGTCCGATCGAAAAGCATTAAAAAAAGATTGAGGGTAAAGGAAATACAGGAAAGATATTTCATAAACAAAGTAAACACAACTAACTCTCAAACAACGGATCCATTTCACACTTTAGCTACAAAATATATTTTAAATTAGAATTTCAAAGATAAAGATTAAAACTATAACATCACACAGCTACAAACGAAATATCCACACCTTCTTTCTAAATAGTGAAAGTGAGAGGGGAAAACGAGATTGGTTGGTTGGGCCCTAGCCAACCAGCTTGTTCCCCTTTTAAGGAACGAAAAAGCTCATCACTTCAAAAGATACATCAAAGATAAACTAAATGTTGTGTATGAAAATCATGGAAGTTCTCTTGTATTACTTGGTTCAGAAAATATACATGACAGATTAGTCCAACCCCAGAGCTGAGGCAATAGCCAGATTACATGAAAAAAATTACAATCAGTGGATCCTTTATGACTAGCCTCCTCCTACCTATATCTATATTTTATATATCCTTTCATCTCTAGCCACTTTCACTAATTACAAACATTTCTTGTTCAGGCCTTTCGGCTAAACAAACTTAGAAACTAAAAGTACAAACTTGGCCAAAAGTTATAATACACATGAATCTCACTTGGTAGTAACCTAACTTTGGAAAATATTCCCTGATTGCGTGCCACCTGTTATCATGCTTTAGTATATCAACAGCTAAACTCGGAGTTAAGGATCAAGACATGCCCTCATGGAAGATTTGACTACTCGAAGATCTCTGACAATCTTCGTGGAGGTGTAGGAATCTACCTGTGCTAGTCATACTCATTCATAATTAATACTAAGTTCCATGGTTACTCTAGGAAATTAATATGAGTTACATGAGATATGTAAATAGGCATGAAATCCATATAAAATGATTAATAAATTGTTGAAATAAATCTTAATATAAAATATAAACATGTTGAGGAATCAATAACTATCTTGTACTAGTGCAAAAAGGAAGGGTCTTTCATTGAGATAAAACAAAGGTTCATTTTGATGTAAATCGGGTAGAAAATAGGGAAATTTAGGATACCAACATCCTCCCATCCCTAAGTTGTTGTGTGTCCTCAGACAATGTTTTACCTCTGCAAAAACCTTCAAAAATGAATGGCCATCTCCTCAGTCCTAGACTTCAATGTTTATTCCTTCCACTAGTATCTTTAGCTTCTTGTCTCGGGCTTTTTGTAGTTGCTTAGTCACCTTATTGAGGCATTTATAGCTTTTGGAAGGCCAATACTTCCATACCTTTACTTGTTACTTCTTCCTCTTTACTTATGCAAGTAACTCCACCTCACTCTGTTTCTGCCAACTCTACTCTTTCATGACCTGGTTCAAAACCTCCAGGTCATGGAATTGTTGCTCCAGATCTACTATTCTTCTATTGAGGAAAAGGGTGGAGGGTGTTGTGCTAAGATTTTCAGGTGTGAACATCCTTTCCGTCACAGACTCAAAACAAGTCCCATCATCATCAAGGTCAAGGTTGTCGAAAGCTTGCTTTATGACATTGTTGAGGGTTTTTATACTCGAGGTTTTCTCATTATTGAGGGTTTTGATGCCCTCACCAATCTTCATGCCTTGTGCACTCAATTCCCTGGGGCTATTAACAACTTGTTCTCCTGGTTTCTCAGGGGATTCAGAACCTTATCATTCAAAATCAGTAAGCGTTTTGTTTCCTCACTCTTCTACAACTGCAGGGACTTTAGTACCCTGTCCTTCGAATACCACAGGGTCTGCAATACACTAACTTTCAAAAGCCGCAAGGTCTTCAGTATCCTGGACTTCTAAAATTGTAGGGTTTTCAGTACCCTAACCCTCGAAATTGTTAAGGGTTTCTATGTTTGGTTCATTGAAATTATCAAGATCCTCTGCATGTTGTTCCTCTTTGTTATTTTTTGCTTGCACTTCACCAGTATGCGGTGTCAACATTGTTAGCCCCCTGTTGCAACAGGTGTTCATATTTCATGATTGACATTTTTACATGCCAAATATGTCATCTTTCATGCTGCAAGGTTCCATATTTCCGTAAAGAAAACCAAGGAAGAAGTCATAAAAGTGTGCTAGTCCAAGTGCCTCTACTGTACTTCAATTTTTGATGAGTTGTTCCATTTTTGAAGAATTTTTCAGTTAAGGGAAGCCCAAACAGCTTAACCTTGGTCTCCCTGGGTTTCAATTTCGTGTTTTAGAATATAGAGAATGATATTAGTCCAAACAGTTTAATCTTGGCAGATTTGTGGATAGGTAGAGAATCAAAGGAGCCCAACTGCTTAATCTGGGCCCTTGGCAGAAATAAGTGTAGACTTAGATAGGAGGACAGAAAAAAGAAAAATTGTAAAGTTGGGTCTGCAAGTCTAAGTGCACCCAAACCAAAAAGAAGGAGGAGCTTAAGCTGGACATAACTAACTCCCCCTTCTTCTTATTCCCCAAATCACTCATTGATTTCCCCAAAGAGGTCAAGATCTGCTTGATGCCTCTTAGTTTCATCATGTTCCATAACATTGGCCTTGGTGAAGATCTGTTTCACTCAAGGATTTCCATCCTTCCTCTATAAGTCACTTTTCCCCAAAATAGCCTAAGGTGCCTTACCTTAGCGCTTTCTTATCACGTGTCATATTAACTACTGACTGTACTATATAGCCCCCTATCTATTTCCCCTCCCCTACTAAATCTATTTTAATAACTCCCCTATGTAAATATCCCACCTTATAGCACTATAGCTATGTATTTTTCAGTCCTGGGACATAGTAGTCCACCTGGGGCTATTGTGAACCCATCCATGCCAAGAAACTGGGATTGGTCTAAACCTCTAGATAGACCAAGAACCATTACCCACCTCTCTGTCCTCAAAACCCTGTAACTTTACCCCCCCGCAATCATTTGCACAAAGATAATGTTTAAAAGTTTTAAGAAACATTAAGTTTTGTTCTCCCCCGCTTGTACAAACCCATAAAACCCACAAAACCAAAGTTTAACCCTCCCCGCGGCATTTTATTAAGATCCGAATATGTGCGCAGATCCCCTGTATAAACCTGCCGCCAGCTCCGTCTCTCGTCAGCCCTCCGATCCGCCCCTCCCAGATCCGACGGCTCTCGGCGATTTCAGAGCCGTCCCGTTGCCCGACTGTTAGCGCCCGATAGCCTGGCGGTTTTTTCGTCATACAGGAGGACACGCATCCACCCATGATTGCATCGAAGCCGCTCTGACAGTTACCGCCCTCGTACAGAAGGCGGTCCGATGAAAACCACAAACCGCCTTCTATCCATCCCCCTGACGAGTGCACCAGGACAGTACCACGTCATCTGCACACATCGGCCTCCTGCCAAGTCACCCTTGCCACGTCACTTCCACCGTGTCCCTGCCACGTCACCCGCCGTACATGCTGACGTCACCTTGATGATGTCATCTTGCTGACATAATCCACCGTACTGGGTCCCACCCGCTGACGTCATCATCAATTTTTGCGCGAGAGGCGAAAATCATGCTTAGGAAGCCCGGATTCAAATTTTGAGGCAGTTTTTCATGCGCGATTAGCGCTACGGGAAAAGGGCCAAAGTGGAAAACCCCTCATCACGCAGCCTGCAACAAGCCCAAAAGGCACCGAATGACCCGTTTTTCTTCGCGAAGCTTTCAGAAAGGAGAAAAAGACAGTTCTAAGGGAAACAGAGGGCCGAACAACGGCCATTAAGTTTTCATTTGACCCACAGCAAAGGAGAAAACCGGCCCGATTCATTTGTCAAAGAGTATCAGAGGAAAGATGAAGCGACAAAGAGTATCAGTTCATTTTTTAATGAAAATCTTCAGTTCCGAAAGCAGGTCAACATTGAATGGCCTCCAGCAAAGTCAAATCAGGTGGTGCAATCCCATCCCAGCTCTCAAATCACAGTTAAAGCACTTAAAGCCACCGAGCTACAATGGAGCAGAATCCCATGCACAGTTATTACAGAAGCACTGCATCAAGCCACCGAGGACAATGCATTAATTCAGTTTTGATACGGCTGCCCTCAGCGCAACCCCATTTTCTTGCATTTATTTCTGATAGGTTTAGGTTAAAGTAATTATTTACTTTTAGACCTGTTTAGGTCACAGCTGTAATAAACAATATTGGAGAATTTTTCCTATATATACGACCCTCTGTATTGTTTCAAGGGTTGGTCGATTGGTAATTTTCACTAGAGACTCGCACTGTATACCTGATATGTTTACTTAATCAAAGATTGCTAAAAAGATTGGAGGAATGACTGTCTACTCTGTGTCTAATGGTTTGAGGAAGTAAATGTGGAATTCTTGTGCTGCAACATGACTCAATAAGTGCCTCTTACCATCTGTTTTCATTTTTTGCACCATCTAAATAGCAGAAAGAAAGATTAGCTTAGAACTTGTTTAACTGCACTCTAGGCTCAATTTCTGCTGTTTCTTTATGTTTTCATCTGAAATGAATTGGACATGAATATGAATTCCCTAAGGCTCATATTTACCCTAATTCACTTGTGTATGATTGTTGTCTAGGGATTCTTTACTGCTCCTAGATAGAGCTCATTCGCCTCTCTGTTAAGCTGATTGAGAGATTCTTAATTGCCTCTCATTCCTTAGCATTTTTTCCATCCTTTTAACCTGAAACATTGTTCCATGTGCAGCTACCTTGCTCCATATCTCTCTCTTTTGACCAAGAAAACGCACCAGCAGTCCCACTCCTTGACTCCATGCCCAGTGGTTCGAAACTTTCACACTATAACTGCCTCTTTACTTGAAAATATCAATTTTCCCACCAAAATCAAAACAAAACCCCTAGAAACTCAATATCTAGCCTAAAATCATGTTCAGCAGAGCTAAATCAGAAAGAGAGAGCCCTCTTTGATTGTAGGTGGGCTAGAATCTGCAGTCTAAAGATTGGTCTGTGGTTACCTCGGCCGTATCCCTTTACTCCAACCTGAGGGACAACCTGAGTGATAACATAATGGCGACTCCACTGGGGACTCATCCTTAGTTATGTTTATAAAACAGGTTGGAAAAATCGATTTTCTAATTGCTGTATATTCCTTAAAACTACAGATGAAGCCTGAATATCAGCGAGGAAGCCTTTGAAACTGTTTTTTGCTTTGCATTAACAGAGGTAAATAAAAACTGCTTCAGTCAATCTTCATGCTAGTTCTAAGCTATACACAGCTATTCCAAAATTTGATCGGTCCCTTGCCGATTCTAAAAGCATTTCCAGGAAAATACCAAAAGCAATTCGGAAGCTACAAAATATCAGCATCATAGGGATCATGAACAAATAGAAGCTACAAAATACTTGGTGGTAGTAATTTTCTTCGGTTTCTTCCTCCATCCATTTTGGGACGCATTCAACGCTAAACATTGTGCCATGGAGGAGCGGACCGTTGCAAAGAAACACAGCCATCAAGACAACTTAGAATAGAAATATAAAGACAACCTAGGGCCGATGTCGGTCGTGTTTAAATACAGCGTTAAACTTATAAAAGTAACGAACTCACAAAAACTAGTACTTAACTCACAAGGACTTCACAGAGGACTCCACAGAACTAGTACTTACCAGGCTTAAACATATGTTTAAATGTTTAAATATACTATAAACAATTAGTAGTACTCAAAGATAAAACACCATAATTTTAAATTTCTAATCAGAAACTAATAAATAACTATTAAAAAATAAAAATAAAATTTATTATATTATATAATAATTTCTATAGCATTATATTATATTATATGATAATATAAATTAAGAAATTAATATTAATTTAGAGTGAATAAGTAAATAAATCTAAAGCTTAAACAATTTCAGTCTAAATTAATATATATTTTTGAGTTATTTAATATATTCATGGGAAACTCTCCTGTATAATTCAAAATAGTTTTATGAGTTTACCTCTCTCAAAAATGTGAAAAAAACATACTAAGATATGTTTTTAGCCTCCCAAAAGCCCAAATAAGACCACCAAAGAGATTGTCTTATAAAGAATTTGGTTATCCATGGGAGTGTCCTGTAAAAATACACTGTAATCCTTAAAAAGTTCGGTTATCCATAGAAGTGACAAAGAGCGATTAATGTAACGCCATATTTTTTATTGCCATAGTCCCAATCGTAACAAAGAGGAAGAAAGAAAAATAAGGAATTATTTACAAGTCCACCGTCCGACTTGGGTATTGGCCTCCGTTTGACCAAAAGGACTCATAAGGTAAATTTTTTTAGCATGAGGTGTGAAAATGAGATCGCTGATTGACTTCCGACGTTTCCGGCTGCCGGAAAATGCCAAAATTGAAGAGGTAAAGGCCACAATGGAAAACGGAGTGCTCACTGTCACGGTTCCGAAGCAACCTGAGACCAAACCTGTGGTTAGAGCCATTGAAATTGACGGTTAGCTGTCAAGAAAATATTTGAATATGGCGGCCGTGTGTATAGGCCTAAATATTGTTGGGCGTTTGTGAAGGTCTTAAGGTTGGATATAAATTACTGGGTGCGATGAGATGGTGGTGTGAAATGAAATGTAATGTTTTGGCTGCCAATAAAAGTTCGGAAATAAAGAACTATCCAACGAACATTTTTATTTCTTCGTTGTACGTAGTGTGTTTTTTACAATGTCAAATTAAATAAATAAAGTACTTTGGAAATTGGATCTCTGTTTTAAATATGTTTTTTTATAAAATATAAATATGTTTTTATAATTTCGGTATATAAAATTCGATTTTAACTTGCTTAATAATTATGTGATTAACTAAAGCTTTGTTAAAAACCATTTGTTTTTCATTACAAAGTGATTTAAAAATCAATAAAATATTTTAATCATTAATTTTAAAGCTAAAATTATTTTAATGTTAAATTTATATTTTAGTTAGCTAAATTTATTTTAATATTAAAATTTAATTATAATTTATTATAAATATCAGATAAATGTATTGTGAATAGAATGAGTATAAAACTTATTTAATTGTCTTGAAAATTTATAATAAACACCCAGAAAAATAGATGTTAGGAGCTCGAATGTAAGTTGTTGATCAAACTGGTTTAGTAACTCCAGCTTAGTTGTTTACTCTATTTTGCAGCTTAGTTGTTTACTCTATTTTGAAAAATATTCTCATAAATTGCACTTCGTTTTCCCAATCGTGCATTACAATAACATATACATGTCGCATACCCAAAACTTAATTAACCATTCTAGAAGATTCTTAATCGTTCCATCTCAGGTAAAAATATTTTTCAAACTCATGCAGCTCAGATTTTGTCTACTTTAATCCAGAACGAACTTGATTAGGTGAAATTAGTACTCCATATTAAAAGATTCCAAGGAACAATTTAATGACAATCAATAACCATGGTTAGGATTCAGTATCATCCGGGGTTTAACTCAGGATGGTATTTTACATTAAGGTCGATTCTCAATCACGATGACTAATTGTTAGTGAAAAGAGAGGTTGGAAAACGAAAATTTGTTGTTTTGAATGGGAGAAATAAATTTATTTTTAACATCGAATGTAGAGAATATTTTGAATATTTAATTTATGGTTATGATATTTTTTATATTTATGGCGATAAATATGTTTATTTTGATTTTGATTTGTAAATTTTTAATTTAATTATTAATAATATTAAAATGGATTATTAAGAGTAATATAGAAATATAATAGTAGTTAAGGTTTGGAAATTTTGTAATTAGGGTTTTTTCAAGTTATTTTTTTATTTTGTCTTTCTTTATGCATTGAGTGGAGAAACTGGCTTTCCATTCTTTTTCTATAATATAATGTAGTTTTTGGTGATGACAAGCCAAGAGGCAATGCAAATGGATATAGGAGCAAATAATCTTTCAATCACTCAGCTCTCCCTCTTGCAATTCCACACATTTGTCGTCAGGTGCAACATGGAAAGGTTGAAGATGATGTCGGTGTTTGCCAAAAGTAGCCAAAGACCCTACATTCGAGATAAAAGCTTCCCAAATAGAGCACGGCATCCAATTCATGCAAGACCATCCTTTAATTGGAAAAACTTTATGTTTCTAGCTCACGCAAGGTGCTCTCATCAATTGGGTTCAAAACAAATGGAAGTCTAAAGGACAAATTGATCTAGAATTAGGGGTCAAAAGCTTCTTCACGGTGATATTTGCTAATCTAGAGGACTAGATGCAGGTATTTGAAGGGGGTACATATTTCTTCAATTCTACATGACATTGCATCCATTTTTGGATTGAATGCTTTTGCCCAAATAAAGCAAGTTTTACGATGGCTCTAATTTGGATCAAACTATACTCTCTAATAAGGGGATTATGGGAGGAAGAAACCTTAGAGGCTATAAGCAACTAGCTTGGTCACTTTGTCAAATCTTTAGAAGTCACCAGACGAGGAAAATATACATCACAGATCTATGTCTACATGGATATCTCTCAACCTCTCCCAGCCTCCATTGATCTCTATTTCAGGGATGAGCTCTAGCAATAACCACTGTAGTATGGACACATCCCTTTTCATTGTTAGCTTGCCATTAATATGGTCGTCCCTTCAAAGAATGCCCTCTTCACATCATGGAAACACAACAACCTAAGGACCCACCCATGGATCTAGAAGGATTCACTCCAATCAATTCTAATTGCAAGCACACAGAGGCTTCAACTGCTTCTGAAAATGATCCAAGACATCAACCTAGAACAACTTTGAAGCCCTCACTGACACACCCTTTGACGCATCTCCAATGACATAAGAGCCTTCTCAACTATATTTGTTTGTGGCTAGCCGTCAGTATTAGATCACACCAAAGAGAACTCAACAATGCCTGCAAGCTTCTCCATCTCTGATGGTCCACATCATTCTGTGTCATCTAACAATCCTGAGATCTCGATGAAAAAGGTGTTGTCTCAATATATTCTACATGGAAGTGAGGATATGAAATTGGATTATTTAGATCTACAAGCAATTGTAATCAACTGGGTTTTCAGTACCCTAACCCTCGAAATTGTTAAGGGTTTCTATGTTTGGTTCGTTGAAATTATCAAGATCCTCTGCATGTTGTTCCTCTTTGTTCTTTTTTGCTTGCACTTCACCAGTATGCGGTGTCAACATTGTTAGCCCCCTGTTGCAACAAGTGTTCATATTTCATGATTGACATTTTTACATGCCAAATATGTCATCTTTCATGCTGCAAGGTTCCATATTTCCGTAAAGAAAGCCAAGGAAGAAGTCATAAAAGTGTGCTAGTCCAAGTGCCTCTACTGTACTTCAATTTTTGATGAGTTGTTCCATTTTTGAAGAATTTTTCAGTTAAGGGAAGCCCAAACAGCTTAACCTTGGTCTCCCTGGGTTTCAATTTCGTGTTTTAGAATATAGAGAATGATATTAGTCCAAACAGTTTAATCTTGGCAGATTTGTAGATAGGTAGAGAATCAAAGGAGCCCAACTGCTTAATCTGGGCCCTTGGCAGAAATAAGTGTAGACTTAGATAGGAGGACAGAAAAAAGAAAAATTGTAAAGCTAGGTTTGCAAGTCTAAGTGCACCCAAACCAAAAAGAAGGAGGAGCTTAAGCTAGACATAACTAACTCCCCCTTCTTCTTATTCCCCAAATCACTCATTGATTTCCCCAAAGAGGTCAAGATCTGCTTGATGCCTCTTAGTTTCATCATGTTCCATAACATTGGCCTTGGTGAAGATCTGTTTCACTCAAGGATTTCCATCCTTCCTCTATAAGTCACTTTTCCCCAAAATAGCCTAAGGTGCCTTACCTTAGTGCTTTCTTATCACTTGTCATATTAACTACTGACTGTACTATATAGCCCCCTATTATTTCCCCTCCCCTACTAAATCTATGTTAATAACTCCCCTATGTAAATATCCCACCTTATAGCACTATAGCTGTGTATTTTTCAGTCCTGGGACATAGTAGTCCACCTGGGGCTATTGTGAACCCATCCATGCCAAGAAACTGGGATTGGTATAAACCTCTAGATAGACCAAGAACCATTACCCACCTCTCTGTCCTCAAAACCCTGTAACTTTACCCCCCCCCCCGGCAATCATTTGCACAAAGATAATGTTTAAAAGTCTTAAGAAACATTAAGTTTTGTTCTCCCCCGCTTGTACAAACCCATAAAACCCACAAAACCAAAGTTTAACCCTCCCCGCGGCATTTTATTAAGATCCGAATATGTGCGCAGATCCCCTGTATAAACCTGCCGCCAGCTCCGTCTCTCGTCAGCCCTCCGATCCGCCCCTCCCAGATCCGACGGGTCTCGGCGATTTCAGAGGTGTCCCATTGCCCGACCGTTAGCGCCCAATAGCCTGGTGGTTTTTTCGTCATACAGGAGGACACGCATCCACCCATGATTGCATCGAAGCCGCTCTGACAATTACCGCCCTCATACAGAAGGTGGTCCGATGAAAACCACAAACCGCCTTCTGTCCATCCCCCTAACGAGTGCACCAGGACACTACCACGTCATCTGCACACATCGGCCTCCTGCCAAGTCACCCTTGCCACGTCACTTCCACCGTGTCCCTGCCACGTCACCCGCCGTACATGCTGACGTCACCTTGCTGATGTCATCTTGCTGACATAATCCACCGTACTGGGTCCCACCCGCTGACGTCATCATCAATTTTTGCGCGAGAGGCGAAAATCATGCTTAGGAAGCCCGGATTCAAATTTTGAGGCAGTTTTTCATGCGCGATTAGCGCGCCTAGCGCTAATCGCGCATGGCTACCAGAAAAGGGCCAAAGTGGAAAGCCCCTCATCACCCAGCCCGCAGCAAGCCCGAAAGGCACCGAATGACCCGTTTTTCTTCGCGAAGCTTTCAGAAAGGAGAAAAAGACAGTTCTAAGGGAAACAGAGGGCCGAACAACAGTGATTAAGTTTTGATTTGACCCACAGCAAAGGAGAAAACCAGTCTGATTCATTTGTCAAAGAGTATCAGAGGAAAGATGAAGCGGCAAAGAGTATCAGTTCATTTTTTAATGAAAATCTTCAGTTCCCAAAGCAGGTCAACATTGAATGGCCTCCAGCAAAGTCAAATCAGGTGGTGCAATCCCATCCCAGCTCTCAAATCACAATTAAAGCACTTAAAGCCACCGAGCTACAATGGAGCAGAATCCCATGCACAGTTATTACAGAAGCACTGCATCAAGCCACCGAGGACAACGCATTAATTCAGTTTTGATACGGCTGCCCTCAGCGCAACCCATAGATATTTTCTTGCATTTATTTCTGATAGGTTTAGGTTAAAGTAATTATTTACTTTTAGACCTGTTTAGGTCACAGCTGTAATAAACAATATTGGAGAATTTTTCCTATATATACGACCCTCTGTATTGTTTCAAGGGTTGGTCGATTGGTAATTTTCACTAGAGACTCGCACTGTATACCTGATATGTTTACTTAATCAAAGATTGCTAAAAAGATTGGAGGAATGACTGTCTACTCTGTGTCTAATGGTCTGAGGAAGTAAATGTGGAATTCTTGTGCTGCAACATGACTCAATAAGTGCCTCTTACCATCTGTTTTCATTTTTTGCACCATCTAAATAGCAGAAAGAAAGATTAGCTTAGAACTTGTTTAACTGCACTCTAGGCTCAATTTCTACTGTTTCTTTATGTTTTCATCTGAAATGAATTGGACATGAATATGAATTCCCTAAGGCTCATATTTACCCTAATTCACTTGTGTATGATTGTTGTCTAGGGATTCTTTACTGCTCCTAGATAGAGCTCATTCGCCTCTCTGTTAAGCTGATTGAGAGATTCTTAATTGCCTCTCATTCCTCAGCATTCTTTCCATCCTTTTAACCTGAAACATTGTTCCATGTGCAGCTACCTTGCTCCATATGTCTCTCTTTTGACCAAGAAAACGCACCAGCAGTCCCACTCCTTGACTCCATGGCCAATGGTTCGAAACTTTCACACTATACCCGCCTCTTTACTTGAAAATATCAATTTTCCCACCAAAATCAAAACAAAACCCCTAGAAACTCAATATCTAGCCTAAAATCATGTTCAACAGAGCTAAATCAGAAAGAGAGAGCCCTCTTTGACTGCAGGTGGGCTAGAATCTACAGTCTAAAGATTGGTCTGTGGTTACCTCGGCCGTATCCCTTTACTCCAACCTGAGGGACAACCTGAGTGATAACATAATGGCGACTCCACTGGGGACTCATCCTCAGTTATGTTTATAAAACAGGTTGGAAATGTCGATTTTCTAATTGCTGTATATTCCTTAAAACTACAGATGAAGCCTGAATATCAGCCAGGAAGCCTTTGAAATTGTTTTTTGCTTTGCATTAACAGAGGTAAATAAAAACTGCTTCAGTCAATCTTCATGCTAGTTCTAAGCTATACACAGCTATTCCAAAATTTGATCGGTCCCTTGCCGATTCTAAAAGCATTTCCAGAAAAATACCAAAAGCAATTCGGAAGCTACAAAATATCAGCATCATAGGGATCATGAACAAATAGAAGCTACAAAATACTTGGTGGTAGTAATTTTCTTCGGTTTCTTCCTCCATCCATTTTGGGACGCATTCAACGCTAAACATTGTGCCGTGGAGGAGCGGACCGTTGCAAAGAAACACAGCCATCAAGACAACTTAGAATAGAAATATAAAGACAACCTAGGGCCGATGTCGGTCGTGTTTAAATACAGCGTTAAACTTATAAAAGTAACGAACTCACAAAAACTAGTACTTAACTCATGAGGACTTCACAGAAGACTCCACAGAACTAGTACTTACCAGGCTTAAACATATGTTTAAATGTTTAAATATACTATAAACAATTAGTAGTACTCAAAGATAAAACACCATAATTTTAAATTTCTAATCAGAAACTAATAAGTAACTATTAAAAAATAAAATTAAAAATTATTATATTATATAATAATTTTTATAGTATTATATTATATTATAGGATAATATAAATTAAGAAATTAATATTAATTTATAGTGAATAAGTAAATAAATCTAAAGCTTAAACAATTTCACTCTAAAAAAATTAATATATATTTTTGAGTTATTTAATATATTCATGGGAAACTTTCATGTATAATTGAAAATAATTTTATTAGTTTACCTCTCTCAAAAATGTGAAAAAAAAAAACATACTAAGATAATTTTAGCCTCCCCAAAGCCCAAATAATACCACCAAAGAGATTGTCTTATAAAGAATTTGGTTATCCATGGGAGTGTCCTGTAAAAATACACTGTAATCCTTAAAAAGTTCGGTTATCCATAGAAGTGACAAAGAGCGATTAATGTAACGCCATATTTTTTGTTGCCCATAGTCCCAATCGTACAAAAGAGGAAGAAAGAAAAATAAGGAATTATTTACAAGTCCACCCTCCGTCTTGGGTATTGGCCTCCGTTTGACCAAAAAGACTCATAAGTTAAATTTTTTTAGCATGAGGTGTGAAAATGAGATCGCTGATTAACTTCATCTTCTTTCTTTCTATTATCCTATAAAGGATCAAACTGCTATTTTCCCACTTTTGGACCACCACAGAAATATATCAAACGTCATTGTCCATTTACTCTTCTTAATTATTAAAAAAATAAAACTACAACTACCGGCAAAATCCAGTCTGGAACCATCCAAAAGAAACCCCTAGAACAATCCAGTCTGAACCATCCCAAAGAAACCCCTAGAACAATCCTGCGCGTTCCACTTTGGTAAACTACAGTGGCACCTATCATTCTTGAACTTTCTACCCAGCTCCCCTTGCTGTTATAAATGCTTTCCTATTCAACAAGAACTCTGCATGTATTACAAAAAACTAGTGAAAGATCTTCGATATTTGCTGGAGAATCGATATTCATCGCAGCAGCCATGTCTCAGTGTCCTGTCTTATCTGGCACTTTTGATCCGTTCTCACTGGATCGATGGGATCCTGGGAATTGTCCATTTTTGAAGGACATAGCCCACTTTCCAAGCCAGGATGTAACGCCCATAGCCAACACTCCGGTCGACTGGAAAGAAACTTCCGACGCGCACATCTTTAAGGCTGATCTTCCAGGTATTCATCATGCCCAATAGAGGGCATTTTTTAATTTCTCATTTTCTTAATAATTTGCTGGATTAGTAGCTATTTAGCGCTGTAGATTTACCATTTGTTCTTGGCAGGTCTGAAGAAAGAGGAGGTAAAAATAGAGGTGGAAGACGACCGAGTTTTACAGATCAGTGGTGAACGCAAGGAAGAAGAAGCGCAAAAGAATGACAAGTGGCATCGGATTGAACGATCTCAGGGGAAATTTCTCCGGCGTTTCCGGCTGCCGGAAAATGCCAAAATTGCAGAGGTGAAGGCCACAATGGAAAACGGAGTGCTCACTGTCACGGTTCCCAAGCAACCTGAGGCCAAACCTGTGGTTAGAGCTATTGAGATTGACGGTTAGCTGTCAAGAAAATATTTGGATATGGCGGCAGTGTGTATAGGAGTAAATATTGTTGGGCGTTTGTGAAGGTCTTAGGGTTGGATATAAATTATTGGGTGCGATGAGATGAGATGGTGGTGTGAAATGTAATGTTTTCGCTGCCAATAAAAGTTCGGAAATAAAATAAAGAACTACGCACGAACATTTTTATTTCTGCGTTGTACGTAGTGTGCTTTTTACAATGTCAAATTAGATAAATAAAATACTTTCTATAATTTCGGTATATAAAAATCGATTTTAACTTGCTTAATTCGATTTTAACTTGCTTAATAATTATGTGATTAACGAAAGCTTTATTAAAAACCATTTGTTTTCCATTAAAAATTGATTTAAAAATCAATAAAATATTTTAATCATTAATTTTAAAGCTAAAATTATTTTAATTTTAAAATTATATTTTAGTTACTAAATTTATTTTAATATTAAAATTTAATTATAATTTATTATAAATACCAGATAAATGTAGTGTGAATAGGATGTGTATAAAAACTTATTTAATTGTCTTGAAAGTTTATAATAAACGCCCAGAAGAATAGATTTTAGGAGCTCGAATGTGAGTTGTTGATCAAAGTGGTTTAGTAACTGCAGCTTAGTTGTTACTCTATTTTGAAAAATATTTTTAGTTTAGTAACTGCAGTTTAGTTATTGTTCTACTCTATTTTGAAAAATATTCTCATAAATTGCACTTTGTTTTCCAATCGTGCATTACAATAATATATACATGTCGCATACGCAAAACTTAATTAAGCATTCTAGAAGATTCTTAATCGTTCCATCTCAGGTAAAAATATTTTTCAAACTCATGCAGCTCAGATTTTGTCTACTTTAATCCAGAACGAACTTGATTAGGTGAAATTAGTACTCCATATTAAAAGATTCCAAGGAACAATTTAATGACAATCAATAACCATGGTTAGGATTCAGTATCATCCGGGGTTTAACTCATGATGGTATTTTACATTAAGGTCGATTCTCAATCACGATGACTAATTGTTAGTGAAAAGAGAAAGGTTAGAAAACGAAAATTTGTTGTTTTGAAAAGGAGAAATAAATTTATTTTTAACATCGAATGTAGAGAATATTTTGAATATTTAAATTAGGTTTATGATATTTTTTATATTTATGTCGATAGATATGTTTATTTTGATTTGTAAATTTGTAATTTAATTATTAATAATATTAAAATGGACTATTAAGAGTAATATAGAAATATAATAGTAGTTAAGGTTTGGAAATTTTGCAATTAGGGTTTTTCTGAAGTTATTTTTGATTTTGCTTTTCTTTATGCATTAGAGTGGAGAAAGTGGCTTCCCATTCTTTTTCTATAATATAATGTAGTTTTTGGTGATGACAAGCCAAGAGGCAATGCAAATGGATATAGGAGCAAATAATCTTCAACAATCACTCAGCTCTCCCTCTTGCAATTCCACAGATTTGTCGTCAGGTGCAACATGGCAAGGTTGAAGATGATGTCGGTGTTTGCCAAATGTAGCCAAAGACCCTAAATTCGAGATAAAAGCTTCGCAAATAGTGCACGACATCCAATTCATGCAAGACCATCCTTTAATTGGAAAAATTTTACGTTTCTAGCTCACGCAAGGTGCTCTCATCAATTGGGTTCAAAACAAATGGAAGTCTAAAGGACAAATTGATCTAGAATTAGGGGTCAAAGGCTTCTTCATGGTGATATTTTGTAATCTAGAGGACTAGATGCAGGTATTTGAAGGGGGTACATATTTCTTCAATTCTACATGACGTTGCCTCCATTTTTGGATTGAATGCTTTTGCCAAAATAAAGCAAGTTTTACGATGGCTCTAATTTGGATCAAACTATACTCTCTAATCAGGGGATTATGGGAGGAAGAAACCTTAGAGGCTATAGGCAACTAGCTTGGTCACTTTGTCAAATCTTTAGAAGTCACCAGACGAGGAAAATATACATCACAGATCTATGTCTACATGGATATCTCTCAACCTCTCCCAGCCTCCATTGATCTCTATTTCAGGGATGAGCTCTAGCAATAGCCACTGTAGTATGGACACATCCCTTTTCATTGTTAGTTTGCCATTAATATGGTCGTCTCTTCAAAGAATGCCCTCTTCACATCACGGAAACACAAAAACCTAAGGACCCACCCATGGATCTAGAAGGATTCACTCCAATCAATTCTAATTGCAAGCACACAAAAGCTTCAACTGCTTCTGAAATTGATCCAAGACATCAACCTATAACAACTTTGAAGCCCTCACTCACACACCCTTTGACGCATCTCCAATGACATAAGAGCCTTCTCAACTAGATTTGTTTGTGGCTAGCCATCAGTATTAGATCACACCAAAGAGAACTCAACAATGTCTGCAAGCTTCTCCATCCCTGATGGTCCACATCATTCTGTGTCATCTAACAATCTTGAGTTCTCGATGAAAAAGGTGTTTTCTCAATATATTCTACATGGAAGTGAAGATATGAAATTGGATTATTTAGATCTACAAGCAATTGTAATCAACTGGAAGAACAAGGATCTTGAGGCCTTTGTTGAACATGAAGTCCATATCTTAAAGAGAGAACTCCTTTAAGGTAACACCAAGCTACACTCAAAATGGGCACACTCCAACCCTTCTCCCAACAATCGTTGGGGTCAATCTTCTAAACCCCAAAGACAAACGTAAAGCCTTTCAAAAATATAGGCACAGTGGCAAGCATAGAAACAAGCATTTATTGCAAGAATTATGTGAATTCTTGGTCAATTCAAGAATTATTACTCTAATGACTGAGGTATTTTACTAAAATGCCCCTTCTACTTGTTGGCTTGTTGGGGCCTGACCCAGGTTCGGAGTTAATTAGCCAAAAAAATGCCTGTACTACTGGCCCTTTCGGCAATAGTCCGTGGAGCGCAGACTGAGGTCTCACCCGAAGCAGTATGGGGAAATGCTAGAACCAGGTTTCTACACCCTTGAGATGTCTGAGGGGTTGATTTAGTCCAACTTTGAATACCTTCACGCACTTCCCTGACCTGCGGGGCCTTCACGCCTTGTTATATTTGTCTTCGTGCAGCCCTAACCAGGGGTTGTGGGGCTTTCACACTGCTAGAGCAGCGATCTGCACTATTTCCCCAAGTCACACCATGGATCTTACTTATCTTCTTATAACAATTAGTTATCTTCACATAAACAGATACCTTATATTATATTCACTTACTCAGCACATTTATATAAGTTCGCGCAGTAAATAAATAGTAAACTTGCAATTCATACCCAATATACTTCAATGCATAAAATAGGAAAAGATACACAGAAATATGGTAAAACTTCTCTTTATTAATGCTTCCAACGGTTACAGACTCAACCTACCCTGCGCACTCAGCTGCAAAGCCTTCTCCTACTCTACAACCCAAAACTAGACTTTACACTTCAGATACTCTGTTATGCTTCTATTCCATGATCATTCATTCATTCATTCTTAGATCTCTTTACACTTAGAGCCTTGCTCTATTTATACAATCCCATGGTCCGCAGACCATGGGTAGATCTTTCAAACCGACATTACATTACTAAACTGAGGGAGACAACCCTCTCACTCATTTACCATCTTCACGCTCCACGCTCACAAATCACAGAGTCTTTACATCGGACTTAGTCAAAACTTGGGCTTTAAGCCCCAAAACATACCTTGGGGGGATCCCACGCCCAACAGGCCCCCAACACAAACATCGTGACTCGCCCTCGAGTCACTCTGTCAGTGCGGATATCTTCGCGCGAAGACCTCCCAACTCTGCTCGGACTGCTGCAAGGCCGGCAGCGCACTAAGCGGCTGCCTACTATATCTCTTGTATGCGTTATTCCGAGACCGCGCTGTCGGAACTACTCCCCTATATCTTTTCCTGCATCCCCTGCATCTGTGCGAGCTTGCTTTCAATTGTTGTTGTGATTATGAAGGGCTCATCGATCCAAGGCTGAACACACGCCTTCAAAACTAATTCTTTGTGTCGCGCTGCGTTTACTTGCTCTTTAAGCGTTTTGGCTTGTTGCATTTGCGCGAGCCTCTGAGTGAGGGCCACCGTCTGCACGGTCCCTTTGATGTTATCGTACTGCTGTTGTAGCTCATGCGCCCATGTTTCTAAGCGCTGTATGTTGGGGTCCTCCTGCAGATTTGTGAGGACCTTGAATGATTCTTCCAACATTATGGTGCAGTCCCTCACTGCACTGCTAATCTCCTCCAGCCCTGATGTGATGCCATCAGCGCGTTGTTCCCTTACCTCTAGAGGAGTTGAAGGTTGCACCTTCAACCACAACTCTGTGATCTGAAGGTTCAGCTCCAGCTGAACCTTAGCCATTTCTTCTCGCACCTTGCGCAGCCCTGCTACTAATCTCTGGATGCGTGCCTCTGCTAGTGCTTCTGTTGGAATGGCCAGCTCAGGGACCATCTGGTAGGCTTCTTCAAGTACATGCACCATCTGCCAGTTCTGAGACACGACCTCGTCGCATTGCAAGCTCAACTGCTCCATGTTGATCTTATGCTCACTTAGCACCTGCAACACGCGGCTCTCCCTAGCCGGTAGTTCTGCAGTAATCCCATCCTACAAAACATAAAGCGTCTCCCGAGGGAATGCAGCTATGTTGATCCCTATCCCCTTTAATGTACTAACCGTAGGCCAGTCGGCCTCATTTGTTGTAATCAGTGCCCCTTCTGGTAGCACTATTGTGTTGGTTGTACGAGTGCGCAACATTTCCTTAGTTGCGACTGTTCCTACTGCAAGGTTGGTCGAGAGGGTACCAGCCTAACAGGCGTGCACCTGAAACTCCTGAATTTGTGCTCGGAGGGCCCCCAACACAATCTGATTCTCCTCTGAAAAGTTCTGGAGGACCTCTGTGGTGACGTCACACACTGTCTCTCCTATATCATGCAAATCCCCCTCAATAAGGGTGATCAGGACGATAGACAGCTTAGACACTTTTACCTTCTTGCGCGGCCCCATCTACTCGCTCAGGCACTGGCACTTCAATTGTGTTGATGCTACTTGGGGGTCCACGCTGCCCTCCTCTACCTCTATTTCCATCTCTTGCTCCTGCTTAGGTAAAGGCGACTTCTGGCCCTCATGCTCCTTCTCTGCAGCCTTCTGTGCTACTGCTGCACCCTTTTTCTGTTCTGTTGTTGTCTGCACAGCATCCCGCGCATCCTACACCTTTGCTACTACTGCTTCTTTCCTTCTCTTTTCTGCCAACTGCGCCACGCACAGTTTTTCCTCCTTCCTTTTCTACATAGTAGACTTTTCCAGAGTAAATATGTCTGGGGCGCATCACTCTGATGACCACGTCTCAAGTATGTCAAAGATCACATCATATGTGGCTATATAAGGCAGTTTGTTCCACTTCTTTGCAGGGTCCTTGCACGCCCTAAGGTAGATGTGATGAAAGTTTTCTTTAAACCCTGTGAAACTTTGCAGGTTGTTGTAGACAGTGGGTGATAACCATGGCTTGCAGTTAATCCCCATTCTAATGTTCATCTCCATGAACACACAGAATATTTTACTGTCGTAAATACGGTTCGCGCCTTTAGTGGCCCACAGTGAAGCATACTTTCAGGCCTCCTGGAGATCCCTTGCAATTGTGCAGAACTGGCTGTCCTCCGGAAATTCCTCAGCCACCAGCACTATGGATAGCAGAAGCCATGCATATTGGAAAGTTTTTCCTTGTCCCTGTGCCTCACGGCAATTCTCTAGGAACTCCTTGCACAAGAATTCGGACCAGTTAAACTGGACCCCTTCTGCGCACTCTTCAGCAAGTGCCACCACCGGCACGGGCACCTCATCTACGTGGCACTTCCGCATGACCTTACCCGCCAGTATATGAGTCGCCACTCTGACTGCTTTGTTGTTGATACTGGAGATTGCGTAACCCCTCTTTTTCTTCTCCAGCTTGTATTTCTTTTTCATGGCCTCCGCGATGGCCAAATCACTGCTCTTCCCCTCCGAAATGTCTGTGGGGTCTTCGCCTTTACACGAGAGTTGGGTAACTCAATGGATTAGGTGGTCCATGATGGGGATGGGCTCCTCCAGCCACAAACACCCACCATGAACTAGGCAGAGCAACTGCCTGATGACGAAAATAGTCACTGGGGCACGACGGTAATGCGACACCCAGAGCAAGTTCAAAAACCCTGCCTTTTCGACTCCGCATAACCACTTGCTCGGCTCCAGCTCTATGACTCCCATCACGGTGTATTTCTTTGGCTTCATGAGGTGCGCCATCACCAAGTGAGGGAATTTCTTGTGGTCAGAGAGATCCCAATCCTTGAATTTTGAGCTCAACACCCTTCCCAAGTGCGTTCCTTCAAAGATGATATTGTCCGGGAGGAGCGGAGTCTGGAGAGAGCTCTTGCTCTCATCGAGGTCCTTGAGCATCTTCACCTTCCCCTTCCACAGAGGGACATACGCGAGTTGCTTAGTTAGAGGGACCACGCCCTTGGTTGCTTCCTCCATGCCCTCGTCCTTGACCTCTTCAATTATGATATCCTCTAGGTCTTCTTCCTCCTCATCGGTTTCCAAGTTAATTGCTTTTCCTTTTTCCTCCATTGTTAATCTGGTTCGTAGTGAGTTTCGAGGGGACACATGTACGGGAATCATTGATTGTTTATCTTTTTTTGGTCTTGGCGTGCACAGTGATTTCGGGAGTTCTGCAACAATCCCGACGCTCTCAGGGGCATCTTCTATGGTCATGGCTTACGCGGCTTCTGCAGAAATCATCTCTGCGATTTCCCTGGCTTCTTCAGACGCTGCCATATTGTTCGTCCAGAAATCTCTCAACCATTCAATCAGGGGCTCAACCAACGCTCTCCACAGGACAAACAAGTCTCGGTTCGGAATACTCAAGGCGCATGACAGCTTAATTCACAAATGACCAAGTGTTGTTTACTAGGTAGCCCTTTGTATTTTATAGTGCCTTTTGAATTTGAATTCTATCGTTCCCCCCAAATCTAGTCCATTAATGCTCCCTTGGCGGCAGATTTTCCCAAATCTTGCCCATAAAGCACATCTTAAATGCCTACTACCCGCTCCATTTGGTCTCAAGTCAAGCATCACATCATGAATAGTGACTACAACAGTCACTTTCCAGCCAACCTGCACAGCAACGCAGCGCCCCTTGTGCAGTCGCGTACCTTGTGACACTTTGCTTCTGCGTGCACCCCCGACATCACGTAGCTCTTGGGAAAAGTAGTTTATAGTCGCACACCTCCTTTCAACTGTCAAGAGCGCTAAGACTGTACTTCCCACAGCTAGTCAGGTGGCCGCACCACTTGTATAGGGTTCCAACTGGTCATCCGTCACTTTTCCTGGAAAAAATCTGCCTTTTATTTTTACTGCCAACGTCGTGCACTTTACCCTCTACATCGCACCACCATGGGTGGTCCTTCTATTAATATATGGTCCAATCCAAGGAATCAAACTAATCAACTCTTGGTGGTAGTCCCAAAATTCGTCAACGTAATCGTGTGCCCCCTGTTTTATCACCCTGGTCTTCTTATCGAGAAAATCCTTCTTTATTTCTTCCTCAAGCTTCTTGACTTCTGCTTCTATCAGAATGCTTTTCTCCCTTAATCGCACCCTTTCTTTCATGAGCTCTTGGAGCCTAAGATCACCATGTCGGATTTCTTCCTCAAGTCCCAAGCATTCTGCTTCAATCAGCTGCATGATCCCTTCTTCCAAGGCTCTGCGAACTGTCATATCTACCAGCTCTGCTATGCGCGGACTAGGCGTATTATGCTCTATTGGAACTACAGTGTTTGCTCATAGGCCAAAGTAGGAGGCGTTTGCCTCGTCAGTTTCTTGCACATTGTCCTATAAGCCCATAGAACTCCTGGTATGCGCAGGTCCCAATCACTTCGCTACACATTATATACCTTGTTCAATGCTTCGCACACTTTGTTAAAGGCTTATGCGTGGGTAACCTTCTGCACACTCGTTCTTTCCAGACTTCGTCGTCCCAACAGGAGGGACCATTTGTGCAATTTCCTGGCCAACACCTGCTTATTGACCGTGTTCCCAAACGCAAAGTACATGTGCATCCGCACAAGTTGTTTACCATATGCCTGTACCCACCTGGACATATGCATGTGCGGATCACCCCATCCATCATTCTTGCCTATTAGACACATCTAATGTTTCCCAAAATACATGCACATCATTCTCCTGCATTCGCGCTAGTCCTCAAACCTTCCTTGGTGCGTACCCCACCACTTCATAGGCGTAGCGCATAGCACCCATTTCAAAGCCTCGAAACTTTGTTGTTTCAGCACCTCCCTTTCAAATCTGTTCAACAAAGCATCTACCTCACTTAACCCATCATAAGTAGGCAGATCTCTTACCTCTGTCGATACGCAGTGCAACGATCTTGTCATCATATTAAAGTTCAGCGTGGTCATCTCGTGCAACCGATTCTGCCATCGCTCTATTTCCTCATCAGAATCTGATGTACATGAGCTTTCATGCTCCCATGAGATTCATCCATCCATGGTGGGATTTACCAGTCTTTCTCTTGCGTGGTTATCTTGTAGATGCAGAGTAAGTCATCACCACTTTCATAGTTGTGCATTGGCTCCATATAGCACGATCCTTCTGCAAGGTCCAAAGGTACGACTGCGCGCAGATACTTTTTCTCAAAAATCATCTTGCGCTTCTTCAGGTTTATCACCCCATTCATGTCAGTGGCCTAATCTATTCGTAATAGCACAAGGTAGGGATTGTTATCATCAATAATATCTATCACTTCAAAGTCTGTTAGCGCGCTTACTCCTTCAATATCCATGGTGATTCCCTGCAATCTCCCCATAGGTATGATCTTTTGCTAATTCGTCATTCGTAGCTAGATAGGAGACCATTGTAGCGTAAGCCTTCCCATGCTCTCCCATGTCTGCTTCGGCAGAACGTTCACGTCCTATCCTAAATCTAGAATCACTCGGTCCATCTCATATTCTCCAATCTGCGCAGTCAATCTCACTTATCTTCCCGAACTTGTCACATGCTTTCTAATCTTCTGGACTATGTGGGATTCCCCTGATGTGGTCCCAACACATCTATTTATGAGTTCTTGCAATCCCTTTACATCCTTGCTATTGCGCAATAACTTCGTGCATGTTTCTAGGAATGTCATGAGCATTGATGAGTCCATTTCTGGCTCCGGTCTATCTTTGCTTCCTGAAGTGGAGGCATCAGCGAAGCTCTTCCTAGCTTCCATGAAGGTTTCCTTAGCGCGCTCCAAATCAAACTTTGGTTCTTTCATCGGAGCCTTGCGAACCCAGGTACTATCTTCAGGTTGCTTTCCTTTATCATCCCTGTCGTAATTCCACTTCGAAGCACAATTTTCACATTGGGGTCTTCCTTGCGTGGCTCAGACCTTATCATTTGCAAGTTCTGAGCCGAGGGAGGTTGGAGCGCTCCTTTGTCGCGCAACCTCGCTATCAGTGTGGGATAATCCTCCGTCTCATGATCAAACAAGGTACAATATAGACATGATGGACGCGTTGGATTCATACAATCACGGGCATAATGTCCTGGCCCCCCGCAATTGTAACATATCAGTTGTCCACGACCTCTTCCAGGTCCTCCTCCACCTCGGCCTCGTCCACGCCCTTGAAATCCGGTTCGCGCCACTCCTGCATTTTGGTCAAGGGGCTGTGTTTCAGCCTGAACTCTATAGGTGGGAGTCCTATCCATCATCAGCTCATAGCTTCTATAAGTGCGCTCATCATGTCCCACTGATCTACAAAAATTACAAAACAATTGTTGTGAATCCTTTGTGTACTTCTACAACAAATGGCAGTTGTCTGTAGCATGCGTTCCTCCTATTTGACAAATCGTGCACCATAAAGTAGGTGTTGCATTAGCTCCTCTTGTGCCTCTGGTCTTAACGGCATTGATCCTCCTCCCATGAGGTAATTCGTGAACACTAGGTTGTGGTCCTTGTCATGGCCCTAACCCTTACATTTAACACACCATACCTCATCGCGCACTTTCGAGCGAGCTGTCCTATCCTGTTTCAGACTCTGTATCACAAGGAATAAGTTTTTCAACTGTGCATGGATCTGATAAACTCCCAGGTTAGGATCTTATATCTAGGTCTCATGTAGCCTCATCGTGATCTCCAAGGCCTCTACTTGAATTGTTAACCTTTGTTGTGACAACGCGTTCCTCAAATGCGACGTTAGCGATGCTACAAACCATTCACTATGTTACTCATCCATCAAGGTCATATTAGCTTTGTGAATTGTGCACTTCAGTCTCTAATATAATTCCCAGGGGGTCTCGCCTGGTAGCATCATGATCTCCTTTAACCCAATGATCGACTGCACCTCTAACTTCGTCCTGCTAAATTCTTTGTTCAGCACAATTTGGATATCTGTGATCCCTGCATTCAGATTGTCATTAGAATCCTTAATATACCAAGTCAATGCACGATCCTGTAGAGCATCGACCAACATTTCTTTCTTTATATTGTCATCTGTAACTCCCTACGCTTCCCATACAGCTTTTATCACGAACCAAAACTGGTTCGGATCTTCATTTCCTACTCCCTTGAACACCAACAACTTTATCGCGCTTTCCATATTGACTCGCGGTGGTGGCGGAGGTGGTATGGGTGAAGATGGGGATGAAGGCAGTGAAGCTGGTGGTGGTGTGGGTGGAGGTGGTATGTGCGGAATCCTCTACCTTATCAAATTGATCGCACTTCTTGGTGAGACCTTCGCGAGCTCTTCCTCGTCCCCTCGCGGAGGTGAAATCAAGGGGCTAGTTTCTAGTTCTGCACTACCTTTGTTTCTATAAATTCTCCCACTTTGCATAGCCCCGAACATCAATGTATTCACTTAATTTTATTTTCACACAGTAGATTTTAATCCAAGTGTTCAGAGACTTAACATACTTACCTCGCGGTCCTTTGAGGAAGTGTCACTCTGCCTCGCTATAGCTAACTGAAGTATCTATAACGAACTCAGTAATGAATCCTCCTATAATTTGATCGATCCAAGGATCAATAGTGCACACAATCCTATCCTTTGATGCTTCCAATTTGCGCAGCAACTTTGGGTCCACACAATAGGATTGTTGAGCTTGCACCTTCCTTGGATATCTATTGGCTTCGTGATCCACTTGTACAACTCAGCAGGGAAATATGTGAAGAAAATTTTGTGGATTTCTGTGTATAGGTAGCAGTCTCACCACTCTTCTTTTGATAGTAGTGGATTCTTGTTCTCCTGCGCCGCAAACTCGTGAATTCTCTTGTCCAACCAACCTTCAATTTCTTTCTTAGTTGGATTCCAATGATACGACATCAAACATCTCTATGCAGATTTTGGTCCCAGCAATGGAACCATTTGTTGGCTTGTTGGGGCCTAACCCAGGGTTGGAGTTAATTAGCCAAACAAATCCCTATACTACTAACCCTCTCGGCAACAGTCTACGGAGCGCGGATTGATGCCTCACCCAAAGCAGTATGGGTGGATGTTAGAACTAGGTTTTTGCACCCTTGAGATGTCTGAGGGGTTGATTTAGTCCAACTGTGAATACCTTCGCACAGGTTACTTCGCACACTTCCCTGACCTGCGGGGCCTTCGCGCCCTGTTATATTTGCCTTCGTGCAACCCTAACCAAGGGCTATGGGGCTTTCGCGTTGTTGGAGCAGCGATCTGCACTATTTCCCCAAGTCACACCGTGGATCTTACTTATATTCTTATAACAGTTAGTTATCTTCACATAAACAGATACCTTATATTATATTCACTTACTCATCACATTTATATAAGTTTGTGCAGTAAATAAAAAACAAACTTGCAATTCATACCCAATATACTTCAATGCATAAAACAGGAAAAGATACACCGAAATATGGTAAAAATTATCTTTATTAATGCTTCCAATGGTTACAGACTCAATCTGCCCTACGCACTCAACTGCAGGGTCTGTGCACTCAGCCGCAAACTACTAGGCCTCTACACACTCATCTGCAAAGCCTTCTCCTACTCTGCGATCCAAAACTAGACTTTACCCTTCAGATACTTTGTTATGCTTCTATTCCATGATCATTCATTCATTCTTAGATCTCTTTACACTTAGAGCCTTGCTCTATTTATACAATCCCATGGTCCACGAACCATGGGTAGATATCTCAAACCAACATTACATTACAAAACCGAGGGCGGAAAACCCTCTAACTCATTTACCATCTTCATGCTCCGTGCCCACAAATCGCGGAGTCTTTACATCAGACTTAGTCAAAACTTGGGCTTTAAGCCCCAAAACTTGACTTGGGGGGATCCCACACCCAACACTACTCAATGAAAACTGTCCCATGGAAAATAAGAGACTTAAATTCCTTAAGTAAGCAATTTAGGGAACTCTCCATTTTTTAGGGATATAGGGAAATTTTCAAGAGATGATGCAATAGCCATAGCCAACACTATGCTTGAATGGAATGAAAATTCTAATGCACAAATATTCAAGGTTGATCTTCAAGGTATTCATCATGTTTATAAGAGTACATTTTTAATTTTCCCTTTCATTAAGATTCATTGGATTATATGTTATTGAGCATGTGAGATTTACCTTTAGTTCATGACAGGTTTGAATAAAGAGGAGGTGAAAATGGAAGTGGAAGATGGTTGAGTTTTACATAATGCAGGAAATGTGAAATTATAGCTAAACTTGCATAGGTTGGATCTAGCGAGAAAACAATGAAAAAAACTTGTAAGGAACAAAAAAATAAAATAATTGATGAATTGTATTAATTCACAAAAAAATAAAATTACGATAGAATAAAATTCAATGAAATATATTCTACATGGCTGAACTAATATAGTAGTGAATCTACAGAGATGTGAAGATACACTAGTGAATCTAGTTAAATAGCCTTGCAGTCATCAACTAACTATATCATGCAAGTGGAGATATTCCTAGGTAATTGGCCATGCAATGATTAGTCAACTATCTCATGCAAGTGGAGATAGTCCTAGTAAATTGAAGTGCAATTAAGTGTATGTTATCTCTAATACCCCCTTGAAGCACTACTAGACAGAAAAAAAAATGAATGGGTCCTAGCAAGAAGCCGTGTAAGGGACCCATTTTATAATTCACCAAAGTAACATAACACAATTGCAAGAAAAGGAAAGAGGGAAAACCACATGGGAACAAATACCCCCCCCCCCAAAGAAAATACAATACTAAAAAAGCGATACAATTTCTAGGCAGTGATGTCCTTCACCTCAAGGTGATTTTGCAGAAAGTAAAACTTTTGTTTAGTGAAAGGCTTCGTGAATATGTCAATAGTCTATTTAGAAGTGGGACAGTACTACAATTCAATGTCATATCATGTACCAGTTATCGAGTGTAGTGTGTTGATTTTTGTGTAGATTAGGAGGTACTCCAAGCCCTAGTGTTCGAGAGTTGGAGGTCAAAGTGCCAAAAGTAGGATTGTGGGCTTAGAACCCAAGCTTGGGGTTTTAAACCCATAAATGTTTGGGCCAAAATTGTGTTGATAATTCGACTTCTGAAGGATGAGGATGGTAGTACTCCTCAAGAGGAATCCGACACAACGGAAATATTCCAATTATGAGTTGTCATTGTTGAGTTATGAATTTTTGAAGATAAGTGTGGGTGAAGATGTGGGCTTGTTCAAGTCGGCCTAATGTTAGTAGGTTATTTGAGAGGTTGGTAGCCCTCTTAGGGTTGTTCGTTGGAGCCTCGTGAGATCCTATAAAAGAAGGCTTAATGTGAGGCTATTTTAGTCATCCAAAGAGCAACACAAGGGCAACGTAGAAGGAGAATAGGAGCTCGTAGAAGAGGAAGAGAACTTATGTTTGGGTTGCAGATCCTAGGAGCAGACCTCAACGAAGATTGAAGGAGCATTTTTATGTTTTCTTGTGACTGTTTGAGGGCCGAGTTGGATTAGATTATTGGCCGAGTTCATTGGGAAAGGTTCTCGATTTTTTTGAGTATGTTTGAGGTGGTCTTTCTCTAGCCGTAGTCCCTATTTTGTTGCAAACCTAGGCCGAGACCTGTAGCTTCTTGTGGAGAGGGTTGAAATGCCCAAAAACAAGGGACAATCATTTGTTTAGGGTGTCGCAAGTCTTCCTCAAGCTAGACAGTGAGTTGAGAGGGTTGGTAGGCCTTAGTTGGGTGGATACTAGCCCTAACAACCAACAAAGGAAGGAGGAGAAGGGAATGAGGAGGTCACAACTATAGAGAGGTCTGTGAGGCAGTTTAGAGGGTTGACATGAACCACAGTTATGCCCTAACTAGATCACAGTGCTACAGCAGTTTGAACACCATACCTAGGGTATGGTTGCAGCTTATTTGTCTTTTGTTGGGTCAAGCATTGACTAGATTGGATCATATTTGTTTGTAGCGTGTGGAAGCCAAGGAGGGAGGGATAACGTGGAGATTAGAATCCCTAACCAATGGGCAGTTTCCACAAAAATTATTGGTGCTTGGATCAGTTTGATGGGAATTTGGAGGAGACCTTAGGAGTTATTTGGAGGAGCCCACGTGGAATATTGGGCAACCTACCAAGTAGCCAAGGTGACAGCAGGCACATCAAATGTCAGGCAAGAGGACAACAACAAGGAGAGTTGTATATGTTCCCTGGGATGATGGCTTGATGATGTCCTAGGTGAGGACATATTGATGTGACCGGATTTGTGCAATAGCTCCTCTATTGTAGAGTGAATCAACTCAGAGGGAATTGTCGGTGTCTAAATCATGGAGCAGAAGGTTCAGTTGAAGACAATGAGATGTGGTCTTGACTCGCTTGGCAACGATATTGGCTGGGACTTTTGGTGGATTGGTGGTGAGCGTGATTTGGAATTTATTGAGGACAAATAATTAAAGGTATTACAGACTCATTTGCATGGATGTGCCTATGTTACTTTATGCAATGGATCGATAAGATTTCAAAATACATAGACACTGAGGTAGTTAGAGAAAACATAACAAGAAAACATGTAATACAACAAGTTTAATAAGGAGTTCACCCAATACTCCTGGGCTACGTCTCCTGGTCCAACTTTCAATGGTGGCCTCTCTATTATGTTTTCAACGCAAAGTTTTCTTTGCAACAGTGAGCTCAATTTGAGTCTCACTCAATAGATATGAATCAATAGGATTTGAGTACACAGACTCTCCTTACTGGTACTTGACCTCTACTGGTCACAGTAGTATGAGCCTAATCTGAAACTCGTACATGATAGGCCTAGGCCGAGGAGCTCACTTGAACTTCTCAAGCTTTCTCTGGAGTGCACAGACTCTCTGACTCTCTCTGGCTTTGTCTAGCTCGATGCTGCCCTCAAGTCAACTCGGCTTCTTCTCTCTATTCTCTGCTCTTAGCTTTTTGCATCTAACTAACTCTTCTATGTGGGTGTGTCCTCTGCTTATATTAGTTCATGGGTTTAAAGCCAGTCTGCTTTCTATCGGTTCGTTTCTGCTTCCCAGCATTCTGGTTTTCCTTCCTCTGTCCGTTTGAACTCCCCTGTTCTGCGTCAACATTACTGTGTAACGCTTCACAGGGAGGTGGCCACCTATTTTGCAATGGGTGAGTGTGTCAGGTTCCTTGGACACATTTGAATGGTTGTTATTTCTGTTTACTCCAAGATGTCGCGAAACACGAATCTTCTACCAACTCATCATCCACATCGAACTTCAAATCCCATGTAATCTTCCTTTACAACCTTGTCAAAATCAGTCATTTATCGGGACACGCCCCCGCCGTTAATATGGGCCCCCCAGATCCTATGGTCATCATTCATATTGAGCGGGTAAGTAGCATGACCTTTACCCGTCCGATGTGAGCGGTTTTCTCTCTCTTCCATCGGATTCGTGTCACTCATTGTGTGGCATCGGGTGGGACTCGGTCAAAACTGCTTACCGCCTCAAGGCCTTCCGGTATCCTGCCGATTTTGTGGAATCCACAGAACCGGATTTATTACTTTTCCACATTTCATAGCCATTTCGGGTCTGGGAACTTCGGGGCTTTCCTTCACTGAGGGGGACGCCCTGTGATACGCGATTAGCACCCCGTTTCTTGAATTAGCCTCTGGTTTTGCCAATTTGCGCCAGCACGTGTTACCATGTTCCAACGGTCTACGCGCTCGACCGAGGGTCCTCGTTGCTCCGCGCTGATCATAATTGCAACTGTCATAAGGATTCCTTCTGATAGCTTGATCTTTCTAAGACTTGAATCTGTTTGGAATAATTTGAACGAGTTTATGAAAACTTAGAGAGTGTTTAGGATCCAATTCGGATCACGGCCTTCCTACTGAAAAAGCTTTTGGACTACCAAAAGTTTATTTTTAAGCATCAATCAAGTGAGGTTACTGATTCCTCGCTTGCCAATTTCTATCCATTTCGCACTGCTTGGCTTTGAACCTTTGATTCCAATCCTGAGGTACTCAACGTCCCCTCTGCGTGTATTTCACACCTTCCTGTCGATAACTGTATCTTCCTACAATTCATTAAGATATTCAAGCAATAGATCATCAATAGAAGGCAATTGACTCTGCTCTTTGGGATCTTCAATTAATGAAGGTTCAAATAATCTCAAGATGTCTGCATTAACAACTGTAAGCTGGTAAATCAAGGCAAAAAGCATTCTCACCAATTTTCTCAAGTATCTTGAAAGGTCCATACCTTATTGGCTTTAGCTTCTTACCTTCACCTTGCATTCGGTCTTTGCTGATATACAGCCAGACTTGATCACCAACTTGGAAACTATGCTCCATCTGATGCTTATCATGTCTTGCCTTGTACTTGGCTTGGCTCTTTTCCGACTGTTCCTGTACTGCCTGGTGAATCTCTTGAATTTTTTCGATGAACTTGGTTTCCTTGTCCACATCACTATGTCCATCAACCGCTATGTCTTTACCAAAGAAAAAATCCAAGGGAGACCTTGGTGTGAAACCAAAACAGGTCTTAAAAGGAGATATTTGTGTAGAAAAATGTTTAGCTCGGTTGTAAGCATGTTGCACATAACATAAATGTTCATCCCAAATCCTGGGCTACTTGCTGCAATAGCCTCTGAGCAATTAGATCACTATCCTATTGACCACTTCAGTTTGGCCATCTGTTTACGAATGAAAAGTTGTGCTCTCCTTCAGCCTGGTGTCCATTAATTCCAACAAACTTGACCAAAATTTCCCAAAAAATCGGGTATCTCGATCAAATATAATGGAAGTGGGTAATCCAAAATGAACCCATACATGCTGAAAGAATAACTTTGTAGTTTGTTCAGTTGTAATATGTTTGTTACAAGGTATTAAAATACACATTTTGCTGAACCTATCCACGACAACATATAAATAGTCATGACCTTTTCTAGATTTAGGCAGTCCTCCAACAAAGTCCATGGAAACACTTTCCCAAGGATGAGAAGGAACTCGTAGTGGAGTGTACAAACCTAGTTTTCTATTGTTGGGCTTGCTTTTAGCACACATGGTACACCCTATTACATATCTAGAAAATGTCTCATTCATTTTTGGCCAATAATAAAATATTTGCAGTTGTGCAACTGTTTTACTGACACCAAAGTGACCTGATATTAGAGAAGTGTGTGCTTCTCAAATTATCTTTACTCTTTCTTTTTGAGGAATGCATAACTTTCCCAAATGATACAAGAGTTGGTCCTTAGCATGATAATCCAATTCTTCTACTTGTTTGCCATGACTTAAAGTTTCATATACATCTTTAAAATCTATATCTTGAGCATATTGTTCAATGTAGATTTCATGCAATACTTAATTATGCTTAAGTATAGTGGATGCATTTATGATTGGTCTAGACAACATATCTACAACTTTATTGTGTATGCCCTTTTTATATATGATGACAAGATGAAACTGTTGTAGAAAACCCATCCACCTATAGTGTCTTGATTGTTGCAACTTAGTTTGTAAGTGCAAATATTGAAGTGGTTGACGGTTAGTATGTATAACTGTCTCTTTGCCCATTAAATAATGTTTCCACTTTTTCACACTATACTAATGCATACAATTCTTTATCATATGTGGAATAATTAACTATTGCAGAATTAAATGTCTCAGAATGATAACATATGGGTTTACCATGCTGCATCAACACTGCTCCCATGGCATAGTCACTGGCATCCGTTTCAATCTCAAATGGCCTTTGAAGATTGGGTAGTGCTAATACTAGTGCTATACTAATCTTTTCTTTCAAGGTGTTGAAGGCTTTCTGTTGTTTGCCTCCCCACTAAAACACCTTGTTCAATCCTGTTAAAGTGTGTAAGGGAGCTACAATTAAGGAAAAGTTAGAAATAAACTTTCTCCAATACTGTGTTGCTCCTAAGAAGCTTCTAAATTCAGTAGCAAATTTGGGTTTAGGCCAGTTTACAATGATTGCAACCTTAGAGGGATCTATCTTCAATTCACCACCCCCTACAATATGACCCAAATAATTCAAAGATGTTTTGCCAAATTCACATTTTGAGAGCTTAGCATAAAGATTTTCTTTTTTCAAAAAATCTAGAGTCTGCTTAACATGATTTAAATGTTCTTCCCATGTTTTACTAAATATAAGAATGTCATCCAAATATACAGTGAAAAAATCATCAAGAAAAGGTCAGAGTACATCATTCATTACTTCATGAAAGTAGCAGGAGCATTAGTTAAGCCAAAAGGCATAACCAACCACTCATACAATCCCTACTTTGTTTTGAAATTAGTCTTCCATGCATCTTGCTCTGCAACTCTGACCTGATGATAGCCACTATGCAAGTCCAACTTGGAAAAATAAACAGCTTCCTTTAATTGATCCAATAGATCATCTATGCGAGGAAGGGGATAACGATTTTTTATTGTTATCTTATTCGGTGCTCGGTAATCAATGCACATTCTCCATGAGCCATCTTTCTTTCTCACCAAGACAATTGGAGACCCACATGGTGATGTGCTAGGTCTAATGAACCCCTTCTCGAGCAGCATCTGTACCTGCTTCTTGATTTTTGCATTCTCTAAAGCAAACAACCTATACATTCTGATGTTAGGCAATGGAGCATCTTGCTACAAATTAATATCATGTACTATTTCCTTTTTGGGTGACAGACCTTTAGGTTCTTGAAACAGTATATCATATTCTGAAACAACTTTTTCTAAATCAACTTGTTGTTTAGCATCACAACCCTCAAATACATTGGTTTTAACACGTTTCTTTTCCTTTACAACCATCAGTAAAAATTATTTGCATTAATTTAGAGTTCTTTTCATCTGCCCTGGGTTTATGAGAGTATAATTATTCTTGAGTTTGTGAGCTCTTACAATATATTTGATTCCATCTTTAACAAGTTGATACTTGTTCTCAGCTCTATAGAAAATAGCTTTTCTATCATACAAGTAAGGACTTCCTAAGACAATTCCACATATATCCAAAGGAACTATATCTAACTCAACCTCATCTACAAATGTTGACCCAAAAGAAAACCTAAGTTTACATTGTCTAGTCACTTGTAGTTGTGCTTTATCACATAACCAACCTAATGGATATGGAATTCTGTGCGGTGTGGTTAGTAATCCCAACTTGTTTACAATTGCTTCAGAAATTAAATTTACTTGTGAGCCACTATCAAACAAAGTATCAATCTTTTGATGCTTGGAAACAATTCTAATATGAAAAAGCTCATGTCTTTTCCTCTCATTTTCTTCATTATCAGTAGATTGTGTAGAATTACTAGTAGATGCTTCAGAATTTTTACCTTTTATACCTGTGGCTGTGATTGTTTTCATATCCCGAGTCTGACCCAAAATCCTTTTGAATAGTTGCAACAATCTTCTTCTTCTTGCCCTCGAACTTCTTGGGTCTCAGCTCTAGATGCAGGATCTAGCAGTGTTCATCATCATGCCCATCCTTCTTACAGTGAGTGCATGAAGACTTGGTCTTTTGTACAGTATTGGCCTTCCTCTCTTTCCATTTCTGTTTTCTTTTCTCCTTGTTTTTGCTTGCAGTGGGTTTTGATGATCCCCCAACTTCTGGGTTCACATTCTTTCCTCTAGCCTCTAGATGTGTAGCTTGAACAGATACCTCATCTATGCTAGTGGGATTAAACATGAGAATTGTGTGTCTTAAGTAGCTGTGTAGACCACCTATATACTTCAGTAGAGTTTCAAGTGAGTCTAAAGAAATTCCTAGAATCAAAGCTCTTTTCCTAAATTCTTGAGTGTAACTTTGTACACTTTTCCCTTTTAATCGTCGTATAGTTTGCCAGCTCATCATGGCTTGCTACATATAGGCTAATGGATAGAATTTCTTTTTTAGTTGCAAAAACAAATTCACTCCAGACAAAAAGAATCTTACCATGCTTCTTCATGTCAACTTGAGTCCTGCCTTCCCACCATACCAAGGCATAGGCTGGCCAGCTAAATCTTACCACTATCTAAATCAATGCTCTACACTCTGCAATAAACATCAATCTGTCTAATCCAATTATCCAGCTTCTCTACATTCAACTCTCCATCATATATTGGTAAATCAAATTTAACATCTGATTTAATCAAAGATGTCTTCTTTTTGTTTTCAGGGCTACTAGGAGGTGTGGGAAGTTTTTCTTGTTTCCCCTTTCCTTTAGGGTGGTCATGGAAGAGAGATTCTTCTGCTCCTTTATGTCTTTTGGAGTTTGATGCATCTTCCTCTCTACCTTTCTTAAATTCTCTATACATTTCCTCTACCATGGCTCTCATGGTCATGAAACTATCCATGAACTGAGGTTCTAATTCCAAGGGACTTTCTTCTGACATTTTCCTCTTAGGATAGACTCTTCCAATTTTAGGGTTAGTTTCAACCAACTCTCCTTCTCCCAATTTAAGCTTTGATCTAGTTAGCATTCAACAACAAAATCCAACACAAGCTTTTCTAACCTTGGTAACCTAGAGCTCTGATACCACTTGATCTAGAATTTATCCAGGACAAAGAATTAAAGGTATTACAGACTCATGTTCATGGATGCACCTATGTTACTTTATGCAATGGATCTATAAGATTGCAAAATACATAGACACTGAGGTAGTTAGAGAAAGCATAATAGGAAAACATGTAATAAAACAATTTTAATAAGGAGTTCACCCAATACTCCTGGGCTACGTCTCATGGTCTAGATTTCAATGGTGGCCTCTCTATTATGTTTTCAAAGTAGAGTTTTCTTTACAACAGTGATCTCAATTTGAGTCTCACTCAACCTATATGAATCAGTTGGATTTGAGTACACAGACTCTCTTTACTGGTACTTGACCTCTACTGGTCACAGTAGTCTGAGCCCAATCTGAAACTCATACATGACAGGCCTAGGCCGAGGAGCTTGTTTGAACCTCTCAAGCTTTCTCTGGAGTGCACAGACTCTCTGACTCTCTCTGGCTCTATCTGGTTCGATGTTTCGCTCAGGTCAGCTTGGCTTCTTCTCTTTGTTCTCTGCTCTTAGCTTTCTGCGTCTAACTAAATCTTCTCTATGTGTGTGTCCTCTGCTTCTATCAGTTCATGGCTTTAAAGCCAGTCTGCTTTCTGTCGATTTGTTTCCGCTTCCTGAAATTCTAGTTTTCCTTCCTCTATCCATTCGAACTCCCCTGTTCTACATCATCATTACTATGTAACACTTCACAGGGAGGTGGCCACCTATTCTGCAATAGGTGAGTGTGTCGAGTTCCTTGGACACATTTGAATGGTTTTTATTTCTGTTTGCTCCAAGATGCCCGTGAAACACGAATCTTCTGCCAACTCATCATCCACGTTAGACTTCAAATCCCATTTAATCTTGCTTTACAACCTTGTCAAATCTAGTTATTTATCGAGACGTGCCTCCGCCATTGACCTAGGCCCCCCAGATTCTACGGTCGTCGTTCATATTGGGCAGGTAAGTAGCATGAAGTTTACCCGTTCGATGTGAGCAGTTTTCTCTCTCTTCCATTGGATGCGTGTCACTCAGTGTGTGGCATCGGGTGGGACTCAGTCAAAACTGCTTACCGCCTCGAGGCCTTCCGATATCCTGTTGGTTTTGTGGAATCCACAGAACCGAATTTATTACTTTTCCACATTTCATAGCCATTTCAGGTCCGAGAACTTTGGGGCTTTCCTTCACTGAGGGGGATGCCCTGCAATACGCGATTAGCGCTTTCACGCTAATCGCATATCAAAAACTACCCTAGTTTCTTGAATTAGCCTCTGGTTTTGCCAATTTGCGCCAGCGCGCGTTGCCATGGGCCAACGGTCTGCACGCTCGACTGAGGGTCCTCATTGCTCTACGTTGATCACAATTGCAACTGTCACAAGGATTCCTTCTAATAGCTTGATATTTATAAGACTTGAATCTATTTGGCATAATTTGAATGAGTTTATGAAAACTGAGAGAGTGTTTAGGATCCAATTTGGATCAGAGAATGCGAACAATAATTTATTGTAGGGTTGATTGTTGATCATGGACTTCCATTGATCTGTCATGGATGGTTGGGACAACTCGAGGGTTTCTTTGGCATGGACGAGATCGGGTTGATCGAGATGGCTTCATGTGATGGACTATAGGTTGGTAGGCTAGAGTCTTCATTAGATCATGATGTTGCATATCTGCGATTGGCGAGATTTGCACAAGTGGTATCTGATCCAGGAGGATGAGTGCTTATAGGACTGAGCCAATGGAGATCATGTAGGCTCAGAGGGAGTCTGGCCTCAGAGGGAGAAACCCTACGTAGGTTTGGGATCTTTAGGTTTGGATATTATGAGGCAGAGGCACTTCCAATATTTTTGGATCCATCTACAAGGAATGCTCCAGTGATGAGTGCGAAATGGGATTGAGTATTTTTGAGGTGGTCTTTCTCTAGTCGCAATCCCTATCTTGTTGTAGACCTAGGCCAAGACTTGTAGCTTCTTGTGGAGAGGGCTAAAATACCTAGAAACAAGGGACTATCATCTATTTAGGGTGCCGCAAGTCTTCCTCAATCTAAGCGGTAATTTGAGAGGGTTGGTAGGCCTTAGTGTGGGAGGATAATAGCCCTAATAGTTAGCGAAGAAAGAAGGAGCAAGAATGAGATGGTTGCAATTGTAGAGAGGCCTATCAGGCAGTTTAGAGGGCTGACATGAACCATGATTATGCCCTAACCAGATCACAATGATACAGTAGTTTCAAAACTAGACCTGGGGTATGGTTGGAGCTTATTTGTCTTGTGTTAGGTCAAGCATTGACTAGATTGGATCATATTTGTTTGCAGCCTGTGGAAGCCAAGGTGGGAGGGCTGATGTGGAGGTTAGAAGCCCTAACCAGTGGGCAGTTTCCAGAGTAATGATTGGTGCTTGATCAGTTTGATGGATAGTTGCAAGAGACCTTAGAAGTTATTTTGAGGAGCCCACATGGACTCTTGGGAAGCCTACCAAACAGTTAAGGTGACAACAAGGACATAAGTTGTGAGGCAAGAGGACAGCAACAAGGAGAGTTGCAGATGTTCCCTTGGATGATAGCTTGATGATGTCATAGGTAAGGACATATTCATGTGCCCAGATTTATGCAATAGATCTTGTATTGCAGAGCAAAGGGTATTGGTGGAGTCTTTGGGAAGCCATGTGTAAAGGTCTCCTAGGTGTGGGAATGCCCTAACTAGGAGTAGATGCCACAATGTGAACTTGGTCTCTCGTGGATTGTTGGAGGGCAGAGTGAGAGAAGACCAAGTGTGGACGAGATTGGGAATTTATGGTTTGATAAAGGACAGTGTGATAGTATCCAAGTTGGAGCCCAATGAGAAACACCTTGATGGACAAAGGTGGTTGCGACAGTGGCATTTGATGAGCTCAAGGGTCTAATCAAACAAAATTAGTTTTGTGGAGTCCGAGACTTGTTTGTGGAGAAGGGCATCTACAATAGAAGATGGGAAGTCCTCATAGTCTGTGTTTGTTGTAGGAGATGTGCATCTTGTAGTGATAGGTTGAAGCCCTCCATTCCCTATGTTGGTCTTCATCGATACAGCGCAGGAAGACCATAGTGGGTGGAAGTCCCTCAGTAGCTGAGGAGGAGCAGTGGGTAGATTGAGAGTTGTTCACAAGTGGAGCTATGAACAACTCGATAGGAGTCTCAATGTGTTGTGGCCTTGACGGATAAAGGCAAGACTAGAGAGAAGATTGGATTGTCGAGATTCAGTGGCCAAATGGACTTTGAGCATTGATAGAGGTAGGAGCTGTAGATCGGGAGTCATGAATCAGGCAGGTACATGGTATGAGCGAGAGGAGATGAGAGAGCATCCTACATCACCCAAATGGTTAGAGTATCTTGTTGAGGGAAGATTGGTTTTCAATGGATTGACACCAAGCCCAGTTTTGTATCTTGTACTAGTGGATGTATGAGGGTCATTATCCCTGGTGTGGGAGACCTAGACTGTTCTATTATATGTTGTTTAATATAACAAAGTTGGGTTGAAAACTGTAAAACGTTATCTATATTTTATGCATGTGTGATTTACTGTTGTTTATATTCCATTGTGCAAAGTAGTATCATTGAGATTCTTGGTTTGGTAGCATCAAAGATTCTAAGATTCTATCCTAGACCCAAGATCGTGGAAATTCAACATAATGCATGTGCATCTCAATGTGTTTTGTTCGTTGTTGCTACATTGGATCTCCACAAAACTTTAGTGTCCTTTGACTGCCACACCAAATGACAAATGGACGATGAAATATGATATTAAGCTTAGTGAGGAAGTTCTGCAACCAAATGGCCCGAATGGAAATGTTGATTGCACCTCTATTTTTGACCTTTGTTAATGATAAAGTAATCACGGATTGCTTCATGTTGGACCAACAAATGGGGTCAAAACCCAAATTGAGAACATATCTTGAATTGGATTTGTGATCAATGCTATCACCATCCCAATCTAAATCAATGTGACCAATGATATCCAAACTACATCATTTTTCATAATGAATCCCATAGTTGATGGTACTTGGACATATCTGAGTATACACTTGGAAAATTTTCAATGTAGCTCATGTGGCTCCTTCATGTATCTCGAAATTGCAGCTACTACATATGAGAGATATGGATGAGATTGAATGATATAGAGGAGACTACCGAAAAGTTGTGTTTCCATGGTGCAATCAACCAACAATGTACCCTTTCCATCTTCAAGGTGTACCCCAAATAAGAAAGGTGTAGTTGTTGGATTGTAGTTGATCACGTAAAAGCGAACTAAGAGATCTCTCACATACTTGGACTAAGAAATTTTGATCCCCAAATAATTCTGGTTGATTTCTATTCCAAGGAATAAGTGTAACCGAGTCATATCTTTCATGGAAAACCTTTCATGCAAAGTGGTTTTGATTGTAGAAATGGTTGAGGTTGAACTACCTATGATTAGTATATCATCTTCATAGAGCAGTATGAGAAACAAAGAGTTGGATGTTCTTAGAATATAAACATTTGGATCATATTTACATCAAATTAAATGTTCAGAAACTAAATAGGAACCCATTTGAGCATACCATTCTCTAGGTGTTTGCTTGAGGCCATCGAGAGACTTCTTGAGTAAAAAAACTAAAGATGAATTTTTTACATACCATTGTGGTTGCTCCATGTAAATTTCCTCTTTGAGATCTATGTGAAGAAATGCATCCTTCACATACATGTGGTGAACCTCCCACCTTCTCGTTGCTACCATGGCAAGACTTAATGGAATAGAGTCCATTTTGGCCACTAGAGCAAAGGTTTCATCATAATCAATGTTGTGAACCTACTTAAATCCATTTCCCACCAACCATGTTTTGTATCTACTCACAAGTCCATTCACTAATTTATTTTTCAAGTAGACCCACTTTCATTTGAAAATCTTATGATCTGAAGGAAGTGGAAACAATACCCAACATTTATTAATGAGGGAGTTGTAATCCTCCTGCATATTTCCTTCCCAAAAAGGATTCCCTGCAGCGTCTGCATAAGTTTGGGGGCCAAATGCTATAACATGTAGCAACACATGTGAATAATTGATTTTGTAGTTGTTTGTGTATGATGTGCTTCTTCAAATTGAGATCTTGTGGTAGGATCATCAAGATATCATTCATAAGGTGCCACTTCTATGTCAAAAGTGGTTGGGAATCGAAATCTTCGCTTGCATGCCCATGACCTTCTAAATTAGGTTGGGAACTTATATCTAAAATTTGATCTAGATTACAATATGCATCATCTCTTAGATCTGTTATAGGAGGAACCACATAAGTTTTATTATGTGGTTTCTTAGATGCATGCAGGGGACTTTCATCAAAGTAGACACTCCTCTCAATGAAGACATTTTTTTGTTGAAATATTTAGTAGTTTGTATCCCTTTACACCATTTGGATATCCAACAAAGATGCAATATTTCCTTTTAGGTTCCAAATCATTCCTCTTTTCTTAAGGAATGTGGGCCCATGCGTGAGATCCAAAAATGTGCAACTTCTGGTTGCATGCCACCCCATGCTTCGAAATGTGTTTTTCTTGTAAACAAATTGTGAGGAGATATATTTTGTATGTACAAAGCATAGTTTATTGCTTTAGCCCACAATTCGTAATGAAAGGACCTTGAATGTTGCAACATACAATTGGCAATCTCTTTCAAGGATATGTTCTTTCTCTCAGCTACCCCATAAGTTGTGGAGTCTAAGGAACGGTGTGTTGCAATTGTATTCTCACTTCACATAAAAGTTGGACATCCTTGTTGACATACCCCCACCCTCCTCCATTATCTATACAAAGTATCTTGATCATTTATCAATATTTATTTTCTACATGTGTTTTGAAAATATTCAAATGCTCAAACACTTCATATTTGAGTTAGCGAACATATACCTATTTGTTTCTTGTGCATATATGGCTCTGTCTATGGAAGGATCTAGAAATGGCCCCATAAGATCACTATGAACAAGCTCTAAGGGAGAGGAAGCCCTACATGCATGCCCCTTCCCAAAATTTTGTTGTGGATTCTTTCCAAGAGCACATCCTTCACAAACTCCATTAGGAATTTCTATGGCAAGAGGCCTTTCACCATCCCCTATTTTCTAAGTTGTTGCATGTATTTGAAATTTAAATGTCCAACCTTTCATGCTAAATCCTACTTTCATCATTTGCATGCATCCGTAGTAAATTGAAGTATGATTGAGAATCAAATTTAGAATAAGTGTAAAAACCAAACCGATGATTTACCTTACTAACCACAATTTTGGATTTATCTTGCATGTCATATTTGATCATTAAATATGGGGCGAATTCAACTCTCCTTCCAGTGTTGGTATGTGTCATTTGATATAAAGAAAGAAGATTTATTGAAAGCTTTGGAATATGCATGACATTCTTGACACTTCTATCTTTAATATGTACTCCCCCTTGTCTACTTCCCTCTACTTGAGAATCATCTCCCATAGAAATAGGAGGACCAACATGTGGTCTTAAAGATAAGAGCGCATATTTTGTGGCTTCCGTGTGATGTGAAGCTCTGAAATCTATGATCCATGCATCGGGAGAAGAATGAATAACAATTAATGCATGTGAATTCCCTCTTGTTTCAAGTGCTCTTTCTCCCTGCTTCTTCTTAGCACGCTCAAATATGTTGAAGATTCTGTGCCATGAGATCAATTTTTTTCTTCATTCATGATTATTTCAAATGGTAACTACAGGATTTCAATTGTCCGTTCTTTCCCTTCTTTTCCTTCGATTTGGTAGATTCCTTTAAAGGTTTGGGATTGCCTCCCTTTATTGGATATGGTTATTTTTTCTTTTCCATTGCCTTTGGATTGTTAATTGGATTTCAAGTTGGCCTTTTCCCTTTCATGCAAAATGAGTGCATGGGATATGGGACTTTTCAATGTTCCCATGTTTATGAGCTTATCTTGCTCATGTATCATGGACTCAATAAAAGCATCGAGATTAGGCATCCTCTAGGTTGTGCATCTTGTAAGCTTGTCTATGTGAAAAGTGGAGACACATATAGCATACTCTAGACCCAATTTTGACAATATGGCAAGAATTGATTGACTTTCTTACTTGGATTTGTCAATTTTTCATTCCTTCAACTAGAGTAATAAGGCTTCAAACCTCGTGAAGAAATATTGAACGTTTTCAAAATTTCTTAGATCTAATGAGTTGAGCTCATTTTCAAGGATCTGGCCTCACATATCATCCTTCTTCCCAAAGAGTGTCTCCAAAGTGGTCCAAAATTGATTTAGAGTTGTGCATGCTTCAACTTGAAACAATAATTCCAAACAAATTGATAAACATAGGAAATTGAAGGCCTCGTTCATGCAATTGAAATACTTGGATTTTTTAATTGGGGAATTTGGTTCAATATTCATTGACATGGCTATCTAATTCAAGCCTGTACTTCTAAGTTGAAGTAAAGCTTTTGGCTTCCATTCAAAATAGCTATATGGCATGAGAATTACAGACGGCGGAAACTCCATTCTTTCCAATAGCTCCAATCTCGAATACTTGAAAATATATGGTTTATGCACCTTATTCCCAGCTCTTATAGGATCTGATAGCATGTGAAATTAGAGCTAAACTTGCACTGATTATTTCTAGCTAAAAACGATAAACAAAAATTGCAAGGAAATAAGACAAAAAAATGATAAGGAAAAGATTTAATGAATCCTATTCATGCACAGAAAATAAAATTATGAGAGAATACAATTCAATGAAATATATTATTCATGCCTGAACTAATATAGTAGTGAGTTCAATAGTGAATCTAGAGAGATACGAAGATGCTGTAAATAAAATTGACACCTAATCTTAATTAACTGGGCATGCAATGATTTGTTAACTATCTTATGCAAGTGGAGATAGTCCTAGTGAATTGGCCATGCAATCATTATTTAACTATCTCATGCAAGTGGAAATATTCCTGGTTAACTGGGCATGCAATCATTAGTTAATTATCTCATGTAAGTGGTGATAGTCCTAATTAACGGACCAATCAATCATCAGTTAAATATCTCATGTGAGTGTAGATAGTATTAGCTAATTGAATTGCAAATAACTGTGTTATCTCTAATAAGAAAAAAGAAGTGCGAAAGAATGATAGGTGAAATTGTATCAAACAATCTCATGAAAAAAATATCAAACGTTTCCAACTGTCAAAAATGCCAAGACGGAGGAGGTGAAGGCTACAATGAAAAATAGAATGCTTGTTGTCACAGTTCCCAAGTAATATAAGACTAAACTCACAATTAAAGCCTTTGAAATTGTCATTTAATTATAAATAAAATATTTGGATATAACCATTGTTTGTATAGGGGTCAATATATTGTAGTGAGTGTTCAGTGTTTTCAAAGGTCTTAGGAATTCATATAAATTCCTGGGTGCGTTGAGATGGGAGTGTTAATTGAACGTTTTGGGTGCCCGTAAGATTTTTTTCATAAACTTAGGAATTAAATAAATTCATGTATTCTTCATTGTATGTTTTTTACAATATCTTAGCAATACTGGAGGTGGGTCACTACCTAAGCGTGGAGTTTCTACAACCTGGCACAATGAGGAGGAAATAATTGTTTGGTCACATTCTAGCATCACGAAATCAAAAATCGAATATGGTTACTATTGTATGGAGTAGTTTTCTTTGGAAAACTTACTTTTAACATTCAAATCCATGCATATGGACTTTTAGTCTGGAGGAAATCCATGTCTGTCCAATAGGCTTCGTTAATGTACCGATTCTTCTCCTTATACTCGTTTAAGAAAGTCGCACCTATAGATGATGTGACCACCACATGTGATCTGAATCGGATCCATGGAAGATTGTCAAAGGACCATGACTGTATCAAGTCAGAAAAAATCTCTAAAGAAATCAAAAAACAACGATCAAAAACACCCCTGAAGCAATGGCAATGGAAGCCAACGTGGAACGATGACGAACTCGGTCAAAGTGCGCTGACCGAGGCCCATGGAGACCGCACATGAGGTCAAAGTAGCCCCTGCGAGCCCCGTATCGAGAACACTGGGCGAACAGGGCCATGAAGGAGGAAGCTCGAGCATACGAACGCATGGGAAGCCGGAGAACCACAGGCAGAAAGGAAAAAGCATTGAAAGTAAAATGGCGGGACCTGCGCTCTGGAAACTGGCGGTGTTGATTAGGGTGCCCACTGTTATGCTCCTATACCAATAGGTGTCATATTTCACGATTGACTTGATGAGCTATGTAATATGTTCATACATTTTCTTGTTGTAAAGGTTTTCCATATTTTCAAAAAATAAAAAAAAATAAAAAAATGTAAAGAGGGTATACCCTAAAAGGAAAATCAAAGGGTAAAAAGAATAAAATGGTCAAAAAATGAGAAGAAATGAACCCCAAAGAAAAAATAGACCAAGAAAGTGTGCAAGACTAAATGCCACTACTTTTTCATTTTCTGTAATAAACAATTGTGTGCAACTTGTAAATTATACCCCAATTCATGAAGGGTCAAACTGTTTAAACTTGACTCATTCATGCTTCAATTTCACGTTATAGAAATAGAGAATAAATATCTGACTAAACAGTGTAATCTTGGCAGATAAGTAGATAGGTAGAGTAAATAAAAGGGAGTTCAACAGTGTAATCTGAGCCCTTGGATGTAATAAGTGTAAACTTAGGTAGGCTTGCCATGTAAAAGAAAAAGAAGATTTAATAAGGGTTTGCCAGTCTAAGTGCACCCAAATAAAGAAGGAAAAATGCTAGGTTAAAGTAGGTAGGGTAGGTAGATGGTGTTGCAGAATTACTTGTGATGGATAATGTCTCTAAATGTGTTAAATTTTCACTTTTATCACAAGTAAAAAGGCAGTCATTTCACATGATGCAGTTCAAGCAGAACAAGGTCAAATGATTAACTCCCCTTCATATTTTTCCCTAATCATTCACTAGTTCCCCCTAAAGTATTAAGGTCTTTGAAAATTAAAGGGGCTCAGAGCATTTCTCTGACTTCTGGAGGGACCGGACCCTCAGCCCAATGATTTAAAAGCCTAAATACTTAGAATCATTCATTTGATTTCATAAACTCATTTCCTAAGTAAAAATCCTATTTTACTTAGGAAAATACACAATATCGCCTAAAAAACCCTTTTTTTCTTTTAGCCTAAGTTTAAATGTATGCTCAAAATGTTTTACTTAGCGCTTATTCTCATTTTTATGTCATATTAACTTTTAACACATACTATATAACTCCCGAATAAAAGTTCCACCCCTTCTCGTATTATTTAATATACTAAATATTCCCAAAATCTTATATATCCCGACGCCAGTTGAATACAACCATAATCAGTGTTTAAAAGAGGATTAATGAGTTAATCTGTAATTCATTAAGAACCTTAATTCCCTCCCACAAGTAGGGATTAATTAACCCCCACGGTTAATTAAGAACCCCTCATCCAATCACAATCCCCCCGATACAATTAATAAACGATTAAATTGAGTCGGGCCCACCGCAATAAAGCCCCGCCGTATCCCTTGCCCATCCACCGTCCGATCCTACCCCCGTCATCCAACGGTCGATATCAATATCGCACCACCCCTGGTGACCGCGCTTTAACTCACGATCACTAGGCGGTTTTCCTCCCGTACCTCTGCCATGCATCGTGCAGTCAATGTGATCGCTCGCCCCCGGCCTGATACCACTTAGCTCCAAAAGCAGTGTGATCGCATATCACTTACCGCCCTCCATAAAATGACAAAATTTCTTTCCCCGCTGACATCAATTGCCTGATAATCCAAAAAAAAAACCCCGCCAACCTCAGTTTTGTTAAATAAAACGAACAAAAGTCATTTTCATTGTTATATGCGGCGATTGTGTTCCCATGCAAAACATCATCCAAGTCAACTGTTCAAGTTTTCAGACCGCCACCTCATCAAGAAAATTGCAGTAAATCGGCCCGGAACCTGTCATTTAACCCGTCATTGCACTATTCATTTGCTTGATACAGGTATTTATCTACTTTTCACTGAAACCCTATAATTTTGGTTTTCTACTGAAAATTCCACAACAAAAGGCCGAATTCAGTTCTAATTCAGTATGTAATTGCCATATAAGTCCCCAAACCTATTGTTTACACTTTTTTCTCACAAGAAACCCAAATTCCATTATTGAATCCACAAGAACCAAAAATGGAAACCCCTGTTGTTTTGAATATCCCACCAATCAATGCCCCTCATAAGGACCAAGACTATTTACCTCTTGTAGATAAAGATTTCCAAATAAAGGACTTGTCCACTAATAGAAACCATCTTAAAGCCTTTTTCCAAGTCAAAGATAATTACTTAAATGGCTCAGACATCATAGGATTATGGAAATCTAACCTTCCCATGTATTTCCTCCCTTCGGTCCATGTTTTCCCAGATATAATTCATCAATGTTGTGCCAATTATGACCCTAGTCACAGAGCTGTTATGTCCCCAAGTCAAACAGTCCTTTTCCCCATAACTGCTCAATCCATTAATGAAATGTTGCAATTTTCCCCTGTTCAAGCTCTCACTCCCCTTTCTATAGAATATTTTCTTGAGAAATCTTCTCAGTTGCCACAATCAGAGCTCATTTGTATTTGCCAAACCTTCATGTTAGAGAAACACCAGCCTAAGGGCCCACCTCCTTATCTGCAGGCTTTCTTCACAGATACTGGAAGACTCATAGTGGATATGATATCTTTAATCATGGGATTCAACACTAGTGAGTTTGTTGATGAAGTGGTTCTAGTGCTGTTGTCAATTTTTACTCCTGGACAGCCTCCTGCTGTTAGATATGACTATGCCTCCTACATTGCCAATAAAATCCATGATCAATTCCTAAGACTTGACAATGAAGAAGTCTTCAAATACACCACTTTCATATACCATCTTATGTTATATTACTAGTTGGAGAATTTTCATTTCCCAGTCAAGAAGCTTGACACCAAAGGGAATCCCAGGTCTGTCATATTTTGGAGTTCCATTTTTCATTATACTCTTGAGTCCTATTACACCTACAATGAGTTTATTGATCAATTTTTGCATCCAGCAACCACTTTATTGACAAGAGGTACCCCTCCTAGGATCAGTGGTGATATAAAGAAAATCCTTCAACTCTCTAAGCAGTACAGAATAGGTGATTAGTACTTATATAAGAATCATATAGAAATCAGAATCTATGGCTGTGAGCTCTGCCCTTTTAAGCTCCCAAAGTATGTACCAATGAGATTGTTTGCATTGGAATACTTTAGACAAATGATGCATATAGACTTAGTCCATTTTTGTAATGCCAAGAAGAAAGCTCAGCTTAGAATCAAGAATCAGTTAGGTCCTTATATTTGCAATGATAGAGAAGCATGGAGAGAAGCAGAGATAATTTTACAAGATCATCTTAGGTTACAAAAGAGTTTTGGGTGGAGGCCATATGACCCAAATAGCTTTATATGTGATAGAAGAACGAAGAACAAGCTGTCACCATACATACATCATAGGATCCCAAAAATTGAACAATTTGCAAATATGGATGAATGGAGAGAGGGAACCCTAATAGAAACTGTTAGTGAGTAGGTCAATATGGAAAATGCTAGGAGTGATCTTGAGAAAACTCTTGACCTAGATTCTTTTGGGCAGGTACCATTTCAGCTATCTCAGAGGCCAAGAATTGGTGCATCTGTTTCTAGAACTTCTCAGCAGCCTCCACGGGAAATCAGCTTACCAGCCACATGCACATCTAAAGGAAAGGAAGTAGAGACCACATAGCAGCCTACAATGTCTTAACAACCGAAAACTTATAAAGAACAGGCCTAAATTCCAACTCCTCCAATTCAAACCAATGTAGAAGGACCTCCAAGCTTGTAGACTCCTCTAAATGAGGAAAGAAATAAAAAGAGGGACAGGGAAACTACTACTCCAACCAGTGAACTTTCAGGACAGCCTGGAACAAAAGGCAAAGACAGAACCCTCTTTAAAAAGAGGAAATAATTGAAGAAACCACAGATAGTCAAAGAAAAGAGAGGGTAGTTAGCCAATAAACTTTTCCACTGAGAGCAACATCCACTAGCTCACAAAGGCAAGAGCTAGAAAGGCAACAGAGTGCAGAAGTTTCATCCCTCGGGTCACGAGGTAAAGAATCTTTAGATATCAAGAAAAAATTCACAGAGATAAAGGCCAAGAATGATCCATTGAGGCTTCAAGTTTACAATCAATATTTGAAAATGGCCCCCACAAATCAGCAAAGATTAATGTCAGCCTATGACATTAAAGAAGGAAAGATGATAATGAGTTACTTCAAGCCAAAGGTGCAACAACCTCAATCAGCTGCAGATTATATCAGAACAAACTTGGAGGTCTTGACAAAGGATATTCATCCTTTGGATCAGATCGAATTGCACAAGCAAACTGGAGAAATGGTCTATTCAACCTTGACTGGAAAAGCAATGATGGCCCATAGGCTACAAAATTCTTTGGATAATACAACTACCCAGCTAAACTTAGAAAAAGCCTCCTCTCAGGCTAAAGATAACAGGATAAAGTCATTAGAAGAAGTTATCATTGGATTGGGACATGATCCCAAAGATGTAAAGTGTATAGAAGCATTAATTAAAAATAAGGATGAAGATATTGTTGCCTTGAGGAAGCAGCTAAAGTTGCCTCCTTCAAGGCATCCACAGACTGTTGAGGTTATAAAACAAAAATATGAAGAAGAGATGATGGATCTACTCTGGAAACTCAATGAAAGACTAAATAATTTAGAGCAGGCATTAGAGAAAGCATTGAAGGACCAGCAGGGAGAGTCAACCTCCCAGCCTCTTGATGTAATACCAATAGTCTCAACAACAGTCCTTCCTACACTTGGAACAGCACTAGCTCCAGACATCCTAGCAACCACAGCACAGGTGGTCACAGGCACAGTGACAGCACAGGGCAGTAGTACTAATTTGAGCACAGAGGAATTGATAAAGTCAATGGAGTGTTGGCATTATGATTCAAGTGTTGTCCTTGATGGCAACTCACTCAGAGGTTGGTACAGGTGCTCAGAGGTTGGTACAAGTAATCAGAGGACAGATCTTAGTACAGCATGCCAAGAAAGTTCATATACGCAGGTTCTCTATATATCAAGTCGCGTGTACACGCTGGTTGGCTTCAGTAAAAGCGCGTGTATGTGGAAAACTTCTCTTTGGTCCACGGCGGTTATTCCTTGGAAGTTGTGCCTATGATTTTGGACCTTGATGTCTCGACGAACGTGTTGATCCCTAGTTTTGAAGATGATGGTATTGGATTTCTATGGTTTTGGCTCTTGGTATTGAACAAGGCCTAAGGCTATATAAGGAGAATGAAATCATTAGGTAAGTGCATCTGAAAAAGTCTTGAATATCTGATGAAGTATTAGATCCAGTATGCAGGTTATTGGTTGAGGAGGTATTGCTTGATCTGAGCTAAGGAGAGATCTCACCGGTTGATGGAGAACTAGATCTAAGGAGAGATCGGGATCAAATGGTTTGAAATGAACTATCTTTATATGGTTGGTTATGCGTATTTCTAGATCTGCATACTGACACAATGTTATGTTCTGGGTATAACTGAAATCTGGTACAACTGCAAGTTATGAAAAATTATTTTTAGATCTGTACGCAGGTTGTCTTTGGTAAAACCGCGTGTATACGCGGGTTACCTTCATTATAGTAGCGTATATCTTTTGGAGCTTGATTTTTGGGTTGCAGCTGGATCTGACTGTTATTGCAGAGTTCTGTAGTCTGCTCTGTGTTCTGGTGACTGGGTTTGACAGGGTTTCAGTGGTTCAGTAATTCAAAGATTGATGATGCTAGTATTGGTTGTTTCATGATTTGTGAATGAATCATGGTCTTCAGATTGTAATGTTGTGCTTCAGGAGTATCCAGTCTGAAAATTGATGAAAAGTGGTACCTGAAGGAAAGAAGATTGTAGGCCAGCACCTACGTACTAGTATCTTAGCTAGTACAAGAGAAAAGGGGGTTGGAGCTCCCTTCCAAGGAAGTTTGGAGAACGAGAGAAGGTTGAAGCCTTCTGCAGGTTGTAGCCTGCGTACTGGTATAAGGCTGCACCAGTACAAAATATTGTAAACTGAAGTTCTTATTAAAGAAAGATAGAGATGACTTGCAGCAGGTGGTTTTCACCCACATTGGGTTTCCACCTTATATCATGGTGTTCATGTGTGTGGCTTTTGTGTGATGATCTGTTCTGCTATACTGCATCTGTTTACTCTTAATATGATGAATAATGTCCTGATGCATTTAAATGGAGATAAACTAACTGAATTATAAGATTTATGGTTATACGCTGATTTCTTTAGACACAGTAGCGTGTACACGCTGGTTCACTTAACTGAAGTAGCGTATATGTTTCTGAGCATTGAAAAAGTTTTATTGATCTGATAATACTGATTCACCCCCCCCCCCCTCTCAGTATTATTTCCAACAATTGGTATCAGAGCAGGTCCTTCAGAGAAGCTTGATCTCTTGAAGGTAGATCGTTCATCATGAGCAATTACGAGAGAGAAGCATCAATCAGGCCACCGGTTTTTGATGGGACAAACTTCAATTATTGGAAGGTAAGAGTTACTGCCTATCTTCAATCTCTTGGTATAGAAGTCTGGGACATCGTAGAGACAGGCTACACTTTTCCTTCAGCTACTCCTACAGATGCAACCGAGAAAAAGAAATATGAAACAAATGTGAAAGCAGTCAATACTCTATTGGGATGTATATCTCAATTAGAATTCATGAAGGTAATGCACTATAAATCTGCAAAAGAAATATGGGACAAAATTGTCACGATCTATGAAGGAGACGAACAGGTAAAGCGTGCTAAACTTCAAACTCTCAGGATTAAGTATGAGACCCTCAGAATGTATAACGATGAAAGTGTGGCTAACTATTTCCTTAGGGTTGATGAGATTGTTAATTGCATGAAAAACTTGGGTGAAGAAATAAAAGAGGCTATTGTGGTTGAAAAGGTTCTAAGATCTTTGTCCCCCAAGTTTGAATCTAAAGTGTCTGCCATAGAAGAAAAGGAAAATCTGCAAATTCTTACTATGTCTCAGCTTCACGGGATTCTAACCGCTTATGAAATGAGAAAGGGAGGTCCATCAGACAGAAGAGAAGCTGCCTTCAAGGCTTCAGGCAAAGGAGAGTATTATGAAGCAAGTCACGTGCCAGAAGATGAAGAAGAGGAATCAAATTTTGTCAGAAATTTCCAAAGGGGTTCTGGAAGGTTCAGAGGTAAGTTACCTTTTAAATGCTTTACTTGTGGAAGAGTAGGTCATTATGCTGCCAGATGTCCTCACAAAAACAAGAATGACAAGGGAAAGGAACCTGTTAAATGGAACAAGAAACAAAATGAAAAGAAGAAAAGCTATTACACTCATGAAGATAGTGATGGTCTTTCAAATAGTGATGAAGATGAACAAGGTAATAGATATAAATTGTTAATGGCTTTTGAAGATGATGACTATATGGATGCTATAGATGTAGAAGGCTTTTATGAAGAGATGAAAGATCTCAAAGTTTGCTTAGAAGAGAAGAGTGCTATTATTGATTCTCTACAATGTCAACTAGCTGAAAAGGAAAAACATCTTGAAAAATTGGAATGTGAGATTGTCTGTCTTAGAAAGGAGATTGAGAAAACAAAAGCGATTAATCTTAAATTTGTTAAAGGATCTGAAACCTTGGATGAGATTATCAATGTGCAGCGATCTCCTCTGATCAAGACAGGTCTTGGATATAATGGAGAAACATCTCAAGCCTCTACCTCTAAAAGCTATCTTGATGCAGCAAGGAGAAGCGAGCAAAGGCCAAATAAAAGTCATCAGGTGAATCAGGGACAGTTTACCTCAAGAACAAATAAAGACCATCAAGAAATTCGGGGACAAACTGCCTTAAGGACAAACAAAATCTACAATCAGCCCCAGGTAAAATCTTCCCAATTTGCTCCAAGAATGAATGTGAATAGAAGCTACAATCGGTTGGATGATAGATCTGATTATCGCAGAAGTTTCTTTAATGGCCAATGCTTTTCTTGCCATAACTTCGGTCACAAAGCAACTCAATGTGTTGCCTACAAGAAAATCATGACTAGAGAAGCTCAAAAGTAAGGCATAATGACTGGAACCATGAAAAGGACTTATAACAACTTTTCGGTTCTTGAAAATGAAGTTGAATGCTCTATTTGTAATAACTTTGGTCATGAAGACTCTGAATGCAGGAGCAGGTTCCGGAAGACAACTCAGAAGGAACAAACCTCAAATGTCAGAACATGGAGAATAAAGGAACCGCAACCAGAAAGATGTGGGATAGCCTTTTATGCAGAAGGTCAAGAAAGTCTATGGTACATTGACAGCGGATGTTCGAAGCATATGACAGGGGACAAAGAAAAGCTTGAGTCATATACCGCATTAGAAAAGGGGAAGAAAGTTTCTTTTGGAAACGATATCTCTGCAGCTATAAAAGGAAAAGGTGTTGCTCCATTGAAAGAGAAGGTCAAAGCTGGAAATGTTTTGTATGTTGATGGACTGAAGCATAATCTTCTGAGTGTCAGTCAGATGTGCGATCAAGGAACAGAAGTAATATTTAGATCAAACGGATGTTGTGTTCGTGATCTTGATACAGGTAAAACAGTGATCAAAGGAAGAAGGACTCCAAATAATCTATACATATTTGAAGAAGGACCACAACAATGCTATTTGAGCAAGGATGATGAACACTGGCTATGGCATCGAAGGTTGGGGCATCTAAGCTTTTCACAAATAAGGAAAGCATGCAAATATCAGGCTGTTCGTGGTCTTCCAGATATCAAAATTCCAGACAACACTATATGCAAATCTTGTCAGTTTGGAAAGCAAACCAGAACTAACTTTCCAGAGAAGGAAGGATCAGCCAGCATACCTCTTGAGCTAGTCCATACAAATGTATGTGGTCCATTTAGGAAAAGGACACCTCGAGGAGAAGAATATTTGATATTATTCATTGACGATTTCTCCAAGTTTGTCTGGTTAGGGCTTATGAAGCACAAGGATGAAGCATTCGAAAAATTCAAATCCTTCAAAACCTTGGTTGAAAATGAATCAGGACACAAAATTAAGTGCCTCAGATCTGACAGAGGTGGGGAGTTTACCTCAAACGAATTTTTCGATTTCTGTGAAGAACATGGGATAAGAAGAGAATTCTCTACAGCTAGAACTCCTCAGCAAAATGGGGTTGTGGAAAGAATGAACAGAACAATACCACAAATGGCTCATGCTATGCTTGATGAATCAGGTACTCTCGCAACCTTCTGGGGTGAGGCTGCACATGCTGCGGTTATTATTCTTAACAAAACAAATCTCCGAGTAAACAACACTCAAACACCTCATGAGCTCTGGAGTGGTGAGACTCCTTCGGTGAAGCATTTCAAAATCTTTGGGAGCAAGTGTTATATTAAGAATACTGATGAGCAACTTGGAAAACTTGAACCAAGAGCAGATGAAGGCATTCTTCTTGGTTATTCTCCACATAGCAAAGCATACAAGTGCTACAACAAAAGACTTGGCAGAATTGTTAACAGCATTGATGTAGTGGTTGATGAGAAGGGATATATTCCTAGGCAAGTTCATCATGAAGACATTGAAGAAGATGAAGGCTACCCTCAAAGGCAGAATGATGAAGAAGAAGAATCTCAAGAAGAAGAAGAACCTCAAGAAGAACCAGAGGAGCAGACAAGAATAGAAGAGAAGACTCCATCCAGATATGTTCAAAAAAATCATCCAGAATCTCAGATTGTGGGGCAGAAAGAAGCAGGAATACAAACAAGAAGAAGAATTGCAGAAGCTTCAAGCTATTTGGCATTACTCTCTTCTACTGAAACACAAAATGTGAAAGAGGCATGCAAAGATGAATGTTGGGTCAAAGCAATGGATGAAGAACTTGAGCAGATCGAAAAGAACAATACTTGGGAATTGGTTCCTAGACCAAAAGATAAAAATGTCATAGGGACTAAATGGGTCTTCAAAAATAAATTGAATGAAAATGGAGAAGTAATTAGAAACAAGGCCAGACTTGTTTATAAAGGGTATGCGCAGCAAGAAGGAATAGATTTTGAAGAGACCTTTGCTCCTGTTGCAAGACTTGACGCCATCTGAATGTTCCTTGCTCTCTCAAGCTTTCAAAACTTCAAGGTATTTCAAATGGACGTGAAATCAGCCTTTCTGAATGGAGACTTAGAAGAAGAAGTATATATTGAACAGCCAGATGGTTTCATTCTTGGGAATGATCCAAACCTGGTATGCAGATTGAAAAAGGCTCTCTATGGTCTCAAACAAGCTCCAAGGGCTTGGTACTATCGGTTGGACAAATATCTTCACCAACAAGGCTTTTCAAAAGGATCAGCAGATAGCAACCTCTATATAAAAGTTGAAAATAACAAATTGCTAATACTTGTTGTTTATGTAGATGATATTATCTTTGGCAGCAATGAAGAGACTATGAGTCAAAACTTTGCCTTGGTTATGCAGAAAGAATTCGAAATGTCATTACTTGGAGAATTGACATACTTCCTTGGATTGCAAATCCAACAAAATGAAGGAGGCATCTTCTTGTCTCAAACCAAGTACCTCAAGCAGATCTTGAAGAAGTATGGCATGGAAGAGTCAAATCCAGTATGTACACCCATGGTTACAGGATGCAGCCTCAGTGCAAATGATGAATCAGCAGCAGTTCATCAACCAACTTATAGATCCATGATTGGGAGTTTGCTTTATCTAACAGGTACCCGACCAGATATTATGCATGCAGTAGGAATTGTTGGAAGATTTCAAGCCAACCCAAAGGAAACTCATCTTCAGGCAGTCAAAAGAATCTTCAAGTATCTTCAAGGGACCCAAAACTATGGCTTATGGTATCCTAGAGATACAGGTCTCACTCTTCATGCTTACACAGATGCAGATTGGGCCGGAAGTGTGGATGATAGGAAAAGCACAAGTGGTGGTGCTTTCTTCATGGGTTCCAGATTAGTATCTTGGTTCAGCAAGAAACAGAGTTCGATTGCCTTATCTACAGCTGAAGCAGAATATGTGGCTGCGACATCTTGTTGCACACAACTTCTTTGGATGATGCAGACCTTGCAGGATTTTCAAATCACTTGCACTCCACCAGTCTCTATCCTATGTGATAATACAAGTGCAATCAGCATTTCAAAGAATCCAGTCATGCACTCAAAGACCAAGCACATACCAATCAAGTACCATTTTCTTCGGGAACAAGTGCTTGAGCAGAAGATCAAACTGGAGTATGTTCCTTCTAAGGAACAAGTTGCTGATATTCTCACAAAACCACTGCCCAGGGAAACTTTTGAATATCTCAGACAAAAGCTGAGAGTATTTGATGCTTCATCCTGCTGTTGAAGCTTATCTGTTCTACAAAAAAGTTGGTATACGCAAGTTATGTAAGGGATATACGCGTATATACGCCGAATTATGGTGGGAAAGTTGCGTATATGGTGTACGCGTGTTGCAGAAAGCATATCCGCGTGCATACGCCGTTTTCTGCAGAAGAAGTCGCGTATATGGAGTTCTGAACAGCAAGGGAAGACTCCGGTCGGAGAAGGTCTGAGATGGGTATGCCAGAATTCTTCAGGCACAGGTTCAGGGGGAGCAGCAGGCACAGGTTCAGGGGGAGCAGATTAAAGTCTCATAAAGCATTGTTGGCATTTAGATGCTTTTGGTTCTAGTACACAACTGTTGTTGGTTTCAGGAGAAGGAGCTCAGAAGAAAATCTTGGTTGCTGATCTAAAAGATGTGTATCAGATGCTGCTTGTGACTTTCATAAGTCTTGGTCTAGATTTGTTGTCTCTATGTCATGTATCTCTTTTGTGATATCTCTTTTATGGTGTCAATATAATTGGTTGTTTCTGATGTATCCCCTCTTGGTTGGGAGTATGGATGTATGTATTGAGTCTTTTGGTAATAGGAAGGTCCCTTATGGTGTATAAGTCTTGGTTCCTTTGAAGAACATCTTTTGCAGATCTTGCCTACAGTCAGAGGAAGCATGTTTCAGCACAGCCAAGCAAAGATATCAGCATGTACTCAGGGGGAGCATAGCCCTTTGCCCTTGATGTCAAAGGGGGAGAGTGACTTGGTGTGGTGGTTGCCATCAAGTCCAAAGGGGGAGATTGTTGGCATTATGATTCAAGTGTTTTCCTTGATGGCAACTCACTCAGAGGTTGGTACAGGTGCTCAGAGGTTGGTACAAGTAATCAGAGGACATATCTTAGTACAACATGCCAAGAAAGTTCATATACGCAAGTTCTCTATATATCAAGTCGCGTGTACACGCTGGTTGGCTTCAGTAAAAGCGTGTGTATGTGGAAAACTTCTCTTTGGTCCACGGCGGTTATTCCTTGGAAGTTGTGCCTATGATTTTGGACCTTGATGTCTCGATGAACGTGTTGATCCCTAGTTTTGAAGATGATGGTATTGGATTTCTATGGTTTTGGCTCTTGGTATTGAACAAGGCCTAAGGTTATATAAGGAGAAGGAAATCATTAGGTAAGTGCATCTGAAAAAGTCTTGAATATCTGATGAAGTATTAGATCCAGTATGCAGGTTATTGGTTGAGGAGGTATTGCTTGATCTGAGCTAAGGAGAGATCTCACCGGTTGATGGAGAACTAGATCTAAGGAGAGATCGGGATCAAATGGTTTGAAATGAACTATCTTTATATGGTTGGTTATGCGTATTTCTAGATCTGCATACTAACGCAATGTTATGTTCTGGGTATAACTGAAATCTGGTACAACTGCAAGTTATGAAAAATTATTTTTAGATCTGTACGCAGGTTGTCTTTGGTAAAACCGCGTGTATACGCGGGTTGCCTTCATTATAGTAGCGTATATCTTTTGGAGCTTGATTTTTGGGTTGCAGCTGGATCTGACTATTATTGCAGAGTTCTGTAGTCTGCTCTGTGTTCTGGTGACTGGGTTTGACAGGGTTTCAGTGGTTCAGTAATTCAAAGATTGATGATGCTAGTATTGGTTGTTTCATGATTTGTGAATGAATCATGGTCTTCAGATTGTAATGTTGTTCTTCAGGAGTATCCAGTCTGAAAATTGATGAAAAGTGGTACCTGAAGGAAAGAAGATTGTAGGCCAGCACCTACGTACTAGTATCTTAGCTAGTACAAGAGCAAAGGGGGTTGGAGCTCCCTTCCAAGGAAGTTTGGAGAACGAGAGAAGGTTGAAGCCTTCTGCAGGTTGTAGCCTGCGTACTGGTATAAGGCTACACCAGTACAAAATATTGTAAACTGAAGTTCTTATTAAAGAAAGATAGAGACGACTTGCAGCAGGTGGTTTTCACCCACATTGGGTTTCCACCTTATATCATGGTGTTCATGTGTGTGGCTTTTGTGTGATGATCTGTTCTGCTATACTGCATCTGTTTACTCTTAATATGATGAATAATGTCCTGATGCATTTAACTGGAGATAAACTAACTGAATTATAAGATTTATGGTTATACGCTGGTTTCTTTAGACATAGTAGCATGTACACGCTGGTTCACTTAACTGAAGTAGCGTATATGTTTCTGAGCATTGAAAAAGTTTTATTGACTGATAATACTGATTCACCCCCCCCCCCCCCCCTCTCGGTATTATTTCCAACATGGAGGACATGAGATTACAGGTTACAGAGCTAAAACAAGTAAAAGAACAATTTGCTAAGATGGAAAGAAACTATGATATCTCAAATATAAACGTTGCAGAAAAAATAAGGGAGATTAAAACATTAAAAAATAAAGTGAAAACATTAGAAAAGTACCTCACTTTTGACAAGCCTCTGTTAGAAATCAAGCAAATTCTTTGGGCCAACATTACTCAATCCATAAATGAAGTATGGCCATCCATTCAAGTAATTTTTGAGCAAATTGATCTAGAGAAGGTAGCACAGGAAGAAATTCAAAAGACAAGAGCACAATTAGGACAAATGCCTGATGAAGCCAACATGCTCCTACAATTTTTGAATACCAAGACTAGAGAATAGCTTGAAGAGTTGGAAATCACAGATAGAACATAAACCATTTTGGAAATCAAAACGGTGCTAACCAAGAGAATCTTGATGCAGAATTTAGAGAGAAGATGTCATGATATGCAGGTAGAGATTAATGCTTTCATGGAGAAGTTTGCTATTTTGCATAATAAAGGGCTACCAAGTCCATTAGTGATTAATGATAGATTAATTAAGCATAGAGATTATGTAGATAAATTGAATAATTATGCTTGAAATCAAGCTAGTTCATCAACAAGTGCATCAGAAGTAAAAACACTCCCCACAGGCCGAGTTCTTTATGATAGCTTAGAGAACTTATTCTATGTCGAACATGAGCTGAAACACTTGTTCCCCATTAAGCCTACATTTTTCAAATATACAGAAACTGATGAGACACTGAGGAAACTTCAGAAACACAAATTGCCAGAGCCAAAATGGTGGGAAGACATGTTAGAAATTTTGTAAATCCATCCTTGGTAGAATGTAAATTTTGATTATTTACTGCAGTAAAAGTGAACAAAGATGAACTGAGATCAAACAGGTCGAAGTGTATTAGAACAGGTAAAGAGTATCAGTAAAAACAAGGCAACCAGCATAGAGTTACTAGAGAAGACAGCAGCAAGCCAAATCATAGGGCCTGCCTCCAGCACACTCAACAAAAATAGGACCAACACAACATCAATTTACCTTTCTCCTATATTCGAGACTAGTTGTCTCTATTTTTCTTGTAACTTGTTCTTAGTCATACTAGAATATATCTCACTTTGTTATGAGATATTTTTTGTAAAGTTTTTCCTTAAATACCCCTCAATTGGAGTATTGAGGGTGGACTCTTAGACATTGCTGTAATATTGGTTATTTGGAAAAAAGTGCTAATTGGACCAACTTCGTATGGCTTGCTGGATAATGAATTGATGCTAAGGACTTTTCAACAGATTTCTTGAATTAAACATCGGATCAGTAAGTTCTCTATACCTTATGTTTTAAAGTTTTCCTTGTTTATTATATCATCTCTGTTCCATATCTGAATGGTAAACGAAAAAGAGTAATTCGGAATATGCTTGGTTGCACTCTGTTTTCAATCGTTATTATTCTCTATGTTTTCTTCTGAATTAGGATAAACAGTGAAATCTTAATTGCTCCTATTTTCTAGTTCGTTCATTTTGATTATTTATTAAAGAATACTTAACTGCTCTTTATTAGTAATCATTCAAGTTCCCTTTTTTCAAATAGGTCGAAGGATTCTTAACTGCTCTTCACCCATTTTGAAACCATTCCATTTATTCTAAGTCTTTATTTGTTCCCTGTTTGACCATCTTGCCCTGTGAAACCATCCTTTGTTAAGAAACCTAATCCAGTTAAGCCATTTTCTTTGACTCCATTAGCCCAATGGCCTAAACTAGTCAGTCCTACCCCTCTGCTATTGGATCTCATCACCGAAACTCAAACAAAACTCCTAAACTTCACAACTAGCCTAATATTTTTCAAAACAAAGATAAAACTTAAAGAGAGAGCCCTCTCTGGATACAGATTGGCTAGATTCTGTATCTAAAAGATTGGTTTGTGGTTTCCTCGGACCCCTTTCCCCTTGTTGAGCCTCAACCTTGCACTCATTTACCTGTCCTCCCAACAGTTTTTCCCTATTCACTTCTCTCTTCTGACATCATTTCCTCCATCAACTTGTTCAATTCATTGCATTATATGTATTTTAACATGATTTGATTGACTGTGCTAATGATTGATTGTTTGTTTAGAATTTTGGTACATGTTCAGCAATTCCGCAGCTGTTCTGCAATTCCGCAGCTATTCAGCAATTCCGCAGCTGTTCAGAGATTCCGCAGCCTTTTTGTTGTTTGCTATACTCCACGTGTCTTCTCCAGGAACGAGCCACATGGGCATGTTGGTATGGATGTCTACATGGATCGTATGCTATTGGTTGTGCCAAATCAGTCACGTATGCCCCCGGTCAACGCAGGAGTACCCACGGTCAAACAGTTAAGTTCCAGACGGTGGCACGGCTCTGCATGAGTAACTGAGACACGAAATCACAGCTGGCACTTCCTCCACGCCACGAAGACAGCAAGGGACAGGATCTAACCATAGATTTACTCCCCATGATGACCGTTTCCACCAAATGTGCACGGAGCTGCCTGCGTGTTACTGCGTAGTTAATTAGTTAGGCATGTAGTTGCTTAGTTTACGCAGAGGACAGTTTGTCCCTATGCCTATAAATAAAGCGTTCTCCAATGCTTAAATATTAGCTCTTGTTATTGTAATTGCCGTAATCATTTTGGTTGTAAAACTCTGTTTTAAAAGACTGCTGTTACAACACTTTTTCACTGTATTTTGACATGTTGAATTAATAGAAGAAGACTGTTTCTGCTCATCTCTACGTAGCTGATCTTTAGCTGGTTGAGTGGATGGAGGGCCCCCATCTATCACAACCTATGTACAGTAGCATTTAATTTTATTTTCCTGCCTTTCTTTGTTTTCATTTTCACATGTACAATAATGTATAGTTTGATTTCTGCAATTTTTCATTTCTTTGATCATGTATAATAATGTACAGTTTGATTTCATGCCTTTACATTTCCAGCACTTTTCAGAACTGATCAGTTTGTTTTACAGGTGTGTTAGAGCTCGGGATAGTGTGTTTTTATTTCTTTTATCACTGATGGTATTTGAAGTTGTCTTGTCTTAGCTGTTGATTTTTACTTTGCTTACGCAGTTTCATTGCTAGTTTACTTTCTAAAGTTTTTGACAAGTTGCTTACTAACGTTTTGATGGTCTTCTTATCATAATTATCTAACTTTTATTGGACCAGAATATCATTGAGTGGCAGCTTGGTTTGATTAGCTTTTTGACTCATATTACTGATTTCTTCTTAACTGTTTTTCACATGAACAATTACAGCTAGAGGCAAAGTGTTAAGAAAGAATGAAGTGTTATGATTTGTCATTTAAGTTTTGCAGTTAAAGTAGTGTTTTCCACTTTCCATTGAGTTAACATAGATGCTATTTTTGTTCTTATCGGCAGCATAGATAGTGGACTAGTGCCATTAGTCATTTTGTTTAATGCTTTGCTTTCATTCGAAGTTTCAATTCCATTGCAAGTCACTTTTCAAGCTTTCTCTTTAAAAAGTTCTAGAAGCATTTAGTAATCACCATACACACTCATCTGTTTATAAATCCATCACTCCATATTAGGAAGTTAAATCAACCACAAACATCATCTAAAAACGACAAAAAGAACTAGGAAAGGTTACTTAAGTACATACTGTACATATCACTTCATCAGCTTACGAGCCCCGGGTTGACAATTAATGATAGCAATTTAGACAACACTAAATTGACCAAACATTTTGGCGCCGTTGCCGAGGAAGTGAAATTAGGTAGCCAATTCTAAAAAAAAAAATTAAGAAAATTTCAAGAAAGGGAAATTGATAACCTCTCAAAGTATGCTCTCCTCTTGCACCTAGAGTGATCTGGAGGATCAAAAAAGAGAAAGTTATTGGTTTAAAAGTTTCTTAAGTATGCTCTCTTCTTGCACCTAGAGTGACCTAGAAGATCAGAAAAAGAATTATTAACCTGACTTGAAGAAAAATAAAAAAAAATGACATGCATAGAGCTAGAGATTCTAGGGGAAGGTTTTTAGCTAGAGCCAAGAGTTCGATTTTTACAAGTCCATCTACTTCAAGGGATAGACAAGAGACACCTCCCTTATCTCCAACTGATACTTCTAGCCCTAGGGTTCCCGAAATTCAGGAAGCAGGAGTTGAATCTCCCATACCTTCCATCGAGTCTGAAAGAGATCCTTTCCTTCTTTCTCCAGAGAGGCAAATTATAATTGAAGAAGTAGAAACACCTGAAGAAGAAGGAGGGAATCCTTCTCATACACCCTTAGTAGAAGAACCAGAAGACTCTGAAGTCTTTGGGGAAACTACTATGGCAGAGGAAGAAGCACCTGGATTTGGTAGAGGTAGAGGTAGAGGAGGAGGAGGAAACAATGGAGGAGGTAGAGGTAATATTGGAGGAAATAGGGATGGGGATAACTCATTTGGATTCCCTATAGTTGATGAGGATTCCCGAGCCACCATGAAGAAAATCTCACCATCTGTCCTCCCAAACTTTCATGGATCAAGGAATGAGGACCCTGAAACATTCTTATTTGAGTTTGAAGTCGTATGTAGAACTTATGACTATTTGGATGACACTCAAAAACTCAAATTGTTCCCTTCCACATTGAAAGGACAAGCTTTGAAATGGTTCATGGGGTTAGTCACTCAATCCATTAGGTCTTGGAATGATATGAAACAGACATTTTTGGATAGGTACCTGGACTATTGTATGCCCACCAACCACAAGGATGAGGTATTTAAAATGGTACAAAAAGAGGATGAGAATTTGGAGGAACTGATTGAAAGATTTCAATATAATTTGAAAAGAGCAAAAATGAGTAACTTGGATGAAGAGACCTTGAAAGCCCTATTACTAAAAGCCATTAGAGATGAATGGATAGATCTTTTGAATATGATGGGGAAGGGAGATATATCTCAGCTTCCACTTTCTGATATAGCAGAATTATGTGTCCATCTCTCAAGGGGCAAATCAAAAACTCAAAAAGGGCCTAGGGATCCTTCACTCCTCAGAGCAAATAAATCTGCAACCGGATCAGTAAGTAGAGCTGAAATCGGCAATATGCTTGATGAATTCAAAACTGATATCTTAGGGAGTCTTAGTGAACAATTAGACACCCTTAAGATCCACAATAAACAGAAAGCAGAAGCCGAGGCCTTGACCATCTTTTGTCCGAAATGTAGGAAGAAACATGCTTTAAGGGAATGTCCCTTGGAAGCACAAGTTGTGGAAACATGTGTAATTTTCTCAGAAAACCATGAGACCAAGGTTTGTCCTTCAATCCCTGGACTCAAAGTAGTCTTTCAAGAAGATCCAAATACACTTGAATCTCTCTTTTTTGTTGCAAGGAGACCGTGGCAGGGGAAACAAAATCAAGCGTTTAACAACTCTATGAATTTTCAACCCCAACCAAATTGGAATCCTTGGCAACAACCTTGGCCTCAACCTCAATATCCTTTTCAAGCATGGATGCAAAGCATGCAAAATCCTTATGGGAGATTTGCTCAATTCTATCAATATCCTCCATCTTTTCAAAATCAGCAAGCTCCACAACTCCCAAATCAAAGTCAACAACTATCATTACCATTCCCTCAACAACACCAACCTTCTCCACAAAATCAAAACTCTCAACTCTTGCTCCAATCCCAACAAAAGCCAAATCAACTTCCATCTCAGCCATTGCCAAACCCCAATAATAGAAACCCTCAAAATGCTTACATGATGGAAGGTCAACCATTCCCTACCTATATGATTGTTCCTCTCAATGAAGTACAACTCAGATCAGGTAAAATCTTAGATCAACCTTCTATAAATGTTCAACAACCAAGCATTTATGAGGAAGAATCTCTTAGAGCTAATAAGGGTTCTGAAGCATCCCTTCAACACCCAAACATTCAAACAGAAAAAGAAAAAGAAAAAGAATCAACCCCCACAACTCCCATAGTTGAGAAACCTACATCTGTGGCCACACCTCCTTTTCCTGAAAGGTTACAAATCGACAAAGGAGTGGAAAAGCAAATTTGGTTGCCTGACTATAATTTTCTAGATGAATTGAAGAATGTCTGTATCAAGATTCCCTTGTTACAAGCCATTAAGGAGATTCCCATTCTAGCAAAAACAATAAAGGAGTTGAGCCTTAAGAGACCAGGAAGGAAACCAAGAGATACCAGAAAGATCCACCTGGTAGGAAAAATTGCAGACATTATGATGGGAAAAATTACCATGCAGAAATATGTAGACCCCGGTAGTCCAATTGTCAAAACACATATCAATGGGGTAGAAATACCAAATACTTTGATTGATTTAGGGGCTGCTATCAACATTATGAGTAGACAGACCATGGACCAGTTAAAACTTCCTAACCTTCTCTTTACACCTACTTTACTACAGCTTGCAGATAGATCGATCATTAAACCTGATGGTGTATTGGAAGACATTCTAGTCTCCCTAGACTCTTGGGAATATCCAGTTGATTTTATGATTTTAACTCCCAAGAACAATCTAGGAGGACATCCTCTTATTTTAGGAAGACCTTGGCTGGCCACAGCTGATTCTTTCATAAGTTGTAGGTCTGGGGACATGTATATTTCTGATGGCAATTCAACAAAGAAGTTCAATTTGTATCCTCCAGCGAAAGCAATTATAGAAATAGGAGAGAATGAGTGGGTTGATGATGAAGATACTATAAACCTGTCTTTACCATTTCTGAGATTAGTGAAGACAGTCAAATTCTGAATACATTATAAAATTTCGAACCATCTTCAAAATATGACTCTACAGAATTTCAGTTGGATTCTGACATAGAGTGTCTATCATCTAGACAAATGTCTCTTTTCTCTATGGAAGAATTTGGTAGTTCTGCCATTGAAATCTTTCTAGGAAAAACATTAAACATTAACAAAAACTTGGAAAAATTCCAACAGGAAGAGCTAACCAAAGTCTTGCAAAGACATTCTACTGCTTTTGCATGGGAGTATACCGACATGAAAGGTATTGACCCTAAGACTTGCATTCATCATATCTACATTGAGGAAAACAGTAGACCAATCAGACAACCTCAAAGAAGGATGAATCCAAATCTTAGGGAGATAGTGAAAGAAGAGCTCCAGAAGTTACTCAATGTAAACTTCATTTACCCTATTTCAGATAGCCAATGGGTTTCTCCCTTGGTCATAGTACCTAAAAAGAACGGTAAATGGAGGGTTTGCATTGATTACAGAGAATTAAACAAAGCAACCTTGAAGGATCACTTTCCTTTGCCCTTTATTGATCAAGTATTAGATACTTTAGCAGGTAAAAAGTTTTTCTCATTTTTGGATGGTTTTAGTGGTTACAATCAAATTCAGGTAGCACCTGAAGATCAAGACAAAACCACATTTACTTGTCCTTGGGGAACTTTTGCTTACCAAGTACTTCCTTTTGGATTATGCAATGCACCCGCTACATTTCAAAGGGCTGTGCTAGGAATTTTTTCAGATCTAATTCATGATTGTGTAGAGGTTTACATGGATGATTTCACAGTATATGGTAATACATTTGAAGAAGCATTAGAAAATTTGGAAAAAGTTCTAATTAGATGTAAAGAAACAAATCTTTCATTAAGTCATGAAAAGTGTTTTATGATGTTTACTGAATGAATTTTTTTAGGACATCATATTTCAGGAGATGGAATTAAAGTTGATAGATCCAAAGTAGAAGTCATCTCCAAGTTACCTGTTCCAAATTGCCAAAGAGATGTTAGAAGTTTTCTTGGGTTTACTGGATATTACAGAAGATTTATTGAAAACTTCACTAAGATAGCATCTCCTCTTTTCAAATTACTTACCAAAGACTGTGAGTTCAAATGGGATCCTGAATGTCAGTCTGCCTTTGAAAAGTTAAAGACTAGAATATCTGAAGCACCCATTTTGAGAGGGCCAAATTGGAAACTCTCTTTTCACATTTCTACTGATGCTTCAGATACATCTCTAGGAGCTGTTTTGGGACAAAAAGATTTGGTCCCTTATGCCATTTATTACACCAGTAAAAATTTGACTCCCACCGAGTTAAATTACACTATGACTGAAAAAGAATTCTTAGCCGTTGTTCATGCAATCAACAAGTTTAGACACTACATAACCGGCTATGAAACTTTTGTCCATACTGATCACTCTGCAATTAGATATCTCATGAACAAACCTATTACTAATGGCAGAGTTACAAGATGGCTTTTACTCTTACAAGAATTCAACATTACTGTGTTAGATAGACCAGGAAAACAAAACACAGTAGCTGATTTCTTGCCTAGAATCCAAAACACTAACGAAGATTCTCCTGTAGAGGATAAGTTTCCAGATGAATACTTGTTTGCAGTAACTACCAAGACTCCTTGGTATGCAGATATTGCTAATTATCTAGTTACAGGGAAGCTACCTCCACACTTATTTCCTAATGAGAAAAGGAAAATTATTCAGGAGAGTTCACATTATTCTTGGATTTCTAATGAATTGTTCAAAACAGGGCCAGATTGTATGATCAGAAGATGTGTTCGGGAAGATGAAATGCCTGACATCCTTAAGGCATGTCATGATGAACCATGCGGCGGACACTTTGCTGACAAGAGGACAACCTATAAAATCCTTTCTTTAGGATATTATTGGCCTTCTCTCTTTAAAGATGCAAAGCAGTATGTTAGAAGGTGTGACAGCTACCAAAGAGTTGGGAGACCAACTCCTTCAAATGAAATGCCACTACAGCCACAGGTATGCATCGAACCCTTTGAGAAATGGGCTCTAGATTTCATTGGACCTATTAATCCACCATCTAGGCAAAAGAAGTATATATTGGTTTGCACTGATTATGTTACTAAGTGGGTAGAAGCGAAGGCATTGCCTTTTGCCACTGAAAATTCAGTTGTTCAATTTCTTTTTGAGGATATTTTTACTCGTTTTGGTGTCCCAAGAGAAATTGTGACAGATCAAGGAAGCCAATTTACATCTAAATTGATGGAGAAGCTGATGGAGGAATACAAGATCAAGCATAGAACATCTACTCCATACCATCCGCAATCAAATGGTCAAGTGGAATCTACAAATAAAGTCCTTGAGGGCATTATCACCAAAACTGTTCATCTTCATAGAAGAGATTGGGCGGAAAGGCTTCCTGAAGCCTTATGGGCCTATAGAACTACATGGAGAAACACAACAGGACATTCTCCCTATGAACTTGTTTATGGGAAAGAAGTCCTGCTCCCCATTGAGTTCCAAATCAAGACCTTCAAGATGGCAGTTCAATTGGGGATGAGCCTATCAGAAGCTCAAAAACACAGAATGGACCAGCTAAATGAGCTAGATGAAATGAGACAAGATGCAATTCTAAGGACCGATCTAGTTCAGCACCAAAGAACTAAATGGCATGATCGACATATCAAAGAAAGAAAGTTTCAGAAGGGAGATTGGGCACTATTGTTTGATTCCAAGTTTAAGGACTTCAAAGGAAAATTTCAAACTCATTGGCTTGGGCCATATGAGATTGATGAAGTCTTTAAAAATGGAGCAGTTCGAGTGAAGACCATTGATGAGCTTCAGAATCCTCTCATTGTGAATGGCCATAGAGTGAAAGTCTACCATAAGCCACTCTCAAGAGAGGAATTTTTTAAGTTGTTCCAAGAAGATTCTGCAATGAGGCTAGTGGAGAAGAATTCTTCTCCTCCATCAGCCTGATCTTTGTTTCTTTCAGTTAAAAAAAATAAAAATCTCTTGTATAAGCCTGAAAACCAATCTTGGATTGGCAGTCTTATGCAGAAAATATGAAGTGAAAATCAGGGTCACCTGACGCTTTATATTTTCTCTTTTTTTCTGTCCATCTCATCCATCTCATCCATCTCATCATTTTCATTCCACCTCATTTTCTTTCATTCCATTCATTCCATCTCATTTTCACCAATAAAGTCCCTCTCAGGACTATTCCATTCAGTCAAGTTGTTTTAATCCTCTTTGTGTAGGCAGAAAAGTGTTGCTACAATTTCCACAGCTAGGAGCCAATTCCACAGCTGATATCAAGATTCCGCAGCTAATACACTCTGTTCCTGCAACGAAAAAAAACTCTGTTTCAAAAAGAAAAATCTGCAGTCAAAAGCACAAGCATCATTAAAGGAGCAAGGACACATGGCATATACAAAGGCAGCAATAAATCAAAGGTTAGGGATCAAAATGCAATTATACGAAGGTATGTTCTAAATTTCTAACTAACAGTTATATCATTTATGTATGGCTTTCGGATTATGGTAGGAGGCACGTAATGTAATGATTGACAAGATCCCCGTCCACTCCTCATAATCCTCATCCATTACGCTGCGTAATCCACCTCACCGCCTTCCTAACGGTCCCATAATCACTGTGATTTGAACCTAATATGGCCTGCTCTCTCTCATCATTCTTCGTACCAGAGTGACGTGTACTGTTATACCACGACTCTCCAATTGGTTATTCCGCAGCCAAGTGTACGCAGCCACCCGACGTTCAGGGATTCGGTCGTTGTATCCTCTACCCATAACTCCGCTTCTCGCATGCATAACCTCATCTTCGCATTGTTATCTACGCCCTCACCGTTTTCACTTCCGGTTTCATTCACCACGCTATTTCACCGTGAACATACTCTGTTCTATTCGTCACCTCTCCGCTCAAAACCCTGACCACCAGTTTCGTAATTGCATCACGGCCATCCTACTGTAGCCGTAAAACCACTGCTAACCATTCTGCTATAGCCGTAATACCCACTGCTGAGCACTGTTTTTCCCGTATAAGCTCTCTCTCCCGTATTCGAACAACACTGTTAGAGCAGCAAGAGAGCTGGTAACTGAAATGGGCAAGTTATTAAGAGCAGAGCCGGAAGGTTCTAAGTTTTTAGATGGTTACCCACAAACGAAGAATGCCCTGCAGAAGGCCAAGTAGTCAAAATTTATTCAGAAGTTCAAAGGATATCACAAGGAAGTCACCAAGGCCTTTTCTCGGTCGTTTGATGGAAAAACAAATACTGTGGAGATTGGAGACCTAAAATTCACTGTCACTGAGAGCAGCTTGGCTCAAGCAACTGCTTTGCCTCGTACTGGGGAACGTTGGTTCAAAAATCGAACTGTTGAAGGCCAGGAGTGGAAGAACATGTTGAAAAATCCAGGTATGGATACCACTATCTTCACCAAAGGAATACCTGTAAGTGTCATTAAAAAGGAATGGACTTCCTTACTTTTGCTAGTTCAGAAATTTTTAACATGTGAAGGCAGATTTGGTATAATGTATGTTTATCATACACGATGCATTTTATGGGTGAACATACCATCAATCTTCCTTATTTCTTGCTGGCTAGTATGAAAAAAATGAGTGCCACTGTTCAGAAAAATGTGGGAAACATTGAGCCCCACCTATATCACCATGGACTCATTAAAATCTTGATTGAGGAGCAGTTAAAAATCAGAAAGGATACATGGGAGAAATTCCTTGTTAGAAACCATTTTCAAGAGGCAGCAGAAGCCTCTAGTAGCTCTCCTAGAGTGCCAAAAAGAAGTAGAAGAAAAGGGAAAGAAATAGTCACCCAAGAAGAGACTGTTGCCCAAGACACTGCTGTAGAAGTTGAAGAAACTGCCCAAGAAATTGTTACAAAAACTCTTCAAGAAATTGCCCAAGAAACTGTTCAAGAAACTCTTCAAAAGGAAAAGAAAAAGAGAAGCAGAACAAAAAGACAAAAGGAGGATAAAGGAAAAGCTATTTTGCATGAGTCATACCCTTCACCTGAACCTTCAAGTGAAGAAGATACCCAAACATTAGCTCATAGGCTTGCTCAGCTTCATGAAACTGCCAGCTCCAAAAAGAAACAAAAGCAAAAACAGCAAGAACCAAAAAGTACGAGCCTACAAATAAGGAGAAGCAGTAGACTTATACAGAAGAAGAGTGTGATTAAAGAGAAACAGTCCCATTTCATTGATTTGGGCACACCTGAGAAGACTCCAATTCGGCTAGCTATTGAGCTAAGTCCTCCAAGAGAGGAAAGTCCTGTCCAGCAAGAGAGAGAAAGCAGTTTTCAAGGATTTGAATTTAGGCCAAGACAAACACCTGACATTGACCCTGTCCAGCAGGAGGCATATGATTATTTAGAAACATTAGAGCAATCTGTTGCTGGCCCTAGTACTGTCTTGCCCCTTGAACAGCAGGTTCAATCTTTGAAGCAAGAAGTATTTGAGCTAGAGGTCCTAAACCGTCACATCAAACAGGAAAATGAAGCACTGAAAGAACAGAGAAACGTGGCCAAGATGATCCACGATAACACAATGCTTCATTTGGGTCTTTGGCAAAGAAAGACCAGGAAATTGAAGAGGAAATGCAGGAAATTGAGCAGAGCCTTGGTCAACTTGAAATTCAGATGCTTGGTTAAGAAACCAAGAACAAATGTGGCAACAGGAAGGAAAACGAAAAGGTTGGATGTCTTGGCAGAGGCATCCGAACATGTGAACTGAAAGATTATGATAAAATTTTGGTTGCATGAGGACATGCAACACCCTCACAGTGGGGGTATGTTGAGCCTCAACCTTACACTCATTTACCTGTCCTCCCAACAGTTTTTCCCTATTCACTTCTCTCTTCTGACATCATTTCCTCCATCAACTTGTTCAATTCATTGCATTATATGTCTTTTAACATGATTTGATTGACTGTGCTAATGATTGATTGTTTGTTTAGAATTTTGGTACATGTTCAGCAATTCCGCAGCTGTTCAGAGATTCCGCAGCCTTTTTGTTGTTTGCTATACTCCACGTGTCTTCTCCAGGAACGAGCCACATGGGCATGTTGGTATGGATGTCTACATGGATCGTATGCTATTGGTTGGGCCAAATCAGTCACGTATGCCCCCGGTCAACGCAGGAGTACCCACGGTCAAACAGTTAAGTTCCAGACGGTGGCACGGCTCTGCGTGAGCAACTGAGACATGGAATCATAGCTGGCACTTCCTCCACGCCACGAAGACAGCAAGGGACAGGATCTAACCATAGATTTACTCCCCATGATGACCGTTTCCTCCAAATGTGCACGGAGCTGCCTGCGTGTTGCTGCGTAGTTAATTAGTTAGGCCTGTAGTTGCTTAGTTTACGCAGAGGACAGTTTGTCCCTGTGCCTATAAATAAAGCGTTCTCCAACGCTTAAAGATTAGCTCTTGTTATTGTAATTGCCGTAATCATTTTGGTTGTAAAACTCTGTTTTAAAAGACTGTTGTTACAGCACTTTTTCACTGTATTTTGACATGTTGAATTAATAGAAGAAGACTGTTTCTGCTCATCTCTGCGTAGCTGATCTTTAGCTGGTTGAGTGGATGGAGGGCCCCCATCTATCACAACCTATGTACAGTAGCATTTAATTTTATTTTCCTGCCTTTCTTTGTTTTCATTTTCACATGTACAATAATGTATAGTTTGATTTCTGCAATTTTTCATTTCTTTGATCATGTATAATAATGTACAGTTTGATTTCATGCCTTTACATTTCCAACACTTTTCAAAACTGATCAGTTTGTTTTTACAGGTGTGTTAGAGCCCGGGATAGTGTGTTTTTATTTCTTTTATCACTGATGGTATTTGAAGTTGTCTTGTCTTAGCTGCTGATTTTTACTTTGCTTACGCAGTTTCATTGCTAGTTTACTTTCTAAAGTTTTTGACAAGTTGCTTACTAACTTTTTGATGGTCTTCTTATCATAATTATCTAACTTTTATTGGACCAGAATATCATTGAGTGGCAGCTTGGTTTGATTAGCTTTTTGACTCATATTACTGATTTCTTCTTAACTGTTTTTCACATGAACAATTACAGCTAGAGGCAGAGTGTTAAGAAAGAATGAAGTGTTATGATTTGTCATTTAAGTTTTGCAGTTAAAGTAGTGTTTTTCACTTTCCATTGAGTTAACATAGATGCTATTTTTGTTCTTATCAGCAGCATAGATAGTGGACTAGTGCCATTAGTCATTTTGTTTAATGCTTTGCTTTCATTCGAAGTTTCAATTCCATTGCAAGTCACTTTTCAAGCTTTCTCTTTAAAAAGTTCTAGAAGCATTTAGTAATCACCATACACACACACACACTCATCTGTTTATAAATCCATCACTCCATCTTAGGAAGTTAAATCAACCACAAACATCATCTAAAAACGACAAAAAGAACTAGGAAAGGTTACTTAAGTACATACTGTACATATCACTTCATCAGCTTACGAGCCCCGGGTTGACAATTAATGATAGCAATTTAGACAACACTAAATTGACCAAACACCCCTTCTTACAAATTCTAGGAAAATCTAAGTGATAACATAGTGGCAACTCTACTCGGGACCTAAATAATTTGTTTGTTTCTATTGTTGACTTTATAAACTACAGACGAAGCCTGAAGTTATCTAAGTAGCCTTTGAACTACTCTTTCTTTGCAATTGCATAAGTAAATGAATGCTTGTTATCAGGAAATCTAGTGTCCACTCGGAGCTTCTAGTCCCACTAAGACGGGTAGCTATCTTAGAAACAAACAAACCAAAACTACTTTCACTTTCCTTTATGAAAATAGATAAGAGGGGAACAAAGGACACCAACCTCAGTCTTACGCTTGGTTCCTTTCTTGGTTCCTCTCCCTTCTGACAGATCCTTGCCGCTCCTTCTTCGTTTACCCAGCTTCAAAGAGCACCTGTGGAATCAAAGCAGCATAATACTATCGAAGAACAGAGATCTACACTCATAAACAATATAGGACCAGATATATATTGACCTCACAAATGCATATATCATCAAACATACAAGAATGTGGAGGAAAAATTGAATAGCTTTATTAATGTCAAGAATAGAAAAGAGGATTACAACCCATTGTTTTGACCCAGCGTCATCCTCTCAACATGAAAGCCCTTCTTCACCCCATGAAAATCTTAGATCACCCAACACTATGATATTGCACCAGAAAACCAACAACACTTCCTTACAAGATACAAGATTCCAGCCCCTGGATCTTTGTGATGAGGGATCCATATATAGATGATTGTAGGGGGGTGAGTCAGTTTCTAGGATTTTGATTAGTGTCCTCTCTCTGATAGTTCTTGATTCCACTTGGAGATTGATGATCTCTTACTCATCCCTGGGTGAATTCAGAGAGGCAAGTGTCACAGGAGAAGTTTCTGGAAGATTCCATGATCATCCACCTTGCAAATTGTCTTTGCCATTAGTCCATTCTCGCCCATCGCACCCTACAAAAGGGCCTTCCAGTATGCATCGCAGCTTTTACACTGGGTAGGTGAGATGCATCGTACCCTCTGCACTGGGCATTTTGTATGGTCCAGTTTTGACCAGTTCTGAGCAGTTTTTTGTGGAGAACTTCTGGGAGTTGATGTAATTAGCTGACCTTGTTCCTTTAGGGTATGAAGCAACACTTTTAGGGACTTAGAAGCCCTTGGTCTATGGAAATATATGATTGGGGTTGCAGTGCCCAAAAACATCTATAACAGTTGCTCTCTAAAGCATGAGGTCATTAATATTTTGATGTCGGGTGAAATGCTTTATCATGAGGATCCGAAGTTTTTTCGAGCTAGAAGGCGACCTGTAATAAGATACAATACAATACATTATCTTCATAACATTTTTCATGATCTAGCTGAGGCGGGCATTCCCATGCTCAACTTTATAAATTCATTTTCATGTACATGGGACAGACAACCGTGTTTGTAGCAGACTAATGATTCGGACAGAGTCATCATCCTTTGATTCGGATGGTCATCTGTTTGGCAATGATGTACATTTGATGTCTTTGTATTCCTGAATATATCGCAGCCTGGATGGATGAAGCTAGATCCGAGGTCTTCAAACTCGTTCAATCTTCACACAGAGTACAAGTTGATCCATGTGAAAGATGTTCTGGAGTCAAACATGGAAAGACATCGCCTGATTACCAGCCAATGATGTAAGCTGTTAACACGCGTGAGAGGAATCACCGATAATGATGATGACCCTCAAGGTACTACAGTACAATTCACGTGGTGTGAAAAAGGGACTTGGCGTCGAACCCCACGCAAAATCTTTCGGTCAAAGGCCATTGATGTAAACCTGTCGCCAGAAGTGAGAAACTTGCCATTGAGGCATGCAAGCTTCAAAGTACTGAAAGGGTTGTTCCTAGGTCGACTTCTTGGATAATGAGCTAATGTCAACAAGAAGCGACCTGTCATAGGAGGTCCTTAATGAATCCCACATCTACGACACGGAACAGAGAAAATGATTTTGTGGAGATGAAAACAAACTGATGATACAAGGTTTAAGGTGGTAGTCGTGAAAGAATGGAGCGTGAATGTATTGCAGCGGATGAGACACAAGTGAATTCTTTGAGCGACTTCTCTTGAACATACTGGTGACACTGAAATGGATTGGTAGCGTTAACCCCAAATATGGATGGTACGATGGACTAATGGTGATATGTCCGGTGAATGTAATGACCCAACCCGACTTGGACGTGGAGTGAAAGTGTCATGTTCAAGAGCGACTTGCTACTAATAATGTTTCTTCAAGTTTTCTTCCCAATTCTCCCCAGTCATTGCTGACCAGTACTTCTTTATTTTTATCAAGCTTGAGGAGGATAACATATGCTTGTTCTATAATCTACCCTTCGGGCGAACCCGTCGCTATGTTTTAACGAGCCTAACGACAGTGAAACTCATTCTCCTCCATTTGGACAAGTTTGTCGCTATTGATTTTAACGATTTTAACGACAATGATAACTCGGTCCTTTTTCAATTTTAGAGAGTCTTAAAAGGGACAGAAAGGAAACTCCAATAATCCTTTTTCGTCATATAATCCCTTAAGTCCGAAAAAGTATAAAATAATACGAAAGGGATGAATTTTCGATAGTTTTAACAAGCTGAACAAGACAAGCGCTCGATATTTTTGTGTAATAATCCCTCAGGTCCAAAAAGATTAAAATCTAGAGTAGGGATAGCACTTCCGGTAGCTTTAATGAGCTGGAGAGGCCAATCGCTCGGCAATATTTTCATATTTTACCAGTGAGATGAAAAGAGCTTAAAGGAGACTTGTTTTTTTTAGAAACGAGTGATAAATTCGGGTAGCACTTGATTCCAGTTAAGTTTTGGAATTTTCCAATCATGGCAGTGTCATAAGGATGGCTAACAAAATCGCTCGTCCCAGATGTTCCTTAAAAAGGGTAAACAATCAAATGGAGGCATATGATCGGCTAAACAGAGTGGAGGTGATGATGAGAACACGAAAAAGGCTCAAAAGCTGATGATAATGCATTCACAATGGTTGTTTACTGGAGATTGGTTCATTTTTTAATGAGTTTAAACTCTGCGGGAAAAATTTGCTCATGCTTAGGTTTAATTTTTAACGAGCTTGAACTTCACATAAAAATTGCTCGTGATAATTTTCATTGATTATTCGATTCACCGTTAGCACTTTGTTCTTTCAATGGTCGTACTTCCTGTTCAATTGCTTCATCAAATTGATTAGAAATGAAAACATATGCTTGAAAAATGAGTTAAAAACACTAATACCTTACTCGAATTACGTGAATAGTAATTTAAAAGTGACTTTTACCTCTCATTTTACCATTTCATTTGAACTTGGTTTGTTGGAGCTCTGGAGGTGCTTTCCCCCCCTGATTTTCACTAGCTGATTCCAGGAGATTCTGTGGACGATTCTTGGCACCGTCTGGACCAAGTAGGACCTAAACCTGTGCTCTTCAGTTGTATTCTTTCCTTTTTGAATTTTGAGCATGTTTCCCTGTTTTGCTAAGCCTCTGGGATTTGAACAATTTGCCCTGGCCCCATCGCACCCTTCCTATATCAAAAGGTGCGATGCATACTGGACTGGTCACTAGCCAGTCAGTATGCACCGCTCCCAGTACACTGCTGGGGTGCCCTGGGCACAAGGAGGGAAACTTTTGCACTGTTTTCTCATGGAATTTTTGCCCCTTTTTTTCCAAATCAAGACCCTGACTCTTCTCTTGTTTGTTTTCAGAGATTCATCGAAGAAAAATGGTTATTACATGGCGAGAACATGAGCATGAAGAAGAGGACATGGTTGCTTTACATGATCCAGGTACGATAACTGCACTACGGAACTATGGCCTGCTCAAGTTTTTCCGTATCTCTAGCATGAGGCAAAAAATCAACTTGTTGCAGTAATTCCTTGATGCATGGGATCCTACCAACCAGGTGTTCCAGATCAGAGGCAAATCCATCCCCTTGATTGTCATGGACATCTATTTTTTGACCGGTTTATCGAGGCGTGGTGCCCCTCTCTCATTATCAGGTTCTGTTCATGGGGGAGAATTCGTGAGAGATTATATTTGTCGGTACCGCAAAGAGGGATCTCACCTGAGTAGGGACAGCAAGATCAACATCCGAGATGTCACTGGCCGGTCCTTGAGGACCATTGTGTTTACTTTTGGTAGACTGGCTGGTAGTGCGACTCTTCACGTGGCTAAAAGGTCTTATATGCAATACGCCTTGGAATGCCTCGAACCGAAGGTGTTCAAATGGTGTGATGCAGTACTCCCTGTGATGAAAGAACAACTGACCAAGGTGAAAAGTGGGAGATCTAAGAATTTTGGCTATGGTTCTATTTTGACCACTTTCACCTTGGAAAAGATCCCACTGATGCAGCCGCAGTACATTTCACTTGGTTTACCTCCACCGACCAAACCACGGATGCAAATATGGGTTGACCTCATGGCCCGACATGCTGGTCAGTCCCAGATTTCTTTCTCTGACACCTTTTTTGAGTGGTTCAATCGTTAGGAGATGGTTTATGCTTAGTGTCCATATGCTGGTATGGATTTTCGGGGTGACCTGAATTTGGTGCTACCGGTTGGTGAGTAGTGGGGTGCTATAGGTAAATTCTTTGACCATATCCCTGTTTATTATTTTCATAATGTTCTTATGTTCTCTTTGATCAAGACTAATTAAGACTCATGTGCTCATGTAGACATTGGACCAGTTCGACCAGCAGTACGCCTGAGAGCGCCAACTGTCGCTCCGGTAGGAGAGGTTGTGGGGAGGGCCATCCTTCGCGACCTTGATGTGGCCGAGACTCTTTCAGCATTACAGGATCAAGTCGAGGGTCTCACTCTTGGTATTCCGGACGTGAGGACCGACGAGCTGCCTCTGAGGTTGCAGCGACATACCACTGGCGTGCCGAGTCGATGGACTAGGCTTTTACACATGATTGCATAAGCGGTGACTTGTTATCACCAGCATCATTAGACTAGGGTGCCCCCTAGCATTTTGAGTTTTGGGTCATTTGACTGATTTTGTCTTGGTTACAGAACATTATGTACAAACCATAAACAATTATACATATATTTTTTTATTTTCAAAGCTTTATTTTGGTTAAGTTACATGATCTTGATGCAAATATTGATGCAATGCTTTTTTCTATAAATGTCGCAAATGTCTATCTAACACATAATTTGCCAATGAGTCTGTTAATGTGTTTAAATTTTTGGAAATATGTTGATATTGAATAGAATCAAACTATCTTTCCAAAATCTTGACCCTTAGGAACATGCGGTAGATAGCTGGATTCCATACAGAGTAGATACCAGTGAGTTGTAGAATGATGAGTTGTGAGTCTAGCCTGATGACAAGTCAGCATATGCCATGTGCGATGGCATCAGAGAGGAGTTCTATCAACGCACTCTATTCAGCGATATTTTTTGTTGACTGACCAATACATACCCCTCTGAAACTCACTAACTCGCTGTTGGGATCGAAAATGGCCCAGGCCGCAGAAGATAGGTTCCTGAACTACGACTCGCTCCGTCGGCATATCCAACAAATGGTTCCAAAAGGTTTGACATCTGCAACAAATGTAAAAAGTGGATTACCTAACCAAAACAATTGCCCTTAGCGAAAACAAAAATGTAACAAAAGCATAGGGGTTACTACACTGAGTCAAGCATAGTAATGCTTGAGGTACAACTCGTTGCAGGGTTGCGCCAATCATAACCCACTAACTCGTAGGCTCCTTTTGCTAATACACGCTTAACAATATAGGGACCCATCCATAAAAACTTGAATTTACCTGCTCCGAACTTATCAGACTCCTGGTCGTAAAGTAAGACCAAATCACCTTCTGAGAAGACACGAGGTTTGACATTTTTGTCAAACTGCGCTTTGACTCGTCTCTTATGGGCTTCGTTAGACAAAGTGACATCACAACAGGTTTCATCCAATTGGATTAATTCCAAGAAACGATCCTCCTCTTCTGAAGTTCCGGGGAGGAGGTCGATCGCGAGCTTGAGGGACGAGATTTCACACTGAACTGGCAAGATCGCTTCCAGGTCATACACTAGCTGAAAAGGTGTAAACCCAGTCGTATTCCTCACCAATGTCTGGTATTCCCACAAGGCTGAGTACAGGATCAAGTGCCAACTCCGTTTATGGACTCCAATCATCCTTTGCAGCATGCGCTTTAGGACTTTGTTGATTGCCTCAACTTGTCCATTAGTTTGCGGATAATACGGAGTAGAGCTGTCGTGGGACAATCCTAATTTGGCAACCAACTCTACCATCATGTGATTGCGAAAATGCGATCCATGATCTGTGACTATGGCCTGTGGAACACCGAATCTGGAGACTACATGATTGAAAAAAAAAGAGGGCAACCGTTTCGCTGCTATTGTTTAATGTAGGCATCGCCTCGACCCATTTGGTAAAATAGTCTACTGCGAATATAATATACCCATGGCCCCCCAGCCGAGGTGGGGTTACATGTCATGAAATCTATGCCCCATTTGGCGAATGGCCCAACAGCAACTGCTGGTTGTAGAGGTGCGGGTGGTCTTCTGGTTTTGAAACCGAAGATTTAACAGGCATGGCAACTTCTGACTGCGGTTATGCAATCTTTGAACATTGTTGGCCAGAAGTATCCTGCTCGTAAAATCTTTTGTGTCGTAGCATAACCAAATTGATGCCCCCCACATGCCCCTGAATGACAGTCATGCAGGACTTTTTCGGCCTCCTCATGGGTGAGGCACCTCTGCAAAACTATATCGATAACACGATGGTAAAGCGTATCACCAAAGATCACGTAGTCATTTGCTTGGTATCGAATCTGTCATTGTTCTGAGCGTGAGGTATTAGACCTATATGTTTGGGTTTGGAGATAGATTATTATATCTCCATACCACGGATTGCTTGAAGATATCAGAAACAAAGATTCGTCCACGATTGCTTCTTCGGATGTTGCATCAATGGACGATGATGGGAGATCACAAAGTAACTATGTGAAAACAAGGGCTTTCTTTGATTTGGATTTTTTGAATTCCAGATCAAACTCGTGTAAAATCGCTATCCATTTTGAATATTCCCCCCCCAGCAACTGTCACGAAAATATATAAGTCATGGGGTTGCAATATGATAAAATGGTAGTTTTTCTGAAGAGGACATAGTGTCGAAATCTCTGTATTGCTTTAACAGTTGCGAGAACCAGATTTTCAACGTAGGAGTACTTGATTTCTGTATCATTTAAGTTTTGGCTTAAATAATATATTGGATGTTCAATTCCATCGTCTTCTTGAACTAAAACCATTGATATGGTCATATCTGTTGCAGCCAGATAGAGGTTAAAGTATTTTTGATAATCGGGAGCATACATTAATGATGCTTTTATTAGTGATTCCTTTAAAGCATCGAAGGAAGCTTGTGCAACCTGATCCCGGATGAAGGGTACTTCATTTTTCAACAGATGAGTATAACCTTTAGCAATTTCGGCGTAATTTGGAATGAACCTCCTCAGAAAGTTTGCTTTCCCTTGGAGTTTCTGAATTTGAAGCAAATTTGAAGGTGGAGGAAAATCAATGATTGCCTGAACCTTACATGCGTCGAGACGAATCCTGTCTTTTGAGACCACAAATCCAAGTAAATGACCATAATTGACACAAAACACACATTTGTGCGGATTGAGTCTTATCTTGTAGTGTCGACAACATAGAAAAATCGATCTTAGATGCTGCGAGTGATCAGTCCGCTTTCATGAATGAGCCGGAAGATCGTCGAGAGATGGTTGAATGATGTTCCAAATTTCGTGGAAGGCATAATTCATTTCCCTCTGAAATGTTGCCCCTGCATTCCTCAAACCAAAGGGCAGCTTACGATATGCGAATTTACCCCACGAACAAATAAATGTAGTCTTTGACTGGTCCTGTGGGTGAATATTTATTTGATTATACCCGGAAAATCCATCCATAAATGAAAAGATTTCACATCCGCCGCATTCATCAATTATTTGGTCAATGAAGGGTGTAGGGTAGTTGTCTTTCGGACAAGCTTGATTTACATCCCTATAATCGACACACACTCTAATCGTTCCTTGTTTTTTCATTACAGGAACAATATTTGATACCCAATTGGTTAGAGGAATCGGGTAAATAAAACCATCATGGAGAAGTTTTTCAACTTCTACCTTGATGGCAGCAGCTTTCTTGGGGTGCACCTGCCAGAGCCGTTGTCGTACCAGTTTGACATCTTGATACATCTTAATTTCATGTTCAACTATGCTCAAGTCAATGCCTAGCATTTCATCATATGACCAAGCAAAGACATCTCTAAACTCGCGAAAAAGAGCGCAATATACTTCCAGTTCTGAAGGAGAACAAGATTTGCCAACATGAATCTTCTCTACAACATCTGTTTTGGTCGAGATATTTATGGTGATAGTCTCTTCAATATTGGATAGGTTTCGCTCGGAATCCACCGTATTTACAGTATTTGACAGAAAGTCAAAAACTGAGGGATGATCAAGGTCACTGGAACTATCTTCCTTACAATTCGGAAGATGGGAACGATGGTGGTAATCTTCCCATGGTGCCCCGTCAATCATCATTGACTGAATAATTCCTTCGTCTGTAGAATGTACTTGCAACCAAGGATCTGAAGGGGTGCCATATTCTTTAGACCTATCTATCCACACGCTTGATGAGCGTTGATTTGGGTTTGCCTCCCATGTCGAAAACATTGATTGCTACAATATTTCTATTGGGATTGGAGGCAATACCTGGAGATGATCCAAGTTAATATCGTTTTCAAGTATATTTTGAATAGAAGATATCGTATTGCAGGTTCCCACCATTGCCACTTCTGTCAAATTGTTTGGAGGCGGTAGGGCAAAAGTTCCCATTAATGTGGGGTCTTTTAGTAGGCTTACTCCGATATTTTGAAGCAAATGAGGGCTTCCATGGATCATCGGGATGCTTCCCGTAACTTGTGAACTGTTGGGGAGAAAATTTTGTTGGTCGATGATCGTAATTCCTCCTTGGAAGGAAAATGCAACCTTCCTGAAGTACGTCGACACAACGGCAACCATAGCATATATCCAGGGCCTTCCCAGTAGGATGTTGTAATCGAGGTTTCCTTCGATAACTTCAACATTAATTTCTACTACTTTGCCCCCCAGTTCGATTTGCAAGTTACTCAATATCCCATACGGGGTGTATGTTCATCCATCAAATCCTTTTAATGTCGTCGACGATCGCGACAAGGGTGGAGATCCTAAAAATTCCCAGCAACTCATCGACATAATACATGTAGATGCCCCCTCATCAATAATTGTTCGATGAACAGTTTTGTTGAGGGCTTTCACTTGAAAAAGGAAAGCTAGTTGAGCTAGTAACTGAGGGTAATATCCTTTTTTATTAAAGGCAACAAGATTGGAATCCGTTAGGTCAATCCCACCTATCGCTGACAATAAAGCCTGCTTTTGGGAGGGGCAATTTTGCAGTACCTCAAGTGTCGACATAGTGGACAGTGATTGGGCCAAATCCTCCACTATATTATAATGTTGTGCTACTCTGGAACGAGGATTAAACATCGATTTGTGTACTACTCCCTTTGGATATTTTATCGTTAATTTAGGAATGATGGGTGGCACAACTTCGGTTGAAGTTGTTTCCGAACTACTAGGTTGATCATTATCCTTGTTGTTCGACATCTGTGGATTCCCATAATCTTTATTCCTTGTCGATATCAAAGCATCATTCAGCTGCTTCAAAACAGACAACATTAGCACTTGGGATGGGGAAGCATTGTTGCTAGCAACCAGATTTGTTCTTGGGTTCAGAAACGGATCGGTCAATACTGTCGAGGTTTTTGAACTCTTGAAAAATTTTCTAAGCTCAGCTTTATATGGAAACTCTCTCGTCCAATGATCCTCATCAAATATAAAGCATGGATGACTTGGTTTCCTATCTCTAGAAGGGTTTGCAGAATCTTTTTCAAGAGACGACTCCTCTTGTTTCTTCTTCTTCCCTTTCTTTTTCTTCTTGCCTCTTGGTTGCTTGGTTTCTTTGCCTTTGTCAGCTAACACAACATTTACTTCCGAGGTGAGAAGTTCTTCATTTGCATTTTGACTGGAAACCGTACGGGCCTTCTTTGATGTAACCTTTATGGTTTTCGTGCTAGTCGTACCTATCACACCATTGCCAGCATGAGAGTATTTTTTTTATTTAGGAGGGGGAGGAACGGAAAATTCTGGTCTAGGAGCATCAGGGATTTTATCATAGAGCATTCCAGACTGAGTGTAGATCAAGTTTAGATATTGTGCATGAGCAATAACTTACTCTTCAATGACGACTCCTCACTTTGCCACATCTTCTGTAATAGAAGGTAATAATGACTTAATAAACCATTCAGCCAACAGCTAATTAGGAACATATGTTTTTACCATTCTACGACGATGTCGCCACTGATGAATATGATCGGATATGTGAGTGGTTGTTGTTTGTTTGAAATTGGTAAGAAGCTCTATTCCCGTTTCGTACCTTATGGGTAACTGAAAATGGGTTTAAAAGGTTGTGGCTAGGGTACTGAAGTTATCAAACGAAGCTCTAGGCAATTCAATATACCATTTTGTTGCCAAACCAGTTAACGTTTGCTGAAAAAGGCGAAGCCTAATCGAATCATCGTTGAGGGTGTTTGATGAACACCACAGACGAAAGGTCATCACATGTTTCGACGGGTCTTCACCTGGATTTCCATTAAATTTAGGAATATTTGATGGAATTTTATGCGGAATCGACGGCCACCAAGGGGCGTAAGCAATTGGATTGTTCGTTAGTCGATTTAGATCTAGTAACTCTAAAGTTGCAACGAAAGGCAACTGTTGATTCAGGTTCGGTGAAGCATACCCAGGATAAGATGGGATTGCCAGAGCAGTTGGTCTTTCAATACCAGCATAATGCATTTGATGATGGTAACTTTGGTAAGGTTGATGGGCATGACCATTATGATATGATTGATGTTGACCGTTTTGAATGTACGGCTGCCCATTACTTGCAAAGACTTGTTGCTCAGATCCTTGGTAAGCTTGTTGGAATTACGGTTGTTGGTATTGTACCAGCCATGGTTGTGAAGCCATAAGCTGTTGCCCAATACTGATTGTTTGACCAAGATGGGGGGTAATGGTCCCCGTTTGAACCTGGGTCATTCCGCTAGTCGGTAATTGTGGTTGCGTCGCAGGGACAAGAGGTTGTTGTATTACGACCTGAGAAACCTGAGGTTGGCATACAACATGAAATGCTTGTACTTGTGACATCGTCACGATAGCCAGCATAGTGGGGATATTTGACACATGTAAACTTTGTTGCATCGCGTATACAACTCTTGGTTGTTGAGGCAGCATTGGTACCCAAACGCTAGATGTAATTCCAACATACCCTGAATTCTGTTGTGAATTCTCATATGGTTGTTCTCCCGGAGGAGACAATGAAAGGGTATATTTCCCTCCATACGGTGGTAACCCAGTGATCAAAGGAATGATTTGCCTTTGGGGATCGGATTGCCCAAATTGACATTGCGAAGGATCAGTTTGTTGAGACTCAACATAAGAGATTCCAGATATTATTTTAGACGAACAAACAGGAACAGTCCATATTGTCGAAACAACCCCTAGATGGATTCCATCCAGTGATTGAGAGCTAGTTGGGATAGATGGTACGTCGGCAAACATTTTCGGAGTAGCAGCAGGAAGTTCTGTCGCCGCTGTGTTGGATGACACAGTCCTAGATGTCAACGGTCGTCCAGACATATTTAGTCATTCCAAAATATTCCTCAATGATTCTTCAGGAACTTCTGATGGCAGGAGACTAAGTTCTGATGAAGAAGGATATAGGGTGATCCTAGATTCAAATTGCGATGGAGCGTTAGATGGAGGATCCTCGACAATCTCTTCTATGGCTATCAATCAAGGTGGAAGAAGTAGACGTAAGGTCCGTAAAATATTTCTGGTGTTGAAGAAGGTATAGGTTCTGCAGCGATTGATGTTTGGGGAGTAACACCTTCCAAATCAGTTGCAGATGGAGCCGGTTCGGGAATAGAAGTGTTTACCGTCACACTAGGATCAGTTGTAATGTCCTTTTGTGGCTGCGGAATTTCTTCTGTAGAGGCAGGGATACCAAAAATGTTTGGAGTAACCGGAGTCTCCGAGGATGTCAGAGTACTTGCTCCAACCAAACTAGGGGACTTCGATCCGGTCAAATGAGTTCGCTTTGTCCAGAATAATTTCATTTCTGAAGTCAACGACGGTTGACTCGTAAGCCTTCACGAATGACGGGGTTTTGATTGACTTTCTTCCATGATTTCGGATTACTTGATCAACTCAAAATAAAAGGGGAGAATGATTCCGAGTTAAAGGAATTTTAGACACTTTGACACAACTTGTTTTTTCAATTTTTAAGAGTTGAGAAAAAACAAAAGATGACTCTAGTCGCCTTTGATTTTTAATGAGCCCGAAGTGACAAGTGCTCAGATGGACATTTTCCTTTAAGGAGTCTAAAAGGAACGAAAGAGACTACTCTGGAAATCTAGACAGAGGGATTACCAAACCAATCACAAAACTGCAGAATAATTTTTACGGTACGGTAGTCAATCTTCCCGAATGATGTTTTCAATGCATTGCGATCGATAGGGTGGCAGACACGACTACCTAAGGATAAAGGATATAGCCTATTGTGTTCTCCCAATATATACTCGACAGTACATGGGAGCACAAGTCCGTACTGGCACTTGTCGTCTTAAAGAGGAGGAATCACCCAACCAACAATGAAAGCGATAGTTACCAGGCTTTACGACGCCAAAATATGTCTCTAGCCTAGACTTCTAAATGTTGTGCGTTAGGTTCCAAAGCATTTTTATGTTCATTGAATTTATTTTACAGTTGATCTTGCTTAACAAATTGGCCTTTCAGGTTCACCGCATGATGTAGATATATAATTCCTAAAATGAAATCTAAGATGATAAACAATCATTTAATCTTCTTTTTGCAATGAAAATCCTAGCTACTAAGGAAAGAGAAATGAGATTCTTTCAACATAGAGCACAGAGCACACACTAGATGCACTGTCCTAAATCAAACCAATAAGCAGTCTAAATGCAAATGCACATGCATGTATTTGTTTTCAGCCTTCTTAATGTGTGAATGACAAGAAGAATGCTAAGTACAAATCTGAATTATCTTTTCAAAGCGACAGTACTAACAATTTTTCTTCAAAATACGAAAGGAAGATAATGACGACACTTTGCGATTTTGAATTGAAAATTGCTTTTGACACTTGAAAAACCACTAATTCAAATCAAATACAAGAGTAACTGTATAATCGACCATCAAGAACAATAGGATTCTTTTCTACAACTAAAATTGACACTTGCGACACTTCCAAATCAAGAAACGACAATTCGATTACGCTAATTCTTTGTAAAAGAGAACTCAAAATGGTGCACAATACACAAAAACATTTACAGTTATTTGCACAATGGAGGTGGAATGATGGAAAGGAAGGGGGTTTCCACAGAGGTGTACTAATCACAGACAGCAAAACTCCTGAATAGAGCTGAAGAGAGTGAACAAACACCCAAAATCTGGAAGCAGAAGAGGTCTTGTCTGATCAGCGCACCTGTTACACAAGGAAAGTGCGATGCAATGCACCTACTGCACACAGGAGGTGTGATGCATCTAGATTCCCAAGAGGAGAAGGTGCGATGGTCAAGAGACGAGACTTCAACTTGGTTCTTGGTCACAGTTTGCAGCTCAGTTCAGGGATTTAGGCCGAGCAAGTGATGTTCAGTAAATATAAATCACAGGGGTTGATCTAATGAGGTTACTAGAGCCACCACCAGGGCAATTAGAATGTTTGCAAATCAATTGTTCAGTTTATAAACAAAACCCAGAGATAGACTGAAGCAACATTGATTTACTTTGCATTTGCATAGCAAATGCAGTTCGAAGGCTAGCTGGCTTGACTTCATGCTCCATTTGTAAGTTTATAAAACAAACAAATATAGACAAGAAAACAAGCTATTCACTCCCTAGTGGAGTCACCATTTTTTTATCGAGAAATCTAGTGTCCACTCGGAGCTGCTAGGCCCACTAAGATGGGTAGCTATCTTAGAAACAAACAAACCAAAACTACTTTCACTTTCCTTTATGAAAAATAGATAAGAGGGGAACAAAGGACACCAACCTTAGTCTTGCACTTGGTTCCTTGCTTGGTTCCTCTCCCTTCTGACAGATCCTTGCCGCTCCCTCTTCGTTTACCTAGCTTCAAAGAGAACCTGTGGAATCAAAGCAGCATAATACTATCGAAGAACAGAGATCTACAATCATAAACAATATAGGACCATATATATATTGACCTCACAAATGCATATATCATCAAACATACAAGAATGTGGAGGAAAAATTGAATAGATTTATTAATATCAAGAATAGCAAAGAGGATTACAACCCATTGTTCTGACCCAACATCATCCTCTCAGCATGAAAGCCCTTCTTCACCTCATGAAAAGCTTAGATCACCCAACACTATGATATTGCACCAGAAAACCAACAGCACTTCCTTACAAGATACAAGATTCCAGCCTCTGGATCTCTGTGATGAGGGATCCATATATAGATGATAGTAGGGGGGTGTGTCAGTTTCTGGGATTTTGATTAGTGTCCTCTCTCTGATAGTTCTTGATTCCACTTGGAGATTGATGATCTCTTACTCATCCCTAGGCGAATTCAGAGAGTTAAGTGTCATATGAGAAGTTTCAGGAAGATTCCATGATCATCCACCTTGCAAATTGTCTCTGCCATTTGTTCATTCTCGCCCATCGCACCCTACATAAGGGCCTTCTAGTATGCATCGTAGCTTTTACACTGGGCAGGTGAGATGCATCGCACCCTCTTCTACACTGGGAATTTTGTATCGTCCAGTTTTGACCAGAGCAGTTTTCCGTGGAGAACTTCTGGGAGATGATGTAATCAGCTGACCTTGATCCTTTAGGGTATGAAACAACACTTTTAGGTACTTAGAATCCCTTGGTTTATGGACATATATGATTTGGGTTGCAGTTCCCAAAAATGTCTATAACAATGCTGCTTCTGTCTACCTCTGGTCTAGTTTATGGATTGAACATCTGGTTTCAAATATTTGATCAGTTCCTCTTATCAAATAAGTCTTTAAGAAAGTTCAAATTCCATATTTAAAGCCTCTTAAAAACTGTTGAAGTTGTATTGTCAAACCAATTTAGAGAAAAAATAAAAAATACACCTAGAAATCTGGCTTCAGAAAGGACTCGTTATACTCCGGTCTAGTTTATGGATTGAACATCTTGTTTCAAATATTTGATCAGTTCCTCTTATCAAATAAGTCTTTAAGAAAGTTCAAATTCCATATTTAAAGCCTCTTAAAAAGACTGTTGAATTTGTATTTTTAAACCAATTTAGAGAAAAAAATAAAAAATACACCTAGAAATCTGGCTTCAGAAAGGACTCGTTATACTCCATTCTAGTTTATGGATTGAACATATGGTTTCAAATATTTGATCAGTTCCTCTTATCAAATAAGTCTTTAATAAAGTTCAAATTCCATATTTAAAGCCTCTTAAAAAGACTGTTGAAGTTGTATTGTCAAACCAATTTAGAGAAAAAATCAAAAATACACCTAGAAATCTGGCTTCAGAAAGGACTTGTTATACTCTGGTCTAGTTTATGGATTGAACATCGGTTTCAAATATTTGATCAATTCCTCTTATCAAATAAGTCTTTAAGAAAGTTCAAATTCGATATTTAAAGCCTCTTAAAAAGACTGTTGAAGTTGTATTGTCAAACCAATTTAGAGAAAAAACCAAAAATACACCTAGAAATCTGGCTTCAGAAAGGACTCGTTATACTAGGTCAAATCCTGACCCAAATCCACCACCTGTGTTCGAAAACCCTAATCTGATTCCCAGGATTCTTAGGAGGCAAGAAAGCCAAGAAAGTACTGCTAGTTCTCGACCTCTATACAGATCAAGGTCCTACCCTGTAAAGTGGGTCTATCTTGAGGACGAGCCCTTTGATGAGTTTTTTGAAACCTCTTTATTTGTAACCTTTTCTGAGTCTGGGTTAGCCCACACAGTTCATGACCCAGTATTTATTGAAGATCTACAACTTGAAGACGTAACTTGACATCTCAACAGACATTTGCAGAATTCCATTCAATCTGATCTCATTTCTGAAAGAACCCCTGAATCTTCTACCATCACTGCTGCTTCTCCAAGCTCCTCATCAGTACCCCACACATCTCAACCCCAAACCACTCCACCACAAACACCTCCTTCTACCCCTCCATCCACAACTCATATTCCCATTGTCACCTCTACCCCACCAAGTGTTACATCTATACCTGCTGCAATGGCAAATAGGTATACCCCCTTAAATTTACCTGCCAACTTGGGTGCCATGCCCCAAGACTATCAAAGTAAAATCACTCCTTTTGATGGTTCTGGTACTTACACAGCTCAGCAACATACCAAAAAAATGACTGATTACTTCGAAATATATGAGGTTGATGCTGATGATGTTAGAATGAGGGTATTTGTTCAAAGTCTGACAGGAGATGTTAGAACCTGGTTTAGAGCCCTCCCTGCAAACAGTATCAATGACCTAGTAGCCCTTTATACAACATTCTTAAACAGATGGGAAAAGAAGAAAGATCCTCTCCAGATCTTATCAGAATATGAAAACCTAAGGAGAGGTACCCAAGAAACCGTGCAAGATTACTGCACTAGGTTCAATAATGTTTACCAGGCTATTCCTCAAAACCTCAAACCTCCTCCAGATTTGGCATTGATCAAATTCCCTGATGGATTTGATTCTGATATGGCATACCAACTTAGGGAAAGAGCTCCTCGAACCTTAGAAGATATGCAAAGTATAGCTGTCAGTGTTGAAGCCAACCTGATATCTAAACGAGCTAAAGCCAGAAGTGAAAGGAGGATACCTTTGAAAGAAGAACCTTTAGCCTTTGAACATAAATTGGATGCTATTATCAAAGGAATGGATAGGCTAGGAGATAGAGTATAAACGATTGAAAGGAAATCCCCTTGGGATGGTCAACCAAGCAATATAGGGAGAAATCCAAATTTCAAGAAGAACCAAAACCCAAACACTAGAAAGACTGGGCTTGACCAAAATATTAGGCCCCCATTCCAAGAAAATTATGCTGAAGCCTCAACTTCTAATGAACCAGCAGAAGATACCCAAATCAATTTGATGGGACTCAACAATGAACACCAAGTTTTCTTGACCCAAGAGGATCAAGAAGCTCACATTCTTAAACAGTTCCAAACTCAGTCAGGTGAATCATTTGACTTTAGGGAGGGATATGATACAACCATTTATGAAGTCCACAAATAATATAATATGAGGAGAAAAATAATTGATGTCCCTGAAACCAATAAACAAAAAGCTACAAAGCAGCCTAACAAAGGTAAGACCAATTCCACCCCTGTACGTATTCTTTCTAGAACAAACCCTAATCCATCTAACCCAATTATTGAAGATGTATCTGATAACCAACCCAATAACGGACAACTCTCCACTTCTATTCCTTCCAAAGGAAAAGTGGAAGAACCTCCAGAAGTTGATTTGGAAACATCTTCAGCCCATAACCCCACTCTTGAAAAGGAGAGAAACATAGAGAATATAGAAGAAAAAGAGAATCCAACTATCAGAAATATAACAACTCAGACTGAAAAACCTTTTAATCTTGAGACTGAAGTAGGCAAATTAAAAATAGTTGTTCCATTGTCAGAACTAGCTAAACATGATGTCTACAGAAGTCAAATCAGTAAATCACTCAAAATTGTTGTTAATGAAGATTCAGTAAATGTTTTTGATGACCAGCCTGAAAAGTTTTTTGGCCCTGAAGTGAATGGAAAAACAGTAGATGGAGGAATCCCTCCTTTCTATGTAAGTTTGAATATACATGATAAAATACTTCATAATGCCATGTTTGATTCTGGTGCCTCTCATAACTTAATGCCTAAATCGGTAATGGAGAAATTAGACCTAGACATCACCAGGCCATACAAAGACCTTTTTTCTTTTGATTCAAGTCAGGTCAGATGTTTAGGATTAATCAAAGACTTGTGTGTATCACTAGTTCAATATCCTGCCAAAACAATCTTAATGGACATAGTAGTAGCTGATATTCCACCAAAGTATGGCATGCTATTATCCAGGTCTTGGGGTGCAAAGCTCCAAGGATCTCTACAGTTGGACATGTCTTATGCTACTATTTCAGTGTTCGTTCAGCCCAAGAAATTATACAGAGAAACCTTAATGAAGTATGTAGTAAGTAGTCAAGAGAAACCTCAAAATTTCCCTATCTACTCAGTACACTCTGATATGGATTCTTTCATCCTTTACAATGCTGAAAGTGATTCCTCAAATGAATTGGAAGTTTTAGCAGTAGAACCAAAAGAAATCACAAATGAAAAGTCTAGTGTTCAAATACAAGAAATTTCCAAAAACAATGAAACATCAGACATTCAAGAGAAACCAGAAGAAAGCAAAAAACCAGATCTCCCTATTAAACAGATTCCTGAGACTCCTGACACTAATTATGAACATGAGATCCTTTGGCACTTAGAATTTGATGTTTCAGTTAACAAATTAGGAGTAGGAGCAGGAGTTTGGGTGCACAATCTTGAAAACGATTATGCTGAAGGCCATGCCTACAGACTAAACTTTAGATGCACCAATAATATGGCAGAATATGAAGCTCTGTTGCTAGGTCTTAAATTGGTCAAGAAATTATGAGCAATTAGAGTATCTATTTTAGGAGATTCTGATTTAATAATTCAACAGATCAAAGGGAAGTTCCTAACAAATGATCCCGAATTAATATATTACAGAAGAACAGTGATAGAGATTCTCAATACATTTCTGGAAACTCAGCTTGCTAAAATCTCAAGAAAACATAACCTGCAAGCTCATAGTTTGGCAATGTTTGCCAGCACCTGCAAATTACCATCCGAACCTAATCATCAGTTCACAGTGAGATTAGACACATACCATCCATACCTGACAATTTGAAGAACTGACAAGTGTTTGATAGTGATAAGCAGATTAACAATTTCTTAACTTTAGAAGAAGAATTTTCTAGCATTAACATAGATGTAGATATAGTTAGTGAATTTGATCAAACAAATAAGATTGAAACAGACATTTCAGCAGAAAGTGAAATTCAAATGCTTCATTCGACAAAGTTTACCAACAAATAAATGCAGGACCTTAAAGAAATGGATATTGATGAGATTATTGAAGGAGAATCTGAAGTTATCAATTTAAAAGACAATTAATTGCCTAAAGGATTAACTCCTTTGGAAGATCTTTTTGATTTTAATGATATTCCAAAGAAACCTAAGATGGAACCTCTAAAAGCAGACATTGAAGAATATAACTTAGGGACTAAAGAGAATCCAAAAATGATCAAATTATCAAAATCTTTGCCTCCTGACCAAAAATTAAAATATGTTGAACTAATGAGAGAATTCCAGGATGTCTTTGCCTAGAGTTATGAAGACCTGAAATCATATGATACCTCTATAATTCAACATACAATACCTCTGAAAGAAGATCAAAAACCCTTCAAGAAAAAGCTCAGAATAATTAATCATGTACTGCTTCCTTTAATTGAAAAGGAAATTAAACGAATGTATGAAGCAGGGATAATTGCTCCTATCAGGTTTTCAAAGTGGGTGTCTAATTTAGTACCACCTAGGAAAAATTGGAGAAATCAAATTATGTGTTGATTTAAGAAATGTAAATAAGGTTTCTTTGAAGTACAATTACACATTACCCAAGATGGATCACATTTTACAAAGGGTAGTAGGTGCTTCTAGGATTTCACTTCTGGATGGGTTCTCAGGCTATAACCAGATCTTCGTTCATCCTGATGACCAGGAAAAGACTACCTTTACAACACCATGGGGTGCATTCAAGTATGTCAAAATGCCATTCGGACTTAAAAATGCAGGAGCAACCTTCCAAAGAGCAATGGATATAGCATTTGCAAAATAAATTCATGATTTCCTGGTTATATATCTAGATGACTTGACTGTGTTTTCTAAATCAGATCAACAACATTTGGATCATCTGAGACAAGTGTTCTTAAAATGTAGAAAATATGGAATTTCTTTAAATCCTAAGAAGTCCTTATTTGGTCTAGAAGAAGGAAAATTGTTAGGCCATATCATCTCCAAAGAGGGCATCAGAATTGATCCTGCTAGAATAGAAGCTATTCTGCAAATACCCCACCCTAGAAATGTCAAAGAACTTCAAGATTTTTAACTTTTTGAGAAGATTCATATCTAATTTAGCTGAATTAATTAGATTGCTTAATAATATGTTGAAAAAGGATGCAAGTATTAAATGGACAGTTGAAGCCAAACAAGCCTTTGAAGAAATTAAAATGGCTTTGACCAGAACACCGGTCCTTACAAGTCCAAAGTTTGATAGAGACTTTATGATATTTTCATTTGCAACAGAACACACCATAGCAGCAGTTTGACTGCAAAAAGATGATCAAGGATGTGAAAAACCCATAACCTTTTTTAGTAAAGCACTTAGGGATGCACCACTAAAATACAAAATCATGGAAAAATAAGCTTTTGCACTTGTGAAAGCTATCAAAGACTTTAGAGTCTATATATCGTACTCCCATGTAATAGCCTATGTACCAAATGTTGTTGTCAAAGACATCCTAACCCAGGATGGAATTGAATGCAAGCAAGGTAAATGGATAGCTACTATATTAGAGTATGATATTGAAATAAAACCTACAAAGCTTATAAAACGACAGGGATTGGCCAAGCTCATGACTGAAACAAATTGTCAAGCCCTAAACATTAATGAACTAGATAATGAACAGGAGATGGCGACTCCACAAATCAGCCAGGCCTTCTTAGATTCACCTTGGTATGCTGATATAATTTATGTACTACTAAACCTGCAGGCTCCTCCAGGGTTATCCAAAACAAAGAAAAGGTTTTCAAAGATGAAAGCTTTAAAGTTTTTTATTTTAGATAATGCTCTCTTTTGGAAAAATCATGAAGGTATTCTATTAAATTGTTTAGTAAAAGAAGAATCTGGCAAGGTACTCAAAGAATTTCATGCAAGAGACTGTGGTGGACACCTTTACTAGAAATCAACTACAGACAAAATCCTAAGGGCTAGGTTTTATTGGCAAACCTTGTTCGCTGATGTAAATAAATTTGTCATTACTTGCCATAAATGTCAAATTTTTAAGGCAAGAAAAAACTATTACCTTTACCCCTGAGACCAATTTCCACTGAAAAACCCTTCCAACAATGGGGCCTGGACTTCATTGGAGAAATTCATCCTCCCTCTTCTGGCCAACATAAATGGATTTTCACTGCCACAGACTATTTCACCAAATGGATAGAAGTCATTCCTTCCAGACAAGCCAATGACACAGTGATTATAGGATTCCTAGAAACCAACATATTGTCTAGATTTGGTTGTCTTGATAAAATCATAACTGACAATGTTGTTGCCTTTAAATCCAAGAAAATGATAAGTTTCTGTAATAAATACCACATCACTTTAGGCCATTCCACAGCCTATTACCCTCAAGGTAATGGTCTAGCTGAGTCTTCCAATAAAAGCCTAATTAATATTATTAATAAATTATTGGAAGAAAACAAAAAAATTGGCACAAGAAACTTACAAATGCACTATGGGCAGACAAACTTACCACCAAGAAATCTATAGGAACTAGCCCTTATGAATTAGTCTATGGCATGGAGGTTGTATTTCCTTCATCTTTAGGAGTTCCTGTAATGAAATTACTTCAAGAAGCTTAGGTGGAGCCTAATGATATTCAGAGGAGAATTAACCAGACCATCCATTTGCAGCAGACCAAAGAGGAAGCGTATCAAAAATCCCAAGTGCTACAAGGGGAGCTTAAGAAAATATTTGATAAAAGAAGCAAGGCAGAATATTTCTACCATAGAGACAAAGTTTTAAGATAGGATTCCAGGAGAGAGAATAAGGGAAAACATGGGAAATTTGACTTCATATGGAAATGACCTTTTATTGTCTATGCCTTACAAGGAAACAATACTTACTATCTGAAGAACCTGGATGGCACAGAAACAGAAGAAGGGCCAATTAATGGTCAAATGTTGAAACATTACTTTGATCCAACTTTTTAATGTATTCTGACTTTAACATGTACATACTATAACCTTGGTAATGTCATAGTTTGGATTGGATAGTAACCTTCTAGAGTTGAAGCCCGAAGAGAAGGCCCTAAGCTTCAGAAGTGTCACTATCATACATACAATAAAGCAGTGAGCAAAGGCAGATTGCAGAGCACAATCAAAATCAGTTAGAGGCCATCTAATCCACTATTCTTGACTTTCCACCAGGAAAAGCCATCCCCAAGTGGAGCCAGTGTCATGCTCCTATACCAATAGGTGTCATATTTCATGATTGACTTGATGAGCTATGTAATATGTTCATACATTTTCTTGTTGCAAAAGTTTTCCATATTTTCAAAAAATCAAAAAATTTAAAAAATGTAAAGAGGGTGTACCCTAAAAGAAAAATCAAAGGGTAAAAAGAATAAAATGGTCAAAAAATGAGAAGAAATGAACCTCAAACAAAAAGTAGACCAGAAAAATGTGCAAGACTAAATGCCACTACTTTTTCATTTTCTATAATAAACAATTGTGTGTAGCTTGTAACTTATGCCACAATTCATGAAGGGTCAAATTGTTTAAACTTGACTCATTCATATTTCAATTTCATGTCATAGAAATAGAGAATAAATATCTGACCAAATAGTGTAATCTTGGCAGATAAGTAGATAGGTAGAGTAAATAAAAAAGAGCTCAACAGTGTAATCTGAGCCCTTGGATGTAATAAGTGTAAACTTAGGTAGGCTTGCCATGTAAAAGAAAAATAAGATTTGATAAGGGTTTTCCAGTCTAAGTGCACCTAAATACAGAAGGAAAAATGCTAGGTTAAAGTAGGTAGGGTAGGTAAATGTTGTTGCATAATTACTTGTGATGGATAATGTCTCTAAATGTGTTAAATTTTCACTTTTATCACAAGAACAAAGGCATTCATTTCACTTGATGCAATTCAAACAGAACAAGGTCAAATGATTAACTCCCCTTCGTATTTTTCCCTAATCATTCACTAATTCCCCTTAAAGTATTAAGGTCTTTGAAAATTAAAGGGGCTCAGAGCATTTCTCTGAATTCTAGAGGGATTGGACCCTCGGCCCAATGATTTAAAAGCCTAAATACTTAGAATCATCCATAAATCATTCATTTGATTTCATAAACTCATTTCCTAAGTAAAAATCCTATTTTACTTAGAAAAAACACAATATCGCCTAAAAAACCCCTTTTTCCTTTTAGCCTACGTTTAAATGTATACTCAAAATGTTTTACTTAGTGCTTATTCTCATTTTTATGTCATATTAACTTTTAACACATACTATATAACTCGCGAATAAAAGTGCCACCCCTTCTCGTATTATTTAATATACTAAATATTCCCAAAATCTTATATATCACACCCCTAGTTGAATACAACCATAATCAGTGTTTAAAAGAGGATTAATGAGTTAATCTGTAATTCATTAAGAACCTTAATTTTCCGACACACAATCAGGATTAATTAACCCCCACGGTTAATTAATAACCCCTCATCCAATCACAATCCCCCCGATACAATTAATAAACGTTTAAATTGAGTCGGGCCCACCGCAGTAAAGCCCCGTCGTATCCCTTGCCCGTCCGCTGCCCGATCCTACCCCCATCATCCAACGGTCAATATCAGTATTGCACCACCCCTAGAGACCGCGCTTTAACTTGCGATCACCAGGCAGTTTTCCTCTCGTACCTCTGCGACACGTCGTGCAGTCAATGTGATCACTCGCCCCCAACCCGATACCACTTAGCTCCAAATGCAGTGCGATCGTGTATCGCTTACTGCCGTCCATAAAACAATAAAACGTCTTTTCCTGCTGACGTCAGTGGCCCGATAATCCAAAAGAAAACCCCGCCAACCTCAGTTTTGTTAAATAAAATGAACAAAAGTCATTTTCACTGTTATATGCAGCCACTGTGTTCCCATGCAAAACATCGTCCAAGTCAACTGTTCGAGTTTTCAGACTGCCACCTGATCAATAAAATTGTAGTAACTCAGCTTGGAACCTGTCATTTAACCGATTATTGCACTATTCATTTCCTTGATATAGGTATTTATCTAATTTTCGTTGAGACCCTGTAATTTTGGTTTTCTACTGAAAATTCCACAACAAAAGGCCGAATTCAGTTCTAATTTAGTCTGTAATTGCCATATAAGTCCCCAAACCTGTTGTTTGGCCTATTGTCTCACAAGAAACCGAAATTCCACTATTGAATCCACAAGAACCAAAAATGGAAACCCCTACTGTTTTGAATATCCCACTGATCAATGCCCTTCATAAGGACCAACACTATCTGCCTCTTGCAGATAAAGATTTCCAAATAAAGGACTTGTCCACTGATAAAAACCATCTTGAAGCCTTTTTCCAAGCCAGAGATAATTACTTAAATGGCTCAGACATCATAGGATTATGGTAATCTAACCTTCCCATGTATTTCCTCCCTTCGGTCCATGTTTTCCCATATATAATTCATCAATGTTGTGCCAATTATGACTCCAGTCACAGAGCTGTTATGTCCCTAATTCAAACAATCCTTCTCCCCATAATTGCTCAATCCATTAATGAAATTTTGCAATTTTCCCCTGTTCAAGCTCTCACTCCCCTTTCTATAGAATATTTGCTTGAGGAATCTGCTCAGTTGCCACAATCAGAACTCATTCGTATCTGCCAAACCTTCATGTTAGAGAAACACCAGCCTAAGGGCCCACCTCCTTATCTTTAGGCTTTCTTCATAGATACTGGAAGACTCATAGTGGATATGATATATTTAATCATGGGATTCAACACTAGTGAGTTTGTTGATGAAGTGGTTCTAGTACTATTGTCAATTTTTACTCCTGGACAGCCTCCTGCTGTTAAATATGACTACACCTCCTACATTGCTAATAAAATCCATGATCAATTCCTGAGACTTGACAATGAAGGAGTCTTCAAATACACCACTTTCATATACCATCTTATGTTATATTACCAGTCAGAGAATTTTCCTTTCCCTGTTAGGAAGCTTGACACCAAAGGGAATCCTAGGTCTGTCATATTTTGGAGTTCCATTTTTCATGATACTCTTGAGCCGCTTTACACCTACAATGAGTTTATTGATCTATTTGTGCATCCGGCAACCACTTGATTGACAGGAGTTTCCCCTCCTAGGATCAGTGGTGATATAAAGAAAATCCTCCAACTCTCTAAGCAGTACAGAATAGGTGATTGGTACTTATATAAGAATCATACAGAAATTAGAATCTATGGCTGTGAGCTCTGCCATTTTAAGCTCCCAAAGTATGTTCCAATGAGATTGTTTGCATTGGAATACTTTAGACAGATGCTTCATATAGACTTAGTCCATTTTTATAATTCCAAGATGAAAGCTCAGCTTAGAATCAAAAATTAGTTAGGTCCTTATATTTGCAATGATAGAGAAGCATGGAGAGAAGCAGAGAGAATTTTACAAGATCATCTTTGGTTACAAAAGAGTTTTGGGTGGAGACCATATGACCCAAATAGCTTTATCTGTGATAGAAGAACGAAGAATAGGCTGTCACCATACATACATCATAGGATCACAGAAATTGAACAATTTTCAAATATGGATGAATGGAGAGAGGGAACCCTAATAGAAACTGTTAGTGAGCAGGTAAATATGGAAAACGCTATGAGAGATCTTGAGAAAACTCTTGACCTAGATTCTTTTGGGCAGGTACCATTTCAGCTATCTCAGAGGCCAGGAATTGGTGCATCCATTGCTAGAACTTCTCAGCAACCTCCACAGGAAATCAACATACCAGCCACAGGAACATCTAAAGGAAAGGAAGTAGAGACCACAGAGCAGCCTACAATGTCTCAACAACCGGAAACTTCTAAAGAACAGGTCCAAATGCCAACTCCTCCAATTCAAACCAATGTAGAAGGACCTCCAAGCTTGCAGACTCCTCTAAATGAGGAAAGAAATAAAAAGAGGGACAGGGAAACTACTTCTCCAACCAGTGGACTTTCAGGACAGCCTGGAACAAAAGGCAAAGACTGAATCCTCTTTCAGAAGAGGAAATTATTGAAGAAACCACTGACAGTCAAAGAGAAGAGAGGGTGGTTAGCCAACAAAATTTTACACTGGGAGCAACATCCACTAGCACACAAAGGCAAGATCTAGAAAGGCAACAGAGTGTAGAAGTTTCATCCCTCAGGCCACCAAGTATAGAATCTTTAGATATCAAGAAAACATTCACAGAGATAAAGGCCAGGAATGATCCATTGAGACTTCAAGTTTACAATAAATATTTGAAAATGGCCCCCACAAATCAGCAAATATTAATGTCAGCCTATGACATTAAAGAAGGAAAGATGATCATGAGTTACTTCAAGCCAAAGGTGCAACAACCTCAATCAACTGCAGATTATATCAGAACAAAATTGGAGGTCTTGACAAAGGATATTAATCCTTTGGATCGGATTGAATTGCACAAGCAAACTGGAGAAATGGTCTATTCAACTTTGACTGGAAAAGCAATGATGGCCCATAAGCTACAAAATGCTTTGGATAATGTAACTGCTCAGCTAAACTTAGAAAAATCCTCCTCTCAGGCTAAAGATAAGAGGATAAAGTCATTAGAAGAAATTATCATTGGATTGGGACATGATCCCAAAGATGTAAAGGGTATAGAAACATTAATTAAAAAGAAGGATGAAGATATTGCTGCCTTGAGGAAGCAGCTAAAGCTGCCTCCTTCAAGGCATCCACAGACTGCTGAGGTTATAAAACAAAAATATGAAGAAGAGATGATGGATCTACTCTTGAAACTCAATGAAAGACTAAATGATACAGAGTAGGAATTAGAGAAAGCATTGAAGGACAAGTAGGGAGAGTCGACCTCCCAACCTCCTGATATAATACCAATAGTCTCAACAGCAGTCCTTTCTACACTTGGAATAGCACTAGCTCCAGACATCCCAACGGCCACAACACAGGTGGTCACAGGCACAGTGACAGCACAGGGTAGTACTACTAATTTGAGCACAAAGGAATTGATAAAGTCAATGGAGGACATGAGATTACAGGTTACAGAGCTAAAACAAGTAAAAGAACAATTTTCTAAGATGGAAAGAAACTATGATATCTCAAAGATAAACGTTGCAGAAAAAATAAGGGAGATTAAAACATTAGAAAATAAAGTGAAAACATTAGAAAAAGATCTCACTTTTGACAAGCCTCTGTCAGAAACAAAGCAAATTCTTTGGGCCAACATTACTCAGTCCATAAATGAAGTATGGCCATCCATTCAAGTAATTTTTGAGCAAATTGATCTAGTGAAAGCAGCACAGGAAGAAATTCAAAAGACAAGAGCACAATTAGGACAAATGCCTGATGAAGCCAACAGGATCATACAATTTTTGAATACCAACACTAGAGAACAGCTTGAAGAGTTGGAAATCACAGATAGAACATAAACCATTTTGGAAATCAAAAGGGTGCTAACCAAGAGAACCTTGATGCAGAATTTAGAGAGAAGATGTCATGATATGCAGGTAGAGATTAATGCTTTCATGGAGAAGTTTGCTATTTTGCAGAATAAAGGGCTACCAAGTCCATTAGTGATTAATGATAGATTAATCAAGCATAGAGATTATGTAGATAAATTGAATAAATATGCTGGAAATCAATCTAGTTCATCAACAAGTGCATCAGGAGTAAAAACACTCCCCACAGGCCGAGTTCTCTATGACAACTTAGAGAACTTATTCTATGTCGAACATGAGCTGAAACACTTGTTCCCAATTAAGCCTACATTTTTCAGATATACAGAAACTGATGAGACACTGAGGAAACTTCAGAAACATAGATTGCCAAAGCCAAAATGGTGGGAGGACATGTTAGAGATTTTGTAAATTCATCCTTGCTAGAATGTAAATTTTGGTTATTTACTGTAGTAAAAGTGAACAAAGATGAACTGAGATCAAACAGGTCAAAGTGTATTAGAACAGGTAAAGAGTATTAGTCAAAATAGGGCAACCAGCACAGAGTTACTAGAGAAGACAGCAGCAAGCCAAATCATAGGGCCTGCCTCCAACACACTCAGCAAAAATAGGACCAGCACAACATCAGTTTACCTTTCTCCTATCTTCGAGACTAGTTGTCTCTATTTTTCTTGTAACATATTCTTAGTCATCCTAGAATATATCTCACTCTGTTAGGAGATATTTTTTGTAAATTGTTTTGCATAAATACCCCCTCAATTGGAATATTGAGGGTGGATTCTTAGACATTGTTGTAATATTGATTATTTGGAATAAAGTGCTAATTGGACCAACTTTGTATGGCTTGTTGGATAAAGAATTTATGCAAAGGACTTTTCCACAAATTTCTTGAATTAAACACCGGATCAATAAGTTCTTTATACCTTATGTTTTAAAGTTTTTCTTGTTTATTATATCATCTCTGTTCCATATCTGAATGATAAACGAAAAAGAGTAATTCGAGGAATATGCTTGATTGCTCTCTGTTTTCAATTGTTATTATTCTCTATGTTTTCTTTTGAATTAGGATAAACAGTGAAATCTTAATTGCTCATGTTTGCTAGTTCGTTCATTTTGATTATTTATTAAAGAATACTTAACTGCTCTTTATTAGTAATCATTCAAATTCCGTTTTTTCAAATAGGTCGAAGGATTCTTAATTTCCCTTCACCCATTTTGAAACCATTCCATTTATTCTAAGTATTTATTTTTTCCTTGTTTGACCATCTTGCCCTGTGAAACCATCCTTTGTTAAGAAACCTAATCTAGTTAAGCCATTTTCTTTGACTCCATTAGCCTAATGGCCTAAACTAGTCAGTCCTACCCCTCTGCTATTGAATCTCACCACCAAACTCAAAAAAAACTTCTAAACTTCACAACTAGCCTAATATCTTTCAAAACAAAGCTAAAACTTAAAGAGAGAGCCCTCTCTGGATACAGATTGGCTAGATTCTGTATTTAAAAGGTTGGTTTGTGGTTATCTCGGACCCCTTTCCCCTTCTTACAACTTCTGGGAAAATCTGAGTGATAACACCCTCAAACGGTAAGAGATTTTGGACGAGAGCGGAGCGATCCCATTCATCGATCGACGCGTGGCAAGCAGAGGTGAGAGAAAACCACCATTGATCGTGCACTAAAGGTCAATCAAGTCAACCATGTGAAATGTGCGTATGGCATTGGATCTGGGGGACCCAGATCGGATGGCTGAAATTGCACACGATGGAGGAAGCGGAATCAACAAGGGAATATGCCACACTTTAGGAAAGACTTGGAGTCTGTTTGACCACCACGGTGGAGGAAAGACTTCATCCACGATGTAACTGAAGAAACGAACCAACGAAACAGGCTGGCACCGTTTAGAGGAGGACATGTGGCCACTCCCCAAGCATTGATGATGACGCCGAACATGGAACTCCAAGCGTAGTTGTAGAAGGTGAATCGACAGGGGCGGAAGAAGAACCGAATGGTCTTGGAGATGAATGGATAAAAGCCATGAACAGAGAGACAAAATACACAAGGAAGTTAGTCAGTCAGAGTACCCGGACAGGAGGACTGAACACAGAGAGATAGAAACTAGAGAAGAAGGTAGTAAAGCAAAGCAAAAAGAGACAGAGGGCCGAGCTGACCAAAGGCAGCGTCGAGCACCAAAGAGCTTGAAGATTCAAGCCATCCCATAGAGGAATCTGTCCAGACTGAGCACCACATTTGGCTCTTTCCACTGTAGACCAGAAGGTCACAAAGCTGGTAGGAAGAAGAAGTCTGTGTACTCAAGTGGCTTGGGGAATCCAACAACCACCCTACCAAGAAAACCTGCTTCAGGAGAACTTACATTGAGTCCCTGCATTGTAATTCTTTGCTCAAAGACACAATAAAATAAGGCCACCACTAAAAGTTGGACCGGAGATGTAGCCCTGGAGAATAGGGTGAACTCCTTATTAATTTCTTGTGTTCTTGTATTTTCTTATTGTATTCCTTTGTTGTCTTTCCATTTAATTGTTTGTGTATTGGCAATCTAATCGAACCGTTGCTTCAATAACACTGAACACACACCATCACATGAGTCAGTAATACCTTTATTCATAAATCTTTAACTGATGTCACTCATCGGGTGAATATCAGATCAAGTGGTATCAGATCTTTAGGCTGTAAGGTTAGACAAGCTTGTGTTGGTTTAGTTGTTGAATGCTCACTAGATTGAAGCTCAAATTAGGAGAAGGAGAGTTGGTCGAAACTAATCCTAAAATTGGGAGAGTCTATCCTGGGAAGACAATGTCAGAGGAAGGTTCTGTGGGGCCAGACCCTCAATTCATAGAAAGTTTCCTAGCTATAAATTCTATGGTAGAAGAAATGTATAGGGACTTTAGAAAGCATAAGGATGAAGATTCATCAAGTTCCAAGCAAGATAAAGAAGAATATGAGTCTCATTCCCATGACCACTCAAAAGGAAAAGGGAAAGAGGAAAACTTTCTCACCCCTCCTAATAGCCCTGTGCATAATAAGAAAGCATCTTTGATTAAGCTAGATGTTAAATTTGATTTGCCTATATATGGTGGAGAGATAAATGTTGAAAAGTTGGACAATTGGAATAGACAAATTGATGTGTATTGCAGGGTGCAGAACATCAACTCAGACAAGAGAAAAATTCATCTGGAAAGCCTACGCCTAGGAGGCATTGCCTTGGTTTGGTGGGAAGGCAAAACCCAAGCTGACATGAAAGAACATGGTAAGACTATCTTTGTCTAGATTGAATTTGTTTCTGCAATCAAGAAGCAATTCTATCCATTGGCCTACATGCAACAAGCCAGGATGAGTTGGCAAACTCTTCGGCAGTTGAAAGGGCAAAGTGTGCAAGGGTACACTCAAGAATTTAGAAAGAGAGCATTGATTCTATGGATCTCATTAGACTCACTAGAGACTCTTTTGAAGTATACTGGTGGTCTAGACAGCTACATGAGGCATACCATCCTCATGTTTAATCCCACTACTATAGATGAGGTATCTGTACAAACTACTCATCTAGATGCTAGAGGAAAGAATGGAAATCCAGAAGTTAGGGGACCATCCCAACCCACTGCAAGCAAGAGCAAGGAGAAAAGAAAGCAGAAGTGGAAAGCAAGAAAGGCTAACATTACACAGAAAGCCAAAGCTTCATGCAGTCACTGTAAAAAGGATGGGCATGATGATGAGCATTGTTGGCTTCTGCATTCAGAGCTGAGACCTAAGAAGTCTGAGGGCAAGAAGAAGAACATTGCTGTAGCTATTCAAAAAGATTTGGGGTCATAATTGGAAGATGAAACAATCATTGCAGCCACAGGTATAAAAGATAAGAATTGTGAAGCATCTACTAGTCATTCTGCTCAATCTGTTATTCATGAAGAACATGAAAGAAAAAGACATGAGCCTTTCCATATTCGAGTTGTTTCCAAATATCAAAAGATTGATACTTTGTTTGATAGTGGCTCACAAGTAAATTTGATTTTTGAAGCAATTGTAAAGAAATTGGGATTAGCAACTACACCTCACAAGAAACCATACCCATTAGGATGGTTGAATGATAAAGCACAACTACAAGTGACTAGACAGTGCAAACTCAAGTTTTGTTTTGGGTCAACATTTGTAGATGAGGTTGAGTTAGACATAATTCCGTTGGATATATGTGGAATTGTTTTAGGAAGTCCTTACTTGTATGATAGAAAAGTTATTTTCTATAGAGCTGAGAACAAGTATCTACTTGTTAAAGATGGAATCGAATACTTTGTAAGATCTCATGCGCTCAAGAATAATTAGACTCTCATAAACTCAGGGCAGATGAAAAGGATGATAAATTCATGCAAACAATTCTTACTGATGGTTGTAAAGGAAAAGAAACCTGATAAAACCAATGTATTTGAAGGCTGTAATGTTGAACAGCAAGCTGATATGGAAAAGAATGTCTCAGAGTATTATGTTCTGTTTCAAGAACCTAAAGGTCTGCCACCAAAAAAGGAAATAATACATGATATTATTTTGCAGCAAGATGTTCCATTTCCTAACATCAGAATGTACAGGTTGTCTGCCTTAGAGAATGCTGAAATCAAGAAGCAAGTGCAGGAGTTTCTCAAGAAAGGGTTTATCAAGCATAGCACATCACCATGTGGGTCACCAATCGTTTTGGTGAGAAAGAAAGATGGCTTGTGGAGAATGTGCATTGACTACCGATCGTTATCCCCTTCCTCGCATAGATGATCTTCTAGATCAATTAAGGGAAGGTATTTATTTCACCAAACTGGATTTGCACAGTGGATACCATCAAGTCAGAGTTGCAGAGCAAGATGCATGGAACATTGCTTTCAAAACAAAGCAGGGATTGTATGAGTGATTGCTTATACCTTTTGGCTTGACCAATGCCCCTGCTACTTTCATGAGATTAATAAATGATGTACTCAGACCTTTTCTTGATGATTTTGTTATTGTGTATCTGGATGACATTCTGATTTTTAATCAAACGTGGGAGGAACACTTAAAGCATGTTAAGCAGACATTAGATGTTTTGAAAAGAGAAAAACTTTATGTTAAACTCTCCAAATGTGAATTTGGCAAAACCTCTCTAAATTATTTGGGTCATATAGTAGGAGGTGGTGAACTGAAAATAGATCCCTCTAAAGTGGCAGTCATTGTAAACTGGTCTAAACCCAAGTCTGCTATAGAAGTGAGAAGCTTCTTAGGAGTAGCACAATATTGGAGGAAGTTCATCTCTAACTTTTCCTCAATTGCAGCTCCCTTACATGCTTTGACAGGATTGAACAAGGTGTTTCAGTGGGGAGGCAAACATCAGAAAGCCTTCGACACCTTGAAAGAAAAGATTAGTATAGCACCTGTACTAGCACTGCCTGATCTACAAAGACCATTTGAAATCCAAATAGATGCCAGTGACTATGCCATGGGAGCAGTGTTGACATAGCACGGTAAACCCATATGTTATCATTCTAAGACTTTTAATCCTGCAGTAGTTAACTATCCTACATATGATAAAGAATTGTATGCATTAGTTCAGAGTGTGAAAAAGTGGAAACATTATTTAATGGGCAAAGAGACAGTAATACATACTGATCATCAACCACTTCAATATCTACACTCCCAAACTAAGTTGCAGCAATCAAGACATTATAGATGGTTGGGTTTTCTACAACAGTTTCACTTAGTCATCAGATATAAAAAGGGCATACATAACAAGGTTTCAAACATGTTATCTAGACCCATTATAAATGCATCTACCATACGTAAGCATAATTTGTGCTACATGAAAGCTACATAGAACAATATGCTCAAGATATGGATTTTAAGGATGTATATGCAACTTTGAGTCAATGCAAAAGAGTAGAAGAATTGGACTATCATATGAACGACCGACTCTTATATCATTGTGGGAAACTCTGCATTCCACAAATAGAGAGTGTAAATATAATTAGAGAGGCACACACTTCTCTAATATCAGGTCACTTTGAAGTAAGTAAAACAGTTACACAGCTACAAAGATTTTTTTATTGGCCGAAAATGAATGAGACAGTTTCTAGATATGTAAGAGGGTGTACTATGTGTGCTAAAAGCAAGCCCAGCAATAGAAAATTAGGCCTGTACACTTCATTACCAGTTCCTTCTCACCCTTGGGAAAGTATTTCCATGGATTTTGTTGGGGGACTGCCTAAGTCTAGAAAAGGTCGTGATTATCTATATGTTGTTGTGGATAGGTTCAGCAAAATGTGTATTTTGATACCTTGTAATAAGCAGATTTCAGGTGAACAAACTGCAAAACTGTTATTTGAACATGTATGGGTTCATTTTGGTTTACCCACTTCCATTGTATCTGATCGAGACACTCAATTTGTGGGAAAGTTTTGATCAATTCTGTGGGAACTGATGGACACCAAACTGAAGAAGAGCACAGCTTTTCATCCACAAATTGATGGCCAGACAGAAGTAGTTAACAAGACAGTGGTCCAGTTGCTCAGAGGATATTGCAGCAAACATCCTAAACTTTGGGATGAACACTTGTGTTATGTGCAGCATGCTTACAACAGAGCCAAACACTCTTCTACACAGAGATTTCCTTTTGAAACTTGTTTTGGTTTCACACCAAGGTCTCCTTTGGATTTTGTCTTTAGTAAAGATACCACGGTTGATGGACACAGTGATGTGGACAAGGCAACTAGGTTCATTGAACAGATCTAGGAAATCCACCATGCAGCACAGGAACAACTGGAAAAGAGCCAAGCCAAGTACAAGGCTAGGCATGACAAGCATCAGATGGAGCATAGCTTTCAAGCTGGAGACCAAGTCTGGCTCTATATCAGTAAGGACAAGATGCAAGGTGAAGGTAAAAAGCTAAAGCCTATCAGGTATGGAACTTTTAGGATACTTGAGAAGATTGGTGAAAATGATTTTTGCCTTGATCTACCAGCTTACATACATCTACTCAGTCGTAAATGCAGATTGCTTGAGATTGTTTGAACCTTCAATGATTGAGGATCCTGAAGAGCAGAGTCAATTGCCTTCTATTGATGACCTGCTACTTGAATATCTTAATGAGTTGCAGGAAGACATAGTGCTGGACAGGAAGGTGAGAATGACGCATAGAGGAGATGTTTAGTACCTCAGAATTGGGCTCAAAGGTTCAAAGCCGAGCAATGCAAAGTGGATTGAGATTGGACAAGTGAGAAAGTAGTACCCTCACTTAGTCGATGCTTGAAAACCAACTTTTGGTGGTCCAAAAGCTTTTTCAGTGGGAAGGCTGTGATCCGAATCGGATCCATGGAAGACTGTCAAAGAACCATGAATGTATCAGGTAGAAACAAATCTCTAAAGAAATCCAAAAATAGCGATCAAAAACACCCCTAAACCAGTGGCAATGGCAGCCAACATGGAACGATGAGGACCTCGATCAAAGCGCGTTGACCGAGGCGCATGGAGAATGCACAGGAGGTCAAAGTAGCCCCTGGGAGCCACAAATCAGGAAAAGGAGGTGCATCGTTGGGCGAACAGGGTCGTGAAGGAGGAAGCCCGAGCACACGGATGCATGGGAAGCCAGAGAACCGCGGACAGAAAGGAAAAAGGGCTGAAAGTACAAAGGCGGGACCCGCGCTCTAGAAACCGGTGGTATTGATCAGGGTGCCCTCAAATGGTAAGAGGTTTTGGACGAGAGTGGAGCGATCCCATTCATCAATCAATGCATGGCAAGCGGAGGTGAGAGAAAATCGTCGTTGATCGCGCACTAAAGGTCGAACAAGTCAACTGTGCAAAACGTGCATATTGCGTTGGATCTGGGGGACCCAGATCGGACGGCTGAGATCGCGCACGATCGAGGAAGCAGAATCGACAAGGGAATACGCTGCATTTTACGAAAGATTTGGAGTTTGTTTGACTGCCACAGTGGACGAAAGACTTCATCCACGATGTAACTGAAGAAACGAACCGACGAAGCAGGCTAGCGCCATTTAGAGGAGGACATGTGGCCACTCCTCGAGCGTTGATGATGACGCTGAATAGGGAACTCCAAGTGCAGCTGCAGAAGGTGAATCGACAGAGGCGGAAGAGGAACCGAACGGTCTTGGAGACGAATGGCTAAAATCCATGAACAGAGAGACAAAATACACAAGGAAGTCAGTCAGTCAGAGTACCTGAAGAGGAGGACTGAACACAGAGAGACAAAAACCAGAGAAGAAGGAAGTAAAGCAAAGCAGAAAGAGATAGAGGGCTGAGCTGACCAAAGGCAGCGTCGAGCACCAGAGAGCTTAATGGTTCAAGCCATCCCATAGAGGAATCTATCTGGATTGAGCACCACATTTGGCTCTTTCCACTATAGACCAGAAGGTCACGGAGCTGGTAGGAAGAAAAAGTCTGTGTACTCAAGTGGCTTGGGGAACTCACATTGAGTCCCTGCATTGTAATTCTTTGTTCAAAGACATAATAAAATAAGGCCACTACTGAAAGCTGGACCAAAGATGTAGCCCTAGAGAATAGGGTGAACCCCTTATTAATTTCTTGTGTTCTTGTATTTACTTACTGTATTCCTCTGTTATCTTTCCATTTAATTGTTTGTGTATTGGCAATCTGATCGATCCATTGATTCAATAACCTAGAACACACACCAGCACATGAGTCTGTAATACCTTTATTCATAAATCTTTAACTAATGTCACTCATCGGGTGAATATCATATCAACATGTCTTAAAATTTTGGCCTTTTTGCAGTCCCTGAAAATTATTATTATTGAAAAGAGGAGAGCTTCCATCTCTCCAAACCCTAGTGTAGCCATTCGTAGAATAACCATTGTTGTGGGTCTCCACTAGTGCTGATGGAGCCCACCATAATATTTTGCTGAAAATAGCAACAAGAAATGTTAAAAATAGCATCAAGAAAAATCCTAATTTAATTTTTCCTTTAATTAAATTGTAATTCTAATTGTCATAGCAACTTGTAATAGTTAACTAAGTTAATTTAACTTAGTAGGTTGAGTTAATTCGAGTTGGGAGTATATCTAGAGTCATGTAGAGTGCTTCCTAAATTTTAGGGGCCCAGGTTGAGTTATTTTGAGTTGTAATGATTTAAATTCAGTTTAACTGAGTTAAATAAGTTAAACTAGTTCCAATTGATGGAGGAATTACTGGGAGATCCAGTAGTGAGGTGAAACCTATACTAGTGGGGTGTAACCAACACTACTCAACTAGTAAACTAAATATTCACTCATAATTAACTCATGCATGTCAGATCAAATAAAGGCCCAGTTTATATTAGAGTTTAGGGACAATGTACTATTAGTTGTAAAATCATATAAATTAAACATATGGTGTATGCAATCAGAAGAAGGCCTAAAATAAACCATTCCTTAATTAGAAAACTCACTAATTCTAGCCATTCGAATTGCCTTTAAAAGGAGGAATGAAGGCACAAGTTTAATCATTGTTTTTGTGAGCACGAGTTTGTGAGACCAAGCAATAGGAAGCACAAGTTTGTGCATGAAACTTGTGAGGGAAATGAAGTAGGAGCTTGGAAGGCTAGGAATTACGCTAAGTATTTACCAAAGGCAGTCAGTCAGACAGAGGATAGAAAATACTTGTGCAGGTTGAGCTCAAGGTTGAGCAAAGAATATTGTATTCATCCAAGGCTTGCCTAAGAAGCAGTGAAACAGATAGAGATAGTGCAAAGGTTGCTCGGGTTTGAGAAAAGCATTGTAATCTTCTCATATTTTCTGACTAATGCAATATATAGATAGCAAGGGTTTTTAGTTGTGGCTTTCCCCAGAGAACCATTGTGTTATGTGTGATTTAATTATTTCTTTTGTATGCTTCATGATTTCACAACCGTTTATTATTTTCGCTGATCAGTAGAGTATATTCAAGTCAATTGTTTTAGCATATTACAATCCACAGTTTGAATCTACAAGGAATTTATACTTTTAAGAAGAGATGCATCCAATTGTTGGTCTGAATAGTTAAGTACATCAGATCTGTTGAAGTTGTATCCAATCTGTTTCCAATGATTTTTCATGGAGAGAGACAGATCTAGGTTTTCAATCAAAGTTGCCTCCTTTTGAGGAGAGCGCTAGCTGCAACCAATGACCATGGAGTGGAGTGAAGGTTTGAAGAATAATTTAATAGTGGTTTTTTTCAGTATTCAATTGATGACTAGAAAATATTAATGGTAGTGAAAAAAATCTAAGAAAACTATGATTATGTTGTTTTAGGTTTGGAAGATGTGATAGCCTTTGATGTACTTGGTATCAGAGCTGATATCACAATAGAATAGAAGAATTTGAAGTTGTCCTTGTAGATGGATGGAGCTCTAGTTCAAGGCAGATCTAGAAGACCCTATGTGCAGACTTCTTAATGGAGCTAGATGGCTTCTAGTTCTTAGATCAGTGAGCCAATGTTTAGTGACACAAAAAGGAGTTTTGATCATTGATATTGGAAGATTAAGGAATAGAGATATTTCCCATGGGGAGATCAAGACTCAGAGGGAGTCTAGTTTTAGAGGGAGCATCCCTATGGAATCTAGTACTTCAAGATATGGGGAGATCATACTCATTATTGCAGTGGTTACAGAAGAAACAACAGAGCAGTAGTAGCAGCAGTATGAGTAGATCAGATTTCACTTTGCATTAAGTTATACCTCCTAGTGCGAGGTGGGGTGATGTGAAGTAATAGTCCCAAGAGTTGCAGAAATTTGGGCAGGGTCCATTGAGGTGTCTTTTGTCTCATGGATCATGACCTTGCTATGAGGGACCACAATATTCAGTAGCAGGAGGATCAATGTCAATCAGATACTGAGGTGTACATAGTAGTGTTGACAGGAAAGCAGGAGGCTCAATAGCAGAGTCAACAACAACACAGTTTTTCCCAGTAGAAAGTTGTAGATACAGTTGATTCAGTTGATTTTTGGATGCTTTTTGGTTGCAGATGTTGCAGTAGCAACAACAAAAGTGACAAGAGTTGCATGCATAACATTCTAAAGGTACCAGATTAGGATAGAGTTGAATTCATTTCTTGTTAAGAGGGAGTGTTGAAAATAGCAACAAGAAATGTTAAAAATAACATCAAGAAAAATCCTAATTTAATTTGTCCTTGAATTAAATTGTAATTCTAATTCTCATATAAACTTGTAATAGTTAACTAAGTTAATTTGACTTATTTGGCTCAGTTAATTTGAGTTGGGAGTCTATCTAGAGCCATGTAGAGTGGTTCCTTAATTTTAGGGGCCTAGGTTGAGTTCTTTTGAGTTGTAATTATTTAAATTCAGTTTAACTAAGTTAAATTCAGTTAAACTAGTTCTAGCAGATGGAGGAATTAGTGGGAGAACCAGTAGTGGGGTGTAACCTGTAGTAGTGGGGGTAACCAACACTTTTCAATGAGTGAAATGAAGATTCACTCATAATTAACTCGTACATGTCAGATCAAAGAAAGACTCAGTCGATACTGGATTTTAGGGACATTGTACTCTCAGTTGTAAAATCATCTAAATTAAACATATGGTGAATGCAATCAGAAGAAGGCCTAAAATAAATCATTCCTTAATAAGAAAATTCACTAATTTTATCCATTCAAATTGCCTTTAAAAGGAGGAATGAATGTTGGGTATACGACCAAAGTCCCACATTGACTAGAAGTGGGAAGGATCATGGGTAGATAAGGATGGACAAAAATCTCCATTGGTATGAGGCCTTTTGGGGTAAAGCTCAAAAACAAATCCATGAGGGCTTAGACCCAAAGTGGACAATATCATACCATTGTGGAGATATGTGGTGTCCAGAGAGTCCTTACAAGTGGTATCAGAGCCAAGTTTGAAGTTAGCCAAGTGGATGAATCCTCGGAATGTCGAACGAAGGTGGTGGGCCTCGGTAATATCATGATGGAATCCATGGATGAGCTCGGTTAGAGCAATCTCTCAAGGCAGGTAGTGCTTCCTTGTAAGGCATGTGCTTCCAACGCATTGGAGTAGAGAATCCTGGTTGGTAGAGAGTGGACAGATGGATAATCGTTCGAGGGGAGGCTCGATGGTCCTTTGTTCGAGGGGAGGATTGTTGGGTATACAACCAAAGTCCCACATTGACTAGAAGTGGGAAGGATCATGGGTAGATAAGGATGGACAAAAATCTCCATTGGTATGAGGACTTTTGGGGTAAATCCCAAAAACAAATCCATGAGGGCTTAGACCCAAAGTGGACAATATCATACCATTGTGGAGATATGTGGTGTCAAGAGAGTCCTTACAAGAGCTCATCCACGGATCCCATTGTGATACCGGAGCTCACCACCTTCGTTTGGCATTCCAAGGATTTGGCTAACTTTGAACCTTGGCTCTAATACCACTTGGCTAACTTAGAACATTGTTGGGTATACGACCAAAGTCCCACATTGACTAGAAGTGGGAAGGATCATGGGTAGATAAGGATGGACAAAAATCTCCATTGGTATGAGGCCTTTTGGGGTAAAGCCCAAAAACAAATCCATGAGGGCTTAGACCCAAAGTGGACAATATCATACCATTGTGGATATATGTGGTGTCCAGAGAGTCCTTACAAATGGTATCCGAGCCAAGTTTGAAGTTAGCCAAGTGGATGAATCCTCGGAATGTCGAACGAAGGTGGTGGGCCCCGGTAATATCACAATCGAATCCATGGATGAGCTCGGTTAGAGCAATCTCTCAAGGTAGGTAGTGATTCCATGTAAGGCATGTGCTTCCAACGCATTGGAGTAGAGAATCCTGGTTGGTAGAGAGTGGACGGATGGATAATTGTTCGAGGGGAGGCTTGATGGTCCTTTGTTCGAGGGGAGGATTGTTGGGTATACGACCAAAGTCCCACATTGACTAGAAGTGGGAAGGATCATGGGTAGATAAGGATGGACAAAAATCTCCATTGGTATGAGGCCTTTTGGGGTAAAGCCCAAAAACAAATCCATGAGGGATTAGACCCAAAGTGGACAATATCATACCATTGTGGAGATATGTGGTGTCTAGAGAGTCCTTACAAGTGGTATCAGAGCCAAGTTCTAAGTTAGCCAAGTTACATGGAAGCACAACCTGCCTCGACCTTTGGGGAGCCCCCCCTTGGTGGGGGGTTTCATGGGCAGCGCCCCCGAAGCTAAAAACAACTGTAAAATTGCCTTGTAAAAGTATAGTAATTTCTAGTCAATCTGGGTCGTTCATTAGACAGATGATCTGACGGTAGAACTTATGTTTAGTTTAAGGTTCTTTGCCCTAGAAGGCAACCCCTCTATATGTATGAGGGTATTGTATTTGAGGCTATGAAATATATGTGTATTCTGTGAGCGAGGTTCAAAATCCAGATTCAAAGTTAGCCAAGTGGATGAATCCTCAGAATGCCGAACGAAGGTGGTGAGCCCCGATAATATCACAATGGGATTCGTGGATAAGCTCAGTTAGAGCAAGTTCTCGAGGCAGGTGGTGCTTCCATGTAAGGCATGTGCTTCCAATGCATTGGAGTGGAGAATCCTAGTTGGTAGAGAGTGGACGGATGGATAATCGTTCGAGGGGAAGCTCGATGGTCCTTTGTTCGAGGGGAGGATTGTTAGGTATACGACCAAAGTCCCACATTGACTAGAAGTGGGAAGGATCATGGGTAGATAAGGATGGAAAAATATCTCCATTGGTATGAGGCCTTTTGGGGTAAAGCCCAAAAACAAATCCATGAGGGCTTAGACCCAAAGTGGACAATATCAATGGTATGATATTGTCCACTTTGGGCCTAAGCCCTCATGGATTTGTTTTTGGGCTTTACCCCAAAAGGCCTCAGACCAATGGAGATATTTGTCCATCCTTATATACTCATGATCCTTCCCACTTCTAGTCAATGTGGGACTTTGGTCGTATACCCAACAATCCTCCCCTCGAACAAAGGACCATCGAGCCTCCCCTCGAACGATTATCCATCCGTCCACTCTTTACCAACCAAGATTCTCCGCTCCAATGCGTTGGAAGCACACGCCTTATATGGAACACCACCTGCCTTGAGAGCTTGCTCTATCCCAGGTCAACTCCTCTTCACCGTGTTGGGACCAGGACATGTCCATGAAGAATCCGGAGCACACCGCCTGTCTAACAGAGCTCATCCACGGATCCCATCGTGATATTACCGGGGCCCGCAACCTTTGTTCGGCATTCCGAGGATTCATCCACTTGACTAACTTCGGAACTTGGCTCCGATACCACTTGTGAGGACTCTCTGGACACCACATATCTCCATTGGTATGAGGCCTTTTGGGGTAAAGCCCAAAAACAATTCCATGAAGGGCTTAGGCCCAAAGTGGACAAAACATAACAAAAAAAGTGGTATCAAAGCCAGATTCAAAGTTAGCCAAGTGGATGAATAAAGTGGTATCAAAGCCAGATTCAAAGTTAGCCAAGTGGATGAATCCTCGGAATGTCGAATGAAGGTGGTGAGCCCCGGTAATGTCACGATGAGATCCGTGGATGAGCTTGGTTAGACAGGCGGTGTGCTCCGGATTCTTCATGGATGTGTCTTGGTCCCAACACGGTGAAGAGGAGTTGACCTGGGATAGATAGAGCAAGCTCTCGAGATAGGTGGTGTTCCATGTAAGGCGTGTGCTTCCAACGCATTGGAGCGGAGAATCCTAGTTGGTAGAGAGTGGATGGATGGATAATCATTCGAGGGGAGGCTCGATGATCCTTTATTCGAGGGGAGGATTGTTGGATATACGACCAAAGTCTCACATTGACTAGAAGTGGGAAGGATCATGGGTATATAAGGATGGACAAATATCTCCATTGGTATGAGGCCTTTTGGGGTAAAGCCCAAAAACAAATCCATGAGGGCTTAGGCCCAAAGTGGACACTATCATACCATTGTGGAGATATGTGGTGTCTAGAGAGTCCTTACAAGATTTTCTTCCATCTTCTTCCTTCAGCCTATAAACCCATTTATTCTTCAATGTAGTTTTTGTCAAGCCAGGGTAACTCCAGAATGAGCAGAAGAAAACTGATATATTATTTCATTAAAGAACTATTGTTTATATACAAAAAGGAGACGAAACAGTTCATCTTCTTGATGACTGTTCACGTTCCAGTTTACCCAACCGCTGAGGATTAGGTGTGAACATTCCCCCCCTTAATCTGAAGGGATGTTGGTGAGTCCAAGCATCGTTCTGAATCTTTCAAGCTTTTCTCTTCCAAGCGCTTTGGTGAAGATGTCTGCAATTTTCTCATTTGTGGAACAATGACGGAGATGGATTGTTTTGGCCTCAACATGATGTCGGATCAGATGATATTTAGTATTGATGTGCTTAGTACGATCATGGAAATTTGGGTTCTTAGACAACTTTATTGCAGAGGTGTTATCAATCATGAGTGGAGTTGATTGTACTTGTTTTACCTGCAAATCTTCAAGAATTTTCCTGAGCCACACAATTTCTTTCGTTGCTTCAGCTGCTGCCACGTATTCTGCTTCTGTTGTGGAATCTGCTGGAACTGATTGTTTGCGTGATCTCCAGGAGACAGCTCCTAATCCAAGACTCATATCATATCCTAAAGTAGATACCCCAGTTTCTTTGTCTCCATCGAAGTCTGAATCAGAGTATCCAATCAAGTTGAAGTCGTCCACCTGTGTATACTTGATTCCAAGGTTTTGAGTTCCCTTCAAGTACCTTAGAACTCTTTTTGCAGCAGACCAATATCCCTCACAAGGCTTTTGTATAAACCTGGAGAGGATTCCAACAGCAAATGAAATGTCTGGTCTGGTAGTAGTGAGGTAGATGAGACTTCCTACAAGCTGTCTATACTTTGTTGCATCCTCAAATTCCTTTCCTTCAATAGATGTGAGCTTCAAGTTTTGTTCCATTGGAGTAGAAAGAGGATTGCACTCTATCATGCCAAATCTGTTTAACAAATCTCCAATGTATTTCTTTTGAGAAAGAAATATGGATTTTGGATGTTGGGTTACTTCAATGCCAAGATAGTAATGAACATAGCCCAAATCAGTCATTTCAAAAAAATTTCCTCATTCTTTCTTTATGGATGCAATATAGCTTTCATTGTTCCCTGTCATTAAAAGATCATCTACATATACCACAAGATATACAACAGTTTTGCCAACTTTCTTGACAAATAAAGTTGCATCATCAAGATCAAAATGTTTGAAGTTGAGTTTCAGAAGATGCTCAGTTAGTTTTACATACCAGGCTCGTGGTGCTTTTTTGAGGCCATACAAGGACTTCACAAGTCTGCATACTTTATGTTCATGTCTTTTCACAGCAAATCCTTCAGGATGGGACATAAAAACATTCTCTTTTAGATCTCCATTCAAGAATGCAGGTTTTACATCCATTTGATGGACTTTCCAACCGTTCTGGGCAGCTAGTGCAAAGAGTGTCCGGATGGTGGCCCATTTTGCTGTGGGGGCAAAAGTTTCCTCATAATCGACCCCTTCCTTCTGTGCAAAACCTTTTGACACAAGCCTAGCTTTGTGCTTTTCAAGTGAGCCATCAGCTTTGTACTTGTTCTTGTAGACCCACTTGCAGCCAATTGGTTTGGTTCCAAATGGAGGATCAACCAGCTTCCAAGTGCCATTCTTTATGAGGGCATCATACTCCTTCTGCATCGCTTCTTTCCATTCATCATGAGAAGAAGCTTCTTTGAAGGAAGTTGGTTCAGAATCTGTAGACAAGTTCAATTCACAATCATAAGTAACATCCATATCAACAGGTGAATTAGAGTCATCTACATCACCTCCATCTTGTCGGTTTGTATTTCTGGTTCCTGTTTTTCCAATTTCATCAAGATGAACACTTTCAAGTGTCTTTGTCAGCCACTTTGGGGGACCTTTCTGAGATGGTCCAGGCTACTCTGTTGATTGAGTTGGGACTGAATCAAGATTGAGTCTCCCAATTCTATCAATTACATCACTTAAAGGATCATCCGGTGTTGGAGTTTCATGCAAGGGAGATTGTTCTTCAGAAGAAGATTCCACATGTTGATCTAGTATAGGAATCCCCCCTTCAAGATGTGGAATCTGATTATCAAACTCTTGAAATGATTTTTTTTTTGTGAATCTATCCAAGCGATCAAGTTGCCGCTCAACAACACTGTCAGGTTTGGATGATTCAAGAAAAATGACATCTCTAGATACAACAAACTTTTTATTTACTTCATCATAGAGACGGTATGCTTTAGAGGTGTTTGAATACCCCAGGAAGATACACTTACGACTTCTAGCACCAAGTTTGTTTCTATGTACCTTTGGTATTAAAGCATAACAGGTGGAACCAAAAATCCTGAGATGTTTTACCGAAGGAACATGTCCATACCACAATTCATAAGGAGTCTTGTTTCTTATAGCACTAGATGGACATCTATTCTTTATATATGCAGCACATAGAACAGCATCAGCCCAAAACATTATCTTTACATTTTTGAAGAAAAGCATGGATCGTACCATATTCAAAATTGTTCTATTCATTCTTTCTGCTACACCATTCTGTTGGGGATTATAAGGTACAGTTGTTTGATGTTTGATCCCATGTTGGCGAAGATAGTTTTCAAATTCATTTGATGTATATTCTTTTCCATTATAATTGTGAATAGACCCAATATGATATTGTGCATCATTTTCAATCCACTTATGAAAATTCTTGAATGTTTGAAAAGCATCAGATTTTTCCTTCAATAAATAAACCCAACACATTCTGGTGTAATCATCAACAAATGTCATGATATATTTATTTCCATTTGCAGAAGGAACAGGCATTGGACCACATAAATCTGAATGAATGAGTTCAGGCTTCCTATGTGCTCTTGAATGTGAATCATGAAAAGACTGTTTGCTATGCTTTCCTAGAATGCAAGCATCACATTGCTTATGTTTTCTAGGAATTGTAGGCAAACTAGCAACACCATTTTTCTTCAACAAGCTGAGACTATCATAGTTTAAATGTCCAAATCTAGCATGCCATAATAAACTTGACAGAAGTGTACCTTCTTCATGATGATAAATATATGAGAAATGTTGTGCATGAGCAGAGGTTCCTTGCAGTTTAAGAAGTATTTCTTCTTCTATACCCCTCATGACAAGTGAGTGGTCAGATGCCTTTCTTACCTCAAGCTTTCCATCAAACATATGAATGGAGTAACCTTGCTGGCGGATGTGGACCAGGGACAGCAAGTTTCTCTTGAGCTGTGGGAGATATAGAACATGATCCAGAAGAAATTCTGGAAGACCAGGCAATTTAAGCCTGATTGTGCCAAGCCCTGATGGCTTGATTTTTGACTGATCTGCAAAGTATACTGCTCCATCAACATTGTCAGTGAAATCTTCAAAAAAATCTTTCCTATGAGTCATATGACAGGTTGCTCCTGAATCAAGCAACCAATCATTTTTCGAAGAAGCAAGTGAAGCATTAAACAAATCTTCATTTACTCCAATGTTACATTGTGCCTCAATATAGTGAGCGGATTCAGGTGCTTTACCTTTGTCTGTGTCATCAGTTTTACCTTTCTGCTGGTTTCTTCTCTGCTCAATTTTGTCCCATGGTAGCTTGCATGTAGAAGCATCATGTGATCCATTTCGTTTGCAGCGAATGCAATGCAGATCTGCTTTTTCTGCTTGAGAATGTCTGCCCCCCCTGCCTCTGAAGTATCTTCCTCTTCCTCTTCGTCCACCTCTTCCTCTTGTAGAATCTTGAGCAGGATGCTTTTCTTTTTGAGCAAGGCAAACAGTCTCTTTAGAAGATTCAGGGACTATCTTCTTTCCAAAGGCTTTCTCTCTTTCAGCAAACTTTTTCACAAGAGAGTCAAAGGTTATATCTTTAAGATTTCCATTTGCTTGTAATGACTCAAGATAATTGGAGTAGGTAGGATAGAGTGCTTTGAGAAAGGCAATAAGAGAGATATCCAGCTCAACCTTAGTGGATTTAATATCATGCATTATAGACTTTATTTCAGATGCAAGAGCAAGAGGATCATTATTTTTCAGTTCAAGAGTGAAGAGTTTAATCATGAGTTGAACAACTTCAAGTGCAGAATGTGAATCATAGAGTTCTTTCAGCTTTTGTAAAGCTTCAAAGGCAGTGGAATAGGATGAAATATGACGACTTACTTCTTCATTTACAGATGCTACGATCAATGCATAGGCTTTGCTGTTCTTGTTTTCCCAAATGACAAGTTCTTTATCTGATGTAGGCTGCACAGGGTCTTTGTCTTCTTCTCCGACACACACTCCTTTCCACAACTCATTGTAGATGAGGGTATGTTTTACCATCCGAGACCATTCAGAATAGTTCTCCTTGCCAGTGAGAACTATTCCTACCATAGAGATGATTGAATGCATTCTGTAAAAAATACTTCTGCTAAAAAAAAACTTTTGCTGATAAAAATAACTTCTGCTGATAAAATCTTTCTGCTGATATACAGTGAAATTGTACTCAAAAGGGCAACAAATTTCAAATTCTTTATGCACTAAGTTTTCTTCAAATGTCTCCAAAATTTTATAAAATATCCTCCACAAAATATTCAAACAACGTCCAAAACTTATTGAAACAGCGTCCAAAAACGCATTCAAAACTTATTCAAACAGCTTACAGCGCATTCAAAACTTATTCAAACAGCTGGTCAATATATATATGCTGGTCAATCATCAACAAGGCATATACATGCGGTTTAATACCAAACTTTATGGAAACATATACCACAGATATCGAAGCAACTCGCAAATGATTTCTGCTGGATTGACCTACTGACTGGACCACTGGTTCTTTGAATGCTTCATGTTAATATGGACGCGGAGACTATGACCATAAATGCGAAGGCAAATCATACACAGTCACCTTTGCTATTCAAAACCCACGAATGGAATGTGAACAGCCGATAAGGTTCCTTTTGGTGGCGCTGATAACCAGCTGAGCATTTCTTCTTCAACATATCACGCAAGACAGATTGTGCATCATCAATACATTAGATCGTGCATCATCAACACCTCGAATCTAGGGGTTATTCCATTAAAAGAGACGCGGTGTATGACTAGAGTATATACAATTTCTGAGCAAATAAATTCATAATTCTCCATGTTGCAGCAATGTATAAATTAGAAATCAAATTTTTTCTTTGTATTCAACAGCATTATAGACAAAAAAAAACACAGGACGAGCCATAGACCAGAATGAAGTTCGCCAAGACGAGAGAGCTCATCTGGGTACCTCTGAATGCCAAGTGTAGGTCGCCCTCGAACCCGGACTTGGAATTGCTCCCCTGTCTATGTCGGGCTCGACAGAATGGTTTCCATTCAGTGGTTTCAGATTCCCCAGTAAGGTGCTTTCAATCGCTGCAGAACAATTGTAATTTTTGTGGCCTCGAAACCATGAATGTTTCTACTCACCGAGTGTAGTTGCTTTGGTAGAAAGCGTCTTGCGAATGCAGGGAAGTTTCTCGCATCGTCTCAGGCTTCCTGACAATTGTGAGATCGACATGGTGGAGGCAAAGATGGACAAGGGTGTCCTCACCGTTATTATTCCCAAGATGTCTGGTCGAGAGCCTCGTATCAAGACCATTCAACTTTCTGAGTGAATGGAAGGGAGGGGCGACGGAAAATAATTTCAATACTAGCTGGTAAAAGATTTGATACGCCGTTTGTTTTGAAATCTCCTCAACAGAAGGATTTCAGAGCCGGTGCATCAGGTGTGGACAGAGGCAATCAATGCGTAGAGAATCAATGTCAGGCCAGGCAGAGGCAGAGGCGTTACAAGGAATCTGGGACCTGCGCTCTGATACCATGTCAGGCCAGGGTAACTCCAGAATGAGCAGAAGAAAACTGATATATTATTTCATTAGAGAACTATTGTTTATATACAAAAAGGAGATGGAACAGTTCATCTTCTTGATGACTGTTCACGTTCCAGTTTACCCAACCGCTAAGGATTAGGTGTGAACAGTTTTTTTGGCAGGCAACCTGACTAAATCCCAAGTCTGGTTATGCATTAAGGAGTCCATATCTTCTTCCATGGCTACCTCCCACTTCTTCCTGCTTTCAACCTGCATTGCTTCTTCATAACATTCGGGTTCACCGGAATCAGTCAACAATAAATAGTATAATGAAGGAGAGTATCGTTCAGGGGGTCTACTTATCCTGGCAGATCTTCTAACACCACTTTCAGGTGTTTGGGGTGCCTGTTGTTGTTGTGATGGTTGTTGTTGTTGTGGTTGTTGATTATTATTATTTTCAGGCACCTTTACTTTTTCAATGATTTCATCAAGAACTGCATATTCCTTGTTTTCCTTTTCTTGTTTCTTTTCCTACAACTAATTCTTATATAAGACCTTTTCATTGAATATTACATCTCTGCTCCTAATGATTTTTTGATTTTCATAATCATATAAGCAATAACCAAAATCATTAACACCATATCCAATAAAGGTACATTTCTTTGACTTTGCCTCAAGCTTTGTTCTATTTTCTTTATCAATATGGACAAAGGCCTCACAACCAAAAGGATTTAAAATAGAGTAGTTTACCTTTTTACCTGTCCATGCTTCCTCTGGAACACCACCATCCAAGGAACTTGAAGGCCCTCTATTTATTAGATAAACAACAGTATCTACAACATCTGCCCAAAACTGTAAGGCAATCCTGCATGCAATCTCATGCACCTTGCACGCTCCATGATTGTTCTGTTCATCCTTTCTGACACACCATTTTCTTGTGGTGTTCTTGGAACTGTCTTCTCTCTGCGAATTCCATGCTCTGAACAGTATCTATCAAACTCTTTGCTGTAATATTCACCTCCATTGTCTGATCTAAGACACTTCAATTTCTTTCCTGTCTCAATCTCAACCAAAGCTTTTCATTTCTTGAAAGTATCAAATACATCAGATTTATTCTTAACACAATAAATCCAAGTTTTTCTAGTTGCATCATCAATAAATTTAACATAATAATGAGAGGCACTGAGAGATGATACCTGAGCAGGTCCCCATACGTCTGTATGCACAAGCTCTATTTTTTCGCTCTTCTTTTCTTTCCCAACTCTGAGAAATCTGACTCTCTTTTGTTTTCCATAAATGGAGTCACAGAAGTCCAAATCAACATTCTTCAAACCTGGCAACAAATTCCTTGAGTGAAGAATCTTCATCCCATTTTCACTCATGTGTCCAAGCCTATTATGCCATAATGCTACATCTGCTCCTTTGGAAGTCAAAGCATTAACAGAGTTAGAAATACCATTGCATAAATATAATGTACCAACCTTTTGCTATTACCATGGCTCCTTTGGTGACCTTCCAAGCTTTATCTGTGAAAGTTGTCACACAACCTTCACCGCCTAACTGCCCTGTTGAAATCAGATTTTTCTTTAGATCTGGAACATGCCTTACCTCCTTTAGTAGCCATTGGTTTCCATTCTGCTGTTTTACAAGAACCTTACCCATTCCAACAATTTTACAAGGTTTATCATCACCCAGACGAACTTGTCCAAAATCTCCTTGAACATAGTCATGAATGTATTTCTTATCAAGTGTGGCATGGAATGAAGCCCCTAAATCTACCACCTAGGAATCAGTAATATTTTCGAAAGAAAGAATCAAAGCATCTTGTAACACCTCACCTATCACATTTGCTTCATGATTTTTTTCTTGCTGTGCGTCTCCTTATTTTCCCTTCCGAGATCTACAATCTTTCTTTAGGTGTCCTTATCATATTGTCCAGAGAGTCCTTACAATGAAGGCACAAGTTTAATCATTGTTTTGGTGAGCACGATTTTGTGAGACCAAGAAATAGGAAGCAGAAGTTTATACATGGAGCTTGTGAGGGAAAGGAAGTAGGAGCTTGGAAGGCTAGGAATTTGGCTAAGTATTGGCCAAAGAAAATCGGTCAGGTAGAGGATAGAAAATAATTATGTAGGTTGAGCTCAAGATTGAGCAGAGAATATTGTATTCATTCAAGGCTTGCTTAAGAAGCGGTGAAATAGATAGAGATAGTGCAGAGGTTGCTCGAGCTTGAGCAAAGCATTGTAATCTTCTCATATTTTCTGACTAACACAATATATAGATAGCAGGGGATTTTAGTTGTGGCTTTCCCCAGAAAATCATTGTGTTATGTGTGATTGAATTATTTATATTGTATGCTTCGTGATTTCGTGACCTTTTATTGTTTCCATTGATGAGTAGAGTAGATTCAAGTCAATTGTTTTAGCATATTACAATCCGTAGTTTGTATCTACAAGGAATTTCTACATATTTTAGGGAGAGATGCATCAAATTGTTGGTTTGAAGAGTTAAGTACATCATATCTGTTGAAGTTGTGTCCAGTCTATTTCCAATTATTTTCCATGGAGAGAGACAGATCTAGGTTTTCAATCAAAGTCACCTCCTGTTGAGGAGAGCCCTAGCCGCAACCAATGACCATGGAGTGGGTAATTTAATAGTGATTTTTTTTATTTTTTTTCAACTGATGAGTGGAAATTTATATTAATGGTAGTGAAAAAAATATAAGAAAACTACGATTATGTTGTTTTAGATTTGGAAGATGTGATATCCTTCAATCTAGAGTATGATTGGGGGGATGACCCAGAGGATGACAAAATTTGGAATGTCAAAATCGTTTTTAAAAGTGACAAGGACTACATCGATATTATTTGGAATGAGCATTTGAAAAATAGGTATATGATATGGTAGACAGAAGGGCCTTGATCCACGTGGAAAAATGGAATTAAGGAGTAGGTGAGAAGCAAATCATGATGTTATCCCTAAGTCTAATTCCATTGTGAGTGACAAGCCCTGAATTCAAAAAGTTAGTAAATGGATTTTCTGGGAAGGAATCATGTAGTGTAGGGTTTCTGTTGAGTTTCTCTTTGATCCTTGAGGAGGCTAAGGTTGTTAAAGAAGGAGATCTAGATTCAACGACAACAACCAAAGAAAAATTCCACCAACAAAGGAATAATTGATGTTTGTGGGCTCGAGAAGGAAGGTTTGAATGTATGCTATATTTTAATATTTCTATTGATTTTTTCCTAGTTCTGCCTAAGGTTTGTCTCATTAGTAAGTTTTTGGACAATACATTTACCCAGAAATTTTTGGAGAATGGTGGGGCAAACTTTGGGTCTCTATATTGGGTTATTTTATATCTTTTCACATTCTTCTAAAGGGTTGGATTATGTTTATATTTCATTCAAAAATGAACGTAGAGGAAATATTTAAGGGTTTATGGTTGTGGAGGGATCTAAGCCTCGTTCTAATATGTTGGTACCCTAGCTTCAATCCATGCCACAAAACCTTTTTTATTCAACATGTTTGGCTTCTTTTTCTAGGTTTTGTTGCCTCAATTATAGAATGTTAAGGACTGACGGGTTATTGGGAAATCAGTTGGAAGAACCTTATTTGTTCATCAAGTGTAATTTATTCAAAAATATTGGCGAGTAGCTCAGGGGCTTGTCAAAGTTCCAAAGGTATAGTAGGTTTTAAAATGGGTGGATTATTCTTTTGTGAAACCCCTGGAATATTGTGGTGTGCCTTTTCGACGTGGGTGATGTAAAAATTATGGGTACATAATGCATGATTGTGCCTGGAGTATTTCCTCTCCAGAAAAGGTGGAAAGGAATGTGAATTTGAAGAAAGTTGAAGAATTGGTAGAAAGTCTCGACTTGGTGAAAGTTGGATTCTCTCGAGCGATTGGAATTTCTAATCCAAACGAAGCTAAATATAATGTTCTAGAGAATCATAGCCTTCAAAACTCATTGAAGATGCCTCCTACTGACCCAAATTTCATGTCTATTAATAACCCTCTACATACTTAGAAGTGGTTCAAAATGATAGGGTGTAAGGTGACATAGGGGTTCCATGTCTAATTATTTGAGGAAGTAGTCAACTACAAAAAGGACTTGAAGGACCTAGATGTCAAGAAGGATATCCACGTGAATCATAATCTAATGAGCCTTTGGAGGATTCAATTCATGTCAGTGATGCTTTGAGATGAGCATAGAGGATCCCTTAGTAGATAGTGATGTTGTGGATATGGGGAATGGACCTAAGGTTGTTGAAGCAAGCATTGCTAATGTGAAGATTAGTGAAGGAAAGCTTCAGAATACTTTATTGTCAGACTTTATCATGGGTATTATCATCTTTAGTCCCATATGGAAAATAAAGGTGAGGACATGGAAGATTTATTGTGGATAAGAAATCTGTTACACTAAAAAATGTCACCATGACTATTTACAGTTAGTATGGCCCTATCAACAGTCATGCTACCCTCTTAGGCAAGTTTTATGCCTCTGCTCTCCATGTCAAACTCCAAAAAAGAGAGAAAGTCTTTCTAAATGTATTTATCTCTGGGGACGCAGGTTCTCTCAACCTTACCTGCGGGTACGCACCCAATGTTCACAAAAGCTGCGTCTTTGGACGCTCTGTATGTAAAGGGACAGGTGCATCCCCCTGTAAAGGTTAAAATGCGCAAGTTTCATCTTTAAAAAGTCACTTGTGGTCATTTCTAGAGCATTCTAGAAGGTTGTTCGACGTATATTGAGCGCCTCCAGATGGTTCATGCACTCCTACCAAAGAGGAACTTATCCCATCAATAAGGGAGCTATCCCATCCAAAGAGGGGATTATCCCATTGATGGTGGACCTGATTAACCTCCTCTTGAGCACTATAAATATAGGCATTTGGCCAGAAGGAGGGAGGTTGAAAGCTATACATTTCTAAGGGTAAATGCTGCAGGAATTAGGACTCCCATTTAGAAGCTTGTGAGGAGAGATTGTCATCTTTGCTTGTTCTATTTGGAAGTGGGTGAGCTTTGTCAAAGTAAAGGAGAACTCTTGATGGACCCTGGGAGGGACTTGCACAACACCAAGGCTCAGGTTGTATTTGTTCCTTTTGTTACCTATTAATGCAAATGAGTCCATTCTTCTCAATAACTTGTTATTTATGAGTTGTTTCATGTACTCCTTGGTCTATGTGTTAAATATGTTTTATTCTATGAGATTATCAAGTGCTATTTAATCGTTTGATTGTTAGTGTATGCAGGTTTCAAAGTGAAGGAGGAGCTCACCCGGATCAGCGGAGTTGGACTGCTACAACAGCGTTGGATTACAGGTAGGATCTAAACACTTGATTTCCCATATAGTAAATGCATGTTTAGAGAAGGATTGCTCTTGTTTGTCTTGTTTGTCACTAGAGAGTCTTAGGCTCCTAGGGAGGTGGGTTGTGTCCGCACAATCGACTCTTTCCGCCTGAAAAATTGGCGACCATACTGGGGAATCCATTGATGAGAAAGTCTTTTCCTTTATATGAACTTTTCTCTGAGAAAATTGGTTTATTTTTCTGGTTTTTGGCTCTGTGACTTTGTCTTTGGGTGGGTTAGCTTAGGGTTAGATTCATTTTAGTTTTTCTTGAATTTTCCAGTAGGACGCACCCTCTGAGTATTGCACAGTGCGTCCCTGGACGCAATGTTGCTGTGTGCACAGAGCGGGCCCGCACCTGTCTTAACGGGTTGCCTGCGTCCCCTGCTAAATTTTGAGAAAATTCCATTTTTTGCATTTTTTCTCTTAGATTTTGCTTTTTCTCAGTTTTTACTGCCCAGATCCATTAGTCTCTTGTCAAAGATCATCACCTGAACTTGTTTCGATAGCATTGAGTGTTTTAGTGGATTTCATAGAAGTTTAAGCCCTAGGGTTTGATTTTTGAGTAGGTCTTGTAGTGACTTTGGCGGTAGAAGTTGTCAAGCCTTAGATCTCTCTGGTTTTGTCAGCATTCTTAGAAGTCAGACCTGTCATAAAGTCTACCTGTGAGAGCAACTTACCATTGAGTTGTTTCTTTGGGAAAATTTCGAAGTGCTTGTTGATTGAGTCTTGAATTCCATTTTACAAAAAGAACAAAAAGATTTGAGTTTTGTTTTTGACTAGTCTTTTGATTCTGCATTAGCTGGTCTTTGATTTGATTTTGGTCAAGTAAAACAACCTAGAATCATCTTTGTGAGCTTCTGCCTTGTTAGGTTTGCTTAGAGTAATTTCCCCTTTTGATTTTCTTGTGAGTCAAGTTTTCATAGATTTTATAACTTTTGAGATTGATTTTCGTTAAGATAGGTTTATATGCTTTATTAAAAAGAGAAAATACAAAAACATCTCCGTTGAAAAGTTTTGTTTCAAGTAGCTTTGAAAAGTTTTGAAAGAAAAAGAGTTTTTCGTGCACGTAAGGAGTGGTCATGTTTGTATGCTTGAAAAGATAAAGAGGATTGTTTCTTTGATTGTCTTTACTAAGAAAGTTGTTTTCTATAAAAGTTGCATCTCTCAACTCTCTTAGTTAAGAATTTCATTGAAAAAGGAAAGTAGCGTAAATCATCTTAGGTGCATCTTTGTAGTGGTTTGAGTCGAGTCTACACACCATTGGTTTCACTTCCGCTACCTTTTGTCTTTAAGAAAAACCATAAAATTAACGCTTAAAGTAGAATCGACGTAGTAACTTTTATTTACTAGGGCTCTGAAACACCAATTTAGATCAGGCTAGTGTCTTGGAGTAGGTGAGTAATTAACTCTCCAAGACAACAAAACCAAACAAGTAGCTTATCTTGTGATAGAATAAATCCAATTGTCTCATTTGTACTCTAGGAAAGCTCCTCTTAAGGGAGAAGCACGAGCTCGTGTCCGAACCAGTGAGGGGATCAATCCCCCCTCGTTGGGAACGACGCCAGACACGCACGTATTACAAACGGTAAACCTCGGATTAACCATTGTCGAGGAGCCAGGGGTCACTTGTCGGTAAACCTTGGATTATTGTCAAGGAGCTGGCAAGGGGATTGAGCTTGATACTCTGCCCTTGCGTGCTGTCGGAGTTTAGACTGTTCCCCCAGGTGCATTTGTTGCGGTTGGTAACCTTAGTGACCATTATCTTTAGGGTTCTACCCAAGGTGACGGTGGAGGGAAGATCCCACTGTACCTGGAGCAGACGTCAGCTAGACTCACTTGGATTTTCTGGGGCGTTCACTTCACTCGAGACGGTTAAAAGTGGAGGAACTTGGTCCAGTCTATTCATTAAGCAGGTTGTCGGGGTAACTGTTCCACCCACCACTTCTGTACTGAATTCGGCGATGTTGGGCTTCATCACCAACTAGTGTTTTCGGTCCGGAAGGCTACTATTTGTGTATGGTTTGACTCCTAGATTTGATAGCACGTGTTAATTTGTTTGTTTTTAGTTTTAGCGACCATAGGTGTGAATTGTGAATTTTAATTGTTAGGTGTGAATTGTGAATTGTTAATTTTAGTTTTAAGATTGTTAATAAAATTCACTGAAGTTGAATATAATGGCAAATGTTCCGGAATTTATCAACCTAGGAACCCCTCCTAATGAGAATCCTAGTACTTTTCCTTACTTTAGAAATGTTGGTCCTCCTTATATGGCTACTTTGTCATTACCTGGATTTACAATAGGTTTACCGATATGGTTATTTTCAACTTCGTTGGCCCAAAATACTCCAATTGTTCCACCTCAACTGGATGCTTCACCTCAACAGAGTTCACCATCTCAACATCACCAACCTTCTCTTGACCCTTTACCTTCTTCGCCTAATTTTTCTTCCTCCATTTCTTCCTCTTCGCCTGGTAAAAGCCTTGATGCTAGTAACCAGGAGGCTAAGAAGAAGAAGAAAGGGAAGAAGAAGAAGAAGAAGAAGAAGAAGCAAGATAAACAAGAAGTCAACCAACCAACTATGGTTGTAAGTGTTAGTTGTGTTGAGGAAAATTCCGACATGCATCGTAAACCCAAATACCCTTGCAGGCTTTGTAAGGGTGACCACTTCCTTGTCAATTGTCCTGGTATTCCAAAGGTCTTGGAAGTATGGTCAGAAAAATCTCATCAACTTTCCATTGATCCATCAACCAGTGATAGTCAAGTTCCTGGGAAAAAGGGTAAAGTTAGGTTTCCTTGTAAGTTGTGCAAAGGGAGTCATCAAACTCACATTTGCCCTCACATGGATGAAGCCTCAACATTGTTGGAAAACCTTACTGTTCCACAGCAAGAATTTCCAACTGGTTACCGTAAACTTTCCCCCAACCTACCGTCAACTGACGGAGTGGTCGATTCCATTTCAAGTACAGTCAATCACACTCTTCCATTGGAGAGTGAAACTCATGTCACTCAGGTTGATGATCCATTAGTTGATCAAGTGGTCGATTCAATTTCACATTCGGTCGATCCCACTTTCCCTTTAGAGAGTGAACTTCATACCGCTCAGGTTCTTCTTGTTACATCAGATTCTTCTATGCCGGGGGCATTTCACCTGTTTCTATAGAACCCCCTCCAAGTACTGAGGTCTTTTCCTTTGATTGGAATAGACTGACAGAACCTCGTCTTCCTTCCTCCATCCCTTTCCAAATCATTGTCAAGGCTGGTGGTAGGGACATACATCGTACTCAGGTAGATGAAGGTGCTTCTGTTAGTATTTTATCCTCAACTGTTTGGAAAGCTTTGGGTTCCCCTCAGCTTGCACCTATTACGCAGAATTTGAAAGCTTTTAAGAGAACCATTAGTGAACCTTTAGGGATCCTTCCTAAGTTTTTTATTACCTTGGAAGGTAAAACTGTCTGTATTGATCTTATGGTAGTTCGAGGTCCCTTGGATTTCAATTTACTCCTTGGGCGAGACTATGTTTATGCAATGAAAGTTGTCGTATCGACACTCTTTCGCGTGATGTCTTTCCCTCACAATGGCAGTATTGTGACTGTAGACCAGCTTTCGTTCCCTAGTCCTGTTTCAACTACCAATAATATGACAACCCTAAATGTTCCTGATTCTAAAGTGGTATCTACCCTGCCACGGGTTAATTATGTGGCAACTGGTCCCATGATTTCAGTTACCGATGTAAGTGAGCCTTTCACTGTTTGCTCATCTTCCTTTGATTTAGATCCGGTAATTGACATGGAAAACTCTATGGGATTACTTGAACACAATGTTCTTCTCCCTTTTGGGTCCCTTGACATGTGTTCCTTCCAGAGAACTATTCTTCCTTCTGATGAAGATCTCTTGGAAGCCATGATCAAGGTATGTCCACTGACATGTCTTTCTTCCAGTTGAAAGCCATGATCAGTGCGAGGATAGTTCCTTTTCCTGTGCCAACCTCGTTAAAAAATGAAACAGGTGTCGACGAGGATAGTTTTTGTTCCTGTATCAACCTCGTTAAAAAATGAAACAGGCTGGTATGAGGATAGTTCTTTTACTGAGTCAACCTCATTAAAAAATGAATCAGGTAGATTTTAGGTTAAGTAGGTTGTAGAAAGTAGGGTTGTGAGGAAAGTTCCTTTTACTGTGTCAACCTCGTTAAAAAATGAATCAGGTATGAGGATAGTTCTTTTCTTGTGTCAACCTCCTTAAAAATGAAACAACTCCCTTTTCAAGTTAAATATTGAAAGTAAACCTTCATTCCTTTCATCCATCTGGTTGAATGCAATGAAGCCTGGGGGGCATGTACCTCACTTTGTATCATTATACTGGGGGCATGCGAACTTTTTGAGCATAGTTCCTTGTCTTGTGTCAAGCTCATTAAAAAATGAAACAAGGGTAGGTTAAGTAGGTAGATTGTTGAGCATAGTTCCTTGTCTTGTGTCAAGCTCGTTAAAAAATGAAACAAGGGTAGGTTAAGTAGGTAGATTGTAGAGCGTAGTTATGAGAATAGTTCCTTGTCTTGTGTCAAGCTCTTTAAAAAATGAATCAAGGATTTTAGAGCATAGTTCCTTGTCTTGTGTCAAGCTCGTTAAAAAATGAATCAAGGTTTTTTAGAGTCGAGTTTTTGTTAGGTAGATTGTAGAGTAGTTATGAGCATAGTTCCTTATCTTGTGTCAAGCTCGTTTAAAAAACGAAACAAGGGTTTGAGGATAGTTCTTTTCCTGTGTCAACCTCACTAAAAAATGAAACAACTCCCACAAGTCTTTCCAAGATCTTGAAAGTAAAGCCTCATTCCATCCACCTCATTGAATGAAATGAAGCTTGGGGGGCATGTACCTCGTTTGCGTCATTATACTGGGGGCATGTGAACTGTAACAAGCATAGTTTTTCGTTTCAAGCTTGTGTAAACATGAAACCGAATCCGAGCATAGTTCTTTTCCTGTGTCAAGCTCGTTAAAAAATGAAACAAATCCTCCTCTAATTGAGTCGCGAGTTTGACTAGATCTCGTAAATGTTAAGTTGTATATTTAGGTTAGTTATTTCAGTTTTTTGCATAATTTTCTTACAGTTTTAGGTCGAGTCTTTCAAATGATCTCGTTCATGAACCTTCATTTCATCCAACTGGTTGAATGAAATGAAGCTGAGGGGCATGCGCTCTAGCAGTTATGCTTAGGGAGCATCAAGCACAGTTTTCTTTCTGTTTCAAGCTTGTGAAAAAATGAAACTACTTTGAAGCATAGTTTTTCTCTGTTTCAAGCTTTTGTAAAAATGAAACCTATCTCGAGTCAATTTCAGTTATTTTCAAGACTCGTTAAACTCATGAAAATCCCAAGATTATTTTGCTATCTTTCATTCTCGTAAAACAAATGAAAATACCGAGTTCTTTCCGTCTTTTCCTGCTCGTAAATTAAATTGAAAGTTGGCCATACGAGTACATTTTTATCCCTTTTTCGAACTCATTAAAACTTATGAAAAAGTGAAAACCATGAGTACATTTTTATCCCTTTTTCGAACTCGTTAAAACTTACGAAAAAGTGAAACCTCAGAGTCATATTTTAAGCTCTTTTCTGACTCCTAAAAACATGAAAAGATTGCCGAGCATTTCTTTTACACTCGTTAAAACGGAATTAAAAGACGATCCCCTTATAGCTCTTTTCTGACCGTAAAATCAGGAAAAGATTGTCGGGTTTTTGTCGTTTCAAACTCGATACGGAAATAAAACGACGTGTCCTTGATCACTTTTTACTTTTCAGGTCAGTGGCACTAATTATGAAAGTACTCCTTGGTCGCAAGATCAAGCGGTTCCCCCAGGTATTATTTTATACTTTTTCGGGCTTGAGGGACACAAATCTACGAAAAAGTTCAACTTGGAGTCTTCTTAAGTTTTTCAGACTCTATAAAATTGAAAAACGCCGAGTTTCTCCTATACTGGGCTCGTTAAACATTTCACAGTAAAGGACCTGTTCAATTACAAACAGGAACGGACCAGTCCTTCCTAGGGTTCGAATCAAAACTAGGTTGGACTCATCCGAAGGATGAGCTTATAATCAAGCATATGTTATCCTCCTCAAGCTTGTTAAAAATAAAGAGGTACTTGCCAGAAATGGTGGGGGAAAAGAAAGAAGAATGAGCCTATTTGTTACCTTTTGTCTCAGAAGAAACTTTATTACCACTCTTGAACACGACACTTTTCATTCACCTGGGTTGGGAAATCCTTTACCTCACAGTTGATCAAACCACTTTGAAAGTCTTCAGCCGGGTTCCGGGGATTAACTTTGAGTTGTTTATCACCAAGCCATCTGTTGTGTCGTTATGTGTTCAAGAGGTCTGCAAACAAAACTTTCATCTGCAAAATACTTGTCATCCATTTGACCATCCCTGAGTCAGTCCTTATAGCAACATTTCTTCAACTTGAACAATGATTTCATGTTGCGGGCTTGCCTGCAACGGGTCACTTTCTATCGACATCAGCACATTATCTAGAGAGATGACTTAGAAATCGTCAGTACCTTGAAGTCTACATGCATCAATGGCAGGTTTCTCGCCTTTGACGTCAGTTTACATCATTGACTTTCGATCGAAGGATTCCGTGAAATGTTCGACATCAACTCATTCATTCACATCTCATGGATTGTACTGGGTACTTTGGGAACCATTGACATTACTGGTTGTCTCTCTCACACTTGTTAACAGTTTACATCATCGACTGGTAATCAAGTGGTTTCTACCATGTTTGACATCGACTCATTTATTCGCATGGCTAGAATCGTACCAATTCGGGAAGTAGAAATGAAGACCCTGGATCTAGTTTCCACCATCCAGGTTGCGAGGAGTTTTGTATTCATTATCTAAGTAGACTAATCATAAATAGATGGCTGCGCCCATACTGTGTCTACAAAAGTCTATGATTATGATGTACTGCAAGATCATTCCTGTATCAGAGTAGTTAGTCTGTTAGTTAAAGTTTTAATCTAAGTATGGGAATGCCTACCTCAGGGATGATATAATCTTATACATGTATTTTGTTTTGAAAATTGCAGGTTCTGACCAGGCTCTCCACGAGATAATCCTTGAAATGATAAAGCGCTTCACCCTTCCTAGATAATACAAAACCCTAATCTATTACAGGCTTCGCACTTTAGGGGGCAATCTGTTACACTAAAAAATGTCACCATGACTATTTACAGTTAGTATGGCCCTATCAACAGTCATGCTACCCTCTTAGGCAAGTTTTATGCCTCTGCTCTCCATGTCAAACTCCAAAAAAGAGAGAAAGTCTTTCTAAATGTATTTATCTCTGGGGACGCAGGTTCTCTCAACCTTACCTGCGGGTACGCACCCAATGTTCACAAAAGCTGCGTCTTTGGACACTCTGTATGTAAAGGGACAGGTGCATCCCCCTGTAAAGGTTAAAATGCGCAAGTTTCATCTTTAAAAAGTCACTTGTGGTCATTTCTAGAGCATTCTAGAAGGTTGTTCGACGTATATTGAGCGCCTCCAGATGGTTCATGCACTCCTACCAAAGAGGAACTTATCCCATCAATAAGGGAGCTATCCCATCCAAAGAGGGGATTATCCCATTGATGGTGGACCTGATTAACCTCCTCTTGAGCACTATAAATACAGGCATTGGGCCAGAAGGAGGGAGGTTGAAAGCTATACATTTCTAAGGGTAAATGCTGCAGGAATTAGGACTCCCATTTAGAAGCTTGTGAGGAGAGATTGTCATCTTTGCTTGTTCTATTTGGAAGTGGGTGAGCTTTGTCAAAGTAAAGGAGAACTCTTGATGGACCCTGGGAGGGACTTGCACAACACCAAGGCTCAGGTTGTATTTGTTCCTTTTGTTACCTATTAATGCAAATGAGTCCATTCTTCTCAATAACTTGTTATTTATGAGTTGTTTCATGTACTCCTTGGTCTATGTGTTAAATATGTTTTATTCTATGAGATTATCAAGTGCTATTTAATCGTTTGATTGTTAGTGTATGCAGGTTTCAAAGTGAAGGAGGAGCTCACCCGGATCAGTGGAGCTGGACTGCTACAACAGCATTGGATTACAGGTAGGATCTAAACACTTGATTTCCCATATAGTAAATGCATGTTTAGAGAAGGATTGCTCTTGTTTGTCTTGTTTGTCACTATAGAGTCTTAGGCTCCTAGGGAGGTGGGTTGTGTCCGCACAATCGACTCTTTCCGCCTGACAAGAAGGATATCCACGTGAATCACAATCTAATGAGCCTTTGGAGGATTCAATTCATGTCAGTGATGCTTTGAGATGAGCATAGAGGATCCCTTAGTAGATAGTGATGTTGTGGATATGGGGAATGGACCTAAGGTTGTTGAAGCAAGCATTGCTAATGTGAAGATTAGTGAAGGAAAGCTTCAGAATACTTTATTATCAGACTTGGGGGAAATTAAAGGTGAGGACATGGAAGATTTATTGTGGATAAGAAAAAATCATATTTTCAAGGTGCTGAAAGCTAGGCTAAAATGGGATTATCGAAAGCATAAATAGCCTGAAAGTGGTTTCCCCGAGTCTTCTACGTCTACTGTACCTTTTCTAAAATTTCTTTCTTTTGTGGAAGCTAAGGGATCAAGTGTAGTTTCTCATAATTTAAAACCCTCTGTTTTTGAAGTAATTACTATGGAAAGGCTCAATCAAATCTCCATTCCTCTATGAAGTAAGGGAAGGGGTCTAAAGAAAAAGGTTATGTTCTAATCTAGAAATTCGAAATCGTACTCCCAACCCATTTTTAGGGTGTTTAAAGCAGAGTGCCTTGCTCTAAGGGTTACCTAATTAAGATCTTATCCCTGGATGTCAAGGGGTTGGGGGTCTCCCCTAAGAGGAATACCCTCGAGCGTAAGTTCTCTATTCATAATATGAATGTAATTTTATTCAAGAGACTATGTGTGTAATCCCAAAAGTTGGTCAAAGCTTATTTAACTTGTCGGTGGGGTAGAATTTATTTTCTATTGATGCTAGTGGGAATTCAGGTGGTATGTTTTCGAGTTAGTCTCCCTCAATTGGTACTTTTATTTATCTATTTGTGAAGCTAGAAATTTGATGGAAGGGTTTAGTTCTTCCCTTGGGATAAACCTCTTGTAGTGTCCTATCTAGGGTGCTAGATTAGGCTATATTTATTATCGACCAGGATAAGTAAACTTCGAGGCATGCGTCTACAATCTATAAACATAAAGGATTCCTAACTAAGTGTTCATGATGGTAGGTTACAGAACTTCTTTACGGAAGGTTGAGGTATGCTCCCTATCACCTGGACACTCAGGTCACTCAATTCATCTACCTATTCTAAAAAACATTGTGCATTACTTAAACCAAGATTTCAATCCCCTTACGAGGATGCTGTGCATAAAACCCCTGTTCAGTGAACACTCAGCATTCAATGTTTATCATTCATGAAAGATTGAAACATACTGAAATCATAAGTACACTTAAAATTCAAATACATGAGAAACAGGGTTCATGAAGATGCTTTTAAAAATAACGAAAGATCAGATCCCTTACAGGATACAGTTCAACGATCTCAGCGATGAATCCTTCAAGCCACCATCATAAACTTCACTCATACGAATTGCTAATTAAATCAACGAAAGCATAAACCAAACTCTAATCATTGTGCATACAGAAGTTGCTAATAAAATAAAATGACAGTATACCCGTTCCACGCAGGGCCCATCCGCGTTTCAAAGGTATACTGGACTGCGATCAAGCAACTAGAGAATCAACGCAATAACAAAATCGTGACTGCAACTGTGTTCTGGTATTAAGTTCAAAAGCTATGTTTTTCAAAACAATACACAAATAACAACTAACCAACAACACATAACTGTGTTTACATATGTCTTTTAAAAAAACTAACACCGTTTACATTTTGGAACGAATGTACATTCGTTATGCGGTTGTTGCCGCTTTTGTTATGGAATAGTTTTTAAGTTGTTTCCATTCTGAACCGATTTCAAAAAGGAACAAAACTAAATCGGTTTAGAACCCTATGATGTTGCTTCTTTTGTCGCCAACATGTTGTGCTTTGACCATCATTGACCGCGCATTCAGGAGTGTTGGTTCTGCTGTAGGATAGGTGTTCGTCCATGCTTGTACATTCTATTTTTCATCCCTACCCTTTGCTTTAGCTTAGCTGTCATGCCATATGTCAAACAATAAACCAATTACAGGATGTTGTAACTTCCTGTAGTCTTTTTATCAAAAATCCCTAATTCTTTAACATAAAACTCATAAATCAATTTTAATGCATCTAACAACTATAATACTGTTAACTAATCAATTTCAAGGGGTCTAAGAGATGTATGAAGGAAAAAGGTAGGCAAACGATGTGTTTCAAGAGGAAAAAGGAGGTCATGGAATGGTACCAACATCTCTCCCCGACTTAATGAATTAGCATGACCTCATGCTAACCCCGATGTGCTTCCTCTAAACTCTGTCCCTGCATGTACCTCTGCTGCCTCCAACAATGTATCCACATTCTTCTTCACCTGGGCATCCTTCTGACCATGGAGCTCATGCTTTAAACTTTTGTACTTTTCCTTGAGGGCCTTCTTTTGGTTGTACCATTTAGTGGCTCACTTACAAATATATGTTTGTTCAGCTTCAAGTTCATTGATTCGTTCCCTTAACTTCTCATTTTTTTGTTGAGTTTCTTTACTCTGTGCTCTTAGCAATTCATTTTCTTTCTTGATAACTTTTTCCAGCATATTGGCCTCCATTAGTTCTTCCTTTAACTTCTCAATTTGCTTCTCCAGTTTCTTTTGTTTCTTAATGGCAGGTTGTGAATCTTTTTCTTGCCTGTTATTGCTTTCAACCTCCATCTCAACTCCTGGTCTAGGTTGTGAGTGGGCACTACTCTCAATATCCATCGGTATAGGTGCATTTGATTCAGGCTAGTCTTCTTGTAGCTGGGCCTTTGATGCTCTCCTGGTTCTTCTTGTATAGGTGGTAAAAAATTTATCTTGCTCTGCTTCCTGAGCATCCTCTTTTCTCATTTTCCTTGTCCTCACACTGCTAACAGGTGGAGGTACCTTGCTTGCTTTGTGTATAGGGATCTCTTCATCGATATCATTAATAAATCTTGAGTTCTCCTGTGGTTCTTCCTTGTCTTCTTCATCTTTAATTTGGTTGGCAGCCAAGAATTCCTTCCACTTTTTCCCTCTTCTCTGTAACTCATACTCAATAAGAATTTCAACTAGCCCAAAGTGATATAAGCTCTTGTCTTCGTTACCTTTCTGCTTTTGGATGGTCTTCGACATTTTGGTTAGGCTTTGCAAGAGGAAGTATGGCAGACTGATAACACACTGCCCTTTCAAATGTAACAGTAATTTGATATGGTACAAGTAAACAATATTGTAGCGGCCTTCACAAGTTACAAATTTTTGGATGATATAGACCATCTCGTCCCAGGGATGCACCAGCCAGCTCCTTGGGACGCCTTTCTTCCAATTGACGGATGAAACCCTTGATCTGGACATAAATTGAGTCCATGAATTCTCTTTAAATTGCTTTGTCTTGAAGTACTTCTCCCCTTCTGGGCTGATCCCTAGGGACTAGGCTATGGTGTCTTCCAACACCCTGAATGAAAAATTACCTATCAGAGCTTTCTCTCCGTTGAATGTAAAAGCGAATTGTTTGGTGACCTCTTCATTACTTCCACGAAATTTCTCTAAAAAGGGCAACCACTGTATTTCTTTAAGAATTGAAATGCAATCTTCGTGATACTGGGAACTGTCGAATATGCTTGGTTCGACCCTATTGGTCATTTTGGCAGAGAGTTGTGCTTTAACTCTTCTTTGTTTATGTTTTGCAAATTCAACAAAGAAGTTTTGATTTGTTACCTTTTGTCTTCCACCCCAACACTGCTGACCTGGTGGCGTCCTCGGCTCTTTAACACTAGCTCCTTTAGTAACCCAAGCGATGCTCGATTGACTGTCTTGTAATTATGGTGGAGGTCGAACCCAAATGACTACATTTTCCTTTCGTGGCACTTGCTACTTTCAGTCCTTACTGTTGAAGTCACAGGAGTCGAATGCTAACATAGAATAACTGAGAATGATAATGCAATAATCGGCTTGACTTAATTCATAGCATATTCATCTTTTGAAACAGAGGAATGGCTGTAATAGTCGTATGGATGCCATCATAGAAGCGCTAGAAGCATATATGAAGTACTGGGATATGATTTCAGGTAGTCGTTTGCATCATTTGGCTTCGTCGGGTGGTTTAATCATAATTCGGCCGTTTCAAACATAATGAACAAGCCCGCATAACATTTGGTTTTCAAACAATTCACCACGTGTCCTGCTTCTGTTGGTACCCGGCCAAATAGAAATGTTGGAATGGCTATAGGCTCTGATTGGTTGGTAACAGAGATTGAAAAGGTGATATGAGAGGGGACAACAAAATAATATAAGTATGAGATAGGTTGGAGTATTGGAAGATGATAGGGACTAAAAATAGGATAAGGAGTGATAGGTATGGAGGTGTCTCTGAAATTGATCATAACAGTCACAGTTATTAAATTTAACATTAAAAATTAATCTAAGAATTTAAATGTTAAGAATAAGGAATACATTACACTTTTGTTGGTTGTTCAAGCGTTGCATTGGCATGCTAGGTAGGACTAGTCTCTTTTGACTACTCTTTGTTGTTCATAACAGGTCCCCCTGGAATAGATTCGACTGCAACAAGTCCCTCTGAGATCTGGAAAATGTTGATGCAGCTTCTTTGAAATCCGGAAAAGAACTATATGTATACAGGTTCCTTGATCTTTGGTATTTGATGAAGTCTTGGTGACCAGCAACCTGTGGATCCTTGTTGAAACTTGATGAAGCTTTGTTGAAGTAATCTTGAAGTAACAATCTCTTAACAGGTCCCTCTTATATGTCTTGAACAGGTCCCATTACTGCTGGTGTTGGTAACATGGTCTTCTGGACAGAACAGATCCCCCTGCATAATGTTTTTAACCAGGTCCCTCTGAGATAAAACAATGACAAAACAACTTCTTTATTGAAATCTGGAGTGCTGAAACAAACTTCTTTGGAAATTTACAGTGAGGAGATGAGATAAGAAATCTTTGAGAATTTACAATGAGGAGATAAGAAAACAAAATGCTGATGCTTCTCCCCCCCACTAAAGTTTTGACTTGTCCTCAAGTCATTATTCAGTTGATGAATCAAACAGGAAACAAAAGAAAAGGAATTCTTACCCGCCAACGAATTGGTTTTCAAGTAAGAATTCTGGGTTAGAGTGTGCCAGAGTCTGGTTTTCACATCTAACCCATTTTTATTATTTTTTTCGTTGTGTTTTTTTTTTGTAGATTTTGTTTTATTTTTATTTTTTTTAAATTTCTTTTGAATTTATAAATTGAAATGAAATGAACTAAGGTAGAGATACTGCAGCTGGAGGCTGAAGTATCTCAACCTCTCTTTGTTGAGATATTGTTTGGAGAAAATTTTGCTTGCTGATGGGCTTAGTGTAAAGTTTCAGGCGATGACCATTGACAGCAAAGGAATAACCTTCTCCATCAATAGTTTTGAGCTTGACTGAACCATTGTCGTAAGCCTGAATAATTTGGTATGGGCCCATCCAATGTGTGGTAAACTTGGCTTTATGATCTCTGAATTTAGAGTCAAAAAGTAAAGCCTAGTCTCCTTCCTTGAACTGTTTCTTCTTGATATGTGCATCATGCCACTGCTTCCTTTGTTTTTGCATGAGGATTGTTGTTTCCTCTGCTTGCTGCCTCATTTCATCCAGCTGGTTCAACTGCTGAATTCTTTCTTGTTGTGCTTGGTTCAGGTCAATTTGCAAATCTGCAGCCAGTTTAAAAGTATGTATTTGAAATTCAATAGGAAGCATTACCTCTTTGCCATACACCAACTGGTATGGTGTAAATCCTGTAGTATTCTTCCACGTAATTCTATAAGCCCAGAGTGCATCTTTGAGCTTCTCTTCCCAATTCTTTCTGTTCATTGCCACAGTTTTAGTGATGATCCCTTCCAAAGTTTTGTTTGTGGATTCCACCTGCCCATTGGCCTGTGGATGGTAAGGTGTACTTCTTCTGTGCTTGATTTGGTATTTGTCTGTGATGTCCTTCACTAACTTTGAAGTAAATTGAGTACCTTGATCAGTCACTATTTCCCTTGGTACTCCATACCTTACAAAAATCTCTTCAAAAAGGAAGTTTACCACTGTTTGTTCGGTGGCTCTAACTAGTGCTTTTGCTTCAGCCCATTTTGTTACGTAATCAGTACATACTAAGATGTACTTCTTACCATTGGAGGTTGGGTTAATGGGTCCTATAAAATCTAGAGCCCATTTTTCAAATGGCTCTAGGTGAACTTGGGGCTGAAGTGGCATCTCATCTGTAGCTGTTGGCCTGCCCATTCTTTGGCAGCTATCACAACTCTTCACATACTTCTTGGAATCCTTAAAAATGGATGGCCAGTAGTATCCAAGACTAAGAATTTTGAATGTTGTTCGCTTAGCTGCAAAATGCCCACCACACGGTTCATCATGGCATGATTTTAAACTATCAATTATCTCATCATTTCTTACACATCGTCTAATAATCATATCATAACCAGTGTAAAATAAATCGTCATTAATCCATGAGTATCGAGCACTTTGTTTGACTAGTCTCTTCTTTTCCTTTGGAGTAAAGTATGGAGGTGTCCTTCCTGTAGACAAATAATTGGCCAAGTCAGCATACCAAGGATTCACTATGGAAATTGCAAATAAATTTTCATCTGGGAAATAATCTTCAACCAGAACAGTCTCATCTGGATTTTGCAGTCTAGAAAGAAAATCTGCCACCTGATTCTCTTTACCTGGTCTATCTAACACTGTGATGTTAAATTCCTGTAACAATAATAACCATCTGGTAACTCTACCACTAGTTATTGGTTTATTCATTAAATGTCTAATGGCGGAATGGTCAGTATGTACAAAGACTTCATAACCAATTATATAATGTCGGAATTTATTCACAGCATATATGATGGCAAGTGTTTCCTTTTCTGTGACTGTGTAGTTTAATTTTGTAGGTGTTAGATTTTTGCTAATGAAATAAATGGCATAATTACAAGATTCCTCTTTTTGGCCTAATGAGGCACCTACTGCAGTGTCAAATGCATCTGTAAAGATATGAAATGGTAGGCTCCAGTTAGGCCCTCTTAAGACTGGTGCGGTTGATAACTTCTTTTTGAGTGCTTCAAATTCTTGCTGGCAGTTCTCATTCCAGTTGAAAAGTACATCTTTTGTTAGAAGCTTAAACAAAGGTAAAGCTATTTTACTAAAATGTTTAATAAACCTTTTGTAATAGCTTGCATACCCAAGGAAACGTCTTACCTCTTTTTGATTCTTTGGAATTGGCAAATCAACAATGATCTGGATATTTGTTGGATCAACTTTAATGCCTTGAAAAGAAATATAGTGGCCTAATACTATCCCCTCGTTTAACATCATAAAGCACTTTTCATTGCTCAGGGATAGATTAGCTTCAATACATCTTTTCAAAACTCTTTCAAGGTTCTCTAATGCATGTTCAAATGAATTGCCGTACACTGAAAAATCATCCATGTAAACTTCAACACAATCATGAACTAAATCAACGAAAATAGCTAATACAGCTCTCTGAAATGTAGCTGGAGCATTGCAAAGTCCAAATGGCAAAACATTATAAGCATAAGTGCCCCAAGGACAAGTGAATGTGGTTTTGTCCTAGTCTTCTGAGGCTATCCTGATCTGGTTGTAGCCACTGAAACCATCAAGAAAAGAGAATGATGATTTCCCAGCTAATGTGTCTAACACTTGGTGAATGAATGGTAGTGGGAAATAATCTTTGAGCGTTGCTTTGTTCAATTGTCTATAATCAACACAAATGTGCCACTTACCATTTTTCTTGGGCACTATTACCAATGGGGATACCCACTAACTGTCAGAAATAGGATATATAAAATTAACTCTCAACAGTTTTTGCAATTCTTCTCTGACAATATCCTGGAGCATGGGGTTCATTCTTCTTTGCGGTTGCCTCACTGGTTTGATAGTACTATCTGTATAAATATGGTGAGTGCATGTGTCGGGGTGAATCCCATGCATATCGGTGTAGTCCCAAGCAAATGCTTTCTGGTATTTTCTCAATAGTCGAATCACTTTCTCTTGCTGAGATGAGTCTAGGTGATTACCAATGTTCAGAGTTTTCCCTGGACTAATCTCTATGATCTGACTCTCTGTGTTTGTGATGGATTGAACTGGAAAAATATCGTGAAATGTTGTTTGCAAAGATTGAATGGTGCATGCTTCCTGAAAATTTTGGGCTAAAAGCACATCTGCAGCATGATATTGGTCGTTTCTCAAATTTTCGGAAATATCAGGTTGAGAAAGGAACAATTCTACCAAATCATTATTATTTTGTTCTTGGAAATCATAGATTTGGTCGATGCTAAAAACAGATTGTACTTCTTCTTTATCATTTTATTTATCATCAAGCCATAAATTGTGTGTTACTGCTGGTGATTGTGCCGATGGATAAAGAGTGAGTTGTTTTCTTTCAGTTCCTCTTGAAATGATCATGTTGCCCGATCGACATCCTATGAATGCATCAGTAGTCGCTAACCATGGTCTACCAAGGATGATAGGGTGCCCTCCTAAATTGGATTTTGGTTGAAGAACTAAGAAGTCCACTGGATACTCCCAAGAGTCTAGTGAAACAATTATGTCCTCCAAAATCCCTTCAGGAATCACTTTAGACCTATCAGCTAGTTCTAGAACAATCGTTGTGTGTTGCAAATTTATGAGCTGGAGTGTTCTCATGGTTTCAAAAGTCATGATATTTATTGCGGCCCCAAGATCTATTAAAGTGTTTGGAATATGTATGTTGTTAATGATTGTAGTAACTCTGGGGATACCAGGATCAACATACTTTTCCATTGAGATGGTATTTGTCATAAGGCCAGCTAAATGTCCTATAACATGAATGGTTTGTGGGTCAATCCTTTTCCTAGTGGGCTTCTTAAGGCACATTTCTTTGATTGCTTTAGTATATATGGGAATGTCTTTTATGGCTTGCAGTAGCAGAATTTTTATATAGACATTCTTGAGCTCACCTAAAACATCAAACTGTGGTATAGACATTGGAAGTTTCATTTGGACCATTCGGTCTGGAAAAGGTGGATGCAATGGTTGCATTTGCTTATCTTTGGTATCACCGTTTAGTTTTCTTTGATTTGTCATTTCGTTTTCATTTTCTGTGTTTTCTTCTTGTTTATCAGTTGTTGGAGAATCTTTGTGGAGTACCTTACCAGACCTCAAGTTGATATTTTGCAAGGGTAGTGTGGGATATGAGATTCCCTCTTCTACATTGTAGGCTGGCCTCTCTGCTCTGTTATTTGGATTTGGGACAGTTTGAGCAGGAATTTGAGTAGGTCTGGGAGGTTGTGAGTTAGATGGAAATTGCAGTTGTTGTGGATTTATTGGTGGAGGAGTAGGCAGTGCTTGTTGAGTAGGTTGAGGTTGGTAAACAACTTGTTGTTGAGGATACTGCTGATATGGTTGAGGATGTGATGAGTATGGCTGATGATATTGTTGATATGGCTGCGAATATGGTTGGTATGATTGAGGATATGTATGATATGATTGAGAGTATTGTTGAGATGGTCTCCATTGTTGCTATGGGTGATTTTGGTGCTGCCATGGCATGGGTACATTCCATGAGCATACATTTGATCATTTACAAGAAATTGCAAATTTTGATTTGGAAACATACCTTGAGGTGCTGGTCTTGGCTGCCATGGTCTCTTTGTGCCCATGTAATACACATTTTCCATCTCTGCATTAGCTGCCATATTACAGTTCTGCAAAACCTTAACTTTAGGACAATTAAATATATCATGATTTTCAGTACAGAAGGCACAAACTTGGATGTTTTCTAATGGGCAGTCTTTTAAGGCATGTTTCTTCCGGCATTTTGGGCAGAAGATAGCCATTATCTGATCTTCATCTTCTTGTTTCTTCTTAGATTTTAGAGTGTCAATTTGGTTCCCTAAGGTGCTTAACAGATCTGTTTTAAATTCTTCTAACAGATTCCCTATTTCAACCCTTGTGACACTTGCTGAAGCAGATTTTGTGACTTTGGATGACAAAGTTCTTTTTCCAATTTTAGCTTTGCTCCTTGAATACTTTTCTCATAATTCAGCGATTTCTTCAAAAGGTAAGGTAGAAATGTCACCTTTTCCCATCAGATTAAGATCATCCATGTATTCCTCTCGGATGCCTTTCAAGAATATTATGCGAATCAAATCAAGAGGCATAGTTCGGCGTTTGGATTTTTGTAAATTATAGACAAACCGTTCTAAGTATTCCTCTAAGGTTTCATCCTCTTTTTGGTTCATTCTAAAGATATCATCTTTGGAATCATTGGATCTACAATAAGGTTGATATTTCTTTAGAAATATTCTTCTCATGCCATCCCAATCAATTATCGCATGCTCACCAAGCCCCATGAACCATCTTAAGGCTGATGCCTTTAATGTTGTTGGGAAGAGTCTAAGCCTATGGGCATCATCTGTGTAACCATATGTTTGACATACAATTTCAAACTCAAACAAGAATGAGTCTGGGTCTTCTGAAGCCATACCATAAAAGTTTGGTAGCACGGATGGAGGTATGTTTTTCATTTTGATCTCATCATCTTCTTGTGGTTCTTGAATAGGAAACTTAAAGGTTGACTCTTCTTCATCTCTTCGTCCTTGATTTGGTACTGATCCATCTCCTTCCTCAGCCATTTTAATAGGTTCCTCTGTGTCAGTGTCACTTGTTTCAAAGAGAAGATTAAAGAAAGATTGTTCAGTCACTGTGCTACTTTCTCCTTGTGTAGAGGATCTAGGAAAGTGTTTCTTCTGTGATTTGTGTGCTAATCAAGTTTGCCTTTCGATGAGAGTAAGTCTTTGCCCTGACTTTTGTTTATCCTCTAATGCTTGTATGGTGACTTCCTTAGCTGGTGTTGTATTTGCTAAAGAGTCTGCTCCTGATGATAGGTTAGTTTTTGGATGGGGGGTTTTATGAATCTACCTTGATTATCTCTAGATCTAGGCATAAGTGAACATGATTTCTAAATATACGTTTTTGCTTGTTTTTGTTTATAATTTTTTTTCAAATCCTTTAACTACGCCTCGCTGGCAACGACGCCAAAATGTAGTGTCCTATCTAGGGTGCTAGATTAGGCTATATTTATTATTGACGAGGATAAGTAAACTTCGAGGCATGCGTCTACAATCTATAAACATAAAGGATTCCTAACTAAGTGTTCATGATGGTAGGTTATAGAACTTCTTTACGGAAGGTTGAGGTATGCTCCCTATCACTTTGACACTTAGGTCACTCAATTCATCTACCTATTCTAAAAAACACTGTGCATTACTTAAACCAAGATTTCAATCCCCTTACGAGGATGCTATGCATAAAACCCCTGTTCAGTGAACACTCAGCATTCAATGTTTATCATTCATGAAAGATTGATACATACTGAAATCATAAGTACACTTAAAATTCGAATACATGAGAAACAGGGTTCATGAAGATGCTTTTAAAAATAACGAAATATCAGATCCCTTACAGGATACAGTTCAACGATCTCAGCGATGAATCCTTCAAGCCACCATCATAAACTTCACTCATACGAATTGCTAATTAAATCAACGAAAGCATAAACCAAACTCTAATCATTGTGCATACATAAGTTGCTAATAAAATAAAATGACAGTATACCCATTCCACGCAGGGCCCGTCCGCGTTTCAAAGGTATACTGGACTACGCTCAAGCAACTATAGAATCAACGCAATAACAAAATCGTGACTGCAACTGAGTTCTGGTATTAAGTTCAAAAGCTCTGTTTTTCAAAACGATACACAGATAACAACTAACCAACAACACATAACTGTGTTTACATATGTCTTTTAAAAAAACTAACACCGTTTACATTTTGGAACGAATGTACATTCGTTATGCGGCTGTTGCCGCTTTTGTTATGGAATAGTTTTTAAGTTGTTTCCATTCTGAACCGATTTCAAAAAGGAACAAAACTAAATCGGTTTAGAACCCTATGTTGTTGTTGCTTTTGTCACCAACATGTTGTGCTTTGACCATCATTGACTGCGCATTCAAGAGTGTTGGTTCTGTTGTAGGATAGGTGTTTGTCCATGCTTGTACATTCTATTTTTCATCCCTACCCTTTGCTTTAGCTTAGTTGTCATGCCATATGTCAAACAATAAACCAATTACAGGATGTTGTAACTTCTTGTAGTCTTTTTATCAAAAATCCCTAATTCTTTAACATAAAACTCATAAATCAATTTTAATGCATCTAACAACTATAATAATGTTAACTAATCAATTTCAAGGGGTCTAAGAGATGTATGAAGGAAAAAGGTAGGCAAACGATGTGTTTCAAGAGGAAAAAGGAGGTCATGGAATGGTACCAACACCTCTCTCTTGTCAATTTTTATAGCCCATATGACAACAAAATTAGCTTCTGGTCGGATCTATTAGACTGCGATTTCATAAATAAGGATAATGATATTAGTGGGTGATCCAAAATGGATATTATAGTTTAATTCGAAATTTGATTAACGACTAAGATGGTCCCATGCAGAAAATTTGTTTTCAACTTGTGAAAAAAATGGCAGTCCCATATCATCCCAAAAACAACATCAAGTTGAAGTGTCTGTCGTTCTGAATCTAGTGCTTCTTACGGTTTCTCATTTGGACTCTGGATGATGGAGAAATCATCTGTCAAAATTTATGAAGCAACAACACAAAAGAGCCCTAGCTAGTCATATGGTTTTTCCATCACTGGACATGGTATTTCCATCGCTTGACACATTGCATCAAGTCAAATCCTATCTCAAGTGCACATCTGCAAATTGAAAGGTATATTTGGGTTTATACTTCATAGCATGGGCACATGATTTTAAATTATGTCATGGAAAAAAGTTTTGTCACAAAACCATGTTATACAATCATGGCAAGATAGGCGCATATGTAAAACCTTGGTGGCAAAAAAAAAACATAATGTTGTATTATCTTTTTAACATAGCACATTGTTATAGTTTACAAACTCTATGTTATAGTTTAAAAACTATATACAAAAACAAATTGTCGTTGTAAAACAATGGCAATTGTTACGTTAATGTCAAAATATGTAAAAGGTTACGTCCACGTCAACGGAACAACTATGTGACATCCACGTCATCCCTCAAGGTACGACAGAATCCATTCAATGTCGATTCAGCAGAGTCAAGGTTATGCCATGGAGGTGGAAACGTCAACAATCCAGCAGAGTCAATAGATGGCAGACCGTCAAGACTTAATGTATGGAAATATCCGATGGTGAGGAACTACCCTTGTGGCCTAGTCAACACGAAGCCAACGATCCAGCAAAAATGGAGGTGGCACAATGCAGGTCGACATGCTAGATGCCAAAGGTCGGGTTTTCTTCATTTATTGTTGAGGAATCAATCAATGATCGATTCAGTCATCCCATGGCCAACTGTAATAGAAGCAAAAATGGTTGTGGCAATAAGTGAGAACCATAGAAAGAGGCTTGGGCATGGAAGAAGGGGTCAACCCAATCATTGTCGATGCTAAGGCCTTACCATTACCCCTCTACACAAGGCCTCTTGGCAGAGTGGGCACAGGATCAATACGTGGGTTATGCGCTCAAGCAGCCTGTGATTGTTTAAGTGGATGCGATAGTGATAGATGTGCGTCCTCAGATTCTTACACCCCCTCGATCCATGGCCCTCTTCTCACCGTTGCATGAGCCAGCAAAGAGGAACCAGAATGCTAATGCAATGAAGTGGCTTTTCAGAAGCAGATGATATACACTTGACTGTATGTGCTTAATCATTCAGCATTGAGTCGTTGACTGACGCAGGAAAAGGCAATAGGGTTGCAACAAATCCATCGATAAATCTGCAGTGAACACTGGAACACATGCCTAGCACGGCCAGGTTCTGTTGGTTGAAATTGATACGTGTTTCGGTTAAATTGTTTCATACATGCCACCTGTACTGAGTAACGAAATATATGTGGTAAGACCATTTGGTCTGCCGGAAGCACCGGGAATTAAATTCCATATATCCACTTCACTAGATCATCTGCCACATGTTCAACAGGTTCAAAGGTTTGCGCCTGTTGAGGGCCCCGAAGTCGGGTCAACAACAAGGGGGATACCCACCCGGTCCGGAACCTGGTTGGCGGCTCCTTGCCCGTTTGGAGTAGCGGGTCCGACTGGGGATAACGGGACCAGGTTCCTGATACATGGGATGTGTATGTGTGTGTGTGTGGAATTTTGGTTAGGTTACTTCTAAGAAACGTTCTAAAGACTACTGTAAATCTATCTTACAAACTTGAGCCTAAATTACCATAATCAAATGAAAACAACACACAGAATTTACATTAACCCGGGATGTTTCTTTTATCATGCGATCTAGAAAGATTTCTAACAGCAGCTGGTAATAAAGATCATTCAACTGATATCATAATATAAATCAATAAAGATAAACCATTCTGCATAAGAAGTTAGACAGAGCGGTTATGAACAACACATCGCATAATCAAATCATTCGCATATTAAACATCAATAGACAAATCCACCGTACAGAAGTGCCAAATGATAACTTATATATTCATACATTAACATGCAAACAATATCAGCTGTATATCGCTTTAAGAATACAAGCATAAATTAATCAAGAGATAAAAGTACCATTAATGACTAATTCTTACCCATAGACTTAAAACAATAACGATCTACCTCTACTTGCTTCTAACGTCTACCAAGAGTACAGAAGTGCAACATCAGTAGCAGACATAAGAATGCAAACATAAATAAATCACGATCCTTCCATTCATCAAAACCTCCTCTAAGGGTGCAGAAGTGCATGTTCTGAGGACAAGTTTTTGACAAATATCTGGACCCTTCTCCATTGCAATGAGAAGGGTTGAAATACTACTATCTAATCCTAATAATAGTATTATTACAAAATTTTAGGATACGGCTCTCAAATGACCATCCTTTTTCTAATTCAGTAAAACAAAAAGAAAAACAACTTTCTAAATTGAAATTACTTCTTAATCTGGTCCCTGAAATTGCAGTTATCAAGCATGGGTTTGAGAAGAGTCGGTTGGCCGACTTCCGTGCTTAGTTGGGCTGCGAAAACAGCATCCATAAGAGCTGGCGCTATTTTCTCGGCCGCGTTCATGATGCACCTTACCGTCATGCATTGGCTGTGAGGCTTAACTAAGTAAGTCCAGTAACTTTCCCAGTTTAACCTAGCTAATGCCTGAATTGTCTTCCCGCTTGCCTCTGCGTTCTGCTTCCAGCTGTAACGCACTTGGTAAGTATCCCGGGGTGGATTCTAAAATCAAATTAGCTCTGTGCAAATTTTCATTTACACAATCGATAAGTATGGTCGCCTGTGTTGCTGCTGACTCTGCTGCCTGCTCCGCCTGTGTTATTTGCTCATCCCATTTGTTGAAGAGCAAGTCTTTGTGATTTTCATTAATCTTAGGCGCCCCTGCTCTTTTCCCTTCCTCGTCATTTTTCCAAGCCAGATATTATGTTACTCTTTTGTTGGCCTGGTCATAGTCATTCTGTAGTTCCACTACTTGGCTGGTGATCTTGTCGCTCAGCTCACAAAAATCCCTCCACTATGATATTCTACGTACCATGTCCTCCTTTTGCAGTGACAGTTGGTTGTTCAAGCTGATGGACTCTGAAACAAATTCTGTCAGCTTGGGTTCATCCTTGTGCATTTCTTGCACCGTCTGCAGTTTCTTTTCCTTTTCTTCAATATTTCTTTGGTGGCTCAGCTGCATCTGGCGAAAATCTTCTTGTAGTTTTTCAAGCTGCTTGGAAGCTTCAGCGTTTATATTGGCTTGTTGCAACTGTTGTTGCAGCAGTTGTATTTGACTCTCGCGTTCTTTTAGGAGTTTCTGAACTTCAGAGGCCTTGTCGATGGTCGCAGAAGCATATGCTCCTGCAATCTGAGACAACTTAGTGAGGTTTTCAGTTGGATTGCTATTCGGGTCTTTCCACAAGACATCTAGGTGTTCAGCATCTTGAGCTAGTGCATCCGCAAGCTTTCTTTTCTTTCTTTGTCTTCTTACCACTGCCCTGTGCTGTGGGCTGTAGAATACGTCTAGTGGAGGGATCTCTTCTATGCTAAGTAGAAGTTCTGAGGATGGAGCGATAGGAAGATGCTCCATCTCTGTGGTGCTACTGACGATGGTTGAGAGGACCTCTTGCGCCACCTGTGTGTTGTCCACAGGTGTTTTCGGTACCTGACCTTCAAGATTAATCAGTTCATTGAAGGTCTCCCATTCTTTATCTAATTCTTCTGTAACAAGAGGTGCTTCGGTGGCGGGGGGAGGAACTTCTCTTGATGACGAGGTGGCAACTTGCTGTTGAGCCATCGAACTTGACTGAGCTGTGTCCTTGATTGTTTCTTCGTTTCTTTCTTCTTTGTGGACAGACCCTTCAAGATCTGGAGAAATTTCTTGCACGGCACTGGAATCAGATTTGGAGGCACCGGAGTGTTCACTGAGGCTGATGCTCGGAGTCGGTTCTCTGGTAGCTATTCGCAATCCTTCCAGTGGAATGCAAGACAACCTTCTTTCTCTATAAGAGATGAATTTCCGGAAGTCGTCCGGGGATAGCCTCAATCGTGCTTCCTGCAAAACTTCTTCGAGCGAGTTCTTTCCCTGAAAAAGATCGTCAAACAGATCTTTTTGCCCAGAGAACACACTTATCCTGACGCTAGTTGTAAATTCCTGGGCCACTTTATTTGGGTTGAATGGCCTTGGTGGGAGTTTAAATAGTTTGAGACACGTCACATTCTCCACCTCGCCCAAAGCGTGCCCTACATCGAATAAAGAGAAGACCCCACACGTGACTGGGAATGGAGGCCAAATGGCCTTCTTTTTGTTTTTTAGGTCTTTGGTTAAACCACCTTCAGAACAAGTCTGATAAGCGATTTCTCGGGCCAATAATTTATCTGGGACATATAAGGGTAGGACGTGCGGGGGTACTGTGCTTCCGAAAACTCGGATATAGGTAAACCACTCTTCCCCAAACCATCTTGCGATGGAGGTGATATCAATTTGTGCCTCAGGAGAGCATCTTGGGGGATCTTTACCGTATATTATCCTATGCATGGGTAATATAAGACCATGGCAAATCTGATAAAAATGGGGGGCAAACTGGGAATCCCACAGAATTTTATGATAGACATGAATGGGAAATGGGTCCTGGGTAGTCCATTGCCAACCCATGGTAGGGAAATTGGATACAAGACAGATAGAATCCATTATATAGGCAGACAAATAAAAAGGCGGATAGACTCTTTGGGAGTGGGATCTTTTAGAACGGTAGTGGAGGATCGCCTTATACAGAGTGTCAGAAAGGATTTTGGCCCAATCTACTATCTCAGAGTTAGTTGCAGCATCAATTAGGGGTAACCAGTCAGTTGGAAATTTATTGATATCTGGCTTACCGAATATTCTACATAGCATAGCCGCAGCGAAACAATATGGAGAAGTAAGAGAACCAGTGCTATACATACCGTTCTTATCCTTCTTCAACAGTTCATCTCTTTTCGACCACTCCTTAGTAGTATCTGATAGGTCGGGATTCTCTGCTACGAACTTTGTAACGAACTCTGCACTGTAGGTCGTCTGCGGCTCAGGTAAATGATACATGAGCCTTAGGTCTTGAGCTGCAAACGCTACCACGATCCCATGTCCTTGGGCTCTGAGCTGTCTCTGGTGCAACTCCGCATCATCTAGTATCCATTTGATCATATCTGTGTATGGCAGGATCTTTGGCCTCGCTGCAATTCTATGGAGGAAAGAACATGCCAGGTCTTCCAGAGATGCTTCTGATGAACGCGATGCATCTGCGACAGCCGGAGTTGCTTTGATTATTCTCAGATTCTCTTCCTCCAATATCCTATACATGCCTTCCCAAGTTGAGATACCTGCATCCTTATTGCATGCAGTGTCTGTGTAGAGGGGCGCCATCTCTTTGGTCTTTTCCCTTGTCTCTGAGCTCTGAGCTTTGTTCTTTTTCCCCATCTCGCTTAGCATTTCTATTTGGTTTTGCCTTCGAGCTTTGCTCCTGCAAGTTAAGAGCGAAATGGAAAGATCGATCAGAAAGGTGATGGGAAGGCGTTAAATGCAAGAGATAGATTAGATACGCCACCTTACGTGAAGCAAAATCCACATTAAGGCACGCATCTTTATGCCACTTAATAACTGACAACCAATTCATTACTAACATTGAATGCGCATAATTCCCAAGTCAGTTTATGGTAAGTGGATTTTCTTTGGGTGGCGTGCCTGAAAGAGTCGTATCAAGGTGCTTTTATGATTTGCCAACGCATCTTTTCATATCGCGCGATCGCAAACGGCAGTGATCGCAACATCACAGATCGGCATATCACAGATCGCAACAATTCAATGTTCGCCAACGCACCTTGCCTGGTTTCTCCGATATGCGATCGTGCGATCGCAACATCGTAGATCGGCGGGTTTATAAGTTTTTCTTTATGGAGGCTAGTGCATTGCGATGTGATGTTGTTTTCTAGAGAGGAGCGAAGGTGTTTTTATCTTTTTAGAGATGCACTCTTAGAGATTTGCTTTTATGAACATAGGTTTTAGGCTTAAATCGTCTAAGGACCTTTTTCTACGTTTTATGCTTGTAATTTCAAAAAGAAATCTTTTGTTTTTTAAAGATTAACTAAGGTTCCCCAATTCAATCTATCATCAGGACTGATATTAGGCTGAATAAGGGGGGGGGGGGGGGTTGTTGCTGGCCACAACAATTGGCGATTCACTTGGGAGAACCAGTTACCTCTGCTCTTTTTCTATTGATGTTTTCGGACTTTTCTTAAAAAAAAAAAATTCTCAGGGAATTCGAACTTTATTGTAAAAAGATAAGAACAAACAATACTTCAAAGCATCAATGATGTTTTGTTTTATCCCCATATTATTTCAATTACTTGCATTCCCAGGTTGTTTTCCGAGTTTAGATCAGTTACTACTTGGTCTTGTAAGACATAAAAATAAAGAGTTCTCTTATGTATCAACCCCTTTTTAAAGAATGCCCTTTAGTCGCAGGTAGAGCCACTGCTGCTAGCAGGCGTCCATAGCCTCGACAGGGTTACCTATTATCCAGGAATGATCCTTTGTCCTGCTTTGGGTTTTTTAACAACTTTTTTCAAAAGAAATATACCTTTCTTGATGCTGTTTCCTTTTTTATTCTCTAAAGAACAATGTCTTGGTTTGGTGGCCAACTTATGACACATTCATTCACTGGATTTATACTTTCGCTGAACAAGCTAGCTCGTGATGAGACCCCTTGCCTTTTGATCGCAACAATATTGAGTCGTTGCCCTGTTTTGGTAGACAGTTTTGGCAAAGTCAGCGAGTTATAATATCTGTGATCATGATAAGTCGGCTCGTGATGAGACCTCTTATTCTTTGAGATATAGCATCTTTCTAGGTCATTTCTCTGAACGTTGCGTTTTCCTTTAGCAGGGAGGAAGTCAAATTCTCTTTCCTTAAGAAAGTTTTGGACGACAATGATAGGGTTGCTTTTGATAATGGCTATTCTTTACAGAGAATTTTTATTCTAATATTGATACCTTTCATTGTGCTGATCTAAAAACGAATTCCTTACTGAGATAACTTTCTTTGAGAATTTTCTGGGTTTAAAATTTAACATCATCTCTGGGTTAAAGATCTATTGATAATAAAGGCCAGACTCTCCCAGGATTAGCCGTTCATAAGAGCCGAAATTCCAAAATCTTTAACAGAGACAAGGTTTCTTTGGCAACCGTCAAATACTGTTTTAGCCAGAACAAACTTTATTTTGGATAGGCAATTGTTATCTAGGGTCATGTAGAGAATACGACTGACCTTGCCTATCTTTATTTGAAGCAAGCTAATATCCTATCTAAATTACCACTACTCCTACTCTAATTATGTACAGGAAATAGCTAAGAAAAATGGTATTTCCAGTGGAACCAACGATTCATTATTATTCCTAGCCGCATAGATTGCCTAAGCATAAAAAATATGAATCGAATTCCCCATGGGTAGGACTTGTTGTTTAGGGGATAAGGAATCATGAATCCAGTTGGAATCTTGTTTGATTTTATTTTCCTGTGATAGGTTTCTTCCAACTGAATACCTATCGGATCACAGAAATTGGGATGAATTTCTTTTTTGAATGGGCGATCTTTCGATGGAAAGAACAGCAAGCCAATCCATGAGATATGTTCTTCGATTTTGGTGGCTTGTGACCCATGGATTGTTAATTCTGAGTTTTTAGCGATCTCGTTTGAAATGAAAGTTTTTATACATAAATCGCCAAAATCTAATCTATCAAAATTTTGGAGTTTTAAAAAGAAATTCGATTTCTTACACAAGAAACATAAGTGAGAAAGAAAATATTGGGTAGCTGTATATATAGTGGGGTCGCACGTCTGGGAGTTATCTGTAACTTTCTGTTTTTCACAAGAACTGGCCGGGTTCTGTGAATCAGGATTTGAATGATGATTGCGATCAGGGATGGAGATCTCCTCTGGATATGAATCATAGATAGGAGCATCGTCGTGGATAGTAAAATCATCCAAATGGGATTTTTCTTTGAGATGAGGGTTAGATGGGATTGCTACTGATTTGAGATGTTTCTTATGATCTGACCCTAATTGGATTACTTGTGATAATTTGACACTATCACAGTTATTAAAGCAATTATCTCGAAAGACTTTACTATTTTCCCTATGATCCTCTTTTTCATTATGTGTTTTTAGACAAGGTAGATGAGGTAGCTCTTGTTCGATATAAGTCGTAGGCTGTGATATGATGGTCTCTTTACTTTGAAAACCCAGCGATGTCTTGTTTGAATAACCCTCTGATGGAATAGACTTGACATTATGAGGGATAATAACGTTGTCACTGAAAACATCAGGGTAAAGAGAAAAGTGTGGTTCCGGAGAAATATATTTAAAAACATTAAACAAATCTCGTTCATCAGATTCACAATAAGTATCAGACCTTAGATCATACCTTCTTTTGTCGATATCTTTCGAAAGAGAAAGAGTGGATGGATCTAACCTTGGCATCAGCATATGTTGATTTGAAAAAATACTGTTTGACTTTATTTAAAAGTCGTCTTCTGGTGTCAGGGCGCTTTCCTCTCCAGTACTTTCGCCTTCGTCTTTTGGTGTCAGAGCATGCAGAACTCCTAGGCTAAATTCTGTTTGGTCAGGTACGGGGGGTAGGGAAACCTCATCATAATCCGAGGATTCTTCATCTGTGAGCTCATCCTCAAGATCATATTGTAGGCATTTAAGATGAAATCGTATATTGAAATCCCTCACGGGTTCGTCTTGTTTTCGCAGATAGTCGATTTCATCATACACCTGGTCGTATTCATAGCAATCAAATTCCAAGATGAAAGCTTTAACGAGTTGGTCCCAGCTGTGGACTGATGCATCTGGGAGGTTCCTGCACCATCTCCTAGCTTCTGCTGTGAACGTGAGAGTAAAAATCCTGCACAGAACGCCTTCGTCAATTTTCTGAATATCAGCACTAGAGACTCTATGAATGAACTGTAAGGCATGATGAAATGCAGAAGAATTATTCTCACCATTAAATTTTACCTAAGATAATAGTCTTACCACGTCCGGTGGAGTGTTGGAAGATGTAGGAACCTGGATGCAACTCCAAATGGGAATTCTGTGAGTAGACATCCTTTTCCAGGACTTCTAGTTTTAAACATATCCCAACAGACAATATGCTCAGGCCCTCCTTCTAGCGCCAGAAATGTTGAGGGCCCCGAAGTCGGGTCAACAACAAGGGGGATACCCACCCGGTCCGGAACCTGGTTGGCGGCTCCTTGCCCGTTTGGAGTAGCGGGTCCGACTGGGGATAACGGGACCAGCTTCCCGATGCATGGGATGTGTATGTGTGTGTGTGTGGAATTTTGGTTAGGTTACTTCTAAGAAACGTTCTAAAGACTACTGTAAATCTATCTTACAAACTTGAGCCTAAATTACCATAATCAAATGAAAACAACACACAGAATTTACATTAACCCGGGATGTTTCTTTTATCATGCGATCTAGAAAGATTTCTAACAGCAGCTGGTAATAAAGATCATTCAACTGATATCAGAATATAAATCAATAAAGATAAACCATTCTGCATAAGAAGTTAGACAGAGCGGTTATGAACAACACATCACATAATCAAATCATTCGCATATTAAACATGAATAGACAAATCCACCGTACAGAAGTGCCAAATGATAACTTATATATTCATACATTAACATGCAAACAATATCAGCTGTATATCGCTTTAAGAATACAAGCAGAAATTAATCAAGAGATAAAAGTACCATTAATGACTAATTCTTACCCATAGACTTAAAACAATAACGATCTACCTCTACTTGCTTCTAACGTCTACCAAGAGTACAGAAGTGCAACATCAGTAGCACACATAAGAATGCAAACATAAATAAATCACGATCCTTCCATTCATCAAAACCTCCTCTGAGGGTGCAGAAGTGCATGTTCTGAGGACAAGTTTTTGACAAATATCTGGACACTTCTCCAATGCAATGAGAAGGGTTGAAATACTACTATCTAATCCTAATAATAGTATTATTACAAAATTTTAGGATACGGCTCTCAAATGACCGTCCTTTTTCTAATTCAGTAAAACAAAAAGAAAAACAACTTTCTAAATTGAAATTACTTCTTAATCTGGTCCCTGAAATTGCAGTTATCAAGCATGGGCTTGAGAAGAGTCGGTTGGCCGACTTCCGTGCTTAGTTGGGTTGCGAAAACAGCGTCCATAAGAGCTGGCGCTATTTTCTCGGCCGCGTTCATGATGCACCTTACCGTCATGCATTGGTTGTGAGGCTTAACTAAGTAAGTCCAGTAACTTTCCCAGTTTAACCTAGCCAATGCCTGAATTGTCTTCCCGCTTGCCTCTGCTTTCTGCTTCCATTCTGCTTCCAGCTGTAACGCACTTGGTAAGTATCCCGGGGTGGATTCTGAAATCAAATTAGCTCTGTGCAAATTTTCATTTACACAATCGATAAGTATGGTCGCCTGTGTTGCTACTGACTCTGCTGCCTGCTCCGCCTGTATTATTTGCTCGTCCCATTTGTTGAAGAGCAAGTATTTGTGATTTTCATTAATCTTAGGCGCCCCTGCTCTTTTCCCTTCCTCGTCATTTTGCCAAGCCAGATATTCTGTTACTCTTTTGTTGGCCTGGTCATAGTCATTCCGTAGTTCCACTACTTGGCTGGTGATCTTGTCGCTCAGCTCACAAAAATCCCTCCACTGTGATATTCTACGTACCATGTCCTCCTCTTGATGTGACAGTTGGTTGTTCAAGCTGATGGACTCTGAAACAAATTCTGTCAGCTTGGGTTCATCCTTGTGCATTTCTTGCACCGTCTGCAGTTGCTTTTCCTTTTCTTCAATATTTCTTTGGTGGCTCAGCTGCATCTGGCGAAAATCTTCTTGTAGTTTTTCAAGCTGCTTGGAAGCTTCAGCGTTTATATTGGCTTGTTGCAACTGTTGTTGCAGCAGTTGTATTTGACTCTCGCGTTCTTTTAGGAGTTTCTGAACTTCAGAGGCCTTGTCGATGGTCGCAGAAGCATATGCTCCTGCAATCTGAGACAACTTAGTGAGGTTTTCAGTTGGATTTCTATTCGGGTCTTTCCACAAGACATCTAGGTGTTCAGCATCTTGAGCTAGTGCATCCGCAAGCTTTCTTTTCTTTCTTTGTCTTCTTACCACTGCCCTGTGTTGTGGGCTGTAGAATACGTCTAGTGGAGGGATCTCTTCTATGCTAAGTAGAAGTTCTGAGGATGGAGCGATAGGAAGATGCTCCATCTCTGTGGTGCTACTGACGATGGTTGAGAGGACCTCTTGCGCCACCTGTGTGTTGTCCACAGGTGTTTTCGGGACCTGACCTTCAAGATTAATCAGTTCATTGAAGGTCTCCCATTCTTTATCTAATTCTTCTGTAACAAGAGGTGCTTTGGTGACGGGGGGAGGAACTTCTCTTGATGACGAGGCAGCAACTTGCTGCTAAGCCATCGAACTTGACTGAGCTGTGTCCTTGATTGTTTCTTCGTTTCTTTCTTCTTTGTGGACAGACCCTTCAAGATCTGGAGATATTTCTTGCACGGCACTGGAATCAGATTTGGAGGCACCGGAGTGTTCACTCAGGCTGACGCTCGGAGCCGGTTCTCTGGTAGCTATTCGCAGTCCTTCCAGTGGAATGCAAGACAGCCTTCTTTCTCTATAAGAGGTGAATTTCCGGAAGTCGTCCGGGGATAGCCTCGATCGTGCTTCCTGCAAAACTTCTTCGAGCGAGTTCTTTCCCTGAAAAAGATCGTCAAACAGATCTTTTTGCCCAGAGAACACACTTATCCTGACGCTAGTTGTAAATTCCTGGGCCACTTTATTTGGGTCGAATGGCCTTGGTGGGAGTTTAAATAGTTTGAGACACGTCACATTCTCCACCTCACCCAAAGCGTGCCCTACATCGAATAAAGAGAAGACCCCACACGTGACTGGGAATGGAGGCCAAATGGCCTTCTTTTTGTTTTTTAGGTCTTTGGTTAAACCACCTTCAGAACAAGTCTGATAAGCGATTTCTCGGGCCAATAATTTATCTGGGACATATAAGGGTAGGACGTGCGGGGGTACTGTGCTTCTGAAAACTCGGATATAGGTAAACCACTCTTCCCCAAACCATCTTGCGATGGAGGTGATATCAATTTGTGCCTCAGGAGAGCATATTGGGGGATCTTTACCGAATATTATCCTATGCATGGGTAATATAAGACCATGGCAAATCTGATAAAAATGGGGGGCAAACTGGGAATCCCACAGAATTTTATGATAGACATGAATGGGCAATGGGTCCTGGGTAGTCCATTGCCAACCCATGGTAGGGAACTTGGATACAAGACATATAGAATCCATTATATAGGCAGACAAATAAAAAGGCGGATAGACTCTTTGGGAGTGGGATCTTTTAGAACGGTAGTGGAGGATCGCCTTATACAGAGTGTCAGAAAGGATTTTGGCCCAATCTACTATCTCAGAGTTAGTTGCAGCATCAATTAGGGGTAACCAGTCGGTTGGAAATTTATTGATATCTGGCTTACCGAATATTCTACATAGCATAGCCGCAGCGAAACAATATGGAGAAGTAAGAGATCCAGTGCTATACATACCGTTCTTATCCTTCTTCAACGGTTCATCTCTTTTCGACCACTCCTTAGTAGTATCTGATAGGTCAGGATTCTCTGCTACGAACTTTGTAACGAACTCTGCACTGTAGGTCGTCTGCGGCTCAGGTAAATGATACATGAGCCTTAGGTCTTGAGCTGCAAACGTTGCCACGATCCCATGTCCTTGGGCTCTGAGTTGTCTCTGGTGCAACTCCGCATCATCTAGTATCCATTTGATCATATTTGTGTATGGCAGGATCTTTGGCCTCGCTGCAATTCTATGGAGGAAAGAGCATGCCAGGTCTTCCAGAGATGCTTCTGATGAACGCGATGCATCTGCGACAGCCGGAGTTGCTTTGATTATTCTCGGATTCTCTTCCTCCAATATCCTATACATGCCTTCCCAAGTTGAGATACCCGCATCCTTATTGCATGCAGTGTGTGTGTAGAGGGGCGCCATCTCTTTGGTCTTTTCCCTTGTCTCTCAGCTTTGTTCTTTTTCCCCATCTCGCTTAGCGTTTCTATTTGGTTTTGCCTTCGAGCTTTGCTCCTGCAAGTTAAGAGCGAAATGGAAAGATCGATCAGAAAGGTGATGGGAAGGCGTTAAATGCAAGAGATAGATTAGATACGCCACCTTACGTGAAGCAAAATCCGCATTAAGGCACGCGTCTTTATGCCACTTAATAACCGACAACCAATTCATTACTAACATTGAATGCGCATAATTCCCAAGTCAGTTTATGGTAAGTGGATTTTCTTTGGGTGGCGTGCCCGAAAGAGTCGTATCAAGGTGCTTTTATGATTTGCCAACGCATCTTTTCATATCGCGCGATCGCAAACGGCAGTGATCACAACATCACAGATCGGCATATCGCAGATCGCAACAATTCAATGTTCGCCAACGTACCTTGCTTGGTTTCTCCGATATGCGATCGTGCGATCGCAACATCGTAGATCGGCGGGTTTATAAGTTTTTCTTTATGGAGGCTAGTGCATTGCGATGTGATGTTGTTTTCTAGAGAGGAGCGAAGGTGTTTTTATCTTTTTAGAGATGCACTCTTAGAGATATGCTTTTATGAACATAGGTTTTAGGCTTAAATCGTCTAAGGACCTTTTTCTACGTTTTATGCTTGTAATTTCAAAAAGAAATCTTTTGTTTTTTAAAGATTAACTAAGGGTCCCCAATTCAATCTATCATCATGACTGATATTAGGCTGAATAAGGGGGGGGTTGTTGCTAGCCACAACAGCGCCCAATTTAGAACCTTTTCCAATGTTCTACAAAAATTCTGTCAAGTGAAAACTATTAATAAGTATGGCTATACTATATTAAGAAGCACATAAATACATTGAGATGACTCATTGGCCAACAAGGAAATTTGTTAAAACAAACACTCTAAAATTAGAGTTTTGAGGGATTATAAGAAGGCAAGAAGTTCCATGGAAAATTTTAGGGGCTAATGTTCGCCCAGTGGGCTAATTTTCCTTGATTTTTCCAAAAAAAGATTCGCCAATTACCAATTTTTATAAAAGATGATTCGCCCAAATTTTAGAATATAAAATTATTTTACCTCAAAAATCGCCAACATTATATAGAGACTATATATAAAATCATTATAGATTTGAATAATTTTACAAATATATCAATACACATTTTATAGTTTGCATATTAGGGATTAGTGAGATTCGCCAATTTTTTAAACTTCAAGAAAATTTTCCATCCTTAAAATTTTCCTTGGCAAGAACGCACTGGTCATAAGCAAAGGGAGTGCAGTAGACTCGACTCGATTACAAGAGTCGAAGTTTGGATTTGAGCGCAAAAGGTAGAGAACCATTGTGCCAGATCAAGGCATCGAGAAGTTTGAAGTCATGAGCCATTCAGTTTTGGAGTTTTGGGCTTTCTAGAGTCATAAGGAAACCAAATGGAGTAATTCAAAAGCCTAGACAAGGGTTTCAAGGTGCTCTGGAGACACTGACAGGTTCATTTTAGTGAATGAAGCAGCCGAAATTCCAGATTTCAGTACAGAGACAATTTGACTCCTATGTCAAGTTGAGGGAGGTTTGATTTGTATTCTCGTTGCTATTGATGTTTGCTTGTTTTCAGTAGAGGTCCGAGTCTACATTCTAAGACTCTTTTATTTTGCTAAATTTGACTAAGTCACTTGAAGAAAGTCTATGTAAAGTTGTGAGAGCTCTCTGCACTAGAGCATTTCCAATTTGAGGAAATAGTCGCAATTGTGTCAACAATTTTCATGTACCTCTTTTTCCACTGAAATACAAGCAGCCTAGCCTTCTTGTGCAGGGCCCGGAGACGTAGCCTAGGAGGGGTGAACTCCATAATCAACATCGGTGTTCTCTATCTTGTTGATTTTCGTAACTTTTGTTTAAATTTCTTTACAGTTAATTTCATTTTTGATGAAGTCACTCGTAATGAACAACTTAGTAAATAACAAAGTTGTATTAAGCATAATTTTAATCATTTTTTCCAGGGAGAGGTACAATCTAATTTCCTCATTTCAGATCATATTTTTGGTATCAGAGCAGGTTGGATCTTTTTTTGGTGTAAGAATGGAAAATAGTTCGAGACCGCTCAAGCGAGAGAATGATGCTTTGCGGCGAATGGTGAAATCTCTAGAGGAAGACAAGAAAAGACTCCAGACAAAGATTGAAGCTTTGAGAAACAATTCTTTGAGATGGATGGTGAAATCTCTCAAGGAAGACAAGCAAAGACTCCAGACAAATATTGAAGTTTTGCAAAAGACTTGAAGGATAAACAATCCTTTAGTTCATATCTCATCTACTAAAGGGAAAAATGAAGCCTCGCCTCTTCATTTGGATGATGGAGACAGATCATAATTATCCATGACTCCAAAACCTCAGTCGATAGAAGAAGCTATCAAAATATTTTCCTCACCAGCCTCACCAAGAAAAGACTTGGAGAAGAATGAGTCTTCTAGCAATCAGGAGATTGGAGCACTTGAAAATCATACTAAAAGAATGGGTATGAAGCTAATGCAGAAGATGGGTTACCAGGAAGGACAAGGTCTCGAAAAGCATGGTCAAGGCAGGATCCAGCCGATCTACGTAAAGGAAAAGCTGTAATGTGAAGGTTTAGATTATGATCAAACAATATGTGACTACTACGGGAAGAGAGGTCGCATTGTGGACCAATGTTGGTCCCTACGCCCAGATCTAATGCAAAAAAAACTACAAGACTAAAAAGGTAAGTTGTTGAATCAATCAACAGTGATTTAGAAGGTGAGTCCTCAAGTCAAAACTTAATGTTAAAATTAATAAAGAGGATTTACCCATGTACCTTTTGTGGTAGTAATTCACATTGTGTAGAAGAATGTTGGAAAAGAAAATTTTCAGCAAGAAAGTAAGTGTCATCAAAAGTCAGCCACGAAAAGATGATGTAGCACTACTAGTAAAGAAGCGTCCTGGGAAGAACTTACTTCAATTAGACAAGGACTCCGCAACATCCAGACAAAGTATGAGAAAATCCAATAAAAAGACAGGTAGCACAAACTCTGAAGAACAAGTTTGTCGACATTGCAAGCTGAAAGGGAATTCGACGAGAAAATTTCCGATGCTACCCCGAGAGACAACATCAAAATCAACATAGTAAGAGAGATCAAAAACACTTGGAGCCAAGGAACTTAAGTATCCAGATTGGAACTGGGCAAATAACATGCCATATGTATAAACTATGAGTTTGTAAATTGTTGACAGTAGGACTAGTCAAAGTTTGTAACTAAAGTCTAGATGGTTTTTACATTAACTCATGTTTGTAATCAAGTTCATGTTTGTAATAAAAACTTTTGGAGGACCTAAATTTCTTTATGTTGGAAGGTGTGATCCAAAATTGATCTTGTAGGTTAAGTCGAAATTTTCTTAACGGCCAAGATGGTACCTGTAGAAAATTTGTCTTGTGCAGAAAATGGGTAGTCCTAGATCATCCTGAAAACAACATCAAGTTGAAGTGTCCGTCGTTCTGAATCTGGCACTTCTTACAGTTTCTCATTTGGACTCTGGATGATGGAGAAATCATCTGTCAAAGTTTATGAAGCACCAACGCAAAAGAGGCATCGCTGGTCATATGGTGTTTCCATCACTCGACATGGTATTTCCATCACTTGACACGTGGCATCAAGTCGAATCCTATCTCAAGTGCACATCTGCAGATTGAAAGGTATATTTGGGTTTATACTTCATAGCATGGGCACATGATTTTTAATTATGTCATGGCACAAAGTTTTGTCACAAAACCATGTTATACAATGATGGCAAGATAGGTGCATATGTAAAACCTTGGTGGCAAAAAAAAACATAATGTTGTATTACCTTTTTAACATAGCGCATTGTTAAAGTTTACAAACTATATGTTATAGTTTACAAACTATATACAAAAAACAAAATGTCGTTGTAAAACAATGGCAATTGTTACGTTAATGTCAAACTATGTAAAAGGTTACATCCATATCAACAGAACAACTATTGTGACATCCATGTCATCCCTCAAGGTACAACAAAATCCATTCAACGTCCATTCAACAGAGTCAAGGTTATGCCGCAGAGGTGGCTACGTCAATAATTCAACAAAGTCAATAGATAACATTGACCGCCGAGACTTAATGCATGGAAAGATCCAATGGTGAGGAACTATGTTTGTAGCCTAGTTAGCAAGAAGCCAACGATCCAGCAAAAATGGAGGTGGCGCAGTGTAGGTCGACATGCCAGATGTCAAAGGTTGGGTTTTCTCAGTTTACTACTGAGGAATCAATCAATGATTGATTCAGTCATCCCTTGGCCAACTGTAGTAGCAGCAACAATGGTCATGGCAGTAAGAGAGAATCACAGAAAGAGGCTTGGGCATGGAAGAAGGGGCTAGCTCAATCATCGTTGATGCTCAGGGCTTACCATTACCCCTCTAAGCAAGGCCACTTGGCAAAGTGGGAACAGGATCAATACGTGGGTTTTGCACTCAGGAAACCTATGATTGTTGAAGCGGATGTGATGGTAATAGTGCAGAAAATTCGAACTGTTGCATCCTCAGATCCTTACACCCCCTCGATCCATGGCCCTCTTCTCACCGCTGCATGAGCCAACAAGGAGGAACCAGAATGCTTATGCAATGAAGTGATTTTTTAGAAGCAGATGATACCCACTTAACTGTATGTGCTTAATCATTCAGCACTAAGTCGTTGACTGACGGAGGAAAAGGCGATAGGGTTGCAACAAATCCATCAAAAAATCTGCATTGAACACTTGAACACATGCCCAACACCGTTGGTTTTTGTTCGTTGAAATTGATACATGTTTCGGTTAAACTGTTTCATACATGCCACTTGTACTGAGTAACGAAATATATGTGGTAAGACAATTTGGTATGTCGGAAGCGTCAGGGATTAAATTCCATATATCCACTTCACGGGATCATCTGCCACATGTTCAACAGGTTCAAAGGTTTGCGCCCAATTTAGAACCTTTTCCAATGTTCTACGAAAATTGTGTTAAGTGCAAACTATTAATATAATATGGTTATACTATATTAAGAAGCACATAAATACATTGAGATGACTCATTGGCCAACAAGGAAATTTGTTAAAAAAACACTCTAAAATTAGTGTTTTGAGGGATTATAAGAAGGTAGGAATGCACCAGCCATAAGAAGAGGGAGTGCAGCAGACTCAACTTGATTACAAGAGTTGAAGCTCAGATTTGAGCGCAGAAGGTAGAGAACCATTGCACTAGATCAAGGCATCGAGAAGCTTGAATTCATGATCTAGTCATTTTTTGGCTTTACATAATCATACAGAAACCAAATGGAGTGATTCAAAAGACTAAACAGTGGTTTCAAGGTGCTCCTGAGACACTGACAAGGTCATTTTGGTGAATGAAGCAGCCAAAAGTCCAGATTTCAGTACAGAGACAATCTGACTCCTATGTCAAGTTAAGGGAGGTTTGATTTGTATTCTCATTGCTATCGATGTTTGCTTTTTTTCAGTAGAATTATGATTCTGCATTCTAAGACTCTTTTATTTTGTTGAATTTGAGTAAGTCACTTGAAGAAATTCTATGTAAAGTTGTGAGAGCTCTCTGCACTAGAGCATTTCCAATTTGAGGAAATAGCCGCAATTGTGTCAGCAATTGTCATGTACCTCTTTTTCCACTGAAATACAAGCGGCCTAGCCTTTTTGTGCAGGGCCCGAAGACGTAGCCCAGGAGGGGTGAACTCCGTAATCAACATCGGTGTTCTCTATCTTGTTGATTTTTGTAACTTTTGTTTAAAGTTCTTTACAATTAATTTCATTTGTGATGAAGTCATCCGTAATGAACAACTAATTAACAAAGTTGTATGAAGCATCATTTTAATCATTTTTTTCCAATGAGAGGGATGATTTAATTTCCGCATTTCATATAAGTAGGAGATCTAAATTTCTCTTTACCTCGAAGAGAAGTTTGGGGGCCAACTGTTAGGATGGTATAGAGGAAGGTTTTTTATTGGATGGAAATGATGGGTGTCATGGATGTTGAACCCCTAAAATTGATTCCTACTTGGTCTAACAACTGATTAGGGTAAAATGCAGTTGGGAAGCATCTTGATAATTTTTAGTAGAGTTTTTCGTGGTGAAAGTTAAGTTATATCGTTCTGTGGGGAGTTGTGTATCATTAGCTAATCACAAACCTATCCTCATTTTTTTAGGGGATGAGAATAGGAGACATTATCCATTTTGATTTAATAGATGATGGTTGGATGATGAGAGATTCAATTATTTGGATAGGTATGTATGGATTCATATTGATAGCTCCAGTATTGTTTCTCCAATGGAACCATTCTATAAAAAAATTGAAATTGCTAAAGAGGGTTTTTGACGAGTGTCTAAAAAAGAAAAGGAATGTGGAATTAGGTGAACTAAGTCGATTGAAAATCAAATTTCTAAACTGATTTTTAGAAGTTATGGGGCATCAATAGGTTATGAAAGAGAGCAAATTAAGAATTTAGAAGCACAAAAATGCAGAAATCCTCAGGGATCAGGAAATTGCTTGGAAACTTAAGAGTAGAGTGCATTGGCTTGCTTAAGGAGAAAACAATACAAAATACTTTGATAGTTTGCTAATCATAGGTGTGTAGTAAACCATATTTGACTAGTTCAACCACAAGATGACACTCATTCTATGTCTTCGTATGAGGATATCATGAAGAAAGGATTTTCTTTCTTCAAAAAATTGTTTTAGGACGGTGGCCATACTAATATAGCTAATCATATGTGAGTAATCAGGTCCTACCCTAGGTATTTTTTTATGAAGAAACAAATTGGATAGGTGGACATGGTCTTGGGAGGAGGTCCTAAATATCTTGAAGAGGATTCCCAAGTACAAGAGTTCAAGCCTTGATAACTGGTTTGTGGAGTTGTTTTTGGCTTCTTTTGATCTTATGGGAAGGGACATTGTGTAGGTGGTTAAGGAATCGGGGAGTGTTATATGGAAGTTGTACCTATGGATAAATACATCTTCCCTAAGTGGATAGTTACACTTAGAATAACAGAAAGAAAGTGGTTTAACCTTTTCCTATAATAGATAGATGAGATGAAGGAACCTACTTGTGATCTTTCGCTTCCTCTGATCTCCTTTGAATTGCTTCATCGCCCCCGCTTGGACTGAATTCACTCAATTGGTACCTGTCAATAGAAACATAGGATGACAACAATCAAAGAATATGATCTATCTACTATAAATAAATGTAATTGAAAAATTTAAACATATATGCATCATAGATATGAACAAGAATATGGGAAAAGGAACAAACAACTTTATTGATGTAGAAGGAGGAATTACACCCAATGCAGTTTGATCCTGTGTCACTCATCCAGCTTAGTCCAAACCCTCATCACACCAATATCACATCAATTCAACAACATAACATTACTTGACAATGAACTCAAATCTCAAACCAACAGTATTTCTCTACAATCTTCAAAGTCCAACCCCTGGTCACTATGATGAGTGGTCAATTTATAGGGAAATGCAAGTGGTTTTGTCATAAATTGGACATTGAATGGTTTTCCAAAGTTGGATTTAGTTTCCATATAGAAAGGGATGAGAGAATAGAGGGATAATTCATCCATAGCCTATCCAAAGTCGACCTCATGGGATGAGATAAGAGTTGGGCATCCTTCTAGAATGCTCTAGAATCCAAGAATATTCCCATAATCCTATGCCAATTTCACTCATTCTCACCCAGCATAGGTCAAAGTGGGCCTAGGTGCACTGCAGTGCAGGCTTGAATGGGCCTACTTGCTCTGCAGCGCAGTTACCCCAGACCAAGGTTTCACTGGTGTCCCAAGGAGGCATTTCAACAGGGTTTCAAGCTAGGAAACTTTCATGGATGGAAGCATTCAATTTGATGACTTGTCTAAGACATGTAACAACTGATTTAGGGTTTGATGAGCCCTAATTGTACTAATATGATCGTCGAGAGTGATGTGCCTAAATAGACTTGTAAGAGTTTCCCCCTAAAGCATGAAGTCGAAAATGATAATGTTGAGTGATATGCTTTATGGTGTGATGAGGAGGATTTGAAGAGGATGGTGACATGCATCGATTACAATACATAATATCATGATATCTTTTAATTTTTCATGAATTGATGAGGGAAGGCATACCCATGCTCAGCATATAAACTTTTCATTACATGTACATAAATCAAATAGTCATCTACAGATATAGACCCATGATAGGATGACCATCTGTGTAAAGCCATCATACAGATGATTTAGTACTCTCCTGAAATCGCAGCCCAGATGGATGAAACTAGATTTGAGGTCTTCTATCTCGTCCAATCGTTCGCTCAAGTACGAGTCTAACCATGTGAAAATGTGATCTAAAGTCGAACATGGGAAGACACCTATTACAGCTCTATTTGGGCACATCACTCCCGGAATTCAAATCAGTACCATTAGGGCTCGTCAAACCCTAATTCATTTGTTACATGCCCTAGACAAGTCAATTCATTGAATGCTTCCTTTTATGAAATTTTCCTAGCATGAAGCCTTGTTAAAATGCTTCCTTGGGACACCAGTGTAGCCTTGGTCAGGGGTAACTACGTTTCAGAGCAGGCAAGCCCACTGTGGCCTGCAATGTAGTGCACTTAGGCCCTCTTTGACCTACGTTAGGTGATATTGAGAAAAACTTGCATAGGGTTCTGGGAATATTCCTTGATTCTAGATGATTCTAGAAGGATCCCATCTCTTATCTCCTCTTATGAGCTCGAAATTGGATAGGCTAAGGATCCATTAACCTCTTATCCTCTCATCCCTTGCTCCATGGAAACTAACTCCAAGTTTGGAAGGCCATTCAATACCCTCATTTATGAAAAAACCACCTCCATTTCCTATAAATTGAGCACTCATCATAGTGATCAAGGGAGCTAGAATCTGAAGTTTGTAAGGAAATTATGTTGGTTTAAGAATTGAGTTTATGTTAAGAAATCTTATGCTGCTGGAATGGTGTGCTTTTGATGTGGCAAGGGTTGAACTAAAGCTGGAGGAGTGGCATAGAATTGAACTGTATTGGGTGATACTCTTCCTTCTACATTAATAAAGATTTTATTTCTTTTCTCATATTATTGTTCATATCTATGATGATTGTGTGTTTCAATGTCTTTGATTCCATTGTTTTATAGTAGATAGATCATGTATGCTTTGATCGTTTCTTGTTTCTATTTCTCTTGATATAGGTACCTTTTGAGCGGATTTAGTTCAAGTGGGAGCGACGGGAGCGATTAAAAAGAGATTAAGGAAGCGAAAGACTACAAGTATGTTCCTCCATCTCATCTATCTTCTATAAGAAAATGTTAAACTACTTTCTTTCTGTTGTTCTAGGTGTAGTCACCCACCTAGGGAAAATGTGTTTATCCGTAGATGAAAATTCCATATAACAACATCGTCTTATTACCAACCAATGATGTAAGTTGTTAACAGACGCGACATAAATCACCAATAATGATAATGATTCTCAAGGTACCATTAGCATTCTAGGAAACTCTTCTAGGTTGTAGTTCAAAGATGCCTAGTAACATATAAATATCCCTCAATTGTTCTCTCAATTATGGGAATGTGTTTGGATCAATTCGAATGATTGAACCAAATATTATTCACTCAAGACATACATAAACACTCTTAGATTGACAAGGCTTTCAACTACTACTATTAAGAGGGTTTATAAATAAGTGGATGTATGAAGAATCCTTACTATACTAGCAAAATCATACATTAACACATATGAATGGCCAATTACAAAAGGTAAATGAAACTTGAAATTATAATTCATCAATGCAAAGATAAGGTGACAGTTATCTGGCATTAGACAAATAGGAATAACATGAATAACATATTCAAGTGCAAGCAGAGAACAGATAAGAAAATGTAAATCTGAACAGATAACAGCAAAAGAAGCTTGTATTATTAATATGAAAATGAGAATATTGAGATTACGAAGTATGAAAAGTCTCCAAAGTCGAACCCCTTCTCATCTCTAGAGTTCTAGGCTTTATAGCCATTACATTAAATTCAAGATCCTATAAAAATGGATCTGAAACACCTAAAATAGAAAAGTTAAAACAGATAGGAATAGATCCTATTTAACTAGTCAATTCTTGTACAAATGGTCTTCATAATCTTCAATAGCTGCATATTTCTCAGGATCCGATGGATGAGGTCGAAATCTTTCCAAATCCCGAAGATAACAATCAATTACAATCAATTTCTGAAACTGTCTGCCACAAAAATTGGGACAGATTGTTGAAAACATGGGGCTCAGAGATGGATTCGGTTCTCCACATCTGTGACACCTGTGTATAAACCCAAATAGGTTGTTTTTATTTGAAAATTTAGGCACAAAAGCCTCTGATCGTTTCTCAAAATGATCCTCCAGTCGCCCAGAATCATCATTTGAAAATTATGGCTCAGCACAGTAGAAACGCCACATTTCTGAAAACGCTGCCTCATCTTGTGGGGGACTTTTTACTACTTTCCCGAGCTCTAAATGCAGATCTGAAAGTACCATTATATAGCTTAGGATGTCTAGTTGTCAATTGACTATTTGAGCGTGTAAAGCTGCCTCTCCATGGCTAAGAGAATTGAGTTTTTCCAAAGTATTTTATCGTTTGAAAAACCTGCAATTTCGGTAGCTAAGAGGTCTGCTGAGAATGCGGGTTAGCTATCGAAAGTTGATTTTTCAAAAATTAGCTAACTAGAAAGTTTATTAACATGATTACAAGCTTAAGACTCAATGAAATGAGTCTAAAAATTAAATAAAAATCTTTCCTAAGAAGACCACCTATGACTTAATGAAATAAAATTGACAATTTTATTTCAAGAGATAACATTGGCTCCTTCTGGGGATGAAAGCCTCCCTGTGAGGTTTCAAGAACCACAGACCAATGCCTTTCCTGTAAAACCAAAATCAAATCTATCTCCTAGTGTTCCATTGGGCATGGAGTTTATTTTGCATAGAAAATAAAAACTGAAAAACATATTTACAATATCAAGGCTTTAAAGCCTTAAATGAAATAAAGTTTCAAGAACCGCCCATTGACTGGGCCACCAAAAACATCTTCTCCTTCCAGACTGTGCAGAATAAAGGTATTGTTCTGCTGAATTTGAGCGATGACAAACGGACCTATCCATAAGGAGTCAAACTTACCATGATTACCTTTCTTTTCCTTCAATGCATCCCATTTTAGAACCCAATCACCAACTTGGAAATTGTCCACTTTTGCCTTCCTATCAAAGGTTTCTTTGATTTTCTTCTAATGAACTTTTGACTTCTCAACTAGTTGCTCTTTGTTCTGTTTTAATTCAACCAAGTTATTCATTCTCCTTACCATGTCATTCGTTTCATCTTGTTCTTCTTGAAAGAATTTGGCTACAGGGAGAATTAGTTTGATAGAAAAACAACATTAGTGCCATAAACCAGCGTAAATGGAGAAGTTCCTCTTGATTTTCTGTTGGTAACTCTGTCAGCCCAAAGGGAAAACTTCAACTTGGAACCCCAGCTCCTTTTATTGGCTTCTAAAAGTTTTTTGATGATCCTCACAAGACTCTTGTTAGATGATTCTGCAAGGCCATTGCCTTGAGGATAATATGGAGTAGAATGTGCCAACTGAATGCCCATTGATTCACACATATCAACCAATTCATCTACTTTGAAAGTTGTAGCACTATCAGTGACTAGTTTCTTTGGGCAACCAAATCTAGTAAAAATATTTTCATACAAGAACTTCATAATAACTTGATGATTAGCATTTCTAGTGGGTATAGCCTCTATCCATTTGGTAAAGTAATTAGTAGCTATCAAGATCCACTTGTACTGGCCTCTAGAATGTGGATTGATCTCACCTATGAAGTACAGGCCCCACTACTGGAAAGGACCATTGACATGTATTGGTTTCAAGGGCGGAGATTTTAGTTGTTATCTCCCTACTAACCTTTGACACTTGTCACGAGATTTGACAAAAGCACATACATCATAAAAGAGAGTAGGCCAATAATATCCAGCCCTTAGAATTTTGTGGGTTGTAGTCTTCCATTAGTGGTGACCTCCACAAATGCTAGAACGAATTTGGTGCATGACTTCCAAATATTGTCCTTTGTCTAGACATCTCAAAAGGATTCCTGATGGATCTTTCCAATAAAGCAGATTTTTTCTTATGCAAAATTTCACTGATTTGAGCTTAAGGGCTCGAGCTTGACTTGAGATAAGCCCTGGAGGAACTTCTAATTTCTGCAAAAAATGAACTATGTTGGAATACCATTCACATGTGGCTAAATTTTCAGGCAAAGATCGATTGTTGTCTTGCTCGTCTGTTGTTCCCTCTATCTACTCATCATCTAAATTTAAACCAATAAAGTTAATACCTAACAAGTTGCAATTTTCCTCAGCCATAAGTTCGGCCAAGCCTTGGCCTTTAACAAGCTTAGTGGGCTTCAACTCTATGTTGAACTCAATTAATTTTGCAATCCATTTAGCTGTCTTTCCATCAATATCTGGCTGAGTTAAAACATCCTTCACTGAGGCTGAAGGAACATATGCAATAACCTTGGAATGCAGAATATAAACTCTAAATGCTTTTAAAGATTTGATGAGAGCATAGGCCTGTTTTTCAATAATATCATACCTCAGTTCAGCATCCCTCAAAGTTTTGCTGAAAAAGGCCACTGGATGATCTATCCCTTCATCATTTTTCTGCAACAGAACTGCTACAAGTGTATCATAAGAAGCAAAAGAGAAAATATAAAACTCTCTGGTATAATCTGGACTGATCAGAGTAGGAGCTTCCATGATAGCCTGTTTGATGGCTTCAAAAGAGCTTCTTGCACTATCTGTCCATTTTATTTCTGATCCTTTCTTCAACATAGAAGTGATGTGCTTTACCAGTTCAGCAAAGTTTGGAATAAATCTTCTGACAAAGTTAATCTTACCAAGAAAAGATTGAATGTCCTTCTTTGACCTTGGAATAGATAATTTTTTAACTGCTTCAACTCAAGCTGGATCATTTTTTACACCTTCAGTGGAAACAATATGTCCTAGAAGTTTACCTTCTTCATGAGTGAACTGAGACTTCTTTGGGTTTAAAGAAAACCCAAATTGTCACTTCAGAAACACTCTTTTCAAATGTTGCAAGTGATCTTTGTGACTGCTAGAAAAGAGAGTAATATCATCAAGGTAAATAAGGATAAACATGTCCTTCTCTCCCACAAATGCTATGTCCTTGGCCCTCTGAAAAGTGGCCCCAACATTCATCAGTCCAAGAGGTATTTTGGAGTACATGAAAGTACCCCAAGGAGTAGAGAAGGCAGTTTTTTCCTAGTCATCAAGATGTACAGAAATCTGGTTATAATCTGAAAAGCTATCTAAGAAAGACATGACTTTGGTGCCTGAAACCTTTTGCAGCAAGTGTTCCATCTTAGGCAGGGGGTAGTTATCCTTTTTAGAACATTTGTTCAGATTTCTGAAGTCAACTCAAAGCCTGATTTCCCCATTCTTCTTTTTCACTATCACAAGGTTGGCTATCCACTTTGAATACCTTAGTGGAACTATGATCTTGGCATCCAAAAGCTTCTTGATTTCCTTTTCAATCAAAGGCAATAAAAGAGGGCTAATAGGCCTTAATTTTTGCCTGAAAGGAATGGTGTTCTTTTCAAGGGGAATCTTATTCTGAATGATGTTGGTGTCATAGGTTTTAAGATCATTATACTCCCAAGCAAAAACATTAGCAAATTTCTTCATCTGGGTGAAATACTTTGAACTTTGGGCAGAAGACAACTAAGTAGACAGATTTATGAACTTTGGATGAGCTTGACTTCCAATGTTATGTTTATGGACAACAAACTCATTTTCTTTTTTGACAAGTTTATAAGGTACATCATTATGATCAAACAGTTTCTCTAGAGGCACTAAACCTCTAGGTCTATAGTTACTTGGTAACTGAACAATATCATCCTGGCCAATTTTATCTTTCAACTTGGGCTTGTTGGACTCCTCAACAGTTTCATTATCTTGGTCAATGTGCATTTCAGAAAACTCATCAATGACTTGAAGAAACCTATCAATCTCATCATCATCTTCAAATACTTTCCAGTATTTGACATTATCAAGTAGAGATGGTCTATATTCACCTGAACTTCATAAGTCAACTTGGGAAGCAAAGGATGAATAAACATGCTAGCAAACACAGCAAGGGAATCAGCCAGCTGGTTCATTGTTCTAGGGATATAAGAAATATTGAAATCATTGAAAGGATCCCTGAGCTTCCATACCGCATCTCCATATTCTTTTAGCCTCTGATGCTTTGCCTGGAAAGCGTTGTTTACTTGTTGAATGATAATATCTGCATCCCCAAACACTTTGATACCTTTGATGCCCATTTCTTTAGAAGCATTTAAGCCCAATATCAAGGCTTCGTATTCTGCTATGTTGTTGGTGACCTGAAAATTTAGTTTGAAATATAAATGAATGACTTCCTTTGTGGGTGACACAAGGAATACACCTGCTCCTGCAGCTTCCTTAGAGCAATCTCCATCAAAGAACATATCCCAAATTGGTGGGCCCTCTTTCTCTGTGATTTGACAAACTGGTTTTCTAACCTACATAGAGGACAAATGGGATTCTTCAATCTGAAGAATACATGCTCCAAAATCAGTGTCAATAGAATAAATGGGGTGATTTGTGGGATTCCTTTCATCACTGGTGATGTAAGCCAACTGAGCCTCTCTGTACAATCTCCTATTTTGACCTCCGAAAACTGGAACAGTAGCATAGGAAAGGTCATTATGCAATGTTCCCCTTAATCTCTTGATCCAACCTCTAGATAACAACATGCCAAATTTGGGAGGCACGTCTGCTACCACAATATCCATCATCATGCTTTTCATGGGTAGCAGAGACAAGGTGATGGCTAAATATTTGATTAGTCCCAAACATTTTACTTTCTTAGAATCAAAAGAGAACAGGTCATGATAAGATTTGGTGATTTCAAGACCTAACTCATCCATGACAGCCTTGGGCATTAGATTATGACTAGCTCCTGTGTTTAGAAGGCAGTTGTGTAGGATTTGATCATGGGTACTTAAAGAGACATAAAATGATGGGGAGTTTTCATCACAATTTTCAACCATAGGACTGAGAACAACAACTGTTTTTTCATCTTGCAGATTGACATAATCAGTAGTGGCTTGGGTAGCTTTAGGTTCGAGGGCTTTGAAAATAATTCTTTTGAAAGCCTCATTCTTGATCAGTTCAATCAGAGGTATAGGTATTTTTAATTTCTGAATTTCCGCTTCAAAATCGAAGGGAGAAGAAATCTTGTCAAAGCCTCTTACCTCATGAGTTGGAGCTTTGAGCATGATTGGATCAACTGCTGGAATTTGCTACTTACTAACTTGTTGTTTTACAAGGACAACAACTTTCTGAACAGGAGCTTGCTTGGCAGTATTTGTCTTTGACCTCAGATTATACTTGTGCTGATCATCAGCCTGTAGAACAACTCCATCATCCCACTCTTGACTGATCTGGTCATTGAATAATGACTCTTCATAGGCAGCTAAGGTCAAGAAGGATGCACTGCCTTTGTCTTCCAAACAATGGATTTCGTCATCTTCTTCAAATTTCTCTTCTTCCATTACTGCATTCTGGAAAGGTGCCTTTACCTTTTGATCTTCATTGGTGTTTTTGTTTCTTTGCAAAATATGCAACTGCTCATTGTTTCTCTTGTATGGATTTGGGTTCCGAGGAGCAAAGGTATTAAGACCTCTTCCTCTTCCAGGCTGCTAATTCTCAATCTTCAATTTGGAGATTTCAGAGGTTAATGGCTCTATCATCTTAGTCATTTTATCAATCCTAGCATCTGAAGATGATGAGGATTCATCCTTTTGTTTTCTCCTATCAACTTTTCCATTAAGTTTTTCTGCAACCATAATATTTGATTCTACCTCCAATGCTACATCCTGCATGTCAGCCAAGGTAGCACATCTTTCCTCTCTCAACAGTAAACAAAAGTCAGCGTCAAAGGAATTTGCATAGGTGAGTTTTGCGGACGTAGTGGTAGGTTTCACCTCGGCTGGTATCTTATTGTACATACGGTTAAACCTTTTGTTGAAATCAGACAATGAATCACCACTTTCTCTCTTTAAATTCACAAATTTTGTATGGTAGTAGAGTAGATCTTTCTTATCTCCCCAATGCTTGAGGAAAGCATTATATAAAGCCTCAATGTCTGCTATAGACCTTGGGGTCAATTCTTTGAACCATTTCCTAGCCTCTCCATCTAGGCTTTGAACAAAAACTCTCACCCATACATCAGCTTCACTAATATCCAAATTTTCAGCATAGCTATAAAATAATTCAAGATGTTCTTCAGCTGTAATCCCCTCTATCCCTGTAAACTTAGGCATGTAATTTTGATATTCTCCAATAGGCATTGCACTCAAAGGAGTGGGCAATACTAATGGTCCATACCTAGCAGCTATGATTCTTCTTATCGTGGTAGGTGCTTGTGGTGTTTCCATGGTTGTGGTAGATATGAAAGTACTAGAAGCTTGAACAACCAAGGGTTGAGGGAGGAGCTAATATGACTAAGGGAGTATGATGGATAGGAGGGGAATATTTCTTTGGACTTACAATGAAAGAAGAATCTAAAGGGTAAGAAGCTCTAAAAAAACCAGATAATAACTTTGCAAGGCTTTCTTCTCCTTTTGATGACAATTCTTGTATAGCAAGCTCAACAGCAAGAAGATTGCTATGAATGTAAGCTAAGTGGCATTCAGTTTCAGACTGAGATGATTCTGAACTTGAAGCTCCTTTCTATAATGCTTTTCCTTCTCTGATGATCTTTTCAAGATCAGGTACTGTGTCAGTTGGTCGCTTCGGAGGATTTCGCTGAGTATGCCTCCTACACTGAGCCATAATTACCCAATAGAGTTGCCAACATATTTGTCCCCCAGTGGATTCACTAGATAGATGATTAGAACCGAGATGGTATCCAGACTTTTTCTATCATCAAAGTTGGGTCTTTGTCATCTCCCAGGGAAGTTGAGCTTCAATCGTCGTTCCCCAGCAGCAGTGCCAATTATGTTAGCACTCGAGGAAACTCTTCTAGGTTGTAGTTTGAAGATGCCTGGTAACATATAAATATCCCTCAATGGTTCTCTCAATTATGGGATCAAGTCAGATGACTGAATCAAATCTTATTCACTCAAGACATACATAAACACTCTTAGATTGACAAGGCTTTTGACTACTACTGTTAAGAGGGTTTATAAATAAGTGGATGTATGAAGAATCCTTACTGTATCATCAGATTCATACATTAACATATATGAATGGCCAATTACAAAAGGTAAATGAAACTTGCAATTCTAATTCATCAATGCAAAGTTAAGGTGACAGTTATCTGGCATTAGACAAATAGGAATAACATGAATAACATATTGAGGTGCAAGCAGAGAACAGATAAGAAGATGTAAATCTAAATAGATAATACCAAAAGAAGCTTGTATTACTAATATGAAAATGAGAAGCTTGAGATTACGAAGTATGAAAAGTCTCTAAAGTTGAACCCCTTCTCATCTCTAGAGTTCTAGGCTTTATAGCGATTACATCAAAGTCAAGATCCTATAAAAATGGATCTGAAACACCTAAAATAGAAAAGTTAAAACAGATAGGAATAGATCTTATTTAACTGGTCAATTATTGTACAAATGGTCTTCATAATCTTCAACAGCTACATATTTCTCAATATCTAATGGATGAGGTCGAAATCCTCCCAAATCCCGAAGATAGCAATAAGTTACAAACAATTTCTGAAACTATCTGCCACAAAAATGGGGCCAGACTGTTGAAAAACTGGGGCTCAGAGATGGATTCAATTCTCCACATCTGTGACACCCCTGTATAAACCCAAAGAAGTTATTGTTCTTTGAAAAGTTAGGCACAAAATCCTCCGACCGTTTCTCAAAATGATCCTCCAATCGCTCAGAATCATCATTTGAAAATGGTGACTCAACACAGTAGAAACGCCACATTTCTGAAAACGCTACCACATCTTGAGGGGGACCTTTTACTACTTTCCCAAGCTCTAAATGCAGCTATGAAAGTATCATTATATATCTTAGGATGTCTAGTTTTCAATTGACTATTTCAGCGTGTAAAACGACCTCTCCATGGCTGAGAAAATTGAGTTTTCCCAAAGCAGTTTATCATTTGAAAAACTTGCGATTTTGATAGCTAAGAGGTCTACTGAGAATGCGGGTTAGCTATCGAAAGTTGATTTTTCAAAAATGAGCTGACTAGAAAGTTTATTAACATGATTACAAGCTTAAGACTCAATGAAATGAGTCTAAAAATTAAATAAAACTATTTCCTAAAAAGACCTTCTATCACCTAATGAAATAAAATTGACAATTTTATTTCAGGAGATAACAGGAACTAGATCCACTAATTAATGGATTTTGGAGGGGAAAGCTTCATCCTTTCATGGGGAATTTCTCCTAATCATTTTGTATAAGCGCCAAGTCTAATTTTCCTCTAGGGGTTGATTTTTCTTAGTCTTCTTGTGGAGAGAACTTGTATTTTTGCAGCTCCACTTTCATTTCTTGCAGGGATGTAATTGTATTGATGAAAATAATGAAGATTGGTGCCATGTTTAGCTTCTAAATCTTGGTCTCCTTCATAGGACTCTGAGTTTCCTTGGGCTTGGTCATCCTAGGAGCCTCAAAGCCCTTTTATATCATTTACTTTTCTTATTTTCACTTCTTATTCACATGCATCTCTTGTTCTTGTCTTTTATCTATTTCTACATTTAATATTAATGATTTCTTGTTGTCGGATTTGGTTAAATAGTTGAAGTGAGTTATTTTGCAGGGTCAAAAGCATAATTTTATCATTGGAACAACTTTGGAAGGTCATAGCAGTCACTGAACTACTTAGATTAGTTTGCTTATTCCCAAATATAGATTTCTGGAAGTCCCTTGTGGCAAATAAAAATAATTTTCTGCTATTTTTAAGAGCATGCTAATGAGATTCAACTAAATTGATTCCACTTGCATTAGATCACAAACACATTCTAGTTAATAAAAAAAATTACCTCATTAAATTTTCACTTGATTAGGTTAGGAATTTGATAGATTTAGTAGCTCACTAGTTCTCAAATTTCTAAATTTTAGACTAGTAATTTTCTGCTATTTTTTGGCATGGGTTAACAGAAGTCTTTTTGAGTTATTCCACTTGGAATGGATACTTAAGACATCCTTGTCAATAACGAAATTTGTCCCATACAATTTGGATTTTATTTGCTTGTTCATTCGATGAATTATAACTTCCTGTAGTAAATCAATAACATCCTGTAGTTTCCTGTAGTTTTCTTCCAGCATGTATATATTTGCCCAGATTTGCTCAAAAAGGTTGGTTTTGGTCCCTTAGGTTTGAATCATGACCCCTAGGCTCTAAATCAATGGTTGAGTAAAAATAAGCACCAATTAGGACATGCCTTTTTTACAATGTAGAATAGGCCTATTTATTTGAATTCGTGTTCTTAGGATTTCAATTAAAATTTGTTGTTCTTGCTTAGGATGAATTTCTTTTCCAAACTAAAATTTCCATTTATGAAATTAGTTTAGGATTTGATTTCCTTACATTCAATACAGTACATCATGACATCAAAGGAAGGACACATTGTATGCTGCATATATAATGTCTATGCCTCTTAAGTTTGTATGAACCCCAGGTTGATAATTAAAGTTGGTAGCTTTGGGAGTTGCAACATTCTTGTTACAATACTAAGGCTCATCACAAATCAGACCTATCACACAACACTCAGCTCTTTTTATTCTTTATGCACACTATTCATGTGCACTACACCAATGCAACTCCTCCTCCACGAAACACACCATGCAATTCTTCCTTCACGCAAACCAACAACAACTCATTATCACACTCAAGGCTTGCAATAAACATGCAAGCACAGTCTCCCGCATTTATCACTAGTTGACTAGTGATAAACACCAACACTCGGCCACAATCTTCATCCGCTTCACCTCCTACAACAATACTATGCACCAAATATCAAATACGGAGGGCTAACACAACACATGAGTGGCTCAACTTTACCTCCACATGCAGGATGCATTTCAACTCTAAAACTCTTCTTATTTGTCCCTCAACATTCACATTATGGTTGTAAATAAACTCACGAACTAGGCTGGAGGTTAAAATGCAGAGAAACACATATAGTTAGCATTTTCCAGCCCCTAATGATCCAACACTCAAACCCTTTTGACACTTCAAGTAATTTAGTACTCTCTAGTCGGCTCGACACATGCCAAAGAATAGTTATGGTAGTTGATTCAACAAATTCGACACCTAGAATGAGGAATCATGTAAGTCACGCTAGGCTTCCTGTCGCATTTATCTTTTATGGTTTTCATGCTCCTTAACACACAACAAGAGATATGTGCCACCTCCACACAATGGCACACCGCAACTTCATACAGCTTATGCAAATCACTTCATTCCATGCCACACAAGCTTCACATTCCAAGCCACACAAACTTCACATTCCAAGCCACACAAACTTCACGAATCCACTTGTGTCCAAAATGGGCGTAACAATCCGCTTAACTTCACAACAATGATAGCAGACACAACTATTCGCTTGACTCCGCAACAGTCACAATAGTTTTCTCAGCTCCACACCACTTTCTTGATGTCCGTGCCTCTCTCACCCCACCAATCTGCTAAGAGATGACTAAAGCGATAGTCTTTGACAGCACCACAAGTAGCCTCTACAGAACCTCCACACAATTCTCAACGCATACCATACCAGTCCTCGCTTAGTGCACCACATAAGCTATCCCGCAAAGTGATGTTTCCCTAGAGTCATCACAGCCAGCATTCTTTGATACTTCAAGCACCAAAACGACCGCTTTGCACCAGTCTTCCACAATCAGAATACGGTTCGCTTCAATGGGATCTCCAAACAACAAGCTCTCCAAAACTTATCACACAAGTTTTTTTACAGTGCTTCATAGTATTATCTCCACTCCACACACACGGTAGCTGCAACAGTCACAGGTCTAGACAATTGTTTTCCTCTTCCAAACACAACAAAGCAACTTTGTAGTAGTCGGTCACTTTACACAAATTTGTGCGCTAAGTTGTTTCCAAAAGTCGTCGCCAATCCTTGTAAGGTATGGATTCCAACAGTGCTCAAACAACGATCAACATGTATGCAACAACACTTTAACGCCTAGCAGGGATCCTCATCTTAGTTTTCAGGCTTCACGGATTCACAAGAGCAGCACTTTCTCCAACACGACGACAATGCTCAATACATATGGATCAACGCCTTCTTAGCACACCACTTTATAATCTCAACCTCTCCTCACAGCTCACCTTCGCTTTGATACCAAGTTAATAAAAGAAGAACAAATATGAAAAGGCATGTGCACCTCTCAGGTGAGACCAACTCAACCTAGACAGTGTTTTCACCCAACACCATGTCCCATAAGAAAGAAAGCTCATACATATACAAGGTTACAAATCTGTCTAGGAGTTTGAACAACTTCCTCATAAATAGGATCTAGAACTAAATAAGACCCATAATCTCAACAAGACACAACAAACCCCTAATAATGATATCATCTAAAATAGTTTGCATTTCTCCATTATTCCAAGTTTGTGGACTGGTTTAATGGAAGAGATGACTTAAGGATCCTCCATTTAGAATTGTGGCAAAGTAAAATTCATCAGCTACAAGAGCATCATGATGATGTGAAAATTCTTCATACATATAGGGAAAATAATGCCTTGGCAAATATGTTATCCCAAGTAAGCTATGCTATTAGATGTTGGGTTAGTTTCCATCTAAGAGATTTATAATGGTAATGTGTTTTCTATTTTGTCATGTTCGAATAGGATTTAACTAAGTTTCAAGATATGTTTAAGGTCCAAGGTATATCTAGGATTTGTTCTCGACCCAATTTTTAAGTTATCAAGTTGCTATGCAGCCAAGGGATTATACTTTTTGATTTCTTATGAAATATCAAAAATGTTTTTTTTATTCTTTAAAAAAATGTTTTTTACAATGTTAATTTAAATAAATAAAATATTTTGTAAAATGTAGTATGTAATTAGAAGGGATTTTTGTCTTTTTTTATTGAGATCAAGTTATACAATTTTTGGTATGATAATGAATTATAGTTGTTTAAATGTATTTTTGAATTCATAAATAAATTTAACACTTTAAAAAACTATTTTTTTCACAGTGGGAAAACTTATGATAACTCTCTTGTCAAACAAGCAGTGAGGACAACCAACTTATCATAATTCGCTTGTCAAACAAGCAATGAGGACAACCAACTTATCATAACTCGCTTGTCAAACAAGCAGTGAGGACAACCATCTGTGGATACTATCTGCGAATGCATGCCGACTCATCGTCGTTATTCAATGAAAATCACGCCTCCTGGAATAACCCACTGGTGGTCCGTAAGGAGACAGGCTTTCTCTCCTGCCAGATACCTTCGGGTCTTAGGTTGTTAACATGTTTCCTTAAGTCCAAAGAAGACAGACTCCTAGTCAAATAAAAGCAATTTTAAGACACACTCCAAACCCTATCCTTTAAAAAATTTATTCATAAAACATTTTCAAATATTTCTTTTAATTTAAGTTTATAAAAATTGATTTTAACTTTTAAAAATTATAAAAAAATAGTTATTACATAAATAGAAAATTTAACCAAAATCTTAAATTTTAAAAATTTATTTTAATATTAAAATTTATGTGTAATCTATTATAAACATGAGATAAACGGATTTTTTGATAAGATGGCTATCTAAAAGTTATTTAAATGCCTCCGAAAGTTATAATAAACACCCAAAGGAACAGATTTTATGAGCTCGAATGTAAACGGTAGGAATAAATAAGTCAACTAGTTAAGTACCTGCAATTTAATGGTTTTATTCTATTTTGAAAAATATTGTTTAAGTGAAGTTTTGTTATTATGTTCTATTTTGATATATTTATAATTTTTATAAATGGTAAGTTTAGTTTAAAAAATGTTTTTGTTTGATTAAGAGTTTGTTTTTTGAAATGTAAAAAAACATGTTAACAGCTTAAGATTTAGAGGTATCTCACAGAAGTGAAAATGTATTTCCTTACGGATTACTAGCTGATTATTCCAAATGACATTAGCATTAATTCACAAATAACAGCCAAAACTAACTCTCTTCATTACAAATTTGACAACTAAATTATAATAAATTTTCTAGCTCGATAAAAAAACCCCATTACAGATATAAATTTTCAATTAACCATTCTGGAACATATTTTCAATCGTTTCTTCTAATCATATTCTGCAAATTAATGTATCTCCGATGTTAATAGAATCAACTTGATTTGTACTCCACATTAAAAGATTCCAAGCAAGCAAGGGACAGTCTAATGAGAATTCGTCACCAAGGGTTAGGATTGGGTGTTAACATGGTCTTTTACATAAAGGTCGATGCTCAATCACGATGGCTAAAGGTTTATGAAAGGAAACTTATGAAAAAACAATAATTTATTGTTTTGAATATCAGATTTAAAATTATTTTGAAGATTATGTTAATAAAATTTAGAAAATATATTGAATATTTAATTTAGTTTGATAATATTTTTTATAATTTTATATTAGTAATATGGTGTATATATTTTTATTAATGAAATATTCTAATGTATAAATGATTAAATTTTAAAAATAAATTTCTATAATTATATGAAATAATTTGTATTTTAAGTATAATTAGTATTTAAAATTAATAATAAAATTGATAAAGTTTTGTTTAAAGGAGTTAAATTTAATGATGAAAAGTTAGTTTTTCACTATTAGATAAGGTTTAATTTTTATAAGGATTTAATTTGAATTTATAGGATAAACATGGAGTTAGTGGTTGAATGTTCGATTGCACTTAAAAATATTATACTATAAAGTCTTGTGACTTTTCTCACTTGGTTTTGATTTAGTTCTTCTATGTAACATGTTGAGCTCCTAATGAATAGGGATATTTTTCATATGAAATATAAAATTATTTTAAAGTAGTTAATCATGAAGTGTGCATTTTTTTCTTTGAAGAATAAAATTTTGAAATTACGAAATTTGAATGTTAAGATACATGTTGAGACTTCAACAAAATTTAGTAATTTTTTATTTTTTATTTGTAGATTTTAATTTTTAATCATGTCTTTATTGTAAGATAAAGAACCTTTTATTAATAACAAATGAAAGATTACAATCAAAGTTGTCCTTCTATTATTGTGGTTTGCCACTAGGGAAATCAGATTAACGACAAAAAGGAAGGATTTTAGTTTTAAAAATATACAAAAATTGAATGTAGGCACAACCAATGCCTTGTTTGGCTAATACTACATAGCATTTCTAGTCAATAAAACTACTTGGAATAAAAACTGAGATGCTATATACATAATTTGGAACTGCTAACATTATTTACTAAAAAATCTATGCTACAAAAAGGAAACCAACTACACATCCAAAAACCAAGAACATGTTGAATCGGTCTAAGAAGAAGTAGAGACATCAATAGGGTCTATCGTTTTTTGGGGGCTTTATAACAAGCCAAGATGGCTTCTATGTGAGTCAATAGAAGGGCCATGTCTAGGTGCTTAGATTGTATATTATCCATTTGTAGAATAATTTCTCTCTTGCCTTCATTCCTCTCAGGAAGAACCTAGCCAAGGACAACCTCACTATCCTAATATAGTTCAATGGTGTAGAGATATTGGTTTTTTCGGCCAATGGTGTGGCCAGTATCTGGAGTCTAGTTAGCTAAAGAGGTCGGAATATTCGCATTCGTGAATTCACCTTTTTCAGTTAGGACTTCATGAGTAGCTTGTTGAATTTCTTCTTGAATTTATCAAGGATGGAAGCATCAGGAAGCAGTATGGGATTGGGAATGAGCACAAGAGTTTCCCTCTACATGGATTAATGAGCCCCTCCTACCATGGGCATGCTAACAAGGCATGGCAAGGGAACCAACGAAGGAGACTTCACAAAGGCGAGAGTGCACAAACATGGATATCAATGACAAAAAGAGCAGAAAAATAAAAGAAGAGTGAAAAGGATCTAAAGATCAATATACATGATTTTGTGGAGGCCAAGGGAGAATTGAAGCTATAGATAGAGTTGAGGAAAACCCCCTTCCTATGTAAACAAAAACACTAAACCCCCAAATGAAATAGACCAAAGAACTTATTGAACGAAATTCAAGTTAAAATATATACCACAAGCATGCAGAGAAATCCAACCACCACATTTGGAAATAAAATAGTCATAGATTGAATTGATTGATATTTGAGTCAAGCACTTGAGAATAGAGCCTTCGTGTGGAGCCTGTGAGGCTTGCTTGCCCACTCTCGACCAATTAAAATGCCCACAATAAGGAAGGAACCATAAACGAGATTTATAACAAATGGGGAGGCCAAGTTAGGGGTACCTAGTCATTCCCCCAATGTACAATTGGAAATGGTTGTAAAGGGAAGGGAAATACTCACTCTAGCAGCTAAATTGAGATGGAAAAATCTCAATAACACATAGTTCAAGTTGCGGAATGCCATATATTGTGAAATTTGAGTAGCCATAATAACTCCCTCTCTCAAGAACGTTATGATCACTACCACCTTATGCCATGGAGATGTGAGGTGGTGTAATGGAGAAGTGAAAGGGGATATCATGTTAAGGGCAGTTGGGGGTGGGTGGTGCCCACACCTCCCTCATCTATTGAGTGTGGTGACAACAGAAGTACCACCTCCCTCCATGGCTACAATATTTATCACCCCATACAAGGATATTTCTAATCATGTAAAGAAATCCAACCACAACATCAAAATATACATCACGAGCATGTAGAGAAAGCCAACTATTGCATTTGGAAATAAAATTGTGATATCCCTTGGCTTATGTTTGTAATTAAATGTGCATAAGTTTATTTTTTGTTAAGTATTATACATTAAAAGACATATGAACATTTTAATTATCAATAATTTATTATTGATGATAGTTGGTTGTAAAGTTGCACTTATCTGTTATTTTTTAAATAAAGAAAAATTTGTGAAATTAACAGTTAAGTACAAATGGTTGAAAGAGAAAAAGGTTGTATTTTAATTTTGGAAAGTTATGATTATCTATTAATAAGTCTGAGGCAAATAATCTGAGTGGTTAGAATTAATTGAGAAGTTATGATATTGACCAATTAAATGTATCCTAGAAGACAGGGAGTTGTCCTCAAGAGTGGGAAATAGGAGCTCATTAATGAGCAGGTAACTACCTGCCACTTGTTGGTGAGGTGGAGGAAGTTATTAACCACCAAAAGAGTGGTAGATGGACAACATCAGTTGTTTTAACTTATTTTTGTCTCATTATAATGAGATTGGAAATGGAGAGATTGAAGAGAAGCAAGAAGTAAAAAATAAAAGAGGAATTATAGACCTAGTTTTCTCGGGGAGACAAGCAGAGTATTGTGTCAAGGTTGGGAGGATCCAAGTACTTGACTCTTAATTTTCTAGAAATATTGTGCAAGTCAGTATCTATAACTTCTAAATTTTTGTTCTACAGAGGACGAGAATATATAGTAAGTTAAAGTCTGAATTTTACTTCATGTTAGAACAAAAGAAAAGAAGGAACCATTATTTTATATTGTACTTCTATTATTTAATATGCTTAGTTGTAGTTAATTGGAAAGAAACATGATATGTGTGTGTGTGTGTGTGTGTGTGTGTGTGTGTGTGTTATTTTTTCTAAACTCACTTTAACTTTTCATTTTATATTTTGAATTTTGTGTGATGTTGTCATTTATGCAACCCGAGAGTCTACGCAACTTCAGTTAAGTAAAACAATGTATATCCAGTTAACTAACTTTTCATATGTTCCATAAATTGTTTATCCTTAACCAATTCATCATTCTTTCATTATTCATTTATTAACTAGAAACCATGAGCAATAAAGAGAAGATAAATCATCAACACACAAGAAACATATCAACACATATGATCACCAGGATTTTAGGTGGAAACTGAATGTGGGAGAAAACCACCGTTGTCGTCATCTTTATCTTCTTCTTTTATTATAAAGAAAACTTCATTATATCTTGCACTAGTGCAGACTCTTACCAACACACAGGCACCCACCTGCAAGAAGCTACAACTTCCACTTGTTCTCCAACACCCAACTCCTACCAGAAGGGAGCACCTACCCCCTGGAAAAATTTACCAGCTACCACTAGAAGGAAGCTCTGACTCCCTCACTGAAGGCTCAAACTCTCAGCACCTATTGTGGATTAAATTTCATAATATTTCAGACTAGATCCACCTAACTCAAAACATCAAAACCAATAGGCCACCTTTCATCAAACTTTCATACTGTACCCACAACCAACATTATGCACAATACCAAGTAACAATTCTGAAACCAAATATTGAATCAATTCATCCAATCACTGACCAAACAAAGATACCATACTGAATCACCATAACCAGATCATACCAATGCACAAACACTCATCAATATACCAAGTCATACATTGTTAGTCATCATAGAAACCAACTGTTGTCATTGAAAACCCTAATAAAACTTACTTCAAAATGTATATGCCACTTTTCTAAAGAGAGCCTGTGTATATACATGCTTCATCTGCATACAACCTGCATATAGATCTCAGATTATTGAATACTTAATCATTTAGCTAACAGAATCATTGTAACACTTGATCACCATTGAATCAATTATTGAACCATTCACAGATCATTGAACCATACCCAGTCACACTTTTGCATCATTAAATCTGATCAATATTTCAATTGACAACTTATTCAACTCAATCAACATTTTCAAACAGATATCAACATGATCAAGATAAAATCGATAGACGACAATAAATGGAATAGACATCATCATTTATCAACATCAAGAAACAACTCAAACCCTAGTTCATATATGCAACATCCATAGAACATACCAGCGTATGTACGTGACTATTGTGCATAACACCCGCATACAAATCTCATAATATATATGCAACTTAGCAAAAACAAATCCACGCATGTACGTGATTATCCTAACGCAAACATGTGTATAGATCTAAAACCTTTTGCTACAAACATAATTCACATTCCGGAAACTTCATTGTCATACATTCATATTAGAGCATCATTATCACCACAAATCTATCATTGTTAGCTTACAACCAAAAACAGATCAAGCAAGTATATTCATTATTCTTCACTACACTTTCAAATCTATCATATCTGAGCCATCTCCTTGCTCCTTGGTGCATAATTGTTCCAGATCATATCACACATGAATAAACCATTTACTTGCACACTTAACACCTTGATCTCCATCTCCTTATATAGTTTTACCTTTAGCCAATACCTTAGGTAAATCCCTTGGTAATGTCGTTAGTATTTGTTGACGAGATCAAATGAATGTTGTCACTTCAATTACTATGGGCCAATACCATGGTAATGACCCCTGGTATCCAAATTACCATGGTTCATATTATATACATGACTTTCACTTACAAGACCTACGTATGTACGCGACCCTTCTTCATAGAATTTGTGTATACTTTCTCAAACTTCACATTTATCATCAATTTGTAATATAAAAAACATTTCTCTGTCTATATCCTATGTAGCATCTATACTAAACTACATGAGTTCCACAATCATCAATGTTGACATTAAGTACATCTTTATTAAGCAGGTTGCCATCAAGGACAACACATTAGCCATAATGCCAACAATATCCCCCTTGGAACTTGATGGCAACCACTTTGGTGTTTGGTCACCATCTGAAAACATCTATAAACACACTTGCAAACACCAATTCTTCTCTCCAAACACTGAGCTTCTCCCCCTCTTTTAAATCAAAGGAAAATGGTTGAACCAGGCTAGGTGAAGTACTTCACTTGTAGTGCTCATCATTGTAAATATTATCTATTGAGAGAAATCATGAAATCTTCATACTAAGCATGATCCCCTTGATCATTTGTTGAACCTTCTGAATATATACAATAAAGTACAAGACTTTATGGCTCAACCAAATATGAACATTCCTATCACCAATGACTCTATGTTCCCATGATTACATCAATCGCCCAACATATTGGGTTTACACATTTGACCCGAAGTTTATATCAATGTCCAAAATAATGGGATTGCATATATAACATGACTTGATCCAAATAGCCCATACATGAATGAATGTTACAATTATTACAACATGGGTCTTTTCATGACCTTTACATCAAGAGACATATATGACACTTATAACCAAAAATAGAAACTTCAACAATGAGGTAGCAAGACCATGACAGTCATAAGAAACCACCATGCACCATATAGGAATCTACAACGAAAACATTTGATATCAACAACATAGATGTCATAGTGAACATCCTCATCATCAACATGTAAGGTAAGACAATGTATGCATAAATCTCTCCCATATCATCAACATGTTTTCAAGTATGCAATGTTTCTAGGCATCATCAATCAACTATAGCATAAGATTGTGCAATCAATCTCTGTCAGCAACACATCCCATTGACCTCATGTCATCAAGGTCAACATGCTCTCTCTACATATAGGAAGAGCCACAACCCTCAGGCAACATTACCAATCTCTTAAACTACAATGCCATATATGCATCAATAAACACGTGAGAAAACTAAGAGTACCTCCAGTATCATAAGCCGTCAACGAACATCATACATATCGTCCTTATCAATATAATAGAGAGAATAAAACATCATCAACAACTTCACCAAAATGTAACTCAGGTAGCATATAGGCATCATCTCTAACTTCTCCACATGCAACCCATGCATCATTGATAACCCATGTAATTATGACGACAACATATATGTCAATGAAAGATGCCAACAAACAGTGAGTAAATCATGATCTCATCATAAACATCATCATGCAATAAGAACTACTCAAGAAACCATAAAGCCTAAAATGAACTATTAGAAGTATAGCAGATGCTCCCCTTAAACCTATGCTAACTTCTCATCATCAACTCTAATCATATCAATCTCATCAACCAACAAATGTACCAAATAACCACTTCAGCAATAACAATATAAGATCAACTCATAACCTTATCATGAATCAAAAACTTTTCTAAGTAGCATAAGGGAAGTATTAACAATCTGCAACAAGTCAATATAGAACCACAAAGCCAATAAGAACTAATGGAAGATCCCCCTAAATCTATGCCACTGTTTATTCAACACAGAGAAACATACATGACTACTTAGATCAAAAACTGTGTATACATGCAACTGTCCTTCACAAGAACCATGTACAAAAAGTAAATTGTTGGTGTTTACAGTCACATATCCCCCTAAACCTCTACTCTGTGTTCTTGTTCAATGCTAATTCATCATATGAAATGTCAGCAATATACACATCATCAAAGGAATATCAAAACAAAATTGAGAACCATCACCAAGATACTCATGCATAAGTCTCCTTAAGACCATACACTACCGATCCCGTGGACTTGATAATCATCACCTGCTCTTCATGAGGTTATGTACCTCTCATTCACTTATGCAGTTACTACTTAAGAAAAATAGACTACAGTGGGGAGCATCTTCTTGTACTATCAATTTGAAGAAGAGGAACTATACCTCTTATTTTTGCCTGAATTCTTCTTTGCTAGCACATATAATTTGATTGGATTTGTGTATCCTCTTGCTATAACCTTTCCAGTTTCTTCTTATATAACTTTGCATTTAGTTGATGTAAATACAATTATATGTCCTTTGTCATCCATTTGACCTACACTTGGAATATTTTTATTTAGCCCTTGAACTAACAATGCATCAACTTCTTTTGCATACTTATCAAGTTTGGCTCTACCTTTTCCCAAAACTTTTGCTATAGCACTTTTTCCAAGAATAGTCTTATCATATTTACTTTTCTTGAGATACTCAAACTTGTCCTTATCTTCAAACATGTGATGAGAGAATTTGTTGTCTATCTACATTCCTATTCATCTTCAAATGAGCACAGAGCAAGGCCACACTTAATTTGTTCTTCTTCCTTTTGCTTAATATGAGAAGTGTTGGTGGGTTCATCTTTCTCCAGTATTTTGGTAACAATATTCTTATATGGTTGCTTTCCATGTTGATTTTGGAGATCCATTTACTTGTTCCTAAATTCTTTTTCTACATACCCAAACTTGTTACAAGTATAACATATTACATGACCAAAAAAGGGAGTAGAGGAATCATAGTATTTTGTTTTATATTCCTCCTATTGCAATAAATATCTTTGTGACCAAATATGTTGCAAGAAAAACAATATCCCTTAAAGAAACCTGAGTACCTGGGAGCTGATGATCTTCCTGTGAAGTGGCTATTTGCTTGAGATCAAAATAATCTGCTTCTGCAATTGGCTACAATATGTCCATAGTTATGACATATAGAACATTCAACGTCGTTGAATCGATTAATGTTTCTATTATTTGGAGTAAATGATTTCCTTTGAAAACTCATCTTCCTTGGGTGTTGTTCAGGTTGACTTCTTGTCTCTTTATCAAGAATTTCATATTTTTCATTGTTATCCTTCAAGTTCCTTGCACAATTATGTGAACTAGATTCTCCTTTTACAGTGTCATGGAAACCAAGACCATATCTAATAGAGGGAGACCTTTGATAAATAAGAACTTTATCCAAAATCTTTGTACCATCTCGAAATCTCAAATGCTTATCTTATTCTTCTAATTTTCCTTTTATAATGTTTACCTCAACCTCCAGTCTTTTGTATTGTTCTTCCTTTTCCAGACACTGCTTCCTCATTCCTTATTCAACCTTTATTCCTTCTTCCACTTGCTCTTTTAATTTAATAATCTCTTCCATCAACCCATTCTCTTGTTCTTCAAATAATTGAAGTAGCTCTTCTTTTCGATTGTTTGAATTTTCAAGATCTGGTCTTAGGGAGACGATCTCAACTTCAAGTCCTTCACAATATTGTTTAGATTCTAGTGCAACATTTACCAATTTAACATGATCCTTATTATCATATGCCTGTAACTTATTCTTAAGATTGTTAATCCTCTTCAAAGAAAAAACAAGTTTTCTTCTAAGATTAAGTGTTTTTTCTAACTTGTCTTCTTCTGAATCAGTAACTCCATCTAACATAACAAAGGTTGTTTTATTATCATACTCATCTTCTGAAACATGATTACCTGTTGGTTTTCCTAATGAACAATCTCCCTTTGTTTTTATTTCATGGATTTCTTGTAGATTATCCCACACTTCCTTTGCAGTTGCATAATGCATAACCTTCTCTAGTGTTGAATCAGGTATGTTTCCAAAGATTTCATTTAATGCCTGATTATTCTTTTGCAATTCTTCACCTGATGGGGGATTTTTAGTGCAACCATTACATACTAAGTGCCAAACATCAAATCCAAGGTCCATTAACTTAACCTTCATCTTTTCTTTCCATTCTTGATAGTTAGTATCATTAAGTACAAGCATACCTTTGTTGTCCATATTTACTGACTTGGCTTGATCTGCTGCAGATTCTTCCTGGCCTATGAATGCAGATACTGCGACAACATCAGATGCATCACTGTCATTGATTTCCTTATTTCACCTCTTCCTTTGTGTTTCCTTCTTCTTGTGTTTTGTTCCCATTGTCCCTGATCCACTCTCAAGTGGTTAAGCTTCTACTGGAGTGACTTTCTCTAAAAGTATTTGTTAGGAAAAATACGGGGGTTGGGAAGTGGGGGTGTGAATCAATATTTTTAACTCACTTTAACTTTTCATTTCATATTTTGAATTATGTATGAAACTATCATTTATTAAACCTACGTGTGTATGTGACTTCAATGAAGTAAAACAACGTATAAATAATTAACTAACTTTTCATATGTTCCATCAACTGTTTATCATTAACCAATGCATCATTCTTTCATTATTCATTTATTAAGCAGAAACCATGAGTAATAAAGAGAAGATAAATCATCAACACACAAGAAACATATTGTTGTTGGGAAAAGTATCCAATACGGAATGACCCTATCCCACTCTAAGGGTGATAGTACCTCAGCAACAACTGAATGCAAAGCTATTCAAGATTACTTCTTTATGAGATGAGAGAGAGAAGAGAAGGATGATCTACTAACCGTTATCTTGCGCTTAATAGTCGATCCAGTCTTCACTCCTTGCTGCTTGCTTCTAGCTCCTTGCTCTTTCACCGGCCCAGCTACACAAAGATCCTGTAAAAGCACAAGAAAAGGAAACTACAAGAAGCATACATCCATAATCGATTCAGGGATTAGCATAAATCAAATATACAAGCATCTATTCACCATAAAGACACATGCATATAGAAGAACCTCAAATACTTTATTAATGGAAGAAGTAAAGTTCTGAGAGAGTTACAACCATAATAGGCCCAATCCAGCAACACCTCCCAGCAGAAAGAAATCTCCTCTTCACCTCCTTCAAGCAATCACCCAATAGTTCTATACACAAACCAACAGCACTTCCTTACTTGCACAAAATTCCAGCCCCCCTAGACCTCATGAGAGAGCTCTATATATAGGGTTTTGGAGAAAGGATGAGTCATCTTGAGACTGGCATGAAGCTGACTAGTGTCCTCTCCCACTTTAGTTAATCTTCAGTTCTTGAGTCCACTTGGAGATTCTTGCTTCCACTTGGAGATCAAGACCCTCTTACTCATCACAAGGCGAATTCCTTGACCCAAGTGTCAGTTTGGAAGCTTCCTGGGCAGTTGACACCTTGCAGAATGACTGTGCCACTTGGCCAATCTCGCCCAGCGCAGGTAGCCTTCATTAGTTTTGACATTCAGCACAGGTACAGAGTGGAGCAGTTGACATTCAGCGCAGATGCTCAGTGGAGCAGCTGACATGATCCAGAAACTGCTTGTTTTTTAGTGTTTTCAGGTGGAGAACTGATTTTCAATGCTGTGGTTTGCTGACCTTGTTCCTCTAGGGGTAAGAACAACATGTTTAGGGACTTTGGATCCCTCAGATTATTGACATTTCATGCTCCATGCTGTTAGGCACAAAAATGTCTATAATAGTTGCCCCCTAAAGTATGAGGTCGTTTATCGGGTGAAATGCTTTATCAGGAGGATCCGAAGTTCATTCCATCGCTGAGAGGTGCCCTGTAATAAAATACAATGCAATACATTATTTTTCATTCTGCTTTCATGATCTAGCTGAGGCGGGCATTCCCATGCTCAGCTTTATAAATTCATTTTGGTACATATAACAGATGACCGTCTGATGATAAACTGATAATTCTCTGCTGAAATTATCATCCTTTGAGTAGGATGATCATCTGCTGCAATAATGTACATATCAAATGTCTTTATATTTCCTGAATATATATCGCAGCCCGGATGGATGAAACTAGATCCGGGGTCTTCAATCTCGTTCGATCTTCACTCTAAGTACAAGTCGATCCATGTGAGAATTGCGCTGAAGTCGAACATGGAAAGACATCGCTTGATTACCGGTCAATAATGTAAACCGTTAACAAGCGCGAGAGGAATCACCAATAATGACAATGACCCTCAAGGTACTGCAGTACAATTCACGTGGTGTGAATAAAGGACTTGGCGTCGAACACCACGCAAAATCTTCTGGTCGAAGGTCATTGATGTATACCTGTCGCCGGAAGTGAGAAACTTGCCATTGAGGCATGCAAGCTTCAAAGTACTGGGGGGTTTGTTCCTAGATCAACTTCTTGGATGATGAGCTGAAGTCGACAAGAAGTGATCCGTCAAAGGAGGGCCTTAATGAATCCCACATCAGTGACACGGAACGGAGCTAATGATTTTAGTGGAGGTGAAAACAATCTGTGAAAAATGACTCAGGGTGGCGATCATGGGTGGATGAAAGATGATGTATGGCAGTGGATGGGACACGATTGACTCTTTCTGAACACATCTCTTGAACATATAACGACACTGAAGTGATGGATCGGTAGCATTACCCCAAATGTGGATGGTTTGGCGAGTACCATGGTGATGAGACCGGTGAATGAAACAACCCAACCCGATGTGATACGGAGGACAAAGTGTCATGTTCAAGAGCGACTTGCTACCATTAAAGCTTTGAGGTTCTCCCAAATTTTCCCCAGTCATTTCTGACCAGTACCTCTTTATTTTTGTCAAGCTTGAGGAGGATAACATATGCTTGTTCTATAACCTACCCTTCGGGCAAGCCCATCGCTATGTTTTAACGAGCCTAGCGATAGGGAAACTCGTTCTCGTCTAAAGACAAGTTTGTCGCTATTTAATCATTTTAACGAGTCTAACGACAAGGAAAACTCAATCCTTTTCATTTTTAGAGAGTCTGAAAAGGTACATAAAGTTAACTCCAAAATTCCTTTTTCGTCATCTAATCCCTTAAGTCCGAAAAAGTATAAAACAATACAGAAGGGATGAGTTTTCGATAGTTTTAACGAGCCGAACAAAACAAGCGCTCGATCTTTTTGTGTAATAATCCCTCGGGTCCAAAAAGATTAAAATCTAGAGGAGGGATAGCTCTTCCGGTCCTTTTAACGAGCTGGAAGGCCAAAACTCGGCAAACTTTTCATGTTTTACGAGTCAGGAGAAAAGAGCTCAAAGAAGACTCGTCTTTTGAGGAACGAGTGATAAACAGGGATAGCAGCAGATTCTAGGTACAGGTTGGAATTTTCCAATCACGGCAGTGTCACAAGGATGGCTAAGTGAAATCACTCTTCGCAACTGTTCCTCAAAATGGGTAAACAATCATATGGGGGTGAACGATAGGCCAAATGGAATGGAGGTGGCAGGTGCAAAACACGACCAAGGCTTTTATGGCTAATAAATTTACGATCACAATGGTTATTTACCGGTACTGGGTTCATTTTTTAAAGAGCTTGAATGCGCCAAAACACTGCTCAAAAGCTTATGTTTATTTTTTAACGAGCATGAACTATGACGCTAAAACTGCTCGGATCTCGCTTTTCTATTTTTTAACGAGCATAAATTCCGCGGTAAAACTGCTCAATATACCAGTCATAAGATAAGAAATGTCTCTTGTGAGATAGCTATTTTTTATGGAGCTTTATCTCACGAAGCTATGCTCCTAATTTGGCAAATTTTGACCTTTGCCCCCCATCCTTTCTTTATGTGAGTTAGGAAACAATCAATGACCGCTCTTTGCTTACACTCCAAAAGGTTTGCATGCCCCCAGGTATAAGGTACAATTTCAAGGCTGCCCCTACTTATCCTTCAAAACATTTGTTTTGATGGGTGAGGCTTGCCTCTTTTAGGTTATCCAAAAAATGGTTTTATTTGCTGCCGCAAGTGAAACTCTTTTTCTGGCGATGTCTATCATTAGGCTACTCAAAGATGGTTACTATTTGTTGCAGCAAAGGAATCTCTTTCTTTGGAGGCTGCCCCTACTTATCCTTTAAAACATTAGTTTTAATGGGTGAGGCTTGCCTTTTACCCAAAGAGGGTTACAATTTGCTGCTGCAAAAGAATCCCTTTCTTTGGTAGCCTACCTGTTTAGACAAAGGTGAATGACCCTGTTCCGTCAAGCACGTAACTTTGACAAAAGAATCCTGTTCTAGAACAACCCCTCTTCCATCCACGGATGGGGTACGGACTAGTCATATTCTCCCGCGGAAATTCTATCTTATACCCAAGGTTTTCTCTGCCCGAAGCAGACCAGGATGCATGCCCCCTGGGTTCCAGCCCGATCTTTCCGAATCACTCGCACTCATCGGGAAGGAGGACTGGGGGTGGAGACATTTCTTGAGTAAATAGACCATTGAGGGTTGGTATTTGACTATTTGCGATGCGTGATCCCGGAAATGAAAGTTGGTCTACGAGCTTGACCATTCTTCCCTCGTGTGGAAAACACATTACTCTAAAGAGTGAGGAGACTATAGCTCCCATGCAATATATATAGTCTCGTCCAAGGAGTAGGTTATAATCCAAGGGTCCTTGAACGACCATCACGTTCATTTGAACGGTCTTCCCTTTCAATGTAACAGGCACATTGGGGAGAATCCCTAATGGTCGACTGGTTCCTTTATCAAAACCCGAGAGATTTCTTATCTCAGGCAAAAGCTCTGGGGAACCCAGTGCTTCCCAAGCAATAGAGGAAAGGATACTCACAGATGCCCCTTCATCAATGATAGTTCCAGCCATTATCATTCTATAAATTTGGACTATAATTCTGAATGGTATACTGGCTGGTAACCGGGGTCTGCCTAGTTGGTTCCAATCAAAGGACACAACCAGGTTGCTTGGTGGTGGGACCGAATACACGGCCGGATACGATCCTGACGATGTTCCTTCCTGCGATAAAGGAATGGGCGCATTGCCCTGATGCTCATCAGAATCTGTGTTGATGAAAAGAATCTGGATGGTGTCATCCTTATTCTCTTCAATGAGGGTGTCATTTGAAGATGAATCTTTAGTGACGGTGTCATTTGAGGATGAAACCTCTGAAGGAAGAACCGGGTCAACTGCCGTATCGACCTTTAGACTTTCGTCTGGTCTGGATTTAGTAGGTTCATTTTCAATGACTGACGCTTCAGCTGACCACTTGAGCGGGCCAGCTGTATTTTCAACCAACGAAGGACTTAGCACAAGTTTTTTGTATCCAGGAGGAAGTATTACCGGTGAAACCGGGCGATCTTCCAAAACTATCTTCGCTTCGTCTAAGAAGGGACAACGGTGGATGGCGTGACCGCCTTCGCACAGTCTGCAGGGGGATCTTGCTCCCCCTCTTCGTCTTGAACCTTCACTTTCGCTGGTTGACGGTAAGCAATCAACATGGCTATCAGAGGTTGATGCTCCCGAATTGTGCAAACGAGGTGACCAGTCCCTTAGTATCCGGGGAATACAGGGACAATCTCTATGGAAGTGGTCTCCTCTACATATGACACATGGCGATTTAGGCCCGGTCTGTGCTGTGTGTGGGTTTTTGTCAGATGTCTTTTGCTTGCCCCCAGTCGCCTTAGGCTCCTTCTTCTTCTTTTTTTTCTTCTTCTTTTCCTTCTTCTCTATGGGAGCTTGGTTTTTGCCAGCCCCACCTTGCGAAGATGGAGGATTAGAGGAAGAGTTATAAGAAGTGGAAGGCTGGTGGGCAGCTCTAGACTGATCTAACAGTTGACTCGACTGTTTAGGAACCATGGTGGTCTGAACTACATTAGTTGAGAACAGCCAAATAGGCAGGCCAATTGTCAGTCCTGGAAGCAACAATGTGGCCATGTGGGGCGCACCAACTTCTCCCCAAGAAGAGAATGGACTAGGATTTCCATCATGTGGAGTTCCTTGGTTGGGGCGTTCCATGTTCTCAACTTAAGATCAACGCGGGAATAGGAGGTGATTATGTTCCGTTTAAAATAAATTTTGTAACGACGCTTAGACACAACTTGCTTTTTCACTTTTTAAGAGTCGAGAAAAAGCTAAAGATGACTCTAGTCTCCTTCGATGTTTTAACGAGCCCGAAGTGACAAATGCTCGGATGGACTTTTTCAGTTATAGAGTTTGAAAAAGGCCAAAAGAAACTGCTCTGGAGTTCTAGGCAGAGGGTGTGCCAAACTTTTCGCAAAACCACAGAATACGTTTTACGGTACGGGTGGTCGATCTTCGTGAATGCTGTGTTCACTGCATTGCGATCAGTAGGGCGGCTGACACGGTTTCCTATGGATAAAGGCTTTGATCCTATAGGGGTCTCCCAATATATACGCGACGGTACGTGGGAGCACAAGTTCGTATTGATACTTATCGCTTCACCGTAGAGGAATCACCCAACCACTCAACGCTAAGATATCATGTTTAACGACGCCGGAACACGTCTCTAGCTTAGACCTCTAGATGTTTGCGTTATGTTTCAATGCGTTGTTATGTAAATTCAATTTATTTTAAGGTTGATCTTGTTTAGCAGTTTGCCTTTATGGATCACCACGAGATGTATGATAACACTCCTAAATGCAGTCTAAGATGATAAGCAAGCTTTTCAATCTTTCAACTTTGAAAACCTTAACTACTGAGGGAAAAGAAAGATAACACCTTTTCACACAGATCATAGAGCACACACTAATGCACTTTTTCCTAAATCGACATGCAAACTGTCATAATGCACATGCACAATGCAAGTGTTTCTTTTCTCTTTCTTAATGTTGGTGAAATGCAAAAAGAAAGTTGTTGTATAATTTCAAATTCAATTTCAAGTGAAAGCAAACAAGCTTGTCCAAAATCAAAAGACACCTTAAGATTTACTTGTTTCGACACTAGAAATATATAAATTCAAACCATATGACGAAAGCAAAAGCTCAATCAGCTATGAACAGCAAATAAACTAACTCTTAAGATCAAAACGACACTTTATCACAGGTCTAGATCTAAGAGGCCACAGCAAGACTAGTTCACTTTCGTTATGGGAAACTGTAAATGTACAAGAAATACACAAAGAACAAACACAGTTTCTTTATACAACCGAGGCGGAATAGTGACAAGGAAAGTTGGTTTTCGATAGGCCTACTGACTGGTAACAAACAGCAAAAACAAGAGTGAAAACAAGGCAAGACACAGCAGGAAACCCCAGCAGCACAAGGCAGGACTGGTCCAGCGCAGGTGGAACACTGCCTGTTTGACCTTCAGCGCAGGTAGCCCCTTCGGGAACTGCGCTGAAATGCAAACAGCCTTTGTACAGCCTGCACTAAAGAACGAGACTTTCGTCCCTCTTGGTTTCCGGGTCACAGATTGCTCAAAAATTCACAGTTTTTGCTCAAATCAGAAGCTATCAGTCAAGGACACACTAAGGAATGACAAGGAGGATGAAAAGCTATCACTAAGAGCTTATTAGAGTCCTTGTGGATCAGCTCTTCAAATTATAAACTTGCCCAGTACATGAGCTAGAGTAGCTGCCCTCTACTTTGTATTCGAAAGATTCAAACACAGTTCGATTCGGTACTCCCTTTGTTTATAAAATGAATAGCAAAAAACACAAGTAACCAACAAGATACGATCCCCAGTGGAGTCGCCAATTTGTTGTTGGGAAAAGTATCCAATACGGAATGACCCTATCCCACTCTAAGGGTGATAGTACCTCAGCAACAACTGAATGCAAAGCTATTCAAGATTACTTCTTTATGAGATGAGAGAGAGAAGAGAAGGATGATCTACTAACCGTTATCTTGCGCTTAATAGTCGATCCAGTCTTCACTCCTTGCTGCTTGCTCCTAGCTCCTTGCTCTTTCACCGGCCCAGCTACACAAAGATCCTATAAAAGCACAAGAAAAGGAAACTACAAGAAGCTTACATCCATAATCGATTCAGGGATTAGCATAAATCAAATATACAAGCATCTATTCACCATAAAGACACATGCATATAGAAGAACCTCAAATACTTTATTAATGGAAGAAGTAAAGTTCTGAGAGAGTTACAACCATAATAGGCCCAATCCAGCAACACCTCCCAGCAGAAAGAAATCTCCTCTTCACCTCCTTCAAGCAATCACCCAATAGTTCTATACACAAACCAACAGCACTTCCTTACTTGCACAAAATTCCAGCCCCCCTAGACCTCATGAGAGAGCTCTATATATAGGGTTTTGGAGAAAGGATGAGTCATCTTGAGACTGGCATGAAGCTGACTAGTGTCCTCTCCCACTTTAGTTAATCTTCAGTTCTTGAGTCCACTTGGAGATTCTTGCTTCCACTTGGAGATCAAGACCCTCTTACTCATCACAAGGCGAATTCCTTGACCCAAGTGTCAGTTTGGAAGCTTCCTGGGCAGTTGACACCTTGCAGAATGACTGTGCCACTTGGCCAATCTCGCCCAGCGCAGGTAGCCTTCATTAGTTTTGACATTCAGCGCAGGTACAGAGTGGAGCAATTGACATTCAGCGCAGATGCTCAGTGGAGCAGCTGACATGATCCAGAAACTGCTTGTTTTTTAGTGTTTTCAGGTGGAGAACTGATTTTCAGTGCTGTGGTTTGCTGACCTTGTTCCTCTAGGGGTAAGAACAACATGTTTAGGGACTTTGGATCCCTCAGATTATTGAAATTTCATGCTCCATGCTGTTAGGCACAAAAATGTCTATAACACATATCAACACACATGAACACCACATTTAGGTGGAAACTCAATGTGGGAGAAATTCATTGTTGTCATCGTCTTTTTCTTCTTCTTTTATTATAAATAAAACTTCATTACATATTGTACTATTGCAGACTCTTACCATCATTCAGGCACCCACTTGTAGGAGGCTACATCCTCCACTTGTTCTCCAGCACCCATTGGAAGGGAGCTACAACACCTTGATCTCGTTTACCAGCTCCTATCGAAAGGCAACACCTACCCCCTAAAAACATTTACTAGCTACCACTGGAAGGAAGCTTTGAATCCCTTACTAAAGGCTCCAACCCTCAGCACCTCTTGTGGACCACGTTTCATGATATTTCATATTGGATCGACCAAACTCAAAACATCAAAACCCATAGGCCACCTTTCATCAAATTTTCATACTGGACCCACACCCAACATTATGCTCAATACCAAGAAACAACTCTAAAACCAAATACTGAATCAATTCATCCAATCATTGAACAAACCAAGATACCATACTAAATCAAAGAATATTAAATCAATATTAAATCACCATAACCAGATCATACCAATACACAACCATTCATCAATATACCAAGCCATACATTGTTAGTCATCACAGAAACCAAGTGTTGTCACTAAACCCTGATCAAATTTACTTTAAAATGTATACACCATTGTTCTTAAGATAACCTATGTATTAATGGGCTTCCTCTGCATATAACCTACATATAGATCTCAGATTACTAAACACTAAATCATTTAGCTAACTAAATCACTGTAACACTAGATCAACCATTAAATCAAGTACTGAACCATTCACATATCATTGAACCATACCCAAGCAAACTTCTGCATCATTAAAGTTGATCAATATTTCAATTGAAAACTAAGTCAACTCAATGAACACTTTCAGACAAAGATCAATATGATCAAGACATCATCTATAGACGACAACAAAAAGAACAGACATAATCAACTATCAAAATCAAGCAACAACTCAAACCCTAGTTCATATACGTGACATCCATAAAATATATAAGTGTATGTATGTGACTACCATGCATAACACCCGCATACAAATCTCAACATACTGAATAAACAAATCTCAGAATATATATGCGACTTAGCAGAAATAGATCCACATATGTATGTGATTATCTTGACACAAAGTTGTGTATAGATCTAAATCCTTTCATTGCAAACATAATTCACATGCCACAAACTTTAGTTTCATACATTCATATCAGAGCATCATTATCACCACATATCTATCATTATTAGCTTACAACTAAAACAGATTAAGCAAGTATATTCATTATTCTTCACTACAATTTTATATCTATCAGATTTGAGCCATCTCCTTGCTCCCTAGTGCACACATGTTCCAAATCAAATCAAACATAAATAAACCATTTACTTGCACACTTAACACCTTGATCTTGATCTCCTTATATATTTTTAGCCTTAGCCAATACCTCAGGTAAATTCCTTGGTAATGTTGTTAGTATTTGTTGACGGGATCAAATGAATGTTGTCACTCTAATTACTATGGGCTAATACCCTGGTTATGACCCACGGTATCTAGATTTCCATGTTTCAGATATTGTATGTGACTTTTACTTGCAAGACCTGCGTATGTATGTGACCCTTCTTCATAGGATCCACGTATACCTTGTCAAAGTTGTTATGAAACCAACTCACAGAAAATATAGTTCAACGACTTAAAAAATATCCTCTTCGAGGGGGGGACCTCCTTTACATTACATAAATGAACAATTATTGGATGATTCAAATGATAAGACCTCCTTGGTATATATAGGAGTCTAGGGGGTCATAACATAATCAGAGCCTACATAACAATAATAATGTAAGGGCACAACAATAACAACATGGGGGATACATGGGCATAACAATAACAATAGGGGTATAAACTAATAAAAATAAGGGGAATACACTAGTATTATAGGGACCTAACATGCCCATCTCCTTCAAAAAAGTTGTTTCCTCAATGCCTGAGTAGTTCCAGATGCTTCTGTATAAAATTATCATCCTTCCACGCGGAATCTCTAGTGGGTAAGTTCTTACACTTAATGATATACTCTAAAATTAATCGATTTTGTAGTTGTCAGCTCCTTATTTTCATGACTAATTTAGGCTCAAATATGATTTTTCCTTTGTTGGGCCATGAATACGACCACTTTGTAACACTTATTTCATCCATTTTTACTCTTCTCTATTATATCATCTATTACAATTTATCATTTAAATCCATTTTATAAATAATTTATGCTCTCATGGATGAATATTATTTATTCTCTTTTATTTCTAATAAATTCATGATTATGCATTATTTTATCAATGATAGTTCTAATAAGTTGGTTATAACATTATTCACCATTTTTAGCCTCCAAAGTAACTTCCAGATTGAAGATTTGATTTTTAAATCTGCCAACTCAGAAATTCGCTGGTTTAAGGAGTGACAGTTTTGCGGTTGAGATTCTGAGCAAATGAAGACGAATTTGAGAAATCCGGAACATGGGTTTTGTCCAGAACGGGCCCAATTAACTTGATTGAAGAACGGTTTGCCCAAATTCGGCTTTTACAGAGAGAAACGCAGGGTTCTTTGAGCACGATTTTCTCATATTTGCAGTTGCGGCCGTCCTCCAAATCTCAGCTGCAAAGCCAAATTCGCCTTGTTCTTGTTGATCAAATGGTTAGAAGCAAACCAATTTTGTAATAGGAATCATGTTGTACTTATCCTTATTGTAACTTCTCTATGATCTCTCTCTATTTAAATGAAAACAGAGATCAGAGATGGGGATGATTTGAAGAGACTTCAGGATGACTTTGGGGATTCGAATGATGGCGAATTGATGATTTGAATTAGAGATTTAGAAGCAAGGATTCATGATAGGATAGGAGGAAGGAAGGATTGTTTTATGCTGTAAGTCTCAAAGCTTCAACTATTGTAATGATTTCACTATTTAATGATTAATACATAATTTGGGCGTTGTTGTTCACTCTTTTCCTTCTGAAGTAACCCAGCAGCGTCTGCTGGCGGCTAAGGGCCCAGCCTCTGGTGGAGTACGCTGCTGCTGTGTATCATATATTTAAAATTGCTGCTGTGTGACGGTTTGTTTTCCTTTTCATTTCTTTAAATTGTTTTGTTCAGCGATCTTTTGTTTATGAACATTTCGCAGAAATTACTTTGTTATATTGAAATCATAATTGGATTGCGTGAGTGATAGAATTATTAATTATAACTTGAAATGTACTGCTGATAATTTCGATCTAATATTGCGCTGTCTAATTAAGAACTGTGGTCCATTTAACTGCTGCTCATTTGTAATTGCCATGGTTGTTCAATTAAGTTACTACTCAAATATAACTGCGATTGTAATTGCTTCAATAACTGCGATTAATGTTCATGCTGCTGGATTAAGGTTGTTGATTCAATTACATTTATAGTTTGTTGTGTCTTTCCAATTACTTAGTTTTGTTGTTCGGTTCCTTTAATTCCAGTTTGTTGTTCCATTTACGGCCGTTCCATTTTTTACTTGCTCTTCCATTTCCTATTTGTTGTTCTATTTTACTTTCTGTCGTTCCATTTACTTGCATTTGCTGCTTTGGTGTGAGAGAAGGTCTAAGGCTATAGTGAGCCTCAGCAGTCGCTGTCTAGCTCCCAGACCTATGGTCCATGCTCTAATTTCCTTTCCATCAGTTTCTAGAGGGATGGGTTATCGCTTCCGCACCCTTGACTGATAAGCTGTCTTGTGTGATTTTATCCTTTTGAAGTAATTTAGTCATAGTTTAGCATCCGTCTACTCTTTTGTTCTCTGAACGCTGTACTACTAAACATTACTCTTGAGTAAATAGCCGCCTCAGACTGAGTACACTCTTGAAATAAAAAGTCGTCCCTGGGTTGATAATTAATGTGAAGGTAATTAGGAGTTCAAAAGACACCTTTTTATCGCTCCACATTTTGGCGCTGTTGCCGGGGAGAGTGTAGCCATTTCTAAAGAGTAGTGTGAATCTGATGAGTGTCTGTTAGGGAAGAGTTGGATCTTAAAAACGGAAGGTAAGAACCTGCGTACGGAGCATGTAAAAGCCCTGCTCCCCCGTCCGCTTTCCAGCGGGACTGTTAAAGAACCTAGAGTAGAAATAGATGTTTGAATTTTTGTGTGAATAATTAGGAAAAAGATAGAAATTTTTAAAAAATGAATCACATGATCTCACGCAAGTGGTGATGTAAGCACCACCCATTTCACTAACCGATTGACAGGAACATTTGAAGAAGGAGCCTTGAAGAAACACATGAAGAACATCTTATATTATGGTAAGAAATGGCTCACGTTTCTACTTTTGAATTTCCTATCAAAGATCTAGGAGAAGTGACACAAATGCACGTAATTCCCCCATCTTTACCAAATTTTCATGGTTTAGCAAATGAAGATCCAGATACATTTTTATTTGAGTTCGAAATACTTTGTAGAGGATATGATTATTGTACTAATGATCAAAGATTGAAAGTGTTTCCTCTTACTCTAAAAGGAGCAGCTCTCCGATGGTTCATGAGCCTAGGTGGGAATTGCATCCAATCATGGGAGGGCATGGAGAACATATTCTTGAAGAAGTAACAAGACTATTGCAAATCCAATAAAGATATTTTCGGTATGATACAAGGGGAAGATGAAAGTTGGGAGGATTATGTAGATCGATTTCATTATAACCTTCAAAAATCAAAGCATAAGCATTTGGAGAAAGAGATCTTAAAAACACTCCTTCTTAAAGGAATCAAAGATGAATGTTTAGAAATCTTAAATCTGATAGGAAAAGGTGATGTTTTTCAGTTATCATATGATGATGTTTGTGAGTTGTGCATAAGGTATTCAAGAGGAATCTCCAAGGCTGGTAAGAATCCTAGAGATGTTTTTTCTTTGTTTTCCAAATCTGCTACAAGAACAGGAGACATAAGAGCTGAAATCAATGATTTACTTGAACATTTTAAAGTTGATTTTATTAGCTCTCTAAATGAAAAATTGGACGTTTTGCAGGTTCAGAAAAATCAAGAATTTGATGAAGTGTTTTGCCCTCATGACCGAAAGGAGCATCTCATAGATACTCACTCTTCCTTATCTAGGATGGAAGTGGCATATCAAAGAGATGGGAAAGCTGCAACAAGGCCTATAGGTATGGTTCAAAACATTTTTTCTCCATTGTCATACTTGCATAATCCATTATGGAATGCTAATGTGTTAGGGCAGCCATGTCAATTTCAATATAACCACCAATCTTGTTTACAAGTTGGGCATGGTTCATCTTATGATGGCATGACTACTCTCCCTCATCTTGTAGCACAAGCACATTCTCCATATTCTCCACCAACTTTTTCACAACACCTTGCTTGCCCATCAAAACCATTCACACAACCCAATCAGCCACATCATCAAAATGCTCCATTCCATACACATTTTCCTGCTCAACTAATTACACACCCTCACCACAATAAACCAGTACAACATGCTTACAATGTTGAACTGGCAAATTTACCCACCCTTCCCACCCATTCTATCTCACATGTGTTATTAGAGAAAACCTACAATGAGATTCAGAATGTTTCAAATGCAAAAATTGTAGAAGCTATGGAAGAAAATGAGGTTTCTTTTACTATGCATCAACAAACTATTTTAAAAGCTCAAGAACTTCATGATATGATGGCTATGCGAAATCAAGAAAATAAAGGATACATTGAAGATTGGTTTCACTCCATCATTTGTTTGCAACATCACTCCATGCTTCAACAATTTTTGATACCATTTTTTGAAGGGAAGTTGGCTTCTCATACCCTAATATCCATTAACATGCATTTTTCGAATTTGGGTATGTGCATACATGAGGCCTTATTTCTAACATGGTTCCACTGGAAATACTCTTATACATAAACATAATCAATTCTCAAAGAAGAGTAGGATAGTGGAGAAAATAAAATAAATAAAGAAATAAAACAAACACATTTTTTTTATTTTTGTAAAACAGTTGTTTCTTTTGTTGCAACACGCTATCGAAATCAACATCAGTGATAAATATTTCAATCTATTTGTGTATGTAGATGAATCATAATAGAAATAATAAGCTCTACAAACACTCATTTTCATTTTTATCACCAATTTAAAAAAATGCTTGAATTTCATTTTTTTTGGCTTGCGGGCTTGATGAACTTTCTGGAAAAATAGTCGGGACAGTCATGTTTTGAGGGACCAGAATTGAATATTTTTAAAACCTGTTTCTACCCTAAGTAGCCCTTGATGTCTACTTTCTAACCCAATTTGAATCACTCAATTTGGATTTGAAACGAAAAAGTTAGAGCCAAAACATTGACCGGATGTCTAGCGGGCAGGTTAGGAACAGAGTTGGGACAGTCAGTTTTTGGAGGCCTAAATGAATGAATTTTTAAAACCTGTTTCTATGGTAGATTCCCCTATGAATCTAGTTTACAATGCAATTTGAATCACTCATTTTCGATATCATATGGGGAAGTTATGATCAAAATACTGACTGTCTATCGTAAATCAGCACTCTTAAAACTTTGTCTTTCCAGCCGTTCCTTAAAGTATTTGACCTATCAATTCTTCTTGTCTTCAAAACCTGTTTCTATTGAAAATAAATAAATGAATCTACTTTCATTTCCAATTTTAATCATTCGAATCCGACATCAAACGAAAAAGTTATGCTTGAAATATCAACTGTTGGTCTAAGCCGGGTAATCGAGAATGACTCTATTATGCAGGTTGTTCTAACTAAAATTGACATATCATATCATTGAATTTCTAAAACCTGTTTCTACTAGAGATAAAACTTTGATTTAGCTCTCATTTGGCTTTGGAATCACTCAATTTGGACGAAAAACAAAGAAGTTGTGATTAAAACACTGCTGGTTAGTATGGTCGACCACTGTTCTCCCGCAGGTAACAAATAAATTTTACTTTATTATTTTCTCTATGGATTTGTTATACAGAATAACTACTTGTTGTTTTTTGCATAATTCTTGGATTAGGGGAGCCCAATCACCTCTCTTTATCCATGATTTAATGTTTTATTGCAGGTAGATACTCGTTTTTTTGCAGGTCCTGAGAAAATAAAGAAGGTCAATTTATGGACGAGTGATTTTTCAAAGAAGTTTTTATAAAACAAAGGAATTTTATCCCAATCATTACCCAACGGATTCATAATAGAACAAATGAAGAATTGATTTCAATTTCAAGATTCATGTCTTGTCACTGCTGCCAAAACATTTTTCAAAAAGATCATTTTTTTTTACATAATATCATAGTTGTTGTAACTTAATTTACATATTGTTTTTTAAATAAAATGTTGTTTCTTCTCTAATTTCTTTTATATTTTGTGTTTCAGGTGTTGCTTCATTCAAAGTGCAACTCATCCTCAACATCGATGCAGTGAACAGCTAATTCATTCTTTGCGTGTTTGCATTTTATGGTTGTGTATTTTGCTGTTCCTTTTCTGAAGGGACAGCATTTGTGTGCATTTTTGTCGTTCCTGCTGTTCCTTTTTCAAAGGGACATCATTTTCATTTTGCTATTTATTTTCTAAAGGAATAACATTTTTTGGTTCAGCCATTCATTTTGTTGTTCCTTTTTCACAGTTCATTTTGCTGTTCCTTTTCGAAATGGAACAACACTTTTGCACTTTCACGTTTTGTTGTTCCTTTTCGAAATGGAACAGTACTTTTGCACTTTCACGTTTTGCTGTTCTTTTTCGAAATGGAACAGCACTTTTTCACTTTCACATTTTGTTGTTCCTTTTCGAAATGGAACAGCTGTTGTTCCTTTTCGAAATGGAACAGCACTTCTGCACTTTTACTTTTTGTTGTTCCTTTTCGAAATGGAACAGCACTTCTGCACTTTCACGTTTTGTTGTTCATTTTCGAATGGAACAGCACTTCTGTACTTTCACGTTTTGTTGTTCCTTTTCGAAAGGGACAGCACTTCAACACTTTTCATTTTTGATGTTCCTTTTTCAAAGGAACGGTACTTTTGATTTTTGCTGTTCCTTTTTCCAAAGGAACGACATTCGCATTCTCACATTTTTTTATTTTTTTTGTGTGTATTTTTGCTTTTTGGTGTGCATTTCCTTTGTTGTTCCCTACAAGGAATAACACTTTTTTGAGTGTTTTTGCTGTTCATTCAAAAAAGCAACACTTTGGGAGTATTTTTGAGAGCAACCCTTTTCTTCCTCTTGTGGGATTATTCCTAATTCATCTCAACCACATTTTACTGATTCCCTTCCATGGCATGAAGTACACTACTTTTATGAGGACAAGAGTTATCGATTCTATTGAAGCGAGTTAATATCATTCACGTTATGATCTTTAACAGGACAGCTCCTTGATGATAGATTTTTTCAAAAGGGACACAATTATTTATATACTACTTTACTGCATTGTTTTCTGTTGAACATGATATTGATTGATCATCTTAATACCATGCTGGTTCCATCATCCCTGGTTATAATCTTCTCTGTCTGTAATAAATGAGATTATGGGTATATTTTTTCTATTGACATCTTCAACTTCTTCCGCCATCCCTGCTCTTAAGGAGTACTGAGCCTCCCTCTTTTTATCATAAAAATGTGTAAATATAACAAAATTTTGTTCCCAGATGGAGGATAGGGGGTCTCATTACGAGCCAGCCTACCATGTTCATAAGGATGTAACAGAGTGACATTCCCGTTATGGCCACCACACCAGGGTTATGATCCATTGGATAGCCAAATTATCCTTGGAACAGGAGGTCTCATCACGAGCCGGCCTGATCACTTTTTGCTACATCCCAGTGAATGGCAGTGTGATTATCTGGTTACCACGCCAGCACACTGATCTCTTCTGTAGAACAGCACTGTAACTCTCCATTTATAAATTGAGGATCCTAGCTCATATGGGATAAAAAGCAACCCTGTCGAGGCTATAGATGCCTGCTGGCAGTAGCGGCTCTGCTTATGGTATTGAAGTTATATCTTATCGTCAATTATTATTATAATACCCTTTTCTTATTTTTTCTTTTTATCAGAGAAGTTATTTCCTTAACTTTTTCCCTGTTTTGAACCTTTATGCATGAGAAATTGTTTTATGATCAATCACATCATTTTCAGCTAGAATACCGTCAGCAAAGCATCTTTTTAGCATATTGTTGTCCTTTTTCGTTTTGTATAAACTATCATCAATCCAAAGCGTCCTATCTCTTATTCATAACTATCTTTACACACTTTGCTCTCAATATAACCATAATTTTCACCGTCCTATCATTGATAAGTGTACTCTGCTTCACTGATATATTGTTCATTCCATTGCCTTGCCGACAGCACCACCCCTTTCATATGCTTTATGGTTATGGAACCCATTTTCCAATTGGAGGGGGGAATGTATGCATTATGGGATTGCATGTGCTATGATTACTACACTCTGCCATAACTTGTTGATTTGATAAGTTTTTCTAATTGAAATTTTGCATGCATTTTATCTGTTGCTATTCAAAACTAACACTATGGATTCAAGAACATTGTATGCAAAATAGTGCTTTGTCTACAGGAAAACAACAAGTGTGGAGAATTCTATTCGCAGCATGACCACATTATTGCAACTAACAGAAGCGGCTCGAGCAACTTGCGAACATGAACAACTCTTCAGACATTATGTGCTTACCTGGATTCCACCTTTTGCACCAACTTTGCCTACATCAGCTTCAACAACTGTCAATACATATATGTCATTCCACATTTTTCTTTTGGAGGTAAAACTTGAGGTAAAATAGCATAATTTTCTGATTTATTACGAATTTAGGAGAATTTACTGAACATCCATTCTGAGCATTATTTGTCATCCTTCATTCCACATCTGTACCACTTCCCCTTTTTCAGCAGCATGTCATTTTCAAGTGTGGGGGAGTGTTCCTTTCATTCATTTCTTTCTTATGACCACGCCATTCATATTCTTTATCCTCCATTACTATTCTTATTCACTCTCAACACCTCCATTATTCCATGTTGTTTTACACCAAGCATCGAATTCAACAGCTGGTAGCAACCACCTCTATTTGTTCTCTAGCATCGCATGAGGACATGCTAATTTTTCAGAGAGGGGGAGGAATTGCTATGCATGATGGATGTTTTCTACTTTCTTCCTTATTTAAGGCATACAATTTCATTTTTACACAGTGTAGAAATTGATTTCCACATATTTTTAAAACTATGAACTCAATTCTTGTAATTTTTGGAAAACACATACATATCATTAATACAAACCCACACAATTTCAAGAGATATTGGTTCATAAAATTTCGGAAATCATGCACTCTCACCTACAACCATTTTGTTTATATCTCATGATCCATGCATCAAAACAATCTGATTTTTTGATCATAAAGGCATTCATATATTATAAATTTATTTGCCAAATTTCAACAAAAGCTGGGTTGTAGTTTTTGGGAAAATGGTTAATAAAGGTTGTTGTTATTTATATTATATTTTGCTGCAACTTAATTGTTATGCCTTCATCAAGATTCCTAAAATTGAATATTCATTAATTGAGGAAGAATTCATTTGTTCTATCCATTTCATGCGTTGAGATAAACATATTTTTTTATCGCTTGGTTAACACATGGGTTTTTTGGGTTGCATGAAGACATGCAATATATTCAGTTTTCGTTGCATGAGGACATGCAACATATTGAGTGTGGGGGTATGTTGGGCCATGAATACGATCACTTTGTAACACTTATTTCATCCATTTTTACTCTTCTTTATTATATCATCTATTATAATTTATCATTTAAATCTATTTTATAAATGATTTATGCTCTCATGGATGAATATTATTTATTCTCCTTTATTTCTAATAAATTGATGATTATGCATTATTTTATCAATGATAGTTCTAATAAGTTGGTTATAACATTATTCACCATTTTTAGCCTCCAAGGTAACTTCCAGATTGAAGATTTGATTTTTAAATCTGCCAACTCAGAAATTCGTTGGTTTAAGGAGTGACAGTTTTGCGGTTGAGATTCTGCGCAAATTAAGACGAATTTGAGAAATCCGGAACATGGGTTTTGTCCAGAATGGGCCCAATTAACTTTGTTAAAGAACGGTTTGCCCAAATTCGACTTGTACAGAGAAAAACGTAGGGTTCTTTGAGCACGACCAACTCAGAAATTCGCTGGTTTAAGGAGTGACAGTTTTGCGGTTGAGATTCTGAGCAAATGAAGACGAATTTGAGAAATCTGGAATATCGGTTTTTTCCAGAACGGGCCCAATTAACTTATAGAATAACGGTTTGCCCAAATTCGACTTGTACAGAGAGAAACGCAGGGTTCTTTGAGCACGATTTTCTCATATTTGCAGTTGCGGCCGTCCTCCAAATCTCAGCTGCAAAGCCAAATTCGCCTTGTTCTTGTTGATCAAATGGTTAGAAGCAAACCAATTTTGTAATAGGAATCATGTTGTACTTATCCTTATTGTAACTTCTCTATGATCTCTCTCTATTTAAATGAAAACAGAGATCAGAGATGGGGATGATTTGAAGAGACTTCAGGATGACTTTGGGGATTCGAATGATGGCGAATTGATGATTTGAATTAGAGATTTAGAAGCAAGGATTCATGATAGGATAGGAGGAAGGAAGGATTGTTTTATGCTGTAAGTCTCAAAGCTTCAACTATTGTAATGATTTCACTATTTAATGATTAATACATAATTTGGGCGTTGTTGTTCACTCTTTTCCTTCTGAAGTAACCCAGCAGCGTCCGCTGGCGGCTAAGGGCCCAGCCTCTGGTGGAGTACGCTGCTGCTGTGTATCATATATTTAAAATTGCTGATGTGTGACGGTTTGTTTTCATTTTCATTTCTTTAAATTGTTTTGTTCAGCGATCTTTTGTTTATGAACATTTCGCAGAAATTACTTTGTTATATTGAAATCATAATTGGATTGCGTGAGTGATAGAATTATTAATTATAACTTGAAATGTACTGCTGATAATTTCGATCTAATATTGCGCTGTCTAATTAAGAACCGTGGTCCATTTAACTGCTGCTCATTTATAATTGCCATGGTTGTTCAATTAAGTTACTACTCAAATATAACTGCGATTGTAATTGCTTCAATAACTGCGATTAATGTTCATGCTGCTAGATTAAGGTTGTTGATTCAATTACATTTATAGTTTGTTGTGTCTTTCCAATTACTTAGTTTTGTTGTTCGGTTCCTTTAATTCCAGTTTGTTGTTCCATTTACGGTCGTTCCATTTTTGACTTGCTCTTCCATTTCCTATTTGCTGTTCTATTTTACTTTCTGCCGTTTCATTTACTTGCATTTGCTGCTTTGGTGTGAGAGAAGGTCTAAGGCTGTAGTGAGCCTCAGCAGTCGCTGCCTAGCTCCCAAACCTATGGTCCATGCTCTAATTTCCTTTCCATCAGTTTCTAGAGGGATGGGTTATCGCTTCCGCACCCTTGACTGATAAGCTGTCTTGTGTGATTTTATCCTTTTGAAGTAATTTAGTCATAGTTTAGCATCCGTCTACTCTTTTGTTCTCTGAACGCTGTACTACTAAACATTACTCTTGAGTAAATAGCCGCCTCAGACTGAGTACACTCTTGAAATAAAAAGTCGTCCCTGGGTTGATAATTAATGTGAAGGTAATTAGGAGTTCAAAAGACACCTTTTTATCGCTCCACATTTTGGCGCCGTTGCCGGGGCCAAAATGTGGAGCGATAAAAAGGTGTCTTTTAAACTCCTAATTACCTCACATTAATTGTCAACCCAGGGACGACTTTTTATTTCAAGAGTGTACTCAGTCTGAGGCGGCTATTTACTCAAGAGTAATGTTTAGTAGTACAGCGTTCGGAGAACACAAGAGTAGACGGATGCTAAACTATGACTAAATTGTTTTAAAAGAAAAGAATCACACAAGACAGCTTATCAGTCAAGGGTGCGGAAGTGATAACCCATCCCTCTAGAAACTGATGGAAAGGAAATTAGAGCATGGACCATAGGTCTGGGAGCTAAGCAGCGACTTGTTGAGGCTCACTACAGCCTTAGACCTTCTCTCACACCAAAGCAGTAAATGCAAGGAAATGGAATGGCAGCAAGTAAAATGAAATAGCAAAAGGAAATAGAACAGCAGTAAATGAAACAGCAATCAAAAGAACTAAATCTCGCGAGTCAAAACCAACTTACTCACACTCTGCAATAAAATAACAATCTTCAAAAGCAATTTCAATGAACTTTACTTTATGAGACGATATTCACAAATGAATTATGGAACAGCATTTATCATATATACACAACACACTAATATAGCAATCTGAGAATATTGGATGATATAACTATGTTTCTAAACAGAATGACGCTACTCTCAAATCCCACAAATATTGTTTCACATAAATCCAATGACAGTAACATTCATACCAGCACTTTGTTACAGAAATGGCTGAATAAAGATACAATTCGACCCTGTGTGAATTCAATTATACAGTGCAGAGTTCTTACATGGAGAAATCATTCATTCATTGATCATAACAGAGCATAGCGTATCATATAAATAATGTATCAGATTGCTACGTAATAAAGATAAACAATCCACACACAAATCACCGTATAATGATACAAAAGCAAGTGTCCTTCGGAGCCGGGCCCTTAGCTGCCGATGGTACACCGCCTTAGATTACTCCAGACGCAGAGACGGAATGAACACCAAGTCTTTTATATTAATCGCATCCACAAAAGTATAACAAAATCAGGTCCCAGTGAGACTCAATGATTAAAATTTGTTCTGGAACCATAAAATTACAAAAACAGTCGTCCCCCTCCTCTGATCTTTGGTTTCATTTAAATAGAGAAAGATCAGAGCATAGATAATTACAACATGATTTTTTTTACAAATTTGGATTGATTCTAACCAGATGATCAACAAGAAAATATATTTCCTTTCATCTCTTCAACAAAAGCAAGACGAATTTGGGTTTGCAGCTGAGATTTGGAGAACGGCTGCAACTGCAAATCTGAGAAAATCGTGCTCAAAGAACCCTGCGTTTCTCCCTGTACAAGCCGAATTTGGGCAAACCGTTCTTTTCTAAAGTTAATTGGGCCCGTTCTGGACAAAACCCATGTTCCAGATTTCTCAAATTCGTCTTCATTTGCTCAGAATCTCAACCGCAAAACTGTCACTCCTTAAACCAGCGAATTTCTGAGTTGGCAGATTTAAAAATCAAATCTTCAATCTGGAAGTTACCTTGGAGGCTAAAAATGGTGAATAATGTTATAACCAACTTATTAGAACTATCATTGGTAAGATAATGCATAATCATCAATTTATTAGAAATAAAGGAGAATAAATAATATAAGAGCATAAATCATCATAAAATGGATTTATATAATAAATTATAATAAATGACATGATGAAGAATGGTAGAAATGGGTGGAATAAATGTTCACAAGTGACAATAATAATGGCATATTAACGACCCAACATATCCATTTCCTTGCATTTACTGCTTTGGTGTGAGAGAAGGTCTAAGGCTGTAGTGAGCCTCAGCAAGTCGCTGCTTAGCTCCCAAACCTATGGTCCATGCTCTAATTTCCTTTGCATCAATTTCCAGAGGAATGAGTTATTGCTACTGTATCCTCGATTGATGGTTGTTTGAATGAATGATTTAGTTTAGAACATTTCAGTTTCTTGCTCTTCCAATTAGATTTTGTTTCAAGCATTTATTTACTTTTGGGTTTTAAACACTATACTACAAAACATTACTCTTGAGTAAATAGCCGCCTCAGACTGAGTACACTCTTGAAATAAAAAGTCGTCCCTGGGTTGACAATTAATGTGAGGTAATTAGGAGTTTAAAAGACACCTTTTTATCGCTCCACATTTTGGCGCCGTTTGGAGACCTAAATGACCATATTTTTAAAACCTGTTTCTGCCCTAAGTAGCCCTTGATGTATACTTTCTAACCCAATTTGAATCACTCAATTTGGATTTGAAACGACAAAGTTAGAGCCAAAACATTGACCAGATGTCTAGCAGGCAGCTCAGGAACAGAGTTGGGACAGTCAGTTTTTGGAGGCCTAAATGAATGAATTTTTAAAACCTGTTTCTATGGTAGATTCCCCTATGAATCTAGTTTACAATGCAATTGGAATCACTCATTTTTGATATCGTATGGGGAAGTTATGATCAAAATACTGACTGTCTATCGTAAATCAGCACCCTTAAAACTATGTCTTTCCGGTTGTTCCTTACAGTATTTGACCCATCAATTCTTCTTCTCTTCAAAACCTGTTTCTATTGGAGATAAATAAATGAATCTACTTTCATTTCCAATTTGAATCATTCGAATCCGACATCAAACGAAAAAGTTATGCTTGAAATATCAACTGTTGGTCTAAGCCGGGTAATCGACAATGACTCTATTATGCAGGTTGTTCTAACTGAAATTGACATATCATATCATTGAATTTCTAAAACCTATTTCTACTGGAGATAAACCTTTGATTTAGCTCTCATTTGGCTTTGGAATCACTCGATTTCGACGAAAAACAAAGAAGTTGTGATTAAAACACTGCGGGCTAGCATGATTGGCCACTGCTTTCCCGCAAGTGACAGATAAATTTTACTTTGTTATTTTCTCAATGGATTTTTTATACAGAGTAACTACTTGTTGTTTTTTTCATAATTCTTGGATTAGGGGAGCCCGATCACCTCTCTTTCTCCATGATTGAATGTTTTATTGCAGGTAGACACTCGTTTTTTGCAGGTCCTAGGAAAATAAAGAAGATCAATTTATGGACGAGTGATTTTTCAAAGAAATTTTTATAAAACAAATGAATTTTATCCAAATCATTACCCAATGAATTCATAATAGAACAAATGAAGAATTGATTTCCATTTGAAGATTCATGTCATGTCTTTGCTGGCAAAACATTTTTCGAATAGATCATTTTTTTGACATAACATCATAGCTGTTGCAACTCAATTTATTTATTTACATACTGCTTTTTGTTGTTTCTTTTCTAATTTCTCTTATATTTTGTGTTTCAGGTGTTGCTTCATTCAAAGTGCAACTCATCCTCAGCATCAATGCAGTGAACAACTAATTCATTCTTTGCGTGTTTGCATTTTATGGTTGTGTATTTTGCTGTTCCTTTTCTGAAGGGACAGCATTTGTGTGCATTTTTGTCGTTCTTGTTGTTCCTTTTTCAAAGGGACATCATTTTCGTTTTGCTATCTATTTTCGAAAAGAATAGCACTGTTTGGTTCAGCCATTCATTTTGTTGTTCCTTTTTCACAGTTCATTTTGCTGTTCCTTTTCGAAATGGAATAGTTGCTGTTCCTTTTCGAAATGGAACAGCACTTCTGCACTTTCACGTTGGGTGTGTTTTTGCTGTTCCTTTTTCAAAAGGAACAACATTTGATGTGTTTTTGCTGTTCCTTTTTCAAAAGGAATAGCAGTTCGTGTTTTTGTTGTTCCTTTTTCAAAAGGAACAGCAGTTTGAGTTTTTGTTGTTCCTTTTTCAAAAGGAACAGCAGTGCGTGTTTTTGCTGATCCTTTTTCAAAAGGAACAGCGGTTTGAGTTTTTGCTGTTCCTTTCTTAAAAGGAACAGCAGTGCGTGTTTTTGCTGTTCCTTTTTAAAAGGAACAGCAGTTCGAGTTTTTGTTGTTCCTTTTTCAAAAGGAACAGCAGTGCGTGTTTTTGCTGTTCCTTTTAAAAAGGAACAGCAGTTCGAGTTTTTGTTGTTCCTTTTTCAAAAGGAACAGCAGTGCGTGTTTTTGCTGTTCCTTTTTCAAAAGGAACAACACTTGGTGTTTTTGCTGTTCCTTTTTCAAAAAAAGAACAGAAGTTTGGCCATTTTTTTTACAAGCACTCATGATCTTAGGAAAACGGCATCCCAACTATTTGCTTGCATGGATTCTTATCTTTCAAAAGGAACGACATTTGTATTTTCGCGTTTTTGTGTGTATTTTTGCTTTTTTTTTGTATGCATTTTCTTTGTTGTTCCCTACACAGAACACCACTTTCTTTTTGAGTGTTTTTGCTGTTCCTTCAAAAAAGCAACACTTTGAGAGTGTTTTTGAGGGCAACCCTTTCCTTTCTCTTGTCGGATTATTCATAGTTCAGCTCAACCACATTCTCCTGATTCTCTTTCATGGCATGAAGTACACTATCTTTATGAGGACAGGAATTATGGATTCTTTTGAAGCGAGGTATTATCATTTATGTTATGATCTTTAACAGGACAGCTCCTTGATGTTAGATTCTTTTCAAAAAGGGACACAATTATTTATATATTACTTTACTGCATTGTTTTCTGCTGTACATGATACTGATTGATCATCTTAATACCATGCTGGTTCCACCCTTCCTGGTTATAATCTTCTCTGTCTGTAATAAATGAGATTATGGGTATATTTTTTTATATATTGACATGTTCAACTTCTTCCGCCATCCCTGCTCTTAAGGAGTACTGAGCCTCCCTCTTTTTATCATAAAAATGTGTAATAACAACAAAATTTTGTTCGCAGATGGAGGATAGGGGGTCTCATTACGAGCCAGCCTACCATGTTCATAAGGCTGTAACAAAGTGACATTCCCATTATGGCCACCACACCAGGGTTATGATCCATTGGATAGCCAAATTATCCTTGGAACAGGAGGTCTCATCACGAGCCGGCCTGATCACTTTTGCTACCTCCTAGTGAATGGCAGTGTGGTTATCTGGTTACCATGCCAGCACACTGATCTCTTCTGTAAAACAACACTAAAACTCTCCATTTATAAATTGAGGATCCTGGCTCATATGGGTTAAAAAGCAACCCTGCCGAGGCTATGGACGCCTACTGGTAGCAGCGGCTCTGCTTATGGTATTGAAGTTATATCTTTTCGTCAATTATTATTATAATACCCTTTTCTTATTTTTCTTTTTATCAGAGAAGTTATTTCCTCAACTTTTTCCCTGTTTTGAACCTTTATGCATGAGAAATTGTTTTATGATCAATCGCATCATTTTCAGCTAGAATACTATCAGCAAAGCATCTTTTTAGCACATTGTTGTCCTTTTTCGTTTTGTATAAACTATCATCAATCCAAAGCGTCCTATCTCTTATTCATAACTATCTTTACACACTTTGCTCTCAATATAACCATAATTTTCACCGTCCTATCATTGATAAGTGTACTCTGCTTCACTTACTGATATATTGTTCATTCCATTGCCTTGCCGTCCACACCACCCCTCTCATATGCTTTATGGTTATGGAACCCATTTTCCAATTGGAGGGGGGGAATGTATGCATTATGGGGTTGCATGCGATATGATTACTACACTTTGCCATACCTTGTTGATTTGACAACATATTAGTATTGCATGTATACATAAGTTTTTCTAATTGAAATTTTGCATGCATTTTATCTGTTGCTATTCAAAGCTAACACTATGGATTCAAGAACATTGTATGCAAAATAGTGCTTTGTTTACAGGAGAACAACAAGTATGGGCAGAATTCTATTCGTAGCATGACCACACTATTGCACTTCACAGTAGAGGCTCGTGAATGTGAACAATTCTTCAGACATGATGTGCTTCCCTGGATTCCACCTTTTGCATCACTTTTAGCACCAACTCCGCCTACATCAGCTTCAACAACTGCCAGTATTTATATGTCATTCCACATTTTTGGAGGTAAAACTTGAGGTAAAATTGCATAGTTTTCTAATTTATTATAAATTTAGGAGAATCTAATGAAAATCCATTTTGAGCATTATTTGTCATCCTTCATTCCACATCTTTACCACTTCCCCTTTTTCAGCAGCATGTCATTTTCGAGTGTGGGGGAGTGTTCTTTTCATTCATTTCTTTCTTATGACCATGCCATTCATATTCTTTATCATCCATTGCTATTCTTATTCATTCTCAACACCTCCCTTATGCCATGTTGTTTTACACCAAGCATAGAATTCAACAGATAATAGCTACCACCTCTATTTGTTTTCTAGCATCGCATGAGGGCATGCTAATTTTTCAGAGAGGGGGAGGAATTGCTATGCATGATGGATGTTTTCTACTTTCTTCCTTATTTAAGGCATACAATTTCATTTTTACACAGTGCAGAAATTGATTTCCACATATTTTTTAAACTATGAACTCAATTCTTGTAATTTTTGGAAAACACATACGTATCATTAATACAAACCCACACAATTTCAAGAGATATTGGTTCATAAAATTTCGGAAATCATGCACTCTCACCTACAACCATTTTGTTTATATTTCATGATCCGTGCATCAAAACAGTCTGATTTTTGGATCATAAAGGCATTTATATATTATAAATTTACTTGCCAAATTTCGACAAAAGCTGGTTTGTAGTTTTTGAGAAAATGGTTAATGAAGTTTGTTGTTACTTATATCATATTTTGTTTCAACTTCATATATACATATAATTGAATGTCAATGTAAAAATTGTTATGCCTTCATCAAGATTACTAAAAGTGAATATTCATTAATTAAGGAAGAATTCATTTGTTCTATCCATTTCATGAGCTGAGATGAACATATTTTTTTATCGCTTGGTTAACACATGGGTTTTTGTCTTTGGGTTGCATGAAGACATGCAATATATTCAATTTTCGTTGCATGAGGACATGCAACATATTGAGTGTGGGGGTATGTTGGGCCATGAATACGACCACTTTGTAACACTTATTTCATCCATTTTTACTCTTCTCTATTATATCATCTATTACAATTTATCATTTAAATCCATTTTATAAATAATTTATGCTCTCATGGATGAATATTATTTATTCTCTTTATTTCTAATAAATTCACGATTATGCATTATTTTATCAATGATAGTTCTAATAAGTTGGTTATAACATTATTCACCATTTTTAGCCTCCAAAGTAACTTCCAGATTGAAGATTTGATTTTTAAATCTGCCAACTCAAAAATTCGCTGGTTTAAGGAGTGACAGTTTTGCGGTTGATATTCTGAGCAAATGAAGACGAATTTGAGAAATCCAGAACATAGGTTTTGTCCAGAACGGGTCCAAATAACTTTAAAGAACGGTTTGCCCAAATTCAACTTGTACAGGGAGAAACGCAGGGTTCTTTGAGCACGATTTTCTCAGATTTGCAGTTGCGGCCGTCCTCCAAATCTCAGCTGCAAACCCAAATTCGTCTTGCTTTTGTTGAAGAGATGAAAGGAAATATATTTTCTTGTTGATCATCTGGTTAGAATCAACCCAATTTTGTAAAAGAAATCATGTTGTACTTATCTATGTTGTAACTGCTCTCTGATCTTTCTCTATTTAAATGAAAACAAAGATCAGAGAGAGGATGGCTTCAGGAGGGCTTCAGGATGACTTCAGAAGGAATTTTGGGATTCGAATGATGGAATTGAGGATGTAGAATTAGAGATTCAAGAGTGATAGGATAGGGGGAGAGATGGAACGAGTATTATGTTGAACTGTAATTTTATTTGCAGACTCTCATTGCTGAGAAGGCACCACTCAATATAATGCTGTTCAATTTGATGATCAATATATAAGCAGAGTTATTATTCCTTCGCATCTCCTGAAGCACTACCGGCAGTGATCGCTAGTGGTTACGGGCCCAACCCCAGTGGATTCACTTGTCGTTCTTGTACCATTATTTCATGATCTTTATTGTGTGATGGTTTGTTTTTATTTCTACTTATCGTAATCATGTAATTTTACTGATTGGTATTTCCAGACTGAATGAACTGATATGTTTTATATACTGTACTTAAATTGCGTTGCTGTTCATTTCCTTCTTAACAGAGCTCACTGCTTTTTGTCAGCATGTTGTTGCGCTGTTCATTTCATCTTCAAAGTTGCGCTAATCACTCCAGTAATTTTACAATTTTCTGTTCATTACAGTTATATAAGTTTGGCTATTCAGTTCTAATACTTAGCGTTGTTATTTATTTACTTTCTGCAATTATTTAAGCTTACCTTTCAGCATTCTTTTAATTAGCACAATTGTTTCATTTTCATCGAGTTGTAGTAATACGATTGATTTAATTCTTTGCACTTTCCAAATTGGTTATTTAATGTTGTGCGTTTGATTTCAATTGCATCAATATCCAGAGGAATGATTTATTGCTACTGTATCCTCAATTGATGGTTGTTTGAATGAATGATTTAGTTTATTGGATTGCTGTTCCATTTACTTGCATTTGTTGTTTTGGTGTGAGAGAAGGTCTAAGGCTGTCGTGAGCCTCAGCAATCGCTGCCTAGCTCCTAGAACTTTGGTCCATGCTCTAATTTCCTTTCCATCAGTTTCTAGAGGGATGGGTTATCACTTCCGCACCCTTGACTGATAAGCTATCTTGTGTGATTTTATCCTTTTGAAGTAATTTAGTCATAGCTTAGCACCCGTCTACTCTTGTGTTCTCTGAACGCTATACTACTAAACATTACTCTTGAGTAAATAGCCGCCTCAGACAGAGTACACTCTTGAAATAAAAAGTCGTCCCTGGGTTGATAATTAATGTGAAGGTAATTAGGAGTTCGAAAGGCACCTTTTTATCTCTCCACATCCTTCTTTGTCGAGTTTTGGAAACACTATTTGAATTGGGAGCTTGTCACTGATAACCTTCTTTAAGCACGAAACATGGAAAACTGGGTGTACTCGGGAAGATGCAGGAAACTCCAATTTGTATGCCATAGTACCAATCTTTTGCAACACCTTGTAAGTCCCATAATGCTTGGGTAATAATTTATTATACTTCTTAGCCTGCTTAAGGGACATTTGTTTGTATAGTTCTAGTCGTAAAAATACCTAGTCGCCTATATTGAAATTTCTTTCACTACAATGTTGATATGCATGTTGTTTCACCTAATTCTTCGCCAAAGTGAGGTTAACCTTTAAGATTTGGAGAACTTATTGTTGATGCTCGATGCGATCTTCCATTGCTTGAACCTTGGAATTTTATCTTCAAGATGTGGTGATGGATGGTGGATGATATCCATAAAGTGCCATAAATGGGGTCACTTTTGTTGCAATATGGAAGGAAGTGTTATACCACCATTCAACTAGAGGTAACCAATTCACCCATTGTGTTTGTTTATTCGATACAAAGCAAAGAAGATATTGTTACAAACATTTGTTCACTATCTCATTTTGCTCGTCAGATTGAGGATGATAAGATGAGCTATGAGCTAGTTGAGTACCAAGAAAAGAAAATAATTATGTCCAAAAATTTCCAGTGAAAATGGGATATTTGTCAAGCGTAGCTAAGACCGGTGCTTGGCACATTGCCTCTTTAAGATGTTCAAAGGCCTTGGTCACTTCTGGAGTCCAAGAAAATGCATCTTTCTTTAGTATTGTTGTTAGAGGTGTTGTTATTCTCCCATAATTCTTAACAAACCTGTGAAAATACCCTGTCAAACTGAGAAATTCTCGAATATTCTTTATGGTTGTGGGAATTTTTCAATCCTTAATGGCTTTAATTTTGTCAGGGTCTACCTTAACACCCTTGTGAGATACAATATGACCCAAATATTCCACCTCTTGTACTCCAAAGAAACATTTGGAGGTTTTCGCATATAATTGTTTCTCCTCCTATAATTTGAGAACCGTGTCAACATGTTGAACATGATCCTTCCAAGACTTGTCGTAGATTATTATATCATCAAAAAATACTAACACAATTTTTCTAAGGAAGGGTTTGAAAATGGAATTTATCGAACCTTGAAATGTCGAAGGTGCATTAGTAAGGCCAAAAGGCATGACCAAAAATTCATAATGACCCTCATGAGTTCTGAATCTTGTTTTTATAATGTCTTCAATCTTCATTCTAATTTGATGATATCCTGAATGAAGATCCATCTTGGTGAAGTAAATTGTTCCATGTAATTCATCCAACAATTCATCAATGACGGGAATGGGAAATTCATATTTAATAGTGAGCTTGTTGAGCTCCCTATAGTTTATACACATACACCATTATACATCCTTCTTATGCACCAATACTACTGGAGCAAAGTAAGAACTTTGACTAGGTTGAATTATACGATCCTCTAGCATTTTTGCAACCATGCGTTCAATTTCACTCTTTTGGGAATAGGGATATCTGTAAGGTCTGATGTTTGGAGGAACACTTCTTGGAATCAAATTAATAGCATGATCATGATCATGGATAGGTAGGAGGCCTTTGGGAGTCTCAAATGCCATGGAATGATTGTCCAAGACTTTTTAGAGATTTGGAGAAATAGATGATTTTGATGTTTGAACCTCTAGTGAGCATAATTTTGCAATTACACCTCATTTTTCTTTATTCAAAATCTTTTTCATGCCATTAGAGCTTATTATCTTTCCTGGTTTCCTTGTAATACCCCTTAATTCAAATTCCTTTCCTTCCCAAAAAAATTTCAAGAAAAAATCTTGAAAATTAAAAGTTATTGTCCCCAAAGATTGTAACCATTATACTCCTAGTACAACATCAACACCACCCATTGGAATGGAAAGCATTGGAATATTCAATGCGTATTCCCCTATGGTTAGCTTGATATTATGTCACTTTCCAGAGAAATTTATAGTTCCTCCATTTGCAACCATCACTTGACACTTAGGTGCTGGATATAGGAAGAAATTCAATTTCTTGGCTATCTTACAATGAATAAAATTATGAGTACTACCTGAATCAATCAACACTATTACCTTTTTCTTCTTGATATATCCTTCTATCTTGAGAGTTTGAGGAGTGGTAATTCCTTCCAATGCATTACAATATATGGTCAAATTCATTTCTTCTTTCTCTGGGGTTGGTTCCTGGTGTATATCCTCCTATTTTGATGTTTCTTGTTCTTTTTATTCCTCCTCTTCACAATCTGTGTAGAATAATTTCTTCTCAGCACACTTATGACCTTTAGTGTATTTTCTATCACAACTATAACAAATCTCTTTTACTATTTTTTCCTCCAATGGTTGTGGTGTCAACCTTTTAGTTTGTGGAAGGCTAGTAGCAGCAACGCTTCCATCTTTATAGTTGTGAGTGGTAGACTTTCTTGTTTCCATAATTTTGCTTTCAACTTTTCTTGCCACCCTAAATGCCTTCTCCAGTGAATCAGGTTCCAAAAGGTGAACCTCATGTTTGATGTTATCCTTTGAAGTCCCTATGAATACATCAATCCTATGCTCCTCGAGAATATCAGTTACCCTAATATTAATTTTTTGTAAGTCCTCAATGTGCTCTGCCATTGAACCCTTTTGTTTGAGATTTATCAATTGGCTAAAGAAGTTTCTCTTTGTATCCTCATAATGTGCTATCATTTCTTCCGTAAAAATTGACCAAGTGACAAGTGGTTTACGATAACAGATCCATCGATACCATACAAATTGATTGGATTCTAAATATAAATAAGCAATGTGTACCTTTTGTGTGTGTCACACATCATTTAGATCAAAATATTAATCAATCTGTAGTATACATGTTATCAAATCCCTACCATAAAACTTCCTCATATCTATCTTTGGAATGCGGTGGTTTTTAAACCTCACATCGGAGTCTCTAAAATCATAATTCATATTACTTTTGTCCTCATCAAGATTTTCATGGATTACTTTTTCACCACCGGGAAGCCTTTCTTGCAACAACTTTGTTAAACCTTCCATGTCTACTTTCAAACCATTCATGTCTCCTTTTAAACCATCCATGTCAGCTTTTAAACCATCCATGTCACCTTTTATTTATGCTTTTAAATTTTCCATGTCATCTTTGGTTTCTCTTTGTGAGAGCGAAATTTGTTGCACTTGGTCTCGTAATTTTGATATATCATGTTGTGGTTCTTCCTCTTCATGTGTCATAGTATATATTTCTAAGGGCTTAATGGATGCATAATTATTTCATTTGGGAGGCATTTTAGAACCCAATACTAATATCTATGCTTCAATATGCCCCTGAAATCACTTCAAAATATATATATACACACACATATATATACACACCATTTTCTTACTTTTAGGAGCTTGACCTTGAAACTGTTGTAACTCTATAATTTCGGATTTTCATGGTCTGAAATTTGGTCATGTGGTATCCCTATGAATATTCTTTCCAATTCCAAAAGTCAGACCAATATTGGATTCTTCAATATAGAGTTATTCCAGATCTCCCACGATGTCCTGATTATGGGCTATTTTAGTAGAGCGAACTTATACAGAGTGATATTTGTCACTGTTTCAACTTTTAGCCCTAAAAATGATACACCTGAAACTAGAGTCTGTGTAGTTTTAGTTAATTTTTACCCAATTCGAATTTAATGCTCAGAAAGAATTTATGACGGTTTTCCTTAGGTCACATGTTTGAGATTGAATTTTGGAGCCTACAAAAACCCTAACATCCTTAGATCATATCTCTGAAAATATAGTAAACCAAGTTCTGAAATTTTTCCACAAAGTTAACCAAGATTTTGGCTCCATGTGGTCAAAATTTCAACTTCTGAAACCTAGTAGAAAAAAAATTATTACGAAAATTCCAAGATGGCTTGTTTGAGGAAGAAAAACCCTAGAATCCAAAGCTCTGATACCAAATGTTATGCAACCAGCTCATAGAAAAGATAGATCAACGACTTAAAAAATATTCTCTTCGAGGGGGAAACCTCCTTTACATTACATAAATGAATAATTCTTGGATAATTCAAATGATAAGACCTCCTTGATATATATAGGAGTCTAAGGGGTCACGATATAATGAGAGCCTACATAACAATAATAATGTAAGGGCACAAAAATAACAGTAGTAATTTGTATGGGGCACAACAATAACAACATGGTGGATACATGGGCACAACAATAAAAATAGGGGGATACACTAATAATCATAATGGGAATACACTAGTATTATAAAGACCAAATAAAACTTCACATTTATCATCAATCTGTAATATAGCAACCATTTCTCTTTCTATATCCTCTGTAGCATCTGTACCAAACTACATGAGTTCCACAGTCATCAATGTTAACATCAAGTACATCTTTATTAAGCACGTTGCCATCAAGGACAACACATTAGCCATAATGCCAACATCTTCCTTTCAATGAACCCAACTTATCATTCCAAGGAAATACACATTGATTTATAATACCATTTTGTTAGGGAGATGGTGGAAAATAAGAAAGTGTTATTGGAGATGGTAGGAACTTCAGAAAATTTTGTAAAATTTTCAAAAAAATTTGTGAGTGTTGTGAAGTTATCTTGGTGTATAGTGGTAGTGATAATTATTTCCCTTGCTTACTATAGCATGATACCTTCTATTCTAACAAAGAAGAAACACGTGGAATAATGTTGAAGTGCTATATCCTTTGTATAGAAAAGTCAATTGACTGTAGTGTGGATGATTGACTCATTGGTTGAGGTCAATCAATTAGGATGAATCTAAATAATATAGTTAAGGTCAATAAATTGGGTGGATTAAACAATCAAGGTATATCAATAGAAGGAGAATCAACAAGGCAATTAAAGTTGGGTCGATGGTTGACAGTGAAGTCGGGACATGGATTGCATTTGAAATTTGTGGGGAAACTAATAGATGTAGATATTCAATGGAATAGTCAAAAGAAATGATGGTTAGGGATGTGCATGGTCCAAGGAGATTAGTGGTCATTTGGTAGTCAAATGGTGATTGACTATAGTCATACTATGTAAAAAATGGTTAAGAATCCCGATATTCTCAATATCTTAGCCAATGACATTCAACCTTATGTCACTAATTCAAGTGCTACGAATTAGGGTTTCCTATGTAAGAATATGTCTATAAATAGAGCATAATGTAAGGATGGTGAATCTAATGCTTGGTCATAGATCAAGGGTGATTTAGTATGAACACATTGGTCTTAGGTGTTGATTGAGGTCAATGTTCATGGTAATTTGAATACATACTTGATGAATAATACTAAGAGTGGCAAAGTATTGTCATGACAAGATTTAAGGAAGTTCATGTCCACCATTCTTCTTTCAATCATTATTTTCAATATTTTGACTAAACGAATCTCAAGCCAAATCTCCCTTCTGTGTAAGGTGACGATTCTTGTTTGTAGAAGTTTGTGGGTATAATTTGAAGAAGATAAATATAGAATATGCTCCACAATTTTATTTCCAAGTCCACAACAGGACCCATCCACGAGGGCTTCACTGGGGGAGCAATACCATACCACGTGGGTTTATATTGGGGGATATATATTGAGGAAAAAATGGCATAATATATTGGGGGATATATAGGGGGCAAAGGTTTTTATATTGGAAGGTATAAAAGATGGAGTTCAAACTTAAAGAAAAGATATAAAGGGTTATAAAAAAATCTAATGGAAAAGGGGATACCTGCAATATCTAGTGGAAGTAAGGGTTTTTTAAATTAGGAAGGTGTATTGGGTTCATATTGGTAGAGGGTTAAATAATGTGATTTTTAGGGGTATTTTCCAATATGTAGTCAAATTAAGGGTATTATTTAATATGCCATGAACACACATGATAAGTAAGAGGTTCACTGAGTGAAGCCCCTGTGGACCCATCACCAAGACAAGATGCTTGAGAGAAGAAGGTGAAGGGATAAAGCATAAATAAAGATGAAATATTGTCATGAAAAGATTTAAGGAAGTTAAGGTCCGCCATTCTTCTTTCAATCTTTATTTTTATTTTTTTGAGTAAACAAATCTCATGCCAAGTCTCCCTTTTGTGTAGGGTGATGATTCTTGTTTGTAGGTTTCCGTGGGTAGAATTTGAAGAAGAGAAATTTGGAATATGCTCCACAGTTTGATTTTAAATTTGACATTTCAAGTCCACACCAGGAACCATCATCAGGAAAATATGCTAAAGTGTAAATAAAGATGAAGTATTGTCACGACAAGATTTAAGGAAGTTTAGGTACGCCATTCTTTTTTCAATTTTTTGAGTAAATGAATCACATGCCAAGTCTCCCTTACATGTAGGGTGATGATTCTTCTTTACATGTTTATGTGGTAGAATTTGAAGAAGAGAAATTCAGAATATGCTCCACAGTTTGTTTTTCAAGTCAACATTTCATGTCTACACTAGGACCCGTCATTAGGACAAGATGTTAAATCATAAATAAAAATGAAGTATTTCCACAATAAGATTTAAGGAATTTTAGGCCCACTATTCTTCTTTCATCTTTATTTTCAATTTTTCAAGTAAACGAATCTCGTGCCAAGTCTCCCTTCCATGTAGGGTGATGATTCTTGTTTGCAAGTTTTAGTGGGTAGAATTTGAAGAAGAGAAATCCAAAATGTGCTCCATAGTATGATTTTCAAGTCGATGTTTCAAGTCCACACTAGGACCCATCATAAGGACAATATGCTAAAGCATAAACAAAAATGAAGTATTGTCAAGGCAATATTCAAGGAAGATAATGACGAAGGATACTATCACATCAATTTAGGGACTTATTTAGGGACAATGCACATGTTTATGTGCATTGTACATATCTTCATGTGTTTTCCATTTCCTATGTTTGTTTTATTGGTTTTCTATAAATTTTTATGGTAATTGGATCATAGAGTATGTATATAACTTAGTCGACTCAAGTTCTAGTTTAAGAGCAATATATCTGGTATTTGTGTGCTTAACAAGTGGATATTGGAGATTTATAAGAAAAATGCATATTTCCACGAATGTACATATTCATTTTAAGTACAATAATGTTACATGTTGCAACTTCAACTTTATTTTTTTTAGTACTTATAACATATATTTGTAATAGACCCTTTCAAACTTGTAAATTTTATCACAAATTCGCTAATGCAATAATTTTACATTCTTTTTTAAATTGTGAAATTGTTATTGTAAATGACTATTACAATGTAATAGATATTTTATGATTGCCATTTAAACAAAACAAAAGTATTACAAGTGGAATCTACATTCCATATTATCTACGATTTTGAAAGTGTCATGTGGGTGGAGGTCTATGTACAACTACAAATAATTTATGCAAAGTTGTTGTTAATAATATATTGTTTAACAATATTGCTACTATTGTAGGAGCCAAACTTGAAATGAAAAGGCATGAAGTGAAGTAAGGAAAATTTTCACCTATTTGCAACAAAAGGATGTTCAAAAATAATACTAAAGCACCCTTATTCATTTATTTAGAACTATGCTCAAGATGAGAAGTATAAACATTCTATTTTCAACAACGATTACTAGAATCTAACTATGTAATTGTTAGTGAAATTGGAAAATTTCACTTCTTAAATTGCATTTTTAAATGCATAAATGGATACAATGCTCCAAAAAGTCCCTATTGCACTTAGATGGTGTAATCTCAACAATTGATATCCACAAGTCTAACAATTCTTCTTGGGAAAAATCAGTGACAAATTTATGTCCAATTTTTTTTGAAAGTACGAATGTTTATCTCTCGAAATATTATTGTTGGAAACACTACAAACATAATAAAATAAAGTGAAAATGAAGCTTGAAAGGTTATATGTCATTATATTTTTAAATTTATTCTGAAAATAAAAGTATAAGATGTTAAAATATTATAAGACACATAAATATAAGATAAGATTCAATGTGAAAAGAGAAGACTATGGTTGAGGGAGAGAGGATGGCTTCAGTATACGCAGACACAGAAACACTCGGCTGCAACGCCTTGGTCCACAACCCGCAAGCTTTTACATTGATGCCCTTTCATGCAGATTGGATAGCCATCGGATCTGGAGTGAAATTCGTCTCCTCTCCCAGCTAATTCCAGTACCCTGCAACCTCGCCTCTGCTGGAGAAGAAGCTTGGATCTGATGCAAATAACGCATGCAACCTGTATGCCCTTGAGGATAACCATGCTTTCGCTATTGCAGCGCGGACAGGCATCGTCACCAAGGGCAGGGACTGCAGAAGAAGAGACTCCAAGGCTAAGAAGAAGGATGGGATTCTGAGGAAACCTGACCTCAAGGACAAGAAGGATTTATCCGTGCCGACCTGAGGATGCATGTCACTGCGGATCTATGCTTCAGTTGGGCATTGTATGGAACTGGTCAACCGATCATGCCAAGAAAGGTGAAAAAACCCTCAGATCTGTAAAGGATCTAATAAATCTGGTACACAAAGAACTGATCTTCCCACTGAAAGATAAGATCTAGGGGCAAATAAGCGACGAAATAATACCCTATCCTGACCCACAAGTAGAAGAAGGTCTGAAAGGCAAGTTGAAAAGCGAATATCTAGTGGTATGGAACAGGATGACTAGGTAATGGATCGAGGTCTTCTGGCATCTGGAGCAACTCAGCCGAGACTAGATCTCGCCCCCTTAGCATTTACTGAGTGTACTCAAAAGGAAATCTCTAGGAATACAAAGATGTGCAGCGAATCCGATGCAAATGGGAAAATTTAGTCTCAGACAAAACCAGAACTTGAATCGCTGGTAAACCCTCTTCCCTTTCAAGTTTTTATAAAAACCCCTTCTGGGAAGACACATTTGGCTTGGGCACAGGTAACCAAATCAGTACAGCTTTCGAAGAACAGTATCTTCTAGCATACTGGTTATCCTATAGGATCACAGGTTTTGATATTTGGAGGCAGAGTACTCCAAGACTAAAAATATCTTATGGATTATAAAATATTACCTGAATCTACCATCACTCTCAACCTGCGGCTGAGGGGAGGCATGACAGACCAATGCAAAACATGTTGAAAATTGGCAACAAGAAATTGCTAAAAATAGCACTGCTAAAAATAACAGTTTGGGCATCAATGTTGGATTGGGCAACATGGAAAGAGAAATGGAAGTGCTAAAAGTAGAAGTTCTATTTTTAGCAGTGCAGGTTGGATTCCTATTCTTAGACAGTCCCTAGTCTAAAATAGGAAGTAAAATTCGAATTTGGTCTTACCAGTAGTTTGGAATATTAATTAATTAATTCTCCATGAGTTAATTAGTTAAGGAAAAGCAAACTTGAAGTCTTTGTGAGAACATGCAATAATTTCTCCACTTATTAGGGAATGTGTCCTTGATTTGCTCCACTGATTAAGGAATTAAGGATGAGTTCTATATTGAGAGGATCAGTTGACTTAGTTTAAATTAGTCAAGTTCAGTTAGATTAATTTAACAAGTTGTTAAATTAATGAGATATAGTTTGTTGATGCTTGCATGCATGTGACAACTGTTATTTTTCAAATAAATGTGTATTCACTCATGGATAATTGATGCATGTCAGTTCTGTCAGAGACCAAGTTGAGATCAGAGAAGGGATAGTGTACTATCAGTTGGATGAATATTTTTCCTATAAAGGAAGCTCATCCATGATGAGGATTTATCTCCTTCAAGTTTGTGCAGTTATATCAAAGGTTAGTGAGTGTGTGAAGAGGCCAATTCACACAGGTGGTAGCATTCGACACCAAGGAAACTGCACAAGGAAATAGGAGGCTTGGAGGGCAGAGGAGAAGGTTTGTGAGAAGCCTTTGACTCTCTATGAGCAGTAGAGGGATTGTGCTGAGAGCTGGATATCTTCCGAGCTAAGGATTTGTGTAATCCATACTATATTTCCACTTGTATGATAATACAAAGATGGGTTTTAGGTAGGTGCTTTCCCCCGGTAAATTCTTATGTGTTATGTGTGATTGGTTCCTTCTTATCAATTAGATGTGTTCTTATTGATGTTGTTCATGGTTGATTAAGCTTCCGCTAAATTGTTTGTAGGAGTAGATCAAGTGTTTTGCTTTAGTACATTGCATTACCAGGTTGATCTACAGGTGGGAAATTTCTACATGGTATCATAGCTAGCTGATTTGTAGAAAAATTTCTACATGATATCAAAGCTAGCTGATTTGTAGGAAAAATTCTACAAAATTCTACATGGTATCAGAGCATAGGTGATCAAGGAGAGAATAGTATACTAGGAGGAGATTTCAAATTTTTGAGTTTTGCGCCGAGAGTTTGCAGAGCAGATCTGAAAATTTTTGTATAAATTTTTCAGAAATAAATAGCAGATTTGAATTCCTTGCGGAAAAAAACCCAAAAAAAAACGGTTGAATCGGAGTTCTAGCTAAGAACCTGTATGAACTTGAGGTACAAGATGCATGCAAAGCCTTAAGGAGAAAGTCAAAGGTTATATACTTGGTTGTTGAGAGGGAGAGTATATTACCTCTCAACATGCAGTGCCAGAAGAAGTCTCAGACGATTGTGGAGGAGCCATGACTGGTGCAGCAGCTTCAGGAGGTTGTGGAGCAGCCACAACTATGGAAGCTGAGTGGAGATCGAGTAGAGACATCTACTCATGTAGAGACCTCTAGTAGGGGGTGTTATAGACATTTTTGTGCCTTACAGCTATAAGCATGAAATGTCCATAATTCAAGGGATCTAAAGTCCCTAAAGATGTTGTTACAGCTCCTAAAGGAACAAGGTCAACCAATGACAGCTTCTCCCAGAAGTTCTCCACCAAAAACCACTCAGAAACAGTCAATTCAGGATCAATTCAGAAGCTCCACTAGTTGCCTGCGTTGCAAAGCACCCCAGTACACTGTCTAGGTGCGTTGCAACGCACTTGAATGCACTACCCATGTGCGTTGAGCGGGAAAGGACAAGTGGCAGAGTCATTCAACGAGGTTGAAAGACCATGGAAGCTTCCAGAATCTTCTCCAATGACACTTGCCTCACTGAATTCGACCAAGTGATGAGTAAGAGGCTCTCAGTCTCCAAGTGGAAGCAAGAACTGATAGAGAGAAGCCATAAGTCAAAACATAAGCTGACTCATCCTCTCTGCTTACATCTATATATGGATCCCTCATCCCAGAGATCCAGAGGCTGGAATTTTGTACTTTGCAGAGAATTGCTGTTGGTTTGAGATTGAGATTAGTACATTGGGTGATTTATGCTTTGTTGGAGGAGAGGAAGGGATTCGTTTGCTGGGAGGTAGATGCTGGATCGGGACTCACTTGGTTGTATCTCCTCTTGGACTTTCTTATTCTATCAATAAACTATTTGAGTTTCTCCTATATGTTGTATATCAATGATGTTTTGTTATATTTGCATGTTTAGCTTAATCTGATCCTGAGCTTTTTATGAATGTATATCTGTATCTTCGTGTAGTTTCTCTCTCTTGTGATCTTGCAGGAATTCGGTAAAGTTGGGCCAGTGAGGGAGCTGGGAGCTGGGAGCTACTGAAGAGAGGAGCGATTGGATTAACAAACTAGCGAAAGACACAGGTTAGTTAGATCCTTTCTCCTCATTTACATTTCATAAAGAAGAATACTCAAGTAAGTTTCCTTGTTTGTTGCTAAGGCACTATCACACCTTAGAGTGGGATAGGGGCATTCTGAATAGATACTTTTCCCAACAACAAATTGGCGACTCCGCTGGGGATCGTATCTAGTTAGTTTATTTGTGTTTCTATTGTTGTTCTTCTCATAAACTTAGGAGTGTTGAATCGAACTGCATTTTCCATTTACAAATGCAAAGTAGAGATCTGCTACTCTAGTCCACTCACTGGGCCTGTTTATGATCCGAACAAACTGATCCAAAAATGCTCTAACTGCCCTTTGTGATAGCTCTTAGTCCTCCTTTAAATCATCCTCCTAATTGTACCTTATTGATAGCTTTTATCCAGCCAAAAACCTCAGATCAAACTGCAAACCGTGACCCAGAACCCGGAGACAATTCTCGTTTCTGCTTCAGCGCAGGCTCTGTGAAGAGACTCTGCATTTCAACGCAGGTCCCGAGAGGGCTACCTGCGCTGCAATTCAGTTTCTCTGTGTTGCAGGTGCGGTGATCAGCCTTTGCCATGTGCAGCTGTGGTTCTTTGCATCCTTGTGTTCAGTTTTATCTCTGTTTTTTGCAGCCTGTTATCAGTGTGTGTACCTATCTGAAAACCCCTTTTCTCTGCCTTAATTCCGCCTTGGTTGTATAAAGAAACTGTATTTGTTTTTGTGTATTTGTTACATCATTTGCAGTTTCCCATTACAAAAGTAAACTAGTCATACTGTCGCCCTTAGATCTAGACCTGTCGTAAGTGTCGTTTTGATCTTAGGAGTAAGTGTGTTTGCTGTTGACAGTTGATTGCGCTTTTACTTTTGTCTTTTGGTTTGAATTTATGAATTTCTATTGTCGAAACAAGTGTTTACTTCAAAATCATAAAGTGTCGTAATCAAGCTTGTTTGTGTTTTTCACTTGAAATCAAATTCAAATTTGTACAACAGCTTTCTTTTTAGGCATCAATATTAAGAAAGTGAAAACAAATACATGCATTTGTGCATTTGCATAATGATAGTTTGTATGGTTTGATTTAGGAAAAGTGCATTTACAGTGTGCTCTTTGCTCTTTGAGAAAAGTTTGTGTCTTTCTTTTCCCCTTGTAGCTAGGATTTTCATTGTTGAAAAGAGATAAATGCTTGCTTATCATCTTTAGACTGCATTTAGGAATTGTATATACATCTCGTGGTGATCCAAACAGGCAAACTTCTAAGAAAGATCAAACTAAAATAAATTGAATGAACTTAACAACACTTTGTAACTTAACGCACAACATAGAGGTCTAGGCTAGAGACGTGTTCCGGCGTCGTAAAACCTGGTGACTGTCGATCTCGCTGATGGTTGGGTGATTCCTCCTGAGAGACGATAAGCACTAGTACGGATTGTGCTCCCACGTACCGTCGAGTATATATTGGGAGACCCCTATAGGCATAAAACCTTTATCCATAGGAAGCCGTGTCGGCCGCCCTACTGATCGCAATGCACTGAACACAGCATTCGGGAAGATTGACCGCCCGTACCTTAAAAAGTATTCTGCGGTTTTGCGAAAAGTTTGGCATTCCCTATACCTAGAACTCCACAGCAGTTCCTTTTGGCCTTTTTCAGACTCTATAACGGAAAAATTCCATCCGAGCATTTGTCACTTCGGGCTCGTTAAAACATCGAAGGAGACTAGAGTCATCTTTTGCTTTTTCTCGACTCTTTAAAATTGAAAAAGCAAGTTGTGTCCAAGCGTCGTTAAAATTTATTTTAAACGGAATATTCATACCCCTTTTCCTGCGTTGATCTTTAGGTTGAGAAAATGGAGCCTACCAACCAAGGAATTCCCCTTGGTGGAAATCCTAGTCCCTTCTCCTCTTGGGGAGATGTTGGTGCGCCCCATATGGCCACATTGTCGCTTCCAGGACTGACAATTGGCTTGCCAGTCTGGCTCTTCTCAACCAATGTCGTTCAGAACACCACTATTCCTGAACAGTCGAATCAGCAGTTAGACCAGTCCAGAGTTACCCACCAGCCTTCTACTTCCTCTAATTCTTCCTCTCTCCCTTCCTCTTCGCTTGACGGAACTGGTAAAACTAAAAACCAAGTTCCTAAGGAGAAGAAGGAAAAGAAGAAGAAAGAGAAGAAGAAGAAGGAGCCAAAAGTGACTGGGGGCAAACGAGTGTCGTCTAACGAAAATCCACACACAACATTGACTAGGCCTAAATCGCCATGTGTCATATGCAAGGGAGACCACTTTCACAAAGATTGTCCCTGCATCCCTCGGATACTAAGGGACTGGTCTCCCCGTTTGCACAATTCGGTGGCATCAACCTCTGATAGCCATGTTGAAAGCACACCATCAACTAGTGAAAGTGAAGTCCCAGGACAAAAAGGGAGAGCTAGATCTCCCTGTAGACTGTGCGAAGGCAACCACGCCATCCACCGTTGTCCCTTCTTAGACGAAGCTAAAAGAGTCTTGGATGATCGTCCGGTTTCACCGTTACGACTCCCTCCTGGATATAAAAAACTCTTGCCAAGTCCTTCGTTAGTTGAAAATCCAGCTGGCCGCTCAAGTGGTCAACTGAAGCGCCGGTCATTGAAGATGAACCAGCTAAATCCATACCCGACGAAAGTCAAAAGGTCGAGGCGGCAGTTGACCCGGTCTTGCCTTCAGAGGTTTTATCTTCGAATGATACAGTCACTGAAGAGGATAAGGATGACACCATCCAAATTCTCTTCATCAACACAGACTCCGACGAGCACGGGGGCAATCCCCCCATTCCTTTATCGCAGGAAGGAAGTTCGTCAGAGCGATACCCGACCGTCTACTCGGTCCCACCACCAAGCAACCTAGTTGTATCCTTCGACTGGAACCAACTAGGCAAACCCCGTTTGCCAGCAAGCATACCATTCAGAATTATCATCCAAATATACAGAATGGTCATGGCTGGCACCATCATTGATGAGGGGGCATCTGTGAGTATCCTTTCCTCTACTGCTTGGAAAGCGCTTGGTTCGCCATCGCTTTTGCCTGAAATGAGAAATCTGACGGGCTTTGATAAAGGAACCAGTCGACCTTTAGGGATCCTCCCCAATGTGCCCATAACATTGAAAGGGAAGACCGTTCAAATGAACGTAATGGTCGTTCAAGGACCCTTGGATTATAACCTACTCCTTGGACGAGACTATATATATTGCATGGGAGCCATCGTCTCCTCGCTCTTTAGAGTAATGTGTTTTCCGCACGAAGGAAGAGTGGTCAAGCTCGTGGACCAACTTTCATTTCCCGGATCACGCATCACAAATAGTCATATGCCTTCCCTAAATGGTATCTTCGCGCAAGAAATGTCTCAACCCACGGTCCGTCCTCCCGATGAGCGTGAGTAAGTCAGAGGGATATGACTGGAACCCAGGGGGCATGCGTCCTGGTCTGCTTCGGCAGGAAAGCTTTGGGTATAGGGTAGGTTTCCGCGGGAGAATATGACTAGTCTGTACCTCGTCCTTCTTGGAAGAGGGGTTATTATAGAATAAGATTCTCTTGTCAAAGTTACGTGAGTTGGCGGGCTTCGTCGCTCACCTTTGTTTATCTCGGTAGACATCGCCGAAGAAGTGTTTTGTTTGAAAGATTAACAGAACAATCTTTGGGTGACCTGAAAGAGGTAGGCCTCTCTCGGTAAAACAAATGTTTTGGCGGAAGTGAAGTAGAGGTAACCTTGAAACTCTGTTTTATACTTGGGGGCATGCAAACCTTTTGGAGTGCAAGCAAGGGGCGGCTATTTATTTTTTAAATTTTTAGGTCCTCCCTTTAAACCCGTAGGTCTAACCCTTTAAACTCGTAGGATTAGTCGTTTCCGAACTTGCATAACGAGAGGATGCGGGGCATAGCTTTGTAAGGCGCAAGCTCCATAAAAAATGGAATCTTACATGAGACATTCTTATCATATGACTGGATTATCGAGCAGTTTTAACACATAGTTAATGCTCGTTAAAAAATAAACATAAGATCGAGCAAGTGTTTCAACCCGCATTTAAGCTCGTTAAAAAATGAACTATCCTCCGGTAAATAACCACCGTGAATGTAACATTATCAGCCATTAAAGCCTTGGTCGTGTTTGCACCGTCACCTCCACTTTTCCATTGGCCGATCATTCACCTCCATATGATTGTTTACCCATTTTGAGGAACAGCTGCGAAGAGTGATTTCACTAGCCATCCTTGTGACATTGCCATGCTTGGAAAATTCCAACCCTTACCTGGAATCAGCTGCTACCCATTTTATCACTCGTTCCTCAAAAGACGAGTCTTCTTTAAGCTCTTTTCATCTGACTCATAAAATATGAAAAGATTGCCGAGTTTTGGCCTTCCAGCTCGTTAAAGCGACCGGAAGAGCTATCCCTCCTCTAGATTTTAATCTTTATGGACCTGAGGGATTATTGCACAAAAAGATCGAGCGCTTGTTTTGTTCGGCTCGTTAAAACTATCGAAAATTCATCCCTTCTATATTGTTTTATACTTTTTCGGACTTAAGGGATTAGATGACGAAAAAGGACTTTCGGAGTTAACTTTGCGTACCTTTTCAGACTCTCTAAAAATGAAAAGGACCGAGTTATCTTTGTCGTTAGACTCATTAAAAAGATTAATAGCGACAAACTTGTCTTTAGACGAGAACGAGTTTCACTATCACTAGGCTCGTTAAAACATAGCGATGGGTTTGCCCGAAGGGCAAATTATAGAACAAGCATATGTTATCCTCCTCAAGCTTGACAAAAATAAAGAGGTACTAGTCAGCAATGACTGGGGAAAAATTGGGAAGAAACTCAAAGAACCTTTATTGGTAGCAAGTCGCTCTTGAGCATGACACTTCCACTCCGTGCCTGAGTCGGGTTGGGTTGTTTCATTCACCGGTCACATCACCATGGTCTCGCCATACCATCCACCTTTGGGGTAAATGCTACCAATCCATCATATAGGTGTCGCTGGTATGTTCAAGAGAAGTCATCCAGAGAAGTCAACCGTGTCCCATCCACTACCATACATTATACTTCATTCTTTCATGACCGCCACCCTGAACCATATATCATCAGATCGTTTTCACCTCCAACAAAATCATTTGCTCTGTTCCGTGTCACTGATGTGGGATACATCAAGGCCCTCCTTTGACGGATTGCTTCTTGTCGACATCAGCTCATTATCCAAGAAGTTGATCTAGGAACACCCCCTTCAGTACTTTGAAGCTTGCATGCCTCAATGGCAAGTTTCTCACTTCCGGCGACAGGTATACATCAATGACCTTCGACCGGAAGATTTTGCGTGGTGTTCGACACCAAGTCCTTTATTCACACCATGTGAATTGTACTGCAGTACCTTGAGGGTCATTATCATTATTGGTGATTCCTCTCGCGCTTGTTAACAGTTTACATCATTGACTGGTAATCAAGCGATGTCTTTCCATGTTCGACTTCAAAACATTTCTCACATGGATCGACTTGTACTTAGAGTGAAGATCGGACGAGATTGAAGACCCCGGATCTAGTTTCATCCATCCGGGCTGCGATATATATTCAGGAAAAATAAAGACATTGACATGTACAGCACTGCAGAACAGATAATCATCCTACCAAAAGGATGATGATTTCATCAGAATCGTCAGTCTACCATCAGACGATTGTCTATCCTATGTACATAAAAATGAATTTATAAAGCTGAGCATGGGAATGCCCACCTCAGCTAGATCATGAAAACAAAATGAAAAATAATGTATCGTATTGTATCTTATTACAGGTCTCCTCCCAGCATTGAATGAACTTCAGATCCTCCTAATAAAGCATTTCACCCGATAAACGGCCTCATACTTTAGGGGGCAAATGTTATAGACATTTTTGTGCCTTACAGCTATAAGCATGAAATGTCCATAATTCAAGGGATCCAAAGTCCCTAAAGATGTTGTTACAGCTCCTAAAGGAACAAGGTCAACCAATGATAGCTTCTCCCAAAAGTTCTCCACCAAAAACCACTCAGAAACAGTCAATTCGGGATCAATTCAGAAGCTCCACTAGCTGCCTGTGTTGCAAAGCACCCCAGTACACTGTCTAGGTGCATTGCAACGCACTTGAATGCACTACCCAGGTGCGTTGAGCGGGAAAGGACAAGTGGCAGAGTCATTCAACGAGGTGGAAAGACCATGGAAGCTTCCAGAATCTTCTCCGATGACACTTACCTCACTGAATTCGACCAAGTGATGAGTAAGAGGCTCTCAGTCTCCAAGTGGAAGCAAGAACTGACAGAGAGAAGCCACAAGTAAAAACATAAGCTGACTCATCCTCTCTGTTTACATCTATATATGGATCCCTCATCCCAGAGATCCAGAGGCTGGAATTTTGTACTTTGCAGAGAATTGTTGTTGGTTTGAGATTGAGATTAGTACATTGGGTGATTTATGCTTTGTTGGAGGAGAGGAAGGGATTCCTTTGCTGGGAGGTAGATGCTGGATCGGGACTCACTTGGTTGTATCTCCTCTTGGACTTTCTTATTCTATCAATAAACTATTTGATTTTCTCCTATATGTTGTATATCAATGATGTTTTGTTATATTTGCATGTTTAGCTTAATCTAATCCTGAGCTTTTTATGAATGTATATCTGTATCTTCGTGTAGTTTCTCTCTCTTGTGATCTTGCAGGAATTCAGTAAAGCTGGGCTGGTGAGGGAGCTGGGAGCTGGGAGCTACTGAAGAGAGGAGCGATTGGATTAACAAACTAGCGAAAGACACAGGTTAGTTAGATCCTTTCTCCTCATTTACATTTCATAAAGAAGAATACTCAAGTAAGTTTCCTTGTTTGTTGCTAAGGCACTATCACACCTTAGAGTGGGATAGGGGCATTCTGAATAGATACTTTTCCCAACAACAGGGGGAAACTTCGAGCCAAGTGGGCTGAGGGATCACATGTAGCCATACCTCTAGGTAGGAGGTGGGGCGATGTGGAGTGATCGTCCCAAGGAGGAGGGGCACGATCCTTGAGGTACCCAACCTCTTTGATTCGACTTTGCTACGGGAGCCCCAATGAGGAGTAACAGGAACTAATTGATTGGGTAGAGAAAGATGTGGATGGAGTGGCAGAGAGAGCTATAGTGCAGGGAATCCCAGGACAGCGCAGAGCATACAGGGTGCAACAATGCGAGAGACACAGGTGTGTTTCACAGTGCAGGGTAGCATAGAGAAGGGTGCAACGGTGCGAGATGCATGGAGATGTTGCAGTAGCGCAAAGGTAAAAGAGGGAGCACTTGTCAGTAGTAGGTAGAGCTTCAGCATTAAAGTATGTTTCTAGCCCAACAGAGAGGTCAGTTGGGAGTTTTTTGTGTTCCGAGAGTTGCTGGAGCAACCACACTTGGTAGATGTGTTGCATGCAGAACATTCCAGAGGTACAGGATTGGGTTTGAGAGGAAGCTTTTCTTGTTGAGAGGGAGTGTTGAAAATTGGCAACAAGAAATTGCTAAAAATAGAAGTGCTAAAAATAGCACTCCTAAAAATAGCAGTTTGGGCATCAGTGCTAGATTGGGCAACATGGAATGGAAAATGGAAGTGCTCAAAGCAGAAGTTCTATTTTTAGTAGTGCAGGTTGGATTACTATTCTTAGACAGTCCCTGGTCTAAAATAGGAAGTAAAATTCGAATTTGGTCTTACCAGCAGTTTGGAATATTAATTAATTAATTCTCCATGAGTTAAATAGTTAAGGAAAAGCAAACTTGAAGTCTTTGTGAGAACATGCAATAATTTCTCCATTGATCGGGGAATGTGTCCTTGATTTGCTCCACTGATTAAGGAATTAAGGATGAGTTCTATATTGAGAGGATCAGTTGACTTAGTTTAACTTAGTCAAGTGCAGTTAGATTAATTTAACAAGTTGTTAACTTAATGAGATACAGTTTGTTGATGCTTGCATGCATGTGGCAATTGTTATTTTCAGATAACTATGTATTCGCTCATGGATAACTGATGCATGCCAGTTCTATCAAAGACCCAGTTGAGATCAGAGAAGGGACAGTGTACTATCAGTTGGATGAATATTTTTCCTATAAAGGAATCTCATCCATGATGAGGATTTATCTCCTTCAAGTTTGTGCAGTTAGATCAGAGGTTACTGACAGTGTGAAGAGGCCAATTCACACAAGTGGTAGCACTAGACCCCAAGGAAACTGCAAAGGAAATAGGAGGCTTGGAGGGTAGAGGAGAAGGTTTGTGAGAAGCCTTTAACCATCTATGAGCAGCAGAGGGATTGTACTGAGAGCTGTATAGCTTCCGAGCTAAGGCTTTGTGTAATTCGAACTATATTTCCACTTGTATGATAATACAGAGATGGGGTTTTAGGCAGGTGGTTTCCCCGGGTAAATTATTCTGTGTTATGTGTGATTGATTCCTTCTTATCAGTTATATGTGTTCCTATTGATGTTTCTCATGGTTGATTAAGCTTCCGCTAAATTGTTTGTAGAAGTAGATCAAGTGTTTTGCTTTAGTACATTGCATTACTAGGTTGATCTACAGGTGGGAAATTTCTACATGGTATCAGAACTAGCTGATTTGTAGAAAAAGTTATACATGATATCAAAGCTAGCTGATATGTAGAAAAAAATCTACAAAATTCTACAAAAAAAATCCTTCAGGGAGTGGCAAAGGAAGCAACACAAAAAAAATCCCAAAAACACAACAAAAGCAAAAAAATGCAGGGTTATCCTTCAAAGACATTCTTGAAGGAAATAAACCAGCTACAACATCAACAAAACAAGTTGGCATAACATCCACCCCGTACATTGTGGAACAACTGAGTTACACCCCAAAATTAAATATAGATACACCAGAAACAAATGAGTACTATTCTTCTTTTGAAAAACAAGCATTAATTTGCGGATTCAATTGTTTTTGGCCCAAATCTATGGACCTTTTCCTTTGGGTCTCAGAACCTAGACCAATTTATGTGGCATTCATCTCTATTCCAAAGGGTTCTTCATTGTCAAATTTCGTACAACAGAGGAAAGGGACATCATTATGAGGGAAGGACCATGGTTTATGGGATCCACGGGTCTCTTCATTACTCCATGGTTCCCAAAATTTGATCCAAATACAATGGTTGTATCTCGGATGCCAGTTTGGGTTCACCTTCACAACCTACCACTACATTTTTGGAGCCCTCAAGTTCTGTCTAGTATAGGCAACACCATAGGGCGATTCATTAAAATGGATACATAAAGAACAGAGGAAAAAATTTATACATTTGCATGCATGTGTGTGGAAGTAGATCTCAACAAAGGACTGCCAGACCAAATACAACTAAAGTATAAACATAGATGCTGGACCCAGATACTAGATTATGAAAATACTATATTCAGATGTAGAATTTGCCGCCAAACAGGGCATCTTAAAAAGACATGCCCATAAGCCAAAAAAGACACGCATAGGAAGAAAAAGGTAGGAAAATAGCCCAAGGGATGGAAATTCTCTTCACCAGACCCTGATGATGTCCCTATTGAGGAGGAAGATAAGGAAAAGGAACAACCCATTCCCAAAGAGAACAATTAGACACACAAGGAACCAGAAACTGAGGAATTTGTATCACATGATCTGATGGACTCTTTGCAAGAAAATATACCAGACACAACGGATACCAACGGAGCCAAAAGACATCATACTTCAAACCATTCAGATTCAGACAAGGAAAATCCTCACCCTATGGAGGGCACTTCACTCATATTGTTTTCGTCCTTACCGACTCAAGGGGAGTGGCGAAAGGTCAAGAAGAAAAAGGGAGAAAAGTATAATTTTCTCCCCAAATGTACATTATTTTCTTTTTGGTTATTTTTCTTTTGAAAAACAGTCTTTGATTGGCTATTGGGTATGCGCTTCAGCATCTACAAAATGTAATTTTGTTATTATTAATAAAATTACGAATTTTCCTAGGGGAAAAAAAGATAAGGTTCAATGTCTATAGTGCACATGGCTAGAGATCTTTATATATTTATGAATATATACATAAAAATGTAACATCATGTATGAATGTAGCATTATAATTCCAACATCAAAGTAGATGATGTTTTATAAGTTACCTCTCTTTCTCTCTCTCTCACACAACTAAAATGATAAATTGTATTCATAAAAATATGTGTTTTGGGCATAATAGCTACATTAAAATAAGGCAACTCCATAAATTAATCTAACGCATGAAAAGCTTCTTGGATTTCCCAACATAGTAAAAAGTAAATCATCATGTTTATCTAACCTATTATGCCTATATGTGTAAACTTTCCCAAGACAATTCAAAATTTTGCAACACTTAGTATTAATCCTAACTCATATTGGAAGGTTAAGTTATATCTCCTTGCCATGTATCCTTTTACTAAGATGGAGCTAGAGCATTTAGATCAGATGGTTCATTTTTTATATCTCTGACAATGAAGAAGTCTACATATGACATTGATTGAGTGTAAATTGTAGATCTACAATCTACTTACAAAGGCTTGATATTTCATCGTCACTTTTTTGCATCATAGTTTGATGTTCTACCAACATTTACATGTTTGAAATCACTCTAGACACCAATTAGTTGTATTTGAACTACAAGGAAAGAATTCCATATTGGAGCAACTTAATCTACTCATCTAGAAGCCTCTTCTCTACACTAGGATTATTAGGCATGATGTTGCACTGAGAATTATGATAACATAGGGTTTGATTCCAATTGCCATTGTACTTCCTTACTAAAAGGAGAAATAAATCTAATTTTGCCAAAAGGGGCCCATGCAAGCTTAAAACCACACCTCCTTTCCAGAATGATTACCTATCCAATACTAGAGCAATTTCCACTTTGAATTATAAAACAAAGCTACCATCCAAGGCCAATTTGTCTAGAGAGGAATCCAAGAAGGAACATAACTACATGTTCCTAATTCCTAGATTCAACCTTCTTTCCCATTTCTACTTGAACGAATAAATTTACCCAGAGTTGACCAAAGAAGCTAAGATATGACTAATGTTACAAAATTTGTTGTCTCAAAAAATTCCAACCAAAATATGGTGATAGACTCCTTTCTAGAGTAAAAGAGACATCCCAAAGTGTTGCAACACCCAACTATACATTCCAAAACAAATATCATACATTCCACAAAGAAAGGGAGACAAATGGGTCTGACAAGAGAGGAGAGAATTTTCCAAAATATACCAATAATTGAGACAAAAACTTTCCCAATTTCCATCACTTCAATGCCTCGAGCACAATAGAACAAACGACATGCCATTTCTTGTTTATAAAAAAATTCATAGATAAAGTGTCACCCAAAATCATGGGAAAGCGGGTGTCATGGTCCCATAATAAAAGTCTCATCATGAAACGAGTATCTCCCATCTTCACATTTCCATGAAATTGTACTTATGAATGTCACCATGTGACACTGATCTTATGTCTAATAACTGAATACCAAGTTCCATACACTATGATGAAGTAGAGAAACCTCATAGGAAGCCCTTCCCAGCACCATAGAGGACAAGCTCACCTCAGTTCTTAGAAAGTCGATAAGATGTGCCATAACAAAGCTTCCCATAAATGGATGAGTTGATGTTATACATGCCACAACCCAACTAGTTTTGCACTTCAAACATGAGCAAGAGTTCTCTTGAATCTTATACCACCACTCCTTCCCATGATTGTTTTCGTACTTATAACTTGAACATGTCGATGCTTCCATGAAAGTGCCACTTGACACCAAATTGAATTGAGACAATAATTTTTAAAAACTTTAGTCATGTAACTTATGGTATAGAATAAGAGGTCTCTTTGTCATCAATCCATTGTGTCCCTAAGGCCAAAGAGGAACCTTTATTGGCTAGATTATCTACAACCTGACTATGTTGGTGCAATTGATCTTCCTAATAATATTTTTTACGGCTAAATATTTTGGATGAAATCCCATGACCATATGTTGTACAATGATTCTAGATACTCTGTTGATGGAGATGTGTGTTAGCTTATGATTTTGGGCCAATGGTAAGCCTTGGAGGAGAGAACATGCTTGATCTTGATTGTTAGATCTCAATCCTAATTCGCAGGATTAAGTCAATTATGATGATCCATCGGGGCAAATAATAACCCTCTACCCCTACCACCCCTTATAACTAATTTCTATGTATGTGGAATTATTCAGGACAAATACCTAACACACATACCCAAATTAGGAGAGTATCTTTTTGTAATAAAAATTCAACATAGAGATATTCTATTTTGTAGTAAGACTATTAATTATTTGAACTCTTACAAATATAATATCCATATTGTAAAATGACCCACAAAATAGGATATTGAAACTATTGTTGATGTTAGTAGGAAAGTGACAAACGATAGTATCACATCAATTTGGGGACTTATTTGGGCAATGTGTGGATATCTTTATGTGTTTTCTATTATCTCTTTATGCTTTATTGTTCTTCTATAAAGGTTTAACATAATTATGTCATGGGTCTGTCTATAACTCAATTAACTCAGGTTTTGGTCTAATAATGGTATATTTGATATCTAGGAACCTAATAAATCGATAACATAACAAGCATTATATCAGAGCTTAGTAAGACCAACATATATTTCTACATTAAATGAACATATTCATTTCAAACACAATAGTGTTACATAGTGTAGCTTAAAATTTAATTTTTATAGTAATTCTAACATGTATTTGTAATAGACCTTTTCGAACTTATAAATTTTATCACAATTTTGCAAACACAATTTTTTTACATTTTTTTTTAATTATCAAAATCATTATAGTTAAACGGCTATTACAATGTAATAACTATGTTATGATTTTCATTGGAACAAAACAAAAGTATTATAAAATGACATCTACAAGTCTAAATTGTTTATGATTTTGAAGTGTGGTCGGTATATACATATAAAACTACTTTTTGCAAAGTTAGTAGGAATAAGTTATTTTTTAACCATGTTGTTGGTAATGTACGAGCTAAACTTAAAATGAAAAGACAAGAAGAAAATAAAATAAATTAGTCATTTATATGTAACATATGATGTTCATATATACCACTAAAACATCCTTATTCATTTATTTAAAACTTTGTTCAAGAGGACAAGTTTAAACATTCTACTATTTGATTTTTTTTTAGATAACCATCACCATAATTTAAGTATGTAATTGTTGGTGAAATTCTAAATCCTCATTGCTTAAAGTACATTTTTAATGTTTAAATGGATTCAACACCTTGAGAAACCTCTATTGCACCTAGATCATGTCATCTCAACAACTATTATTCAAAATTATAACAATTCTTCTAATTTTTTTGCTATATTTTGGGTAAAATTGGTTAAAAGAATATATTGAGAAAAATATGTTAAATGTTTAGACTACTCTCAAGAAATTATTGTTGGAAACATAAAAAACATAACAAAAGAAAGTCACAATGAAGCTAAGAATGCTAAATGTTATGATTTTCTCAAAGATGTTAAGAAAAATAAAAATTATAAGATGCTAAAATATTGAACCACACATAAATGAGAAAATTCAATCTCTAGGTATATATATATATATATAATCTAGTGTTTTAATTTCAACATTAAAGTAAATGATGTTTTATAAATAATTTATTTCTCATATTTTTTTTATGTATGTCAAATACTTCACAACAAATATATAACACACATGAAATTAGGAGGATAGTATCTTTGTTTAATGAAAATTCAACATAAAGATATACCATTGTAGTAGCAAGACTTGTAATTATTAAATCCATTACAAAGATAGACTATTATTGATGTTAGTAGGTAAGTGATGAAGATACAATCATATCAATTTAGGGACTTAATAGGTAACAAAATTTTATGTGTAAAATCTCATTTTTTATATATTTTCTTAAATAAGCCAACTGTATTTTATCATCAAAACAAGTTTACATAGTTTTCCATACATAGCACCTTGGAATTCATTTTGTTGAACAACACACCTAGTAATTCATGCCATAAACTGAAACACCCCTAGAACCCCAATTACAAAGCCCCCATGCTATAAAACCTTAGATAAGATCGTTCAAAACAACGTACCAAGCCTAACGGCCCGCTCCAAATATAAGGCACAATCAACAAAAGTAACCTAGATTAGAAAATTGAACTAGACCACCACTATCTACCATAAAACCATAGAGAAGATAGTTCAAAACAACGTACCAAGCATAATGTCTCGCTCCAAATATATGGCCCAATAAAAAAGAGTAACAAAAAATAACAAATTGAACCTAGGCCACCATTAATTGTTACTACCAAACCACATAGCATATCCACAGAGAAAATCACCTCGCTCCAAGAATATGGTAGATTTTACACATTACATAATGATTTCCAATTGAGCCTATAATAAACTGAACTGATGCAAAAATGCCTTGAGTCACATGAACCACAACACATATTTTCTCGCACCAAGTATAGGATCCAATAGGAAAAATAAATAGAGATCCCCACGTGTACCTTTGGCAACTGTTAGTGTCGGTATCTTCATCCCTCTGTCAGAGATCAAATCCTCTTGTTGCATTTCATATTAGGTGTCCTGCCCAGTCATTTGCATTCCATTAGGCGCATGGATCATCTGATGGTAGTGGCTTTCCTAAAGTCTCCCTCATGTTATCTACCTACTAGCTCATGTTTGTTCATTTCAAAGCATATACAGTCTTCTTTTTGTCTTAAAGATTGCAAAGGTCTTTTAGGGTTTCATTGTCAATTAGGTCTAGGGTTTCATTAGGGTTTCGTAAAAAAATGTTTCTAAGTGTCTAATAACAACTAACAGGCCATGAGGAGGTTTCAACGTCAATAAATTTCATCACCAAGTTTTCAAAAAAACAGATTATTTTGCCTTTATTGTACAAAAATCATGAAATTTTGTTTTCTTCATTGTATATCACTCCATCTGCAACCCTGGTTTCTTTCCTTAGCCCCAGTAGTTCCAACACCTGCAAAACAAGCAAAGCTCAGGTCATTTTATTCATCACAAAGCTAAAAAGAAGTGAAAAAGTCCAAAAAACAGAGTTTGAAAATAAAGTCATTTTCAGAACATTATGAAATCGGGTTTGGAAAAATTAAAATCTAAAGCTCCATGTATAAATCATGTCTCCAAATGTTTAAAGCTCATTTGCACTCCAAGATGAAAAAGAAAGCAAGGCTAAGTTGTTGTGGTGAGCAAGTGAGAAATTTGGGTGAAAATCGCTCCAAGTCGTTGGGCATGGCGCACTGAGCAGGAGGCGCGGCGCACATAACCGGTGCCACACATTGGGCCGCATTTCTCAGTGCAAAAAGACATGGGCGCGGTTGATGAGCCCCAATTTTGGTACAATTTGGGCTCATTTTGGCCTATTTTGCTTGCTCAAACCATTCATTTTTATTGTTTATGCATACACTTCTTAGTTTATTCATGTTGTTTGTAGGAGAAAGGATAGGCACTTTATCTACGTAGCTAATGCATTGTGATTCCAGGTTTTGGCATTAAAAGGAGCAAAAGACAACGAAAAGGTGGCAAGGAGACAACGAGTTGGCATTGCTGACGTAAGGAGAGGTTGTCCACGGTCTTGGGGGGCATTCCTCGTGATCCTCACCAAGAACTCCGAGCCCCACTCCATCCTCGCTCCGAGCTTAATACATGGCCAGCTGTTCTACAGGAACAGCAGTTCAAAACTGCTCTACAGGAAACAGCATTTATGATCATCCTACAGGATCAGCAGTTAAACTATAGATTGAACAGCCGAGCTCCTAGAATCATGGATACTTGTTGGAGCATCGTTTTGTATAAGTATAGAGGCCTTAGCCTTGGTTAGGTTGTTGAACCTCTCGTATTGCTATTGTAATTTTGGAGCACAGTTTAGTTTTCGTTCCTTTTTGTAAGCCAATTTGGCATGATATCAGTTATGAATAAAGAAGACAGTTTGTGATCTAGTTCTGAGTTTCTTAAGGAGACTATAGCTCTCAGGTTAGGGCCCAACCTGAGAGCCATAGATCCCCTCTGTTGTAGTGTTATTTCCATTTCATTTCAGCATTGTGAGCTTTCCATTTACACATGCAATTCGAATTACAGGTTGATGAGTTGGTCTTTTTCATGAGTTAGATAGGAGATTGCTTATAGTGTATTTGTTTCCATTTGCTTAGTGTAGCAGAGGATAGATATAATCGATTGGAGCTCCAACAAAAAGGCTGTTAGGACTCACTGCCGTCTTTCTTGAAGATTGGGGTGCAGCGCATAGCTAGCCACCAAAAACACGCATTTCTTCACTTGATGATTGCTGCAATACAGTCACTGTTACGTTAGATGCTTCCTTGTCATCCACTCATGCACTGCACTTCCTTACCACAGCTTCATGCACGTTCTCTTTCACATTTCGATTGCTGCTCATTGAATTTACAAGCACAAGTAGTTTAGGTTGATGCATTTTTGGTTAAGTAACAGTCATAATCATTTGTTTCACTTACACTGCTCTCTCTCTCTCGTTCCATCACTTTGTCCTCCATCTTGATCACGCATGCAGACATCTCTTTGACCCCTGCTCCGCTCTGTTACCTCACCAAGTCTTTCATTCCTCACGTGTCTCCATTCTCTAGCCTTTCGTTGACATAGCCCTTCACCTTCCATCCTCCTTCCTACACTCACCTCCCATCCTAATCTTTCACTTCTAAGGCCATCACCAACCTCATCCCTACCTTCCACATCTCCCTCTACCATTTCACCATCCCTCCATCGCTCCAAACACTCACGGTAGGTCATCCTGTAGCCATTTCTAGACATCCTGTAGAAAACAGAGTACCCTGTAGGATTCTCCACAGCCATCCTATAGGAGGCCACTCTCTCGGTTGCTGAGCATCTGAATGCGAGGAACCTCTGTGGATGGGTGCTAAGGATCCATAGGGACCTCTCCTAGCCTCCCCAACCTATCCCACGCTTTCCTTCCTTCTCCATCCCATCTGCACAACCAAACCCTAGTTAGCTCAAGATCACCATCATCCCACACACACTCACAAGAAAATACAAAAACATAGCTTTCATGATGCAAGTAGTTTAGAATGATGCATTTTCATTTATCAGAGGTAGTGACAGCATTGGTAGAAGTTGCATTCACATTCCATGCATTGTAGAGGTCAGACTAGTTGAATTAGGGTTTCCTAGGTTTACATGCTTTGTTTTGCTCTCAGTTCATTTTTGTCAAGTAGAATAGCTTTCCTTTGAGATTAGCTTTCGTCCATCAATTAGCAAGCTTCTTCTGAGAGCCTATAGAAGTTGGCTTGAGCCCTAGCGGACTTGTGCCAGCTGACCAAGTGACAGCTGCGACAAGAGCTAGTACTTGTGCATACAGCACTGTCGCTTCCAAGTTTGTACGAACTACCGGGTTGATAAAATGAGAGACAGGAAGCCCCAGGAGTTGTAGCATTATTGCTACAATACTGGAGCTCACCATCTTTTTGGCGCCGTTGCCGGGGAAGCGTCAGAGTATTAGTAATTGTTGCTTTTCTTCTACTTTCGTACTCTTACTTCTGCTTAGTAGTTTATTTCATTTCCCTTCTGCAAAAGTAGCTTAGCATTTCCTGCTTTCATAGCTTAGCATTTCCTGCTTTCATAGATTAGCATTTCCTGCTTTCATAGATTAGCATTTCCTGCTTTCATAGATTAGTATTTCCTGCTTTCATAGCTTAGCATTTCCTGCTTTCATAGATTAGACTTTCGATTCTGCAAGTGTAGATTAGAATTTCAATTTTGCAATCAATCTGTTTCATTTTTGCAGGTGCACAGAGAAAAACAAAAGCAATCAAAAAAGAGAATTCTTTTCCATTTCATGCCTCGTAGGAACCGAGATAGATCAGGCAAATTCCTACCAAACACCCCCACCACATCACTTAGTCACCCTTCACTCTTCGGTGGTGACAGTGATTCAGAGGAAACTATAGGTGAACATCCCAAGACATACCGAAATCCTATAGAAGAAGAAGAGTTAGAGACCACTCCACCTGAAGCTATGGCTGACAATAGAGAGGATGAGAGGATAGAAGGAGCTTTCCCCATCCGAGAGACCAATGGTGAGATGAAAATGAAAAACATTAGCCCCTCTGCTTTGCCTCACTTCCATGGAATGACCACTGAGGATCCTGATACCTTCCTATTTGAGTTTGTTGTCCTCTGTAGAACCTATGACTATACTGAGGATGAACAAAAGCTAAAACTTTTCCCTTCTACTCTCAAGGATGCAGCACTATGCTGGTTCATGGGTTTGCCTGGGAATAGTATCACCACATGGGCTCAGATGCAGCAAGCCTTCAACACCAAGTACCGGGATTATTGTAGGTCCAAGGAAACAAAGGGGGAAATCTTTCGGATGACCATGGGAAACGATGAATCTTTAGAGGACTATGAGGAAAGGTTCCAACTTAGTTACAAGCGGGCCAGGTGCACACTTGACCCTGAATCCCTTAAGTTGGTTCTGCTCCGAGGAGTACCTGAAGATCTCTTAGATACCCTTCACATGTTAGCTGGGGGGGACATTTACCAACTGCCTTATGAGGACATCAAGACTGTGTTTCGAAATCATTCCAGGGCAGCTAGAAAACGAGGTAGAGGAAACCTCCTCTCCACCGGTGTCCCTTTCTCCAAACATGAGCTTACAAACCAATTAGAAGATCTTAAGAGTGAGGTGAGACATACCATTGCCATGCAGCTGGACACATTCAGGATCCAGCAAAAGAAAGAGGAAGCTGAGAGAGCCTTGGCTGTCTTCTGTCCTAGGTGCACCAGAAGACACCCTAAGAACGAATGTCCATTGCATTCAGTTGAAGTGTGTTTCGTTTGTGAGGAGGACCACCCAACAAATCAGTGTCCAACCTTGCCTGGGTTTAAAGCCATGTACCAAGGAACTGAAGCCCCCACTAAACCTCTCTACTTCATCAACCAAAGGAGGCCTCAAGGATCTAGACCTTATCAGCAGGGGATGCAAGGGGCATCTCAAGCTTATTACAACCCCAACCACTTGACTCCCATGCCTTCCTGGGGTCCCCCTGCTCATCCTTCCTGGTCCATGCCTCCTCCATGGTCTTATCCACCTCAGTACCCTACTCAACCTACTTCTCATCCATATCACTCACATACCCAGTCGCAGCCTCAATGGAGTGCACCTCAGTCGGGGTGGAGGCCTCAATACAACAATCCTCCCGCCATTCTGCCTCCACCTCCAGTTCAGCCACAACCATTACCTCCTGCTCCTCCAAGGCAACCTCAAATGCCTGCTCAACCGAACCCGAACCCCAACAATAGACAGGCTCAGCAGGTATATACTGGGGAGACCTCATGCCCTACCTATGCTGTGGAGATCCAGGAGATCAATCTTCGATCTGGAAAGACTCTTCCAGATCGCCAACCTCCTCCCCCAGAGGAGGAGGAAGACCATCAGGAAAGTGAACCAAAGCCTATTCCACCCTTTCCTGAGAGACTTACAGCCACCACACAACCCAACCCGGAGGAAGATGAGCTTCTGGGAGAGCTCAAGCAGTTGTGTGTGAAGATACCCCTTCTCCAGGCCATCAAGGATGTGCCAATCTATAACAAGCTGGTTAAGGAGAAGTGTTTCAAACATCCAGGCAGACGGAAGAAAGATGCTTCAACTATCAATGTCATAGGACAACTGTCTAACCTTATGCTAGGACAAGTCATCTGCCCAAAGTACTTAGATCCTGGAAGTCCTGTAGTAGATGTCCACATCAATGGCACCATCATACCCCACACCCTGATTGATCTGGGGGCTGCCATTAATGTAATGACCAGGGATACCATGTGCAAGCTCAATCTTCAAGGTTCCTTGAGGAAGACCTCGACAGTACTGCAATTAGCAGATCGCTCCACTGTGACTCCCGAAGGAATTGTGGAGGATGTCTTGGTCTCTATTGACTCTTGGGAGTATCCTGCAGACTTCCTGGTTCTGCAACCAAAGGCAAAGCTTACTGGATATCCCCTCATTTTGGGAAGGCCTTGGTTAGCCACTGCAGATGCCTATATCAGTTGTCGTGCTGGAAATATGACCATCAAAAATGGTCCTATGTCTAAGCAACTTGTCCTATACCCTCCTGCCCAACCCTCGTTAGAGCATGACTTACCACTTTGGTTGGAAGAAGGAGAAGAAGACGAGGTGTATTCAACACCTCTATGTACCATAGAAACCAATAGAAGAAATCCCCCAACCGAGGATGATTTGATCGAGAACTTGATCCAAAATCCACCTACCAGTGCACTACCTTTAGAAAAATTGGTGGAGGATGCCCAAGCCAGCACCTTAGTGGATCTTCGTACAACCAACCCTGTCACTCCCAGAGTTAAGAATGTGGAGTTCGGCCCTGAGAGAGCATTGAAAATCAGCTCCTCCCTATCTCCTTCTTAGGAAAAGGAGCTGTGCAACCTGTTGGCCAGCCACTTAGATTCTTTTGCTTGGAGCTATAAGGAGATGAAAGGAGTCCATCCCTCGGTCTGTACTCATCATATATACATCAAAGAGGACTGTAAACCGATTAGGCAACCGCAAAGGAGAATGAATCCAGCCCTCAAAGACATTGTCAAGGAAGAATTGCAAAAACTGTTAGATGCCGGATTCATCTACCCCATCTCAGATAGTGAATGGGTGTCCCCTCTAGTGTTGGTTCCCAAGAAGAATGGGAAGTGGAGGATCTGTGTAGATTACCGGGAGCTGAACAAAGCTACCAAGAAAGACCATTTCCCTCTACCTTTCATAGATCAAGTGTTGGATGGACTGGCAGGAAAGAAGTTCTTCTCTTTCCTGGATGGGTTCAGCGGGTACAATCAAATCCAAATCAGCCCGGAAGACCAAGATAAGACCACCTTCACTTGTCCTTGGGTTACCTTTGCCTACCGAGTCCTTCCCTTTGGGCTATGCAATGCTCCTGCTACTTTTCAGAGAGCTGTCTTGAGCATCTTCTCGGAGTTGGTCCATGATGCAGTGGAAATCTACATGGATGACTTTACCCCTTATGGGGCCAACTTCCAGGAAGCATTGTCCAACTTGGGAAAGGTCCTAACCAAGTGCATCGAGATGAACTTGTCCCTTAGCCCTGAGAAATGTGAATTCCTAATGACTGAAGGGACAGTGTTAGGCCATACCATTTCTTCCCAAGGATTGCAGGTGGATCCTAACAAAATTGCTCTCATCAAGAGGGTTCCACCTCCTCAAAAAGTAAGGGATGTTAGGAGTTTTTTGGGATTAGCGGGATACTACAGGAGATTCATTAAGGACTTCAGCAAGCTCTCCTCGCCATTGTTTGGCTTGCTGGCAAAAGATGTGGAGTTTAAGTGGACTGACGCTTGTCAGAAGAGTTTGAATGAGTTAAAGGACAAGTTGGTGTCAGCACCAATCTTGAGAGGTCCAAACTGGGCCCTACCTTTCCACATCCACACTGATGCCTCAAACAAAGCCATAGGGGCAGCTTTAGGACAAATTGAGGAAAAACTTCCATATGCCATTTACTTCGTTAGTAAGAACTTGTCCAAAGCTGAGCTGAATTACACTGTAACCGAGAAAGAGTTCTTAGCTGTAGTCCATGCACTAAACAAGTTCTGTCATTACATTACCGGATATCAAACATTTGTACATACTGACCATGCTGCTATTAGATATTTGATGAATAAACCAGATGTGAATGCTCGTATTATTAGATGGTTACTTTTATTGCAGCAGTTTGATCTAACCATTGTTGATAAACCAGGGAGAGAAAATGTTGTTGCTGACTTCTTGTCTAGATTGGATTTGTCTGCAGATGAAGATGGGACGGTGGATGATCATATGCCTGATGAGCATCTGTTTGCTATATCAGTACTCTCTCCATGGTTTGCTGATATAGCAAACTACCTTGTTTCGGCTCAGTTCCCTCCGCACCTCTCTTCAAAAGAGAAGAGCAAAATCATCAGAAAGAGTGCCTCATTTACATGGATTGGGGGCAACCTGTTCAAGCTTGGCCCCGATCAGATCTTAAGGCGTTGTGTAAGGGAAGAGGAAGTCTTTGACATCCTCCTCACCTGTCATGATGGACCTTGTGGAGGACACTTTGCAGCAAAGAGAACTGCCTTCAAGATTCTGCAGGCAGGCTACTATTGGCCCACACTGCATCAAGATGTCAGAAGATATGTCAGCCAGTGCGACCAATGCCAAAGAATGGGAAAACCGACCCAAAGGGATGAGATGCCTCTCCAACCTGAAGTGACTCTTGAGCCATTTGAGAAGTGGGGCATGGACTTTGTGGGTCCAATCAATCCCTCTTCGAGGCAAAGATCCTACATCATTGTATGCACTGACTACCTGACGAAGTGGGCAGAGACCAAAGCCATCAAAGCAGCAACAGAAGAAAAAGTGGCCGAGTTCTTGAGAGAGAACATCTTCTATAAGTTTGGCTATCCAAGAGAGCTGGTCACCGATCAAGGGAGCCAGTTCACCTCCCACTTGGTTGAAGATCTCCTAGCTCATCACAAGATCAAGCATAGAACCTCCACTCCCTATCATCCTCAAGCAAATGGGCAGGTGGAGGTCACCAATAGAGCATTAGAAGGGATCTTGACCAAAGTGGTGAGCAGCAGCAGAAAGGACTGGGCAGATCGCCTGGTTGAAGCCACCTGGGCTTACAACACCACTTGGAAGACCACCACCGGCTTCACACCTTATGAGCTGGTCTATGGGAAGAAAGCTTTGCTGTCCATTGAGTTTGAGTATAACACTTTGAGGATGGCAGCTCAGCTGGACTTAGATCTCAGCCATGCACAGAAAGAAAGGTTGTTGCAGCTGAATGGACTGGATGAGCACCGCATGCAGGCCCTCCTTCACTCAGAAGTGGTTCAACTTCAGAGGAAGGTGTGGCATGACCAACATCTCCATGACAAGCAATTTCAGCCGGGAGATTGGGCCTTGTTGTATGACTCCAGATTCAAAGATTTCAAGGGGAAGTTGAGGACCAGATGGCTAGGACCATATGTAGTGGAGCAGTGCCATGACAATGGGTCTGTCCTCATTCGAACCATTGATGAGGAAGCCATTCCCATGCTTGTCAATGGGCACCGATTGAAGATCTACAGGAAGCCTCCCTCAAGACAAGAGTTTATCAGCACTATGGAGAAGTCTGTTTTGGTCATAGAGAAGGGTTCTGCCTCCATTTTGGGCATGCCCTGAAGGAAGAAAAAAAAAAGAAAAAAAAAAAGAAAAAAGAAAAAAAAAAAAAAAAAAAAAAAAAAAAAAAAAAGAAAAAAAAAAAGAGAAAAAAAAAAGAAAAAGTAATAAAGATCCTTGGGTGAAAACCTCTCTGAGGCGCCCAAGGCAGGCAGTAGGGGTGAAAACCTCATTGAGGCGCTCCTATTGTCTTTCGAAAAAAGAGAAAGTTTAAGAAAAAATATCCTTGAGTGAAAACCTCCCTGAGGCGCTCAGGGCAGGTAGCAAGGGTGAAAACCTCTCTGGGGCGCCCCTGCTATCTTTTCAAAAAAAAAAAGAAGAAAAAAACAATAAGCACAATAAAAGTTTTGCATGCAGATGTTCTATGGAGGAGAAGAAGCCTCTCCATTCCAAGCCAGGGGCCTTCATCATGCTATCAAAGGATGTCATCAACACCTCCTCCAAGAATAACAATGTTTTCCAAGGTATGTGCAATTTTCATCATGATTTGGATCTTCTACAGGAAGATACAGTTTTCTACAGGAACAGACAGTCTTCCTACAGGAAGACGCAGATCTTCTACAGGAAAGTGCAAAATTTCTACAGGAAGCTCTGTGTTCTACAGGAAACTTCCTGTAGAAGGTTACGATGGCCGAAATGTGTTTCAAATGAAGATCTAGCGACTGAGGAGTGAATTGAATGCATGCATGCCAATGATGGCACCCTTGAACATTGCCATTATCGTCCTCCACCATCCTCGTTGCCATGCAACCAAGATCCCTGCAGCAGCACAACAAAGTAATGAGTTCTCGTGAAAAAACATCTGTCAAAGAAAAAAACCAAGCACCGAGAGCCATACCACATCCACGTTGTGCATCAGAAGCGCTGGGGTCGTGATCGAGAAGCCAGAACCGCCAGCATGCAGCATGCACCCCAAGAGGTGAGACTGTTGCAAGGCTCCCGCGGGAATCCTGTAGCAGTCAAACCTGCAGGAGTGGATGCCATTCATCGCCCAGCCATCTGCAAGCAAAACGCGGGCGCATGCGACCAGAACGTCTGCCACAGCACCAGCATCCCGTGACCATGAGCCTCCGGACTGTGTAAGCTACATGCAGCAGGTAGATCCGTCGTCCAAAAACCTGAAAATCATATGCAGACGCGCGCAGGTAAGTGTTCTAATCCTTCTCTCCATCAAATCGCATGGATATTGCTTTGATTTGTTTTGCATGGCATAAAGGTGAATGGTTGAGCGGCCTAAAGGCCAGTGATTGGCCACGTCGATTAGTAAAGGGATAGTCAGAGGACGAGGTGGCAGCCACGACGAAAGAAACACGCAGCAAGCACGTGAAGATCAGTCCCGTCAACCGAGAAGTGAAGTTTAACCGAAAAGGGCGGCGGCAGATCTATGGGAATGAATGCGGCAACAAACGAATGTGCAGGCGGATGATGGGTGACGTCACCCAACGGTCCGGCGGGGACAGCTCACCCCCGCGCCACGAGCTGAGCCGATTAAAAATCTAATCGGCTCGATTAAGCGTGTATCTCCATCAACCTCACTTCAAAACTCGAGTCGATCCTCTGCTTACCTCTGCATGTTGATACGCCGAGCTCTCGGCTACCTGAACGCTGGTAAAGCACCTCTCGACCGCCAGCCAACTAAAGCTCTTCCCGAAGCCTGCGCACTGCTCCTACAGGAACAGTTTCTACAGGAACACCGTCCTACAGGAAGCAGTTCCTACAGGAACGCGGCTCTACAGGAAGGTGAAGTCTTCACGTAAAAAAAAAGGTGGCAGAAAAGAGGTAACCCTGAAACTCCTTCCGCAATTGGCTTTCAAAGGTGGCAAGGTTATTACTCACAGTCTGGTCATAAAAGATATTGAATTACCGTGCCTATACTATCGCTTCTACAGGATAGCAGCATAATTAGACTGTGGTTTTGTGAATTCATTGCATACTCTGTCTATAAGACCAAATTTCCTTTGTATCTACCGCCTTTTGCCAAAACCACTGTGTTCGTCATGCCTGGTGGGTTTATCAGGCGAGAACCCACAGATCCCGCCAAATTAAGGAGAAACCCAGCAGTGGTTGAGCTCTTCACTAGGGCACAATGGATGCCTTTTTGTGATAAGCTACGAGGCTACGATGATGAAGTAGCCGAGGAATTCTTGCAGGCCTTGAAGCCTAAATCCCTGACACTGGCCACGGTAAACTTCCGAGGCCTCAGCCTCCAACTCACCCCAGAGCACATCAGTCGAGTCACGGAACTGCCCATGGGTCTGCCGTGGGATAAAGAAGAGCGGAAGCAGAGCCAGCAAGCAAAGAAGGAGTTCTTCCCGCCTGAAGAATCATTCACAGAGGACAAGAATGGGGTGAAAAGGACCAGCCTGTCACCACCGTGGCACGAAGTCAGTTTTCAAATTATGAAATATATCACCTGTGAGGGTCGTTACAGCATCATATATGTGTATCACTTCAGGCTCCTCAACGAACTACGACACCAGATTGACCTCCCTGCAGCACAGAGGCTGAGCATTCCTTACTTTTTACTGCAGTCCTTGATAGAGTGCTCTACAAAGCTCAAGGACGGAATCCCTGATCAGATAGCCCATCATGGGCTGATAAAATTGCTCGTGGAGGATGCTCTCCGCTCATATAAAGTCCCCCTCGCATGGGAATCATTTAGGAACTTAACAAGAGAAGGGGACATAAAAATGTTGCTTGGAGAGACAGGGTCCTCTAGCGGTGAAGAAGACGAGCCCGTAGCCAAGATTAAGAAAAGGAAAAGCAAAAAGGCCCCGACTCCATCACAGAAGAAAGAACGAAAAGAGAAGGAGGAGGGAAAGGATGACAAAGCAAAAAAAGACACCCCCATCCTGTCAGCAAGGGAACAGAGGTTGAAAAGCAGGGCAGTCAAAACTGAGGTGGTCCCTGCCAGCCCAAGCACCTCATCAGCTCCTGCAGGCAAAGCCAAAAGCAAAATCCATGCAGCCAAGAAAGAAAAGGTGGCGGAAGTTGAATCTACAGGAACGCAAGCACAGGCTTCTACAGGAAGCCCGAAAACACAAAAACAGGCTTCTACAGGAAGCCCGAAAACAAAGACAAAGGCTTCTATAGGAAGCCCAAAGATCAGTAAGGAGCAGGCTTCTACAGGAAGCCCAAGAGCAACAACCAAGGCTTCTACAGGAAGCCCGAAAATCATTGGAGGACAGGCTTCTACGGGAGGCCCAAAATCGGAGAAAGAGGCTTCTGCAGGAAGCCCGAAAATGCAACCCCGGGTTTCTACAGGAAGCCCGAAGACAGAGACAGGGGCTTCTACAAGAAGCCCAAGATTGGAAAGAGGGGCTTCTACAAGAGGCCCGAAGGACATTGAGAAACAGCCTCCTATAGAGAGTCCGAAGACAAAGAAAGAGTCTTCTACAGGAAGCCCGGAAGCAGGCAAAGCAGGGTCTTCCACAGGAAGCCTGAAATCAAAAAAGGAGGGACCCTCTACAAGGAGCTCCGAGGGAGCAAAACACAAGAAAGAGAAGGCTGACATCCTCGATAAGGAGGCAGCAGCGGCACTGGCTGCCCTCAGCACACCTCCAAAACCGAAAGAGAAAAGGGAGAGGGAGACCCCTCTGCCACCTGAAGCCAGGAGAAGCAAGAGGATGTCCCCGAGCAAGCCACAGCCTTCACCCAGTGGCCATACCACTTCAGGGGACGTACCTACTTCACCCAGTGCAAGAACCCCCTCTAAACCATCAGCTACCCCCGAAAAGGGGAGCCCAAAAATAACTTCCTGGACACGAAAGATAGGCCAGTCGCCTTCTGAAGCCCGACTCAAAGAAATAGAAAAAGGGAAGGAAGCATCACCCTCATCACCATCAGGGGCAGAAAAGGCAGGGCCATCAAAAGCAGAAAAGAAACAGCCTGTTCCGGTCCCGAGTCCTCGGCCAAGGACGAGGAGCAGGGGCAAGGTTGCTCAAGGATGAGCAAATGGTTCAGCTGGGGGGTGATGATGAGCCCCAATTTTGGTACAATTTGGGCTCATTTTGGCCTATTTTGCTTGCTCAAACCATTCATTTTTATTGTTTATGCATACACTTCTTAGTTTATTCATGTTGTTTGTAGGAGAAAGGATAGGCACTTTATCTACGTAGCTAATGCATTGTGATTCCAGGTTTTGGCATTAAAAGGGAGCAAAAGACAACGAAAAGGTGGCAAGGAGACAACGAGTTGGCATTGCTGACGTAAGGAGAGGTTGTCCACGGTCTTGGGGGGCATTCCTCGTGATCCTCACCAAGAACTCCGAGCCCCACTCCATCCTCCCTCTGAGCTTAATACACGGCCAACTGTTCTACAGGAACAGCAGTTCAAAACTGCTCTACAGGAAACAGCATTTATGATCATCCTACAGGATCAGCAGTTAAACTATAGATTGAACAGCCGAGCTCCTAGAATCATGGATACTTGTTGGAGCATTGTTTTGTATAAGTATAGAGGCCTTAGCCTTGGTTAGGTTGTTGAACCTCTCGTATTGCTATTGTAATTTTGGAGCACAGTTCAGTTTTCGTTCCTTTTTGTAAGCCAATTTGGCATGATATCAGTTATGAATAAAGAAGACAGTTTGTGATCTAGTTCTGAGTTTCTTAAGGAGACTATAGCTCTCAGGTTAGGGCCCAACCTGAGAGCCATAGATCCCCTCTGTTGTAGTGTTATTTCCATTTCATTTCAGCATTGTGAGCTTTCCATTTACACATGCAATTCGAATTACAGGTTGATGAGTTGGTCTTTTTCATGAGTTAGATAGGAGATTGCTTATAGTGTATTTGTTTCCATTTGCTTAGTGTAGCAGAGGATAGATATAATCGATTGGAGCTCCAACAAAAAGGCTGTTAGGACTCACTGCCATCTTTCTTGAAGATTGGGGTGCAGCCCATAGCTAGCCACCAAAAACACGCATTTCTTCACTTGATGATTGCTGCAATACAGTCACTGTTACGTTAGATGCTTCCTTGTCATCCACTCATGCACTGCACTTCCTTACCACAGCTTCATGCACGTTCTCTTTCACATTTCGATTGCTGCTCATTGAATTTACAAGCACAAGTAGTTTAGGTTGATGCATTTTTGGTTAAGTAACAGTCATAATCATTTGTTTCACTTACACTGCTCTCTCTCTCTCGTTCCATCACTTTGTCCTCCATCTTGATCACGCATGCAGACATCTCTTTGACCCCTGCTCCGCTCTGTTACCTCACCAAGTCTTTCATTCCTCACGTGTCTCCATTCTCTAGCCTTTCGTTGACATAGCCCTTCACCTTCCATCCTCCTTCCTACACTCACCTCCCATCCTAATCTTTCACTTCTAAGGCCATCACCAACCTCATCCCTACCTTCCACATCTCCCTCTACCATTTCACCATCCCTCCATCACTCCAAACACTCACGGTAGGTCATCCTGTAGCCATTTCTAGACATCCTGTAGAAAACAGAGTACCCTGTAGGATTCTCCACAGCCATCCTGTAGGAGGCCACTCTCTCGGTTGCTGAGCATCAGAATGCGAGGAACCTCTGTGGATGGGTGCTAAGGATCCCTAGGGACCTCTCCTAGCCTCCCCAACCTATCCCACACTTTCCTTCCTTCTCCATCCCATCTGCACAACCAAACCCTAGTTAGCTCAAGATCACAATCATCCCACACACACTCACAAGAAAATACAAAAACATAGCTTTCATGATGCAAGTAGTTTAGAATGATGCATTTTCATTTATCAGAGGTAGTGACAGCATTGGTAGAAGTTGCATTCACATTCCATGCATTGTAGAGGTCAGACTAGTTGAATTAGGGTTTCCTAGGTTTACATGCTTTGATTTGCTCTCAGTTCATTTTTGTCAAGTAGAATAGCTTTCCTTTGAGATTAGCTTTCGTCCATCAATTGGCAAGCTTCTTCTGAGAGCCTATAGAAGTTGGCTTGAGCCCTAGCGGACTTGTGACAGCTGCGACAAGAGCTAGTACTTGTGCATACAGCACCGTCGCTTCCAAGTTTGTACAAACTACCGGGTTGATAAAATGAGAGACAGGAAGCCCCAGGAGTTGTAGCATTATTGCTACAATACTGGAGCTCACCAGCGGTGCACACAGCCAACAAGCCCGTAAATTTCCAAAGCTTGCTCCAAATCACCCAAAACGCATGGATTTGTCATGGTACAAGTAGGTTGAGCCTCCATCTCTGTTTTTTATCCAAGTTTGGTGCTTGTTTCTGATCTGGATTTAAACAGGAATGCAACAAATTATAGAGATAACCATAAACACAAATATGCAGCGAAAATAATACTTCATTTCATTAATGTAAAATACTGAAATATGCTTACAAACAGTAATAGAAATAAACCAGCTAGGGCGATGGTAGCTTATCTCTGAGAAGAGATGTGGTGGCTACATGCCTCTGAACTGTGTTACAATGAGGCTCGAAGGCCTATTTATTGTTGAGAAACAACGGAAAACCCTCAACATTCCAAAACCTAACCGTAGAAGATGAAACACCAAATTGTGGGCCTCGTTTGGGTAAATTGGTACATCAACTTCCCAGGGTCATAACTTTGGCATACGATCTCCGTTTGACGAGTACAATAGCTCGTTAGAAAGATCTATTCGAGCACAACCACTCTAGTAAGGGAAAAATTGGTCCATGGACCCATGTTGCCCCCATATTTCCAAAAAGCGTCGTTTAGGGCCTCAAAACGGCTCCGGAAGTTTAGGACCCAAAAACTGCTAAAAATAGTAGGTTGTGCTACAATTAAGGAAACTGAAAATGCTGAGAGAAACAATGGTGGAGATCCAAGTGGACTTGGCAGGTGGCCACCAATATCCACCTGGATCAGTTTCATGGTGGTTGATGAATGGTGATTGTTCAAATAAATCAAACCCTACCTCTTCAAAAAATTCCAAAGCAAACTGTGCTAGGGTTTTGATTGATTGTTTTGCTACCAAGTCCATCCTTTAAATTCCTCCATCACTCCCTTACCCCATTTTTCCATTGATTTCCTTATTTCCTAAGTTCTCCTACCCCCTAAATTTACTAATCCCCTATCCCAAGTTCCCTTTCCCAACTTCCTAAATGAAATTCCCAAACCCTAACCCCTCCTAAATCATTCCCTATTTCCCTATTTCCCTAAATTACCCCTCCACAGTCCCTCATTTCACTGTTTTCCCTTGGTGGCAGAGGTCAAACACATCAACAAAGACAGTTCAAGACAGTGTAACACATCAACACATACAACTCCAAGACAGTTTATCCACCAGCAGACATGGCATCTGATCCTTCATATGATTATGAAGAGGAGACCCACAGTGACTCACCTACAAAGGGACATGCACCCAGGAGGACTCATAGAGGTGGCAAACACATTAGAGAAGAACCAACCACTCTTGCTGAATTACCGGCTTGCCCTCTTGCCATCTCTTATTTCCAACATTAGTTATGTTATGAATTTTGTGAGAATGTTGCTAGCATTCAATTTCATCATGAGTTGGCTCGTTTGTTTGAACTGCATTTGCATGGTGATCAAGCCACTCTAGCTGGTGTCACTTTCACATTAACACCAAAATCCATTTCACTAGCAACCGGTATTCCCAACATTGGAGAGCAACGGAACAAGAGGCAAAAAATTGATCGGCAGCATTATGAACCATACATCAAGCCCGGATTTTTGAGATAGCTCAAGGGATTGTTTCCTTTTCGGTACCTCAAAGATGAATATGCTCCTTTAATGAAATTGATCATGAAGTATTTCAGCTGTGAGGGCTAGTTCTCCCATTTATATGCTTATCATATCAGGTTGTTGATGCATTTTACCTGGGTACGGATGATGAACATCCCTTACTTCATGTGCCGAAACATAAAGAAGATGACCACCCTAGTACAACACAAGACTCCTCAGTAGCAGTTAAACAGTATTTACCATTTTGCTCTCATCAAAATTGTGGTCATTCATCAGCTTGGCTTACAGGGCATCACTTGGGAGGACTTCATCTCTCGTGAGTTTTTCAGAGCTCAACGGGGACCTTCAGAGGCTTTTCATGAGATAGGTGGACCTTCTTATCAGCATGAGGGCCATGAGACACTGACCGCTAGTGTGTCGGTGTTTATCACCTATGAGAAGGGCACTAGACGGTTGTTTGCAGCAGCAAAGCGAGTGTTATCTCCACTCGGGGTGGAAGGGGCCTCGCTTCCATCATCAGCACAACAGGTTCAGGATCGAGGCAAGAGGCCACTACAGGAAGAAGGACCATCAGGTGAGTGGGAGACTGATTTCATTCTCATCGAGGGTGATGATACTGATATGGGCCTGCAAAGCACAAATCTTAGAGAAATCATTCAGGAGCAGCAGGTGGACATTGATGCCTTGTCTACCAACTTGGATAGAGCCCAATGGACAATACAGTACCTGGAACAAAGGAATAAGCAGCTGGAGGACCAGCAGGTGATTATGGAGTTGCAAAACATTCGGGAGAATCGCCAAGCTACCCAAAGGAGGAGGGTGGAGTTCACTTCATTAGAGCAAGAGATCAATGCCGATAGAGAGTCATGGCTTGAAAGAGCCAATATCCACTTGGAGAGGAAGCTAGAAAAGGCCAACAAGGAGAAAAACTTGTTGAGACACATGGTTGTTCATTACATGGTGAGGAACAAAGTTTGCAAGGCGAGAATCAAGAATTTGAAAGCAAAATTGAAGAAGGCATCAAAGAGGCAAAAGGAGCATGATCGACTTCAGATATTGGCCGAGGCTTCCTTGGCCCAACATAGCTCTTGATAGAGAAGACTCAACCCAAATTTCAAAAAAATTGGGGCACTTTTTGCATTTTGGAATTTTTGGCACAAAAAACAGGATTTTCTGCTCTATGCGTCGCGCCACGTGGCACTCGCTTTTGCTAGGAGCCTCTAAATAAAAAAAACTCAGCATTTTTCGATTTGGCATGAAAAAATATGCTTGCCTACCAATGGCCAAGAAATTTGGACAGGTTTTGAGCCCTCAAAAAGGTCAAAAACACTCAAAAATGACCTCACTGCCCTATTTTGACACACAGGAAGCAGTTTTGGGAGAACTGACTTTTGGAGGGGGGGGGGAAGGGAATGGAGGCCAAATTGAAAAATTCCACTTGGGTTAGAAAGCAGATAGGCAGACCTTCCAACAAGAAAACCTGAAGCTCATTTGGACACCGGGAAGGCCTCCAAAAGTGGGTCCAAACAGGCACTACACATAGAGAATCAGGTGTGGCACATAGAGGAAAGGTTGTCAGTTTGACCAAGTATTGCTCTGTTTTTGGCACAGATTTGGCTAGTTGAACTTTTTCACTTTCCTAATGGCAAATTTGTGATGTAATTTCATGTACATTTATGGATCATGATGTAAATATGTCAAATTTTCCCTTCACGTAGGAAGGTAGATTCATCTGTTAAAAAGTAGTTGCAAACTGAATGAATCAGTTCCCTTGTTTATAGAGGCATGTTGTTCCACAGCCTTATTTCTAGTTCTTAGTTTAGAATTAGTTGGAACAACTCCTAAAAATGTGAGCTTGACCCCTAGAGGCTAGGATGAGCTATTCTTAGTCTATATTATGTGTTTTTTCAATCATTGGCATGGTTGGACTCTTGAGAAAGCCTTGAGATTCATTGTACACTCATATCGGCATTTTGGCTAAGGAATTGAGACCAGGATTTGCAGCACTCTTTGGGATCCATGTGGCAATTTGTCTTGGTACATTGTTTTCTTTTGTAATTGTGAATTTTATTTGTGTTATGTATGCCATTCTCTATCTTGCTTCTTCTTAACTAAACAAACAAGAGTGTAAGTAGAATCCATTGAAATTGCAGTGCTCTACTTGAGGTTTGTTTTAGTTTTTTGATGTTTTCAGCTGTTTGGAGAGCATCCATGGTTTCTCTTGCCCTCTTCAGCTCCTTACATGTCTAATCCTTCCATATCATTCAAATTGAAGTGCCAAAAACAATTTCCTACCTTGCCCCATTGAGATCTCTGCAGGACTGAGCCTCAATCCCCGCACCCAAAATATACCTTTCCATTTGAGCCAACAAAAACATCATTTTATTAAATCAAACTCTCTTGCACATATACCTAGCCTAAGATCAGTGGATATTTCAGTCATCTCAAGTCCTCATCGATCATAATTTGTTAAGATTGACACGGAGAGAGCCCTCTCCTGACCTGGTAGGGCTAGCTACCAAGCTGAGCGTGGTTTGATGTTGGCCCTGGATCCTACCTTTTCAGCCTGAGGTAAATCTAGGCACTAACAGCAACCAAGGAGCATCCAAATTTCTCACAGAGAAACTTCATGTGATTCAAAACCCATATAAAGGATCAACTAATTCATGATCTCACCAAAGATTAGAAAAACGGAAAGGCAATTCTCCACAATAAAAGCATCAAGATGTCAACCATAACATGCCATCAATCCAACTACGAATAAAATTGCACTTGCATCAAAATAGAACAAAGTACACAACCAAGAACATACCTTGCTAGTTAGACTGGAGACCATCCAAAATGAACTTGTTGGTTAAGCTAGAGACCACCCATAATGATCTGCAAAAAAACATGAATTCCCACCAACATTAGTTATGGTCTAAAGAGGAAATTATGGTTGGCGTTTTAGCACTTGAACTTGGGAGGTCGGTAAGATCACCATTGTGAAAATAACTCACTATGTAACCCTCTACATAGGCCAGAAAAGAATCAAGGTTATCCAGGAAAAACCTCTTATTACATAGCGTTCTTTTAATATCCTCCAGGGAGTAAAAGACATTATAATTCTTCACCTGGTTGTCTTTGAGGACCAATCTTATAAAGGTTAATGTTTGCTGATGTAAAGCTAATGAATTCATGAATTGTTTCTTCCTTCTCCCGATATTCCCAGGGTTAGGGACCCACTTCGAACCTTCACTAAGAAACTTTGAATTTGAATCATATTGGCGTTCCAACCCATCTTGACTCTCTAACATCTTGATTTCATTTCTTATCTTCGGTGGAACAACATTGAAGAAGGTGGCCATTAAATCATGGGCAAAGGATCAAACTCTCCTCTGCTCTAGAGAAGCATTTCCACCTCCACCCCATTTGCTACTCATTCAATGTCTAGGAGGCATTATTACAACAAATATGATAAAATTTGGGCAACTACTAAAAATTCCACACGCAACCCATAATTGAACCTGAGATTGTGAAGTCGACAACAATATCCAACAAAGATATAACCCCTTTGCAAAATACAGTAATTCCATAATACCAACCACACACTCTCTCTAAAAGAAACTATAAGCCATCAAATGGAGGTCGAGGGCCTACCCTCACTTCCACTCTCACATGCTTCTGCAAACCCCAAACACATCATAAGGATCTCCATCTAAAAACCCCAATGCCACATGCATTCTTACATGTTGCTTCAATTAGGCACCTGTTGCGACCAACTAAGCATTTGGTGCTCATTACACTTGGGAGGTGGTGAGCACAACCTCCAACGACCCCATCACATCAACTAAAACCCCCATTGGGGGTTTATCTTTAAACTTAGAGCCAACTTACCAACATTTACATTAATCAATTATTAGAGATGAAAATTACTTTGTACATTTTTATTTAATATATTAATTATTTAATTTTTTTAACTTGACTTCGTTTAAAAGTTATTGTCAATTTTTTGTTTAACAATAATTAGGAAATTTTATATTATGAGAAATAGTAGGTGAGGCTTATAACAAAAGTATAAAAAAGTTAGCTTAGGATTTCAAACAAATTTTCTAACTCCTTTTTTGCCAAATATATAAATACTTATGTCCTAAACGTCTTTTCAGTATTTCTTACATGAGTAAACTTTTAAAAATTGTACAAAATAAAAGACAAAAATAATTCATGGATAAACTAGTTTACATGATCGACTTCTTGTCACCAATAGTTCTGTTACAAAATAATATTTTCTTTTTTTACTATTGTTGTCTAGGTCACTTTAATAGTTCATGGAGTTCATGTTTTTCCTTCCAATATTAATATATTTAAATATGGGGGTTCTAGTTCTAAAATATCATCTTCTTCAACCCGCTCCACCTAACTCACCTTTTTGAGGGTTAAGTGGGGGATATGCTTCCTAATCCAAAGAAGGAGGATACTTGATTACTCTTCCATAATACCTTGTGATGCCAAGTCATGTTTCAATAGAAGTCATCTTTCTGTGATGTGTCCCTAGTTTCTTTTGGATCCACTTTTAGCTCTTACGTGAATGGGTCCAAGTTAGGTAGATTTCTTTGCTAATCAAGTGACACTCTTCCTTAGATCCAACCCTCTAGTTTGGTTTATGATGATGCCTCCTAACTTGCCATAACCCTTTCTGGAAATGTGTTGTTAAATGCCCTATTTCAAGATAGGTTATATGAAGGAAAGAAACATGTTTATAATCAAGCCTTTGAGTCCATCTCCACACAAACTTCAACATATGTTGTGCTATATCGATTCTTCATTTCAGTTCTTCTATAATGGTATCTTCCAGGGGATTTTCCAATGTCTGGAAGATAGTCTGAACCCCAAAGATGAAAAGGTAGATTTTGAATTATAACACACACAAGAGTTGAGGATAGAGAATGAATCGTTAATTGAAGGATGGGGTCCAATGTTTCATGCATAACCCATAATTTTTCTAGAACCATGATCCTAATTAATTGAAATCCAAATCCCTATATTTTGCAACGTTAAATTAAACAATGAAAAACCCCTTTACACAAGGATAATCGAAAGCCTCCTCTTTTAACTAAGGCTTATAGGACTTTGACATCCATTTTTGCAAATCAAGTATATGAGGCTAGAGACTGTTGAAGTGACACACAAGACAACTTTTACTATAAAATGTTACCTACACTTCAACATTTTTTATTGTGGGAATAGTTATAGCTAGAGCTTCTTGAACCCATGGGGGCTTCAATGGGGGAGTAATACCATACCACGTGCGTTCATATTAGGGCATATATTGGGGAAAAAATGACATAATATATCGAGCATATATTAGGGGGTAAAGAGTGTTTATATTGACAAGTATAGAAAATGAAGCTCAAATTTAATAAAAAAATATAAAGGGGTATAAAAAATGTTAATGAAAAAATGGATACCTATAATATCTAGTGAAAGTAAGGGTTTTTTAAATTGGGAAGGTGTATTGAATTTGTATTGGTAGGAGGTTAAATAATGTTATTTTTAGAGGTATTTTCCAATATGTAGTCAAATTACGAGTATTTTTTAGTATGCCATGAAAAAACGTGATATGTCTGAGGTTCTTTGAGTGAAGCCACTGTGTTTGAACCAAAATATGGGGAAAAAATCAGATATTCTTTACAATAAAAATGAATGAAGCCTTACTCAAAATACCATTAGAGGGGAGAGGGTTGCATCAATATATAATTCCTGTGATGCAGGAAAGTGTTCCCTCTGCGGACAGAGGCAACCCCTCTAGCCCTAGAGTGGGTCTAGTCACAAACAAGGACAAATCAACAACAATTTTCCTTAAATAGTTCAAGTTGGAGGCCTACCTCAACTGGTGGTCGATGGAGTTCCATTGCACTGCTCCAGCTTCGCTTCCTCAATGAGTAATCAACCTGAAACAAAGCAAAGGAAAGACAACAAAGCACGTAATCCAGAAACAACAATAAACCATTTACTCACAAAGTCAAGAAGTCATGAGCTATCTAGTACATTGCATACAAGACATAGCAAAACATCATTGATTGCATTAATTATGAAAAAGAGTAAGCTTACAACTCAGGTCTTGACATCGTAAGCCTTCTCAGAGGGATCCAACTGTTAGTTTCAGTCTTTCCAGCCTTCCTCCAGTGATCAAACATGCTCTTACAAAGTTATTTTAAGGTGTCAAAGTCAAATTTTGTCATTTCAATAAGTCTTCAAGCAAAATTTGGTTACTAGGTACTAGGTCTAGGGTTTACTTGTACTCCTGTCAAAGTTGTCCAAATGTTAGTCCATGTCACCATTCAGTTGAGTGTACCATCATTCAGAGGGTTTTCATTATCATTTCAAGTTCCACTAGGTCATTTTACACCTTGTTCATGCTTCAGTTGCGCCTAGGTAAGGTTATTTCCCTCTCTTAGGGTTTTGAAGGCAATTTCTCTTGGACGGTCAAATCATCGGAAAAAATTGTACCCTGATGTTCATACACCTTCCCCTATCCTTAAAGTACCTTATCAAACACTTCCCATCACTGAGATTCCCCAAATTCCTCATTTTCGCCCAAACCCTAGTTTCCTGCTACAACTTGGCAGTTTTCTAGGTTAGGCCTGTGTTTTGCCTTTTTGGACCCCTTCCCCTCACTAAATTTCAGATATTCCACTTTCCCCTACTTCATAACATCCCTCACTACTTCCCAAAATTTCCTCAAGAATTTAGAAGCTCCCTATCCCTTTCATTTCGCTTCATTTCGACAAATCTCTTGTTCCACACATCGGAGTAGGTTTTACCCAAATGATGTTTCTGAGAAAGAAAAGATTAATTTTATAAAAATGAGAGAGGTTTTTGTCTAAAATAGGCCAAGGAATAAAAACCTCCTTCACTTTTTACACAGGTGTCATGGTTCTGGAGAAATGTCAAAAATACAATCGCCTCGGGAGAATCGATGCACTTCTGAAGTGACCTTGGGAACATCAAGTTTTATCCTAGCTCGGTTGGCCAAATGACTTTCTTGAGGAGCCAAATGATAACTAGACACAAATATATTTCCAATGAGCTATCATGAGCTTAATTTGGAGTTGAGTAAGGCATTCAAAAGTTGACTGTAACATCACTTTGCCTTTAGGCAGCCTCACTTGCCACATTTTGACCAGTCTTGGGAGATTTGACTTTTGACAGGGAAAATGAACTCCAAATTTAACAATTCTAGTTGGGTTGGAAACTAGACTCAAATACCTTTCCAATGCGCTATCCTGTACCCAATTTGGACATCGGTAAGGCCTCCAAAAGTCTCCTGAAAAAACCACTACGCATCGGCTATATGCGTCGCGCCTCAAGCCCAGTGCGTCGTGCCACTTCCCTATGCGCCGCGCACTAGCGCGACACTAAAAATATAGAACTCCAAATGAGAAATGGTTTGCTTTTTTGGATTCATCATGAAAAATCATGACTAATAGTGCCCGGACAAGAAATTTGGAGCATTTTTGGGGCATTTTGAGTCACATGACAAATTTTTGGGCAAAACACAGGTTCTTTCTCCCTATGTGCCGCGCCACTGGCGCGACCCTAAAATTCTAGAGCCCCAAATGAGGAATGGCTTGCATTTTTGGATTCATCATGGAAAATCATGACTAGTGGTGTCTAGGCAAGATCTGAGCGTCCTAGAGGTCAAAAACACCCAAAAAATTGCCTCTCTGCCACTTTTTTGACACACAGAAAGCAGGCTTGGGAGAATGAATATTTGGAGGGGCAAATGAACACAAAATTCAAAAATTCCAGTTGGGATAGAAAGTAGACAGGACAGACTTTCTAACAAGCCCACTTGGGCACATTTTGGACACCTATAAGTGCTCCAAAACATGTCCCAAAGTGGCATGACACATAGAGAGATTGGCGTGGTGTACAGAGGAAAAATTGTCAATTCGCTCCCGTTTCGCGAAATTTCAGTTCGCGACTTCTCCAAGTGGGCCCGGTAATCTACACTTCAATTTTTTGGCACCAAAGGCGGCATTTAAAGTGTTTTTTCTCCAGATTGGCATCTATCCAAGTGGCAAAGGAAGGCAAAGGGTCACCTCGGCCAAATGTCATGTTTGTGAGCGCTGCACCTGTAGCCGATGGTTGGCTCTCCATCTCCATTTTGTAATGATTCGAGTAACTCCCCAACCCTTGAGCATTCTATCTCTTCCTCACACATTCTATATATTGTATGCAAGCTATTTGCAAATGGGGTTGGCTTGTAACTTCTGGGAGACTGTGGGAAAGAAACTCTGTTTCTTCACTGTGTAATTTTGACAGAGAGTTAATGAAAGGTAGCGGCTCTGTTTGATGAGATTCTTGTGGTTGTGAGTGTAGCAAATGTGTTCTTATGTTTCATATGTATATTTTTATGTTTGATAATTCAATTCATGTTTCATTTCAGTGAAATTTTCTGAGTGAGATTAGGCAGAATTCAATTTTATTGCTCTGCCTGTGGGAAAATTTCATGTTCAGTGTTATTCTTCTGTTGAAAAGGATTCATGTGACTATGCCCTTTTCACCTTCTTCATCAATCTTTTCATGTCACGTTACCTCAAACTAAAATTGTTACACTTTCCGCCTGCCTTGCCTCATGGAATAATCTGTGCCTTCATATTAAATTCTTTGTTCTTAGCTGATCGTTGGTCCCATACCATCCCAGAAGCTCGGTCATTCATGAAAACTGTTTCTCGAATCCCTATTCACTTACTTTCCTAAGGTAAATATTTCATTGTAAGTCATCTCAGACCGTTTTTTATTATCTATTCACTGAGCGTGACTCAGAGAGATCCCTCTCCTGTTCTGGTAGGGCTAGTTACCAGACTGACCGTGGTTTGTGGTTACTCTAATTTTTGCCTTCCTTCAGCCTAGGCAGATTTAGGTGCTAACATAGTGGCGACTTCGCTGGGGAACGAAAATGGTTTGCTTGAAGATTGTTTTGCCCCAGTACATATCTCAAGTTCAGATCTGATGGTTGATGGTGGACAATGATCAGACAGAAGATGGCTGAAATCATTCACCTGGCGACTCCATTCACTGAAGGATCCAGCAATCGGTGCTTCATGGTGACTCCACTGGAGGACTAACTCTTTCTCTGAGAAAATGGAAGGATCTTACACAAAGTTCGGGTATCCAAAGTGGAATGGTATTCAATTTCTACTCTACTTTCTTGTATATTACTTCTTTTATGTTCTTGAAGCTGCCTTGAAAGTTTTTCAGAATTTGTTGTATGATAAAGGTGATCAAAATCTTCACTCGATATATTCAAAAAGTGTAAATAGTGAGTTTCCCTTTGATCCTGGCTTCCTTACTTTTCCTACATCTTATGATGACTCTCTTCAGAGTGATGAGCCTAAAGAACACAAACATGATCCTGTCTCTCTTGTACATATTCCTACATCTGTTATAATCCCAGATAGGTATAAACCTGTTGTTTTACCTTCTGTTCTTCATGCCTTCCCCAAAAAATATGATCTATACTTGCCAAGATTTGACGGTGAAGGTAAGAATGTCAATGCTGAGCAACATGTGCAGAATGTTGAGACTTTTCTAGACGTTTTCGAAATTGATGAAGGAGATGTCAGTATAAGGCTTTTTTCTCTTTCTTTGCAAGGCAAAGTCAAGCATTGGTTCAAAGCCCTTCCTGATGGGAGCATCACCGATTTACAGCAGTTCATCAAAGTTTTTCTTGCCAGGTGGAGGATCGGACATAACCTTTTCCTTATCGTAGAAGAGTATAATCAACTGAAAAGACTACCAGGGGAGATAGTACAATATTTTTCAGCCAAATTTAATCAAGTTTATTATTCAATGTCGGTTGATATAAGACCCCCTCTTGGATCTTCTCTCTTGCACTACGTGGGTGCCTTTGATCCAGAAATGGAGTTTCAGCTAAGAGAAAAGAATGTCGCAACACTTGAAGAGATGCAAAACAGTGCAGTAAATGTAGAGGCTCATTTGCTGATCAGAAGGGCAAGGTTGAAAGAAGAAGAGATGAAAAAGGTGAATCTAGAGAAAACTACACCTTCAGAGGAAAAGCTTGACATTTTGGTGAGTGCAGTAGAAGATATGGTGAGGAAAATGACTGCAAAAGATGAAAATGATGTTCATGAACAAGTGGTCGATCCAAAACATTTTGTTTCTTGTCTCAGTAGTCATAAGGATTGTTTTGTAGATCATCTTGGAGAAGAAACCTATTGATATGACATGTATGCATGATGACGTGTTTTATACTGACGATTTTCCTCAGTTCGATCAGTATGATGATGATGATTATGCTCGCCAAACAAAAACTAATCTTGCAGACAAATCAGTAGCTAGTTTGTGGGATGAGGAAGTTCGCTTACAGCAGCTCGAGTACAGTGATCAACCGAGTCAAATCAGCTATGGAAATGATGAGAAAAGTGCAGCAAATTTTGAAGTGAAGGATCTTTGCCTTTGTGCTTTGATTCATGTCAGTTCATTAGAGATAATTTCCATGCAATCAGACATCATCTATCGACAAATCTTGATTTGGATCCTCTTGAGGGCGATGAAAACTTTGTTACAGACTTCTTATATTCAGAGTTCCAGCCACCAAATTCCATTAATAGCCAGGTTTCACATGAAGACGTAGAAGCTGGCATACATGATCAAACGATACAAGAATATTCCTTACCTCTCTGTTTTGAATCATTTCAATTTTTGTGGGGTAAATTACATAGTAAATCTTCAAATGAAAAGTTTGTAGGAAATCAACAATCTCTCAGTTTTAAAGTTGAAGATGAGACAGATGGCGAAATTTTTTAGCAGATTGTTAATAAGAACTCTTCCCCTGAGATGATTGATGAAATCATTTTGAATACGGAACCAGATTTGCAGCCACCACACACAATTCAAGATCAGATTACAAATGAAGGTGAGGCAGCTGAAATACATGATTTAATGATGCAAGAGGATTCTGTACCCTTGTGTTACGAAGCATTTCAATTTATAAGGTAGAATCTTCGTAATATATCTAAAGAAAAAGATGAATAGCCAATAGGATGTCATACAGTTTCAATAGATACATCGCAGCAGTCTCTTCAAGTTTTTGATGATCCTTTTGCTCATGTGTTAGATTCTGTTTGCTGTAAAAATTCTTCTCCATCAGCCAACCATGTGATAAAAGAGGATGTTGATAATAATATGATTCCAAGGCCACCTTCATTTTCTTGTTTAACGGATTTTTCATTACAAAGCTCAGATCAAATTTTGCAGTCATATGAGGAGATTGATAAAGGAGACTTTTGTTTTGATTGGAAATAGCAACAAAGTTTGGTCCTTCACGAAATTCAGGATCCTTTTGACAACTCGCTGCAATCATCAGAGAAAGACAATGCAGATGTGAGGAAAGGTTCAATATCCAGCTATGAAGATTACTTGGACTAGAGCAGTAATATGTTAATGAAAATCAATGGCAATACTTATGAAGATCCTTTTGCAGCATTCCTGAAGTCATCCGGCCAATTCATGCTTTGCAAGTTTGTCAGCAGTGAACTTGATTCCAAGTTTCCATGGTAGTTGCCTTTCAATTCTTCCCTTTTCCTGCGCATCAGAAAGCATTTGGGAAGAAATCAAAATATCAGCCATGATGCTTACCTGGTTGCATTGGTTGTTCCATCTCACTTGACCGGGTGGTGGAAAGATTAATTAGGGTAGGTTTGCTGAATAAGCTCAGATATGAGCATCTTTCTAGTTTGTTAGTTATGATTTAGTCATGTCTGGTTTTATTATGGTTTTCAGTTTGAGTCTTCAGTCAGAGTCCGTCTGCATAATGTCAGTTTCCGTATTTTGACTCCATAGCCTAATGGACGAAGGCATTATCTGCTCTCCCAAAGATCTGCAGTTCTTGGCACCTCCAAGGAGCTACCATCCCCCATTGGAGCCAATGTTAGTGTCAGTCTTTCCAGCCTTCCTCCAGTGATAAAACATGCTCTTACAAAGTGATTTTAAGGTGTCAAGGTCAAATTTTGTCATTTCAGTAAGTCTTTAAGCAAAATTTGGTCACTAGGTACTAGGTCTAGGGTTTGCTTGTACTCCTGTCAAAGTTGTCCAAATGCCAATCCATGTCACCATTCAGCTGAGTGTACCATCATTCAGAGGGTTTCCATTATCATTTCAAGTTCCACTGGGTCATTTTACACCTTGTTCATGCTTCAGTTGCGCTTAGGTAAGGTCATTTCCCTCTCCTAGGGTTTTGAAGGAAATTTCTCTTGGACGGTCAAATCATCGGAAAAACTTGTATCCTAGTGTTCATACACCTTCCCCTATCCTTAAATTACCTTATCAAACACTTCCCATCACTGAGATTCCCAAAATTCCTCATTTTCGCACAAACCCTAGTTTCTTGCTACAGCTTGGCAGTTTTCTAGGTTGGGCCAGTGATTTGCCTTTTTGGACCCCTTCCCCTCACTCAATTTCAGAGATTCCACTTTCTCCTACTTCCTAACATCCCTCCCTACTTCCCAAAATTTCCTCAAGAATTTAGAAGCTCCCTATCCCTTTCATTTCGCTTCATTTCGACAAATCTCTTGTTCCACACATCGGAGTAGGTTTTACCCAAATGATGTTTCTGAGCAAGAAAAGATTAATTTTTGAAAACTTAGAGAGTTTTTTGTTGAAAACAAGCCAAGGAATAAAAAAATCATTCACTTTTTACACAGGTATCATGGTTCTGGAGAAATGTCAAAAATACAATCGCCTCGGGAGAATTGATGCACCTCTGAAGTGACCTTGGGAAATCAAGTTTTCTCCTAGCTCGGTTGGCCAAATGACTTTATTGAGGAGCCAACTAATAACTAGACACAACAAGCTTTCCAATGAGCTATCATGAGCTCAATTTGGAGTTGAGGAAGGCATTCAAAAGTTGACTGTAACATCAATCTGCCTTTAGACAGCCTCATTTGGCACATTTTGACCAGTCCTGGGAGATTTGACGTTTGATAGGGAAAATTAACTCCAAATTGAAAAATTAAAGCTGGGTTGGAAACTAGACTCAAATACCTTTCTAACGCGCTATCCTGTGCCCAATTTGAACACTGGGAAGGCCTCCAAAAGTCTCCTAAAAAAACCACTACGCACAGGCTATATGCGCCACGCCTCAAGCCCAATGCGTCGCGCACTGGCGCGACGCTAAAAATATAGAACTCCAAATGAGAAATGGTTTGCATTTTTGGATTCAGCATGAAAAATCATGACTATTGATGCCCGGACAAGAAATTTGGAGCATTTTTGGGGCATTTTGAGTCACATGACAAATTTTTGGGAAAAACACAGGTTTTTTCTCCCTGTGCGCCGCGCCACTGGCGTGACCCTAAAATTATAGAGCTCCAAATGAGGATGGCTTGTAGTTTTGGATTCAACATGGAAAATCATGACTACTGGTATCCGGGCAAGAAATTTGGGCAAGATCTGAGCCTCCTAGAGGTCAAAAACACCAAAAAAATGGCCTCTCTGCCACTTTTTTGACACACAAAGCAATCTTGGGAGAATGAATATTTGGAGGGGCAAATGAACACCAAATTCAAAAATTCCAGTTGGGTTAGAACGTAGACAAGACAGGCTTTCCAACAAGCCCACTTGGGCATATTTTGGACACTTAAAAGTGCCCCAAAATGGCATGACGCACAAAGAAATAGGCGCGGGGCACAGAGGAAAAATTGCCAATTTTCTCCCGTTTCGCGAAATTTCGGTTCGCGACTTCTCCAAGTGGGCCCGATCATCTACACTTCAGTTTTTTGGCACCAAAGGTGGCATTTAAAGTGTTTTTTCTCTAGATTGGCATCTATCCAAGTGGCAAAGGAAGGCAAAGGGTCACCCTGGCCAAATGTCATGTTTGTGGGCGCTGCACCTATAGCTGATGGTTGGCTCTCCATCTCCATTTTGTAATGATTTGAGTAACTCCCCAACCCTTGGGCATTCTATCTCTTCCTCACACATTCTATATATTGTATGCAAGCTATTTGCAAATGGGGTTGGCTTGTAACTTCTGGGAGACTGTGGGAAAGAAACTCTGTTTCTTCACTGTGTAATTCTGACAAAGAGTTAATGAAAGGCAACGGCTCTGTTTCATGATATTCTTGTGGTTGTGAGTGTAGAAAATGTGTTCTTATGTTTCACATGTATATTTTTATGTTTCATAATTCAATTCATGTTTCATTTCAATGAAATTTTCTGAGTGAGATTAGGCAGAAATCAATTTTATTTCTCTGCCTGTGGGAAAATTTCATGTTCAGTGTTATTCTTCTGTTGAAAATGATTCATGTGACTATGCCCTTTTCACTTTCTTCAACAAACTTTTCATTTCGCATTACCTCAAACTAAAATTGCTACACTTTCCGCCTGCCTTGCCTCACGGAATTATCTATGCCTTCATATTAAATTCTCTATTCTTAGTTGATCGTTGGTCCCATACCATCCCAGAAGCTCGGTCATTCATGAAATTTGTTTCCCGAATCCCTATTCACTTACTAGCCTAAGGTAAATATTTCATTTTAAGTCATCTCAGACCATTTTTGATTATCTATTCACTGAGCGTGACTCAGAGAGAGCCCTCTCCTATTCTGGTAGGGCTAGCTACCAGACTGAGCGTGGTTTGTGGTTACCCTAATTTTTGCCTTCCTTAAGCCTAGGGAAGATTTAGGTGCTAACACCAGCTAGCATGTTTTTCAAGCATTCACTCTTGAAAGTGGATCTCCCAATACACAAGTCTCTCTCACTCACAAGTTTTACACAAGATCAAAGGCACTTCACAACCTTCCTCAAGCTCTCAACAAACCCACACTTGTCACACTCACACCAGCTATCTAGCAAACTCACAGTACTATCAGAAACACTCCAAAGACTAAGAATTCCAAACTCTAGCCAAAAACCATCAGCACATAGCAATGGTGAGAGTTTAAATAGGAGAAGGAGTCTCCATGAAAGGTGCGAGGATGAGCTTATCTCCAAGGAAGGTAGAACAAATGACGAAACAAACACGCCAAAGAAAGGAGGGCGACATAAACAAGGCCAACAACCAGGTTTGGAGTCATCTGGAAGGCCGACTGTTGGAACAAATTCGCCCAAACTGGATCATCGCGGGAACATAACTGGTCTGTGGCGCTGACATCGCTTCTTAATAACGTAGCTAGTCATGTCATCGTGGGAAACTACAAGAGACAGCTACGCTAGCACATGAAATTCGACCATCGCGGGAATAACGTGTACTTCCGCGATGGCAGCGCTTCTGGGCTGTTTTGGAGTGCTCATCAGCACGTTTGTTTGGCCAACAGACGTGATGAGTCAAAAACCTTTGGAAAAGTGGGTCATTTGGCAACATCAGAGAGCATAAGCATGAATGACTTTAGACTCATGACACAGTAGGAAGACTGGGATGAAGGCAGTGACAAATTACTGTGTAACAGATGCCCCCTAAAGTATGAAGCCTAAGAGAGAGGGAGGGGTGAAATGCTTTACGAAACTGACTGGACTGGAACACCATCTGGAAGAACTTGCATGCAAGTACAACTGATATCTCTAATGATGAAGTACGTGTAGTCTAGGCATGGGCGCAACCATCCAAAAGACATACGAAATAGGTCTGTGGTATGGACATAGCCACCGAGCTAATGAGACCATGATGATGATAAAGGTATGGTTGCAACCATCCATGAAGACTCAGGTATGGTCGCATCCATCCATCAATGAGTCATGTAATCATAAAACCAATCCACGCAGCCCAAACATGTGTAATCTGAGTTTGGGGTCTTGAACCCATCCGATCATAGTACAAATCCTAACATGCGAATAGACGTGCTGAGGTCGAGCATGATAGAACATCGCTTGATTACCAGTCAATGACGAAAACCGTTAACAAGCGTGAGAGAAACCACCAATAATGCCAATGGTTCTCAAGGTACTAGCTAGCACAATCCACAAAGTGTGAAAAGGAGCTGAAGTCGAACACTCATGGAATCACCCAATCGACGACCAATGATGAAAGTCGACCATTTGGTGCGAAGAACTTGCCATTGAGGCATGCAAGCTCTAAGGTACCAAAAGGGATCTCTAGGTCAGTCTCCTGGATAATGAGCTGATGTCGACAGGAGATGAACCGTCACAGGAGGGCCATAATGTTTCCCCCATCGACGACACGAGATAAGGAATAAGTGGTAGACGGTGAAACAGAGTATCAGAGGAGAAAGAGAGGGTGTAAACTGCAGAAGGATTATACTCTTGAACATGTTGGCGACACGACTCCGGAGGGGGGTGTGGCAGCATTCAGGCACCAAAGGATCAGAGGCTTGAAGGAGATGACATGAATCGAATAGAATGAGGCTAGAATGATAACCCAAAACCCGCAAAAGGCCAAATGACGATGTATGGATGTCCCAACCTGACAAGAAGCTAAAGTGTCGATGTTCAAGAGTGACTAGCTGCCATAGACAATCAATGATAAACCTGTTGTTGAATCCAACCTAGTAATAGTTTAACTAGCCCTAGGAAGGAGAAGCTCGAGTCTCGCCATGGTGACGAGTCCAATGTCATCAGGGTTTAACGAGTCCGACAAAGGTGAAACTTAGAGTCTTTTTCATGTTTAGAGAGTTTGAAAAAGACACGGAAAAGAAAACTCCAGGGGGGTCCTTTTTCGTAGATTTGTGTCTCTCGAGCCCAAAAAAGTATAAAACGATACTTGAAATAACTGCCCGACCATTATGATCGAGGAGTACTTTTTGTAGCTAGTGACTTCGACCCGAAAAATGTAAAAAGCGGTCAGAAGCACGTTGTTTCGTAACCGATAATGAGCTTGAAACAACAAAGGCCCGATAATCTTTTTGTGTTTAAATGGTCGGAAAAGAGCTTTAAAGGCGACCACCTCTTATTCCATTTAACGAGTTAAAAGGGAAAACTCGGCAATCTTTTCGTCTTTAAACGGTCGGAAAAAAGCTGAAAGTAGACCTCCATTTTTATTCTCTTTAACGAGTCAAAAAGGGAAAAATACTCGACAATATTTTCATCTTTCACGGGTCAGAAAAGAGCTTAAAGGAGACTCGTCCTAGAGGAACGAGTGGTATAAAGGGTAGCAACTGGTTCCGGCAATGGTGGAACTGCTCAAAACATGTAATGGTCAAGAGGTTGGCTAATAAAACCACTCATCACTGCAGTTCCTCGGGAAAGGATAAAATAATCAAGTGAAAGCATATTATTAGCCAAAGAGATGGCAGCGATGTAATGAAACAACCAAGGCTCATCTAGTAGAATTTAGCAGATAAACGACAATCAAGAGATGTAAATCAGGTAAGGGTTCATTTTTACATAAGCTTGAACCATGGAGAACTCTGCTTGGATTCGATTTCATGTTTACACAAGTTTGAAATGAAAAACTATGCTTATTATAAGTTCACATGCCCCCAGCATAATGACGCAAATCGAGGTGCATGCCCCCCAAACTTCATTGCATTCAATGAAGCGGTTGGAATGAAGGTTCACTTTCGAGATCTTGGAAAGACTCGACTTTGGATTTTATGAGATCTTAATCAAAGACTCAATTTGGAGAGGGGAGTTGTTTCATTTTTAAATGAGGTTGACACAGTAAAAGAACTATCCTCATAACCCCGGTTTCATTTTTTAACGAGTTTGACATATGATAAGAACTATCCTCGGACACCTTGTTTCATTTTTTAACGAGGTTGACACAAGATCAAGAAACTATCCTCGAGCTCCTTGTTTCATTTTTTACCGAGGTCGACACAGGAGAAGAACTATCCTCGAGCACCTTGTTTCGTTTTTTAACGAGGTCGACACAAGATCAGAACTATCCTCGACACTCCATGTTTCATTTTTTAACAAGGTTGACACAGGAAAAAACTATCCTCGTAACCCTTGTTTCATGTTTAAGCGAGCTTGACACAAGATCAAGAACTATGCTCGTATACCTTGTTTCATTTTTTAACGAGCTTGACACAAGATCGGGAACTATGCTCGTAACCCTTGTTCATGGGCCATCCAAGAACGTGGCTCCCAAGAGGTCTTCACAGGATGGAAGAAACACACTCTGGGAGGAACCCATGTCAGGATGCACCAATGACAGGTCGGGTTCCAATGCCCCTAGTACATCTTGTACTAGACCAGCTGCATGGTCATCAGGAGAGGCAGAAATGGAACGGGTAGCCACATAATTGACCTGTGGCAAGGAAGGCACTGCTTGAGAGCAAGAATCGAGAGGGAATGTCTACTACACAGGAGGCACCAGGGGACTAAAGAACGATAATTGATCTATGGTCACTATTTTGCCTTCGTGTGGAAAAAAAACCACGCGGAAAAGGGAAGAAACGAGGGCCCCATGGCATAAATATAATCACGACCAAGGAGAATACTGAAATTCGCACCTTGGACAACCATGACGTCTCTATAGATGGTTTTGCCCCCCAAAGTAATAGGCAACTTAGGGAGGATTCCCACAGGTTGACAGGGTTCTCCGTCGAATGCCAACAGATTCTGTGTGACCGGCATAAGCTGTGGGGAACCCAAATCTTGCCAAGTAGTGGAAGGCATAAGACTGACAGACGCACCCTCATCTAAAACAGTGCTAGGTACAGCCTTATTGTAGGCGTATACTGTGATCTCAAAAGGCACATAGGATGGAAAATGGAAAGCAGTCAAATGACTCCAGTCAAAGGTGACGGCCAAACTACTTGGTGGGGGAATTGTATGATTACCTCCCTGTCCCCCAAGAACTGAAGAAGGACTCCCTAAATTAGTTGGGATAGGAGAGTTGTTTCGGTTCCTGGAGAATCTAATGAATCGAGGAGAACATGAGCATGGCACTCTTCTGAAACCGAGTGATCAAAAGGTGGTGAACCTAAGTTGACACTCTTTCCGACCAATGGTTGCGCTGGAACAGGCTGAGCACAGCCAGGCTCGGAAGAAGAAGGACGGACAAGAGAAGAATCTACGTCAATCTCTTTGTCAATGGAGGGAGAGTCTGAAGAAAGCCGTTGATAATCAACATGCAATTGGGGTGAAGAAGTTGTAAGACTTTCCAAAACAGTGGAAGCTTTATCCATGAGCGGACAAAGGTGAAGGGGATGGTTGCCTTCACATAGCCTACAGGGGAATCGAATCTTCCCGTCCTTCTTACTGTTGCTAGTTGATAAGGTGGCATCGTCATGAGCTTCAAAGGACGATGAGGGATGAACCGGATCGTGATACCATACTTCTAGGATCCTTGGAATGCCAGGACAATCACGAAGAAGATCATCATCCCTGCATAACCTACAAGGAAACTTAACCTTCCGCAGAGGAGCAAAAGGTGGTTCATCCTGGGATGGACTCGGAGCAGTACCTGCACAGGTGGCCTTGCATTTATCATACTTCTTCTTCTTCTTCTTCTTAGTCTTTTGGTTACTAGGTTTGAGACTTTCACCAGGCGAAGGAGGAGAGGAGGAGGAAGAAACAGGGGAAGAAGGCGTAGGCTCAACCTTGGAATCATCATGTCTTGGTTCGGACGAAGGAGACGGTGGAATAGGAGTCATAGCACTCAGGACCACCGAGGTTGAAAACAACCATACGGGCAAATCGATGGTTATCCCAAGCAACGATAGTGTTGCCATATACGGAGCATCAACATTTCCAAATGAAGGAAACAGACCAGGGTTTCCATTTGGGGGAAAACCTTGGCTGGTAGACTCAGGGAACGTTACCATCGAGAATGAGAAATAAACCTACTCAAACTAACACAAACAAGATCTAATAAGGTAAATGTGAATCGTGGCCGAATAAATTTTAAGACACAGGAACAAAACTTGACCTTTTCATTTTTAAAGAGTCGAGAAAAGGACAAAAGATGACTCTAGTCGCCTTCGAATATTTAATGAGACCAAAGTGACAAGTGCTCAGATGGACCTTTTCTTTTAGGGAGTCTGAAATGGAACGAAAGTGACTACTCTGGAGAACTAGGCAAAAGGTCTACCAGACAAATCCGTAAAACTGCATATACACCTTGGCAGTCATATGAAAACCAAGGACTTTCCGTACGATGGTCAATCTTCCCAAATGCTGTGTTTGGTGCGTTACGGCTTGTAAGGTGGCAGACATGGCTTCCTATGGATAAAGGATGATAACCTAGTGGGGTCTCCCCATATACTCGACAGTACGTGGCAGTAAAAATCCGTGCTAGACCACTATTGAGTCACAGAAGGAGGAATCACCCAATCTTGAGTGGAAACAACAGTGACTAGGTTTAACGACACCAGAGCACGTATCTAGCCTACACCTCTGAATGTGTGCATTATGTTCCAATGCGTTGTTAGATTTATTCTGTTCATTTTAAAGTTTATCTTGGATTATGTTTCAATTTTCAGGCCTTATCGTATGTATATAACAAAACCTAGGATGCAGCTAGAATGAATGAAATATCCTTTTCTTCGATGAACATCTACCTATGGGAGGGTAGAGAGATCATTCCAAAACCAAGAAAACCAAGGCAAAAAACAGTCACTCAATGCAAGCAAACATCAATTCTTAAAGTGCACAAATACTACTAATGAGAGTTTTAATCATTTGCTTTTCAATATGAAACTTGAAATGCAAATTTACTTTCACTTTCGCATGCCAAATGAAATGCAATCTTTTTGATTTGATGCCTCTAATCTAAAGAAACCAATAAACGACAAACAAATGTGGAAGAACGGTTGATCCAAACAATTGTAATCTATGTCCGGGTAGTGAAGAGAAATAAAAAAAATGCCAAGATTGGTCCAATAACAATCACTAAACAATCAACCAAAGGTAAGAAAAGGGGAAGGTTCAATCAAACCAATAGCAAGCAGCAAACGAAACCTTGCAAGCAAGCAACCAAGAAAAACTAATCCAAAGGGCTTGAAACAATGAAACTAGGTCACAAAGCAAAGAAAACAAGATTCATTCACCAAAGCTCACAAGAGAGTGCCTCAACCTCTAGACAGTGAAAAACAAGTCATCAACCAAGTGAGAACAGCAAGGGACTAGCAAGACTGACGGATTCAGGAGGCAGAATTGAAAAATTCAATTCTACAGCAATCAACGCAAGCAATACACTGGCAATAAAGCGCTGATAAAGAACAATACGCAGCAACAAAGCGATGTCAACGCGGAAGTACACGCCTTTTCCGCGATGGCCGGCTTACAGAACCGTCGCGACTGTTAAGCGTAATTATGTGATGAATAGGATACTACAAAAAGGGTGGCGCGATGACAGTGCGACTGTTAAGTTAAAAGCCGCAATGATGTTCAAAAACACTAACAGGCAAAGCAAAACTCCCAAATCAAAAACAATCAATCTTTTAAGAAAATAAGGACATTTCCCAGATCAGGCCAGGAAACTCAAAAACAGGTAACTAATCCCCAAAATCCCAAAAGAGACCAAAATAAAAATCAAGGCAAGCGTAAACAAGAAAAGAACAAAGGCCAGCTCCCCAGCGGAATCACCAATTTGTGATGCAGGAAAGTGTTCCATCTGCAGACAGATGCAACCCCTCTAGCCCTAGAGTGGGTCTAGTCACAAACAAGGACAAATCAACAATAATTTTCCTTAAATAGTTCAAGTTGGAGGCCTACCTCAACCGGTGGTCGATGGAGTTCCGTTGCGCTGCTCCAGCTTCCGCTTCCTCAATGAGTAATCAACCTGAAACAAAGCAAAGGAAAGACAACAAAGCACGTAATATGGCAACAACAATAAACCATTTACTCACAAAGTCAAGAAGTCATGAGCTATCTAGTACATTGCATACAAGACATAGGAAAACATCATTGCTTGAATTAATTATGAAAAAGAGTAAGCTTACAACCCAGGTCTTGACGTCACAAGCCTTCTCAGAGGGATCCAGCCAGCATGTTCTTCAAGCATTCACTCTTGAAAGTGGATCTCCCAATACACAAGTCTCTCTCACTCACAAGTTTTACACAAGATCAAAGGCACTTCACAACCTTCCTCAAGCTCTCAACAAACCCACACTTGTCACACTCACACCAGCTATCTAGCAAACTCATAGTACTATCAGCAACACTCCAAAGACTAAGAATTCCAAACTCTAGCCAAAAACCACCAGCACATAGCAATGGTGAGAGTTTAAATAGGAGAAGGAGTCTCCATGAAAGGTGGGAGGATGAGCTTATCTCCAAGGAAGGTAGCACAAATGACGGAACAACCATGCCAGAGAAAGGAGGGTGACATAAACAAGGCCAACAACCAGGTCTGGAGTCATCTGGAAGGCCGACTATTGGAATAAATTCGCCCAAACTGGATCATCACGGGAACATAACTGGTCTGCCGCGTTGACATTGCTTCTTAATAATGTAGCTAGTCATGTCATCGTGGGAAACTACAAGAGACAGTTGCGTTGGCACATGAAATTCGACCATCACAGGAATAACGTGTACTTCCGCAATGGCAGCGCTTCTGGGATGTTTTGGAGCGCTCATTAGCGCATTTATTTGGCCAACAGACGTGATGAGGTAGAAACCTTTGGAAAAGTGGGTCATTTGGCAACATCAGAGAGCATGAGCATGAATGACTTTGGACTCATGACATAGTAGGAAGACTTGGATGAAGGTAGTGATAAATTACTGTGTAACAATGCCCATATTGGTTCTCATATAATGCCCAAGACAAAAAGAAGAAACCATATTAGAAGGATCCAAGTTGAATCTACACCCATTGTCCAAGCCGGGTCAAATTGTGAATTGAATAAAAAAGGAATATAAACTGCAACACAAAGAATCGTCGCCCTTTCAGAGCCTAAGCTACTAAACGAAGGATAATTAATAAAGGAGAAGGAAACTACCACCATCGTCACCAAGGAAGTTGCAAGAGATGAGTTCAAAGGTAAGAAGGTTGACCATCCTAGCTGGGATTGGGATTGTCTTGTGCAAATGGCTACACTAGACCCTAACTATTGTTATCTCATTTTATTGCTCATTAAACATTTTGCTATGTATAATTATTAATTTAATGTATACAAATATAATTGTTAGTATTACACTTTGATGTTATGTATATAGATAAAATCACTTCAAATAATATACATGATAACAAAGAAAATATGATAAAACATAAGCTCTTATATAATTTAATCCAAAAACTATTATTCTATAACATAGGATGAAAATTATATATATATATATATATATATATATATATATATATATATATAATTCTAGAGGAATTCAGTAGCTCGTGTGACACGCGACTACTAGTAAACCTTTGGGGGCCTACGACTTGTCCTCCTCTCTATGGATCGGGTCACAATCGGGGGCTTTGAACCTTAGATCTCTCAGTTTTCTTAGGTCTCACATTATTTCGATTATCGACTATGTTGGCCCTTGAGACTCATATCAATATATTAAATTAAAATATATATATATATATATATATATTCATTTATTTGTATATTTTCAAATTAAAAAAATAAAATAAAATTCTTTGAGTTGTGTGAGTCTTGAGATGAATGCATGCTTAACCTTTGGCTTGAGAAACTATGACCCAAGGGCATCTAAGTCATCAAAATCCCCTGGGGATCACACCCGACTTAGGCCACACCAGCCTTAACATGGCAAAAAATTCCCCCATAGAATTTCGAACTAGTGACCTAACATAACATATTAACAATACACGCCATCATAATCTATTCTACACACCATGGACAAATTTAATAAATATCTAATAAACATTTTTTATTAACAAATATCCATTAAATGTATTTACTTATCCATTAACAACTTTAATTAAGTAATAAAAAATCTTACCTTTTATATATATAAACATTTATTTTTCGTATTTATTAAATAATTCAAAGTTAAAATATATAAATTTTAAAATCTATTTTATTTTAAATTTTAATATTTACAAAATCGTCGATCTATTTTAAAAAACTTCACTCACATGCCTATACTAATTTTAAATAAATAAACATAACAATATTTTTCACTAAAAATTTTAGATCATGAAAAATCATGTCTTCATTACAACAAGCTCAAATCTCAAATTTGCATAGAACTAGAAATATATGGAATTTGCACTCCTTTGAATAGTGTTGGTGGAAATTATATAATTTTTTTTTAACAAAATCAACTTTTTATTTTTTTGGTAATATCTAATTATGGTTTATTTTTAATTACTTTATTTTTGTTTGTAATATCTAATTATTGTTTATTTTTAATTACATTGTTTTTTGTTATTTTGGAATACATTTTTCACCTAGGAAGACTTGAACTAGGATCGGGAACCAGCATTTTTGTTTGTAATATTTAATTATTGTTTACATTTTTTTGTAATGCTTGGCAGGACCATCCATTTTCTATTATATATAAGACAAATTTACACCACACAGTTTTACCTGGTGGCCTCAACTCACCCCAAGGGGAAACCGACTCTGTTGGTCACCAGTTAGCATTATACGTCATCCAAAAACAAAACTTCTTCAGTCTTTCTAGCAAAGCTATGTAAGTTTCAGTCACATGACCACATATTGTATAACTATGACAACTGACATAAACAACTAGAAATTGAAATGTTATTCGCATAAACAAAAACTAAGCATAGGGAGACTAATCTTTCTTGACATTCTGCTCCTCAGAGTCTGAGGCTACTGGGGCAAGATCATCAACAGTTGCTTCTGGCATTCCATAGAGCTCCATAATGCAAGGAATGTGTCGGTCTATACGGTCCATCCTGATGTCCTGTTTGTGCAGCTGAAATAGGATCTTCTCCATGTCTTTTTCGTAATTGGGAAGGCACTGCATTTTAGCTGCCATCCCCACATAAATTTGCTCCATTGCTTTGCCAAGTAGACTTTTCATCAGAAAATACAGGTATAGGGTGTGCTTGAATTGTGTAATTCGCCCTCGTGTAGTCCCTGGGTCAGGCACCATTGCTCTCCAGACTTCTATTTCATCATCTGATTCCATTTCATGTTTTACCTGGTCTTCCCAGTCATCTATCAACTTTCAGATGTCCTAATTTGTTCCCTCCTTGTATGTCGCTATTGCCTCAGCGATGAATTGCTCAGTAGGCTTGCGGCCCCTACGGCCTTCCGTCCTACTTGGTCGTTTGGTTGCCCGTGGGTCTGGGTCCTTGCTGCCACGACCACATCCATGTTTTGCCCGTGGAATTGGTTTCTTCGCCTCCCTTCCACTCTGCAATGCTTTCCGTCTCCGCTACAAAATTCACCTACCCCGAACGTTGAATACCTCTTCCCACTCCGCCACCCTCCCTTAATCCTCCCTCTGGCACCTTGCCAGTCCACCTCCCATGCATTTAAGGTAAAAGACACCGTACTCCCTGCCTTGAGCATGTGGAGTGCGACTGTAATGAACTTGGTTGTACTGACCATGTCAACTCAGGCCTAGCGCCTCTGACACCTTCCCTCATCTCGATTGGGAGTAATTATTGTTTACTTTTAATTACATTACTTTTTGTTCATTTTGGAGTATATTTTTCACCCACGGAGACTTGAACCTGGGACCGGGAACCAACATTTACTAATAGTCACCAAATATGCCACCAAATCAACATCCTCTCGCTTTCATTTTTTTCTATACTTTAGCTTTTGGTTTATATTTGTCTTGTATATTATATTGTCATGTATTTTTAGGTTTTATTATTATTATTATATTTGTATTATGTGTTTATATTATTTTTTTTGTTTGCTAAGTTATGCGAGTTCTAAGATGATTAGCAAACCTAACTTGTGGTTTGAGTAGCTACGATTCAGGGGCATTTAAGCCGTCAAAATCACTAGGGGATTGCTTCTGGCCTAGGCCACACTAACCCTGAGCATGTTTGGAATTTTGCCCACAAAATTTTGAACTGTAACCTTCACATCACAACGCCTTAACAAAACACCTTGTCTCCATCTACCCTACACCCCTGAGTGTGTCATATATTTATATTGTTGAATTATATTTGTTTTGTTTATTATATAATCATGTATTTTAGGTTTTATAATTATTTATTTATTTATTTATCTTGACTTTTATTATTTTTTAAATTATAAACTTATATTGTTAAAGTTGATATTTTTTTTTTCTAAATAAAATAAAAAATAATTTGCAAGACATAAAACTTAAGATTTTGAACTTCTATAAAATTACAAGTAAATATGAGTTTATTTTCCTTCCATAAATATTTAAGCAATCGAATAAATATGCCTATAATAATATAAACAAACCTAATAAATCTTGTAATTATGAGTTTATTTAAGCAATCCAATCAATATGCCTATAATAATATAAACAAACCTAATAATCTTAATGGTTTGTTAGATAATCTTCGGCATAATCACATAATCAATCTTGTGTCGACGCGTTTGGTTGGTTCGAAACGCGTCGACACAAGATTGATTATGTGATTATGCCGAAGATTATCTAACATATTATGGATCACAGAAGTCTAAATACCTTAATCTTAATGGTTATTTGATGATTTTCATTATAAGAGAGGTTAATCATATAAATTCGGAGTGAAGAAATTAACCATAAAGATAGTGTTTGATTTTTTATTTAAATTATTTTTCTCCATGGAATCTTAATGGTTATTTGATGATTTTCATTATAAGAGAGGTTAAATCATATAAATTCGGAGTGAAGAAATTAACCATAAAGATAGTGTTTGATTTTTTATTTAAATTCTTTTTTATTAGGTTAGACATTATTATTTAATAATGACTGAAAAACATAAACTTGAATTCAGTTTAATGGTAAATACTTATTCTTCATTGCATGGTTGAAGTTGGATTTGTGATTTGCTGAACAACTTTACGAATTGTTGTAGGGTATGTACTTGGTATTATTGGAGTTGTAGCCGTGATGCTATTAAATTTTGATGGGAGTAAAAGATAAAATCATTCTTTTAAAATATTGTAAATATCATCTCATTTGATAGGGGTCCGGTGGAAGGGGTCAGGTGGAATGATTATTTAAAGTGTTTTTATTAAGTTTGATATGGAGTTGTGGATTGAAAAATTGAGTTGGATCATTATTTATATAAAAATAACTAAAATATAAACAAAATATCTACCAGCTATTACTCTCTTTTTTTTATTTACTTCACGTCAAAAAAATACAAAACAGCTTTTATTAAGACTTTTAAAATTTATTTTAATAATTTACTTAAAATTTAAATTACTAAATTCTATAAATCTTATATCAATCTTAACCATCAATCTCAACGATCAAAACTATAAATCTATTAATAAAAATTAAAAAGATAATGACATATAAACCTGAATAAAAGAAAAAATGCATAACCCGAAAAAAAACCCGCCCCTTTAACCTCGTTGGCAAATTATTCCACCATGACTTTTTGTCTTTCACACGCGTACGGAGTTACTGTTCATGTAAAATATGTTCCAAGAAATAGCAACATATACAAAAGCAGAGGAATTCAAATTTTCTTTCGAATGCGAATTCAAATTTGCGTGAATTCGAACTGTAAGTGGGATGTTGATGGCATGTCACTCCCCCAGTGCCCCTCCGAAAAAGTTATCAGTTCAGAGACATTGTGACCGTTTGAAAGGGAGAGTATATAAGACAATCTCGATTCTCTTACACATCGCTGTCTCAATTTCATCTCATCTTCTTCTTTTCTCCTCTGCATTGCGTTGACAGGCCTGGTCTCTTGTCGATGTTTGTTTCCTCTGCTGCATGGCCATGCATTTTGGATTTTACAGTTCTTTTTGGTTGGATTTTCCGTTTGATTGTTCTTGATACTCTTTTTTTTTCCAATCTGTTTGCATTTTGGATTTTACAGTTTTTTTTCGTTGGATTTTCCGTTTGATTGTACTTCATACTCTTCTTTCTTTGTTTTCCCAATCTGTTTGCATTGTTTGCCCAGGAGATTTTATTTTGCTGTTGTTATGTAGAGGAGAAGAATCGCTAGAGATGAAACGCTTATTATCCATTGAAATGGAGGAACAGGTATGCGTTCGAAAAGTTTTTCAGTATATTTAATTTTTACTAGTAATTTGTACAGTTAAAAGCCACCTGGTAGACAATTGGCTATGCAAAGAACTCAAACTGTTCAACAGTTTGTATTCATTGTTTATTCATTGTTTCTATTTCACAGTGAAGCCGTGGAAAATTTTAAGCGCTATCACGGTAGGATTGTGCTTTTATTCTATTGGGTGGTTCTTGATTGCTTAATGGTTTTGACCTGCTTAATAATTTTGCAACAGGGGAGGAAAAGGGCTTGCCATGGAGGGAGAATTTATTCATTATTTCTACGTCAGAATGAAGCCCTGGAAAATTGCAAGAGCTATCACGGTAGAGATTGTGCTTTTTTTCTATTTGGCGGTTCTTGCTTAATGGTTTTGACGAATTTAATAATTTTGCAACAGGGAAATAGAAGGGGTCGCCATGGAGGAAGAAGAATATGAGACAGGAAGCTACGGTTTCTGAATGTGTAATGTGTTTTCTCATTTTTTTCTGTATTCCTTTATGCTTGGGTTTCTCTGTCGACTCTGTTTAAGGCGGTGTTTAAACTTTAAATGTTTGACAATGAATTTGGGGAGATGAGAACACACGCTGGAGCAGAGTACGAGCGTGCCAGAGGATTTTTGGACACCTTTTTGTCTTACGCATTCTATTATGTTAGGCGACCAATATTAGCTAACTACCGATTCTTCTTTCCCAGTTCCTCAAAAAGGGAGAAAGTATCCATGCTTCCCGGTCCTCAAAAGCAGAGAAAACATTTTGTCATTCTCGGTATGCTACCTGAAGGTTCAAATTCAGTCAATCTGTTGACAGGCATTCCATCATTTCTTATATTACTTAGAAATTAGAATGGACTTATAATCTAAATTTATATACGATAAGGATGCCTCAGGCAAAGCCAACCCCGTAGACCAGAAAGGTTAACATTAATTTTCTTCAGTATTACCCTATGCGCATCGTTTGCTGTGACATTTTTATTTTATTTTGTTGCATATTAGCAGGAATTGATGTAATACCGATATGGTTTTAGAGTTTGATCGTTTTTATTTATAATTTGACACGGGCTTTAATTTTTTGCACAGACCCTTTGCTGCTTTTTCATACTTTTTTGGCAGTTACTTGCATATTGGTTAATTACTTGAAACAGGTAAAGAGGTTTAGAGCGAGGCTCGCAACAAGGAATCGAAGATTGTCAACTCAGGTTTGTTTTGGTTTTTTTCTGGGCCCCGACTCTATATTCGTCTCTCCCTCTCACAAATTGTTTGCAGTGGAATTGCAGGGGAAAGGATAAGGAATACTTACTTGGTTGTCTTCGAGGAAAAAGAGGACACGAAACCCTTTCGTACTTATTTCCTCAGTGAAAATGAGGACAGGGTGGGCCTGAGAGGACATTTTTGTGGTTTACCTAACATCTTTTCATACTCATTTTGTGTAAATATGGCTTAGGTATATTGAGTGAATAATAGCATCTTTTCATACTCATTTTATGTAAATATGGCTTAGGTATATTCAGTGAATAATAGCTCATGTAGCCTTTTCTGTACTTTCCAGATGGGTGAACCGTTAACCCCACAGGTGGTGTTAAACCAGTAAAAAGTCTTGCTAAACGGATATAAAATATATATTTAGAGATCTATTCTATCAAATTTCACTACAGATATTCTTAAGTAAGGTTAACCAGAAGTCACGAATAGCATATTGTGAGTTGTGTTACTTGTGTTTGCATTCGTTTGATTGGGGATTTATTTTGTTGCGGGATGGGTAGAGATGAACCCATTGGAGTGTAGGAATTTGATATACGATTTTGTTGGGTGAATTAAGTTTTATTTATATGAGTTGTTTTTTATTTATATGAGTTGTAAGAGTTGTTTCATAGTATAGTTTAGTTAGAAAGAGTTAAATTTTGATTATTTTATTTTAGAATGGTATTCGTTTTTTTTTTTTTAGTTTATAGTTATTTTGGTTTGATTTATGGTTTGAAATGAGTTTTGATTTGCAACAGGTTACTAGGGATAGTTATTGACCAAGAAGATGAGATAAGGAATGTTTTGTTTCAATTTAAAAGTTGTTTGGTGTTTTTTCTATGTAGGTTTGTTTATTTCAGTTGATTATAACATTTATATTTAATCATAATCATTTTGGAGATTGATTCCTTTTTAATCTTTCTCTTAAGTCATTGCAAAGATGTGATAAGGTGCAAAAGGAGAAATGCATACAATCAGGGTACAACCAAAATGGGGTAGGTAGACATTTGTTTTTCATATTCTTTGCTAGATGGTTATTCTATAGCTAACCACATATTCTTCTTATTGCTAGTTTTCTATTTATTTGTTGAGTGCTTAAAGCTATTATTTAGATATTTTTTTTTTTAATGATATAGATGACATTAGAAATAAGGTGAGCTAGAAGTTAGACTATTATAGATGCTTACATTGGGCAACTATGAAAATGTATTAATGTCATGTATTGTGCATGCCAAATTTCAGTTTGCTCATTTATTTGGGATGTTTTCCATAAAGATTACTTGATGTCTGTCATTTTTCAATAGATCATATTCCCTGTTTGGGTCATAAAATATTGTGAGTGGTCATGATTGAGGTGGGGTAAAAAATTTATAGAATTTTTAATTCCAGTGAGAGAAATAAGTTTACTCATTACAAGCTAGTCTTTTCTTCAAAATGCAAAATATCATTACTTTGATATCAAATTGGTGTGCACTTATTCACCAAAATATGAAATTAGAAGTGTAGTAAATCTTATTCCATAATCACAATACAATAACAATGACAAATCAATTATCATATTTGTCAAGTTCTATTTTTAATTATGTTTTTCTAGAATATGTGATATCTATCTACTTAGATCACTTTATTGCCACATATAGTGATAAAACTATTCCCAAATTTAAAACAAGACCAAGTAATTGTTAAAGCTAACAAAAACTCATTTAACACAATTAATATATTCATATCAATAACTTACCAATTAATTCTTAATAACACAATTAATATATTCATATTAATAACTTACCAATTAATTCTTAACAAATCAATAAGATCTTTACCACTTATTATAATTCCTAAACACAATATTACAGTTTATTTTATACAAATTTTTCCTCAATATATTATTATTATTAATTTCATAATTTTTTCTTTTAAACTATAATATAACAATATATTTACCAACTATTAATCATTTTTGTTGTAAATTTCCAATACAACTTCACCACACTCCCTTTTTTTATATTATTATTATTACCAATTTCTAAAATCTGTTTTGATAATTGGTTGGATGTTTAAATTACTGTTCTCTAAATCCTATATCCATCTCAACAATCAAAACTATGAATCTGTTAATAAAAATTAAAAATATATCGACATATAAACATTAATAAAACCCCACCTTTTTTATGATAGCTACATATATTTAATTCGGAAAAATGTACAAGTTAAAAAAACCAATTCCTTTAAGCTCGCTGGCAAAATATTCCACCGTGGCTTTTTCTCTCACACGCCAGTCAAATAAAACAAAGCTCGATAGAGTTTGAAAGAAATAACATTCTCGCAACATTTACAAATGCTAAAAAACAGAGGAATTCAAATTTTCTTTCGACTGCGCATTCAAATTTGCATGAATTCAAACTGTAAGTGGGATGTTGATGGCATCTCCACTCATCCCTCCCAAAAAGCTATCAGTTCAAAGACATTGGGACCGTTTGAAAGGGAAAGAATATAAGACCATCCCCTACATTCGGCGTTGTTTGATTTTCATCTCATCTTTTTCTTTTCTCCTCTGCATTGCATTGGTTGGCCTTGTTTCCTGTCCATGTTTATTTCCTCTGTTGCATGGCAATGCATTTTGGATTTTACACCTTTTTTTTCCTTTGATTTTCGGTTTTGATTGTTTTTTTTTTCAATCTGCTTGCATTGTTTGCCCAGGAGATTTTATTTTGTTGTTTTTTTTGGTTGTTGTTATGTACAAGATAAGAATGCCAGAGATGGAATGCTTATTATCCATTGAAATGGAGGAGCAGGTATGCCTTTGAAAAGCTTTTCAGTGTATTTAGTTTTTACTAGTAAGTTTACACAGTTAAAATCCGCCTGGTAGACAATGGCTATGCAAATAATGGATGTGTTTTCTCAATTTTTTATATATCTGCTTATGCTTGTGTTTCTCTGTCAACTCTGGAGAAGGGGTCGCCATGGAGGGAGAATATGAGACAAGAAGCAAGGGATTTTAAATCTGTAACGTGTTTTCTCCTTGTGTTTCATTCTGTCCTAACTAGTGTATAAACTTTAAATGTTTGACAGCGAGTTTGGGGAGATGAGACCTTACGCTGGAGAAGAGTACCAGCGTGCCAAAGGATGTTCGTACACTTTTTGTCTTATTCATTCACCTAAAGATGTTCGCACTTTCATGGTAGGGGAGCAATATTAGGTAAGAGTAGTCTAAGGAGGTTACGGAATTGGCTGCAGAGAAAATGTATGAATCAGGTGGAAAATCTAGCACTAATTTAACAGCTATAATTTACATTTACTAAAATCTATATCCAAATTTTCCAAAATATAACTGGAATTTCTATAACTTTCCAATTCTATAACTTTCCAAAAAAAAACAATACCGATTCTTCTTTTGCAGTTCCTCGAGAAAACATTTTGTCATTCTCGTTATACTGTCTGCAGGTACAAATTCCGGTAACCTATGTAGACATGCATTCCGTCGTTTCTTAGATTACCTAGAACAGACTCCAAATCTATATACGATAAAGATGCTTCAGGCAAAGCTAATGAAGGTTAACATTATTTTATTTAGTATTGCCCTATGGGATCATTTGCTGGGGCATTTTTATTTTATTTAGTTGAATACAGCCGTAATTGATGTTTCTCCATATTCTTGATACGGTGCTTTGCTTTTTCTCTATTATGTAACACTCACACAGGGCTTTAATTTTTTGCACAGAGCGGAGATAGTTGCCATGTGCTCTTGTTGATAGTTTGCAGCTTTTCATATCTTTTTGGCAGTTGCTTGTATATTGGTTAATTAATTATTTGAAAGAGGTAAAGAGGTTAAGAGCGGCGCTCGCAACAAGGAATCGAAGATGGCAGCTCAGGTTTGTTTTGGTTTTTTCTGAGCCGTAACCCTATACTTGTCTCTCTCTCATAAATCATTTGCACTGGAATTACAGGGGAAAAGATGCGGAATACTTGGTTGTCTCGGAGGAAAAAGAGGACAGAAAAGCCTTTCGTACTTATATTTTGTCATCGAAATTGAGGACGGGGTGACAGGCTGTGAAATTACGACATCTTGGTAGTTTACATAAGATCCTTTCATACTCATTTTGTGTGAAGATGGCGTAGGTATGTGCTTATCAGTGGATAGTCGCTCATGTGGCCTTTTCTGTACTTTCCAGCTAGGTGAACCGCTAACCCCATAGAAGATAGGGTTAAACCAGTGCAAAAGTCTTGCTAAACAGATGTAAAATAACTATTTGAAAATCTGTTCTACTAAAATTTCATTAAAGATATTCTTAAGTAAGATTAACCAAAAGTTATATAGATGAATAGCGTATTGTGAGAATGGTGAGAAGTTATAGATGAATAACTTATTGAGAGTTGTTTTACTGCATTTGTTTGATTTGGGGATTTATTTTGTCGCAGGATGTATTTAAGAATGAGCAGAGATGAAAAGAGTGGAGGAGTTTGATAGATGAGTTTGTTGGTTGATTAATATGCCTATATTTTTAAGGGTGTATTTGTATGAAGTAGTTTATTGGTATAAATTGTTTTTTATTGGTAAGAATTATTTTATAGATTGGGAAGAATTATTTTATAGCAATAAAAGTTTTATTAGTAAGAGTTGTTTCATAGTATAGTTTAGGAGAGGTTAATTTTTTTTTGATTATTTTAGTTATAAATTAATTGTTTTTGTTGATTATTTCATTTTTAGAATGGTATTTGTTTGCTTTTAATTTCTTGATAGTTTTTGGTTATTTATTTTGACTTGATTTATTTCTTGATAGCAACACGGTACTAGAGTTAGCTATGGAGGAAGAAGATAAAACAATGAATGTTTTTTTTCAACTTAAAAGTTGTCTAGTGTTTTTCCTATGTAGCTTTGTTTATTTCAGTTGATTATATCATTTATATTTAATTGGAATCTCTTTGGAGATTGATTCCTTTTCAATCTTTCTTTGTAGTGCAAAGATGTGATCACCTGCCGAAGAAGGAGAAAATGGTGATAAAAAATACGATCTGGATGTTGATAAAGAATACTGTCATGCTACAGTCAAAATAATGTAGGTAGACATTTCTTTTCATATTCTTTGTTAGATGGTTATTCTATAGCTAACTCCATAGGTTATATGGTTAATCTTCTTATTTCTAGTTTTCTGTTAATTTGATGAGTGTTTAAAACTATTATTTAGAAATATTTTTGTTGAAATTTCATTAAATGATATAGATGACACTAGAAACAAGGTTAGCTAGAAGTTAGATTATTATAGATGATTACATTGGCCAACAATGTAAATGTTTTAATGTCATGTATTGTGCATGCCAAATTTCGGTTTGCTCATTTATTTGGGATGTTTTCCATAAAGATTGCTTGATGTCCATCATATTTTAGTACTTCGTATTTCTTCTTTGGATCAGAAATTAATGTGGATATGGAAATAATTTTCCTTAATGCAAGCTAGTTTTTTCTTCAAATGCAAAATATCATTACTTTGATACCAAATTAGTGTGAACTTATTCACTAGAATATGAAATTAGAAGTGTAATAATTTGAATCCATAATCACAAACACACTGCATTAGAATGAAACAAGATGGATGATAATTTGATTAATACAATAATAACAACTAATCTAATAATCATATTTGTTAAGTTTTATTTTTAGTTATGTTTTTATAGAGTACGTGATATCTATCTACTTAGATCACTTTACCATGGTGATTGCCACATACAATGATACATATTATTCCCAAATTTAAAACAAAGTCAACTAGCTATTAAAGCTAACTAAAACTCATTTAATACAATTAATCTATTTAAATCAATAACTTAACAATTAATTCTTAACAAATCAATAAATCATTACCAAATAAAATTCAAAAAATAATTCATCAACACCCTATTTGGCTTCCTATCAATCTTTAACAAATATCTTCACCACTTATCATAATTCCTAAAAACATTATTGTTATTTATTTTATACAATTTTTTCCTCAACATATTTTTACTATTTATTTTATAAAAAAATACTATGATATCAACAAAATAAGTACCAACTTTTAGTTTTTTTTTTCCACAACACCTTAAAAAAATACATTTATATTACCATTTCTAAAATCTATTTTGATAATTTTTGGATGTTTAAATTATATCCATAGTAAGGATCAATCTAAACGATCAAACTATAAATATATTAAAAAAATATTTTAAAATGAAAAATGATTATGATATCAACAAAATATTTACTATTTTTTAATAAATTTTTTTTCCACAATACGTTAAAAAAATACATTTATATTATCATTTCTAAAATCTATTTCGATAATTTTTCGATATTTAAATTATATTTATAATAAATATCAATCTAAACCATCAAAACAATACACTTATATTACCATGATGATTTTTGATGTTTAAATTATATTCATAATAAGAATTAAGAATCAATCTAAACGATTGAAAGTATAATTATGTTAATAAAAATCAAAGACATAACAACATATAAACCTGAATAAAACCCCACCTCCATGATAGCTACATATATTTAATTTGGAAAATTCAAGTTTAAAAAACCCACTCCTTTAACCTCGCTGGCAAAAATATGCTACCATGATTTTTCTCTCACGCGCGAACAGAGATTATGCTAATGAAAAATATCTTCATATAAAACAAAGCTCGATAGAGTTTGAAAGAAATAACAACCATATTGAAAGCTACAGAAGCAGAGGAATTCAAATTTTCTTTCGACTGCAAATTCAAATTTGCATGAATTCGAACTGTAAGTGGGATGGTCATGGCATGTCCACTCACCCCTCCCGAAAAGCTATCAGTTCAGAGACATTGTAACCGTTTGAAAGGGAGAGTATATAAAACAATCTGCTACTTTCGGCGCTATCCGGCTTTCATCTCATTTTTTTCTTTTCTCCTCTGCATTGCGTTGGCTGGCCTTGTTTCCTGTCCATGTTTGTTTCCTCTGTTGCATGGCCATGCATTTTGGATTTTACAGTTTTTTTTCCTTTGATTTTCCGTTTTGATTGTTTTTATTTCCAATCAGCTTGCATTGTTTGCCCAGGAGATTTTTTTGTGTTGTTGTTATGTAGAAGAGAAGAATGCTAAAGATGAAACGCTTATTATCCATTGAAATGGAGGAGCAGGTATGCCTTTGAAAAGTTTTTCAGTATATTTAGTTTTTATTATTAGTAAGTTTGTACAGTTAAAGGCCGCCTAGTAGACAATGGCTATGCAGAGAACTTAAACTGTTCAACAGTTTTTATTCATTGTTTCTATTTCACAGTGTAGCCGTGGAAATTTGCAAGAGCAATCACGGTAGAGATTGCGCTTTTATTCCATTTGGTGGTTCTTGTTTAACGGTTTTGACCTGCTTAATAATTTTGCAACAGGGGAAGAAAAGGGGTTGCCATGCAGGGAGAATTTATTCATTATTTCTATTTCACAGTGAAGCCCTGGAAAATTGCAAGAGCTATCACGGTAGAGATTATGCTTTTATTCTATTTGGCCGTTCTTGCTTAATGGTTTTGACCTGCTTAATAATTTTGCAGCAGGGGAAGAGAAGGGGTTGCCCTGGAGGAATAATATGAGACAAGAAGCTACGGTTTCGGAATCTGTAATGTGCTTTCTCATTTCTTTCTATATCAGTTTATCCTTGGGTTTCTCTGTCAACTCTGTCTAACGTGGTGTTTAAACTTTAAATGTTTGACAGTGAATTTGGGGAGACAAAAACACACGCTGGAGAAGAGTACGAGCGTGCTAGAGGATGTTCGTACACCTTTTTGTCTTATTCATTCTATTATTTTAGGTGAGCAATATTAGGTAAGTACCGATTCTTCTTTTCCAGTTCGTCGAAAAAAGTATCGATTCCTCTTTTCCAGTCACTCAAAAACAGAGAAAACATTTTGTAATTTCGGTATACTATCTGCAGCTACAAGTTCAGTCAATCTATGTAGGCAGCCATTACATCATTTCTTAGATTACTTACAATAGACTTATACCCTAAATCTATATAGTAAAGCTAACCCAGTAGAGGATGAAGGTTAAAATTAATTTATTTAGGATTGCCCTATGGGCATTGTTATTTTGTTTAGTTGCATATAGTTGTAATTGACGTTTCTCGATATTCTTGTTACGGTTCACAAAGGCTTTAATTTCTATCTTATTAGTTAACATTCACAAAGGGCTTTAATTTTTTGCACTAGCGGCTATAGTTGTCCTATGCTCTATTGATATAGATATAGACAGTTTGCAGCTTTTCATATTTTTTTTGGCAGTTGCTTGCATATTGGTAATTACTTGAAACAGGTAAAGAGGCTAAGATGATAGCTCTGGTTTGTTTTGCTTTTTTTGAGTCGTGACTCTATACATGTCTCTCCCTCTCACAAATCGTTTGCAGTGCAATTGCAGGGGAACCGATGAGGGATACTTACTTGGTTATCTTGGAGGAAAAAGAGGACAGGAAAGCCTTTTGTCGCCTTTTGTCCTTGTTTTGTTAGAGAAATTGAGGACAGGGGGGCAGGCTGTGAGATTACAACATTTTGGTGGTTTACATAAGATCTTTTAACACTCATTTTGTGTGAAGATAGCGTAGGTATGTGCCATATCATTGGATAGTCGCTCATGTAGCCTTTTCTGTACTTTCCAGCCAGGTGAACGGGTAACCCATAGAAGATGGGGTTAAGCCAGTGAAAAAGTCTCGCTAAACAGATGTAAAATATCTATTTAGAAATCTGTTCTATCAAATTTCACTAAAGATATTGTTCAGTAAGGTTAACCAGAAGTTATATAGATGAATATCATATTGTGAGTTGTTTTACTTGTGTGTTTGCATTTCTTTGATTGGGGGATTTATTTTGTTGCAGGATGTACTGCAGAATGGAAGAAGGATGGGTAGAGATGAAACCCATTGGAGTGGAGGGGCTTGATAGATGATTTTTCTTGGTGAATTAATATGCATATAGTCATAAGAGTGAGTTTTATTTGTAAGAGTTGTTTCACAGTTTAGGAGCGGTTAAACTTTTTTGTTGATTATTTCAATCATAGATTAAATGTTTTTATTGATTATCTCATTTCAGGATGGTGCTTATTTGCTTTTAATTTCTTTGATAGTACTTGGTTCTTTATTTTGGCTTGATTTATGGTTTGAAATGAACTTTGATTTGCAACAGGTTACTATGCCTCGACAAAAAAGATGAGAAAATGAATATTGTTGTTACAACTTAAAAGATGTCCAATGTTTTTCCTAACTAGGTTTGTTTATTTTGGTTCATTTTATCATTTATATATAGTTGTAATTGCTTTGGAGATTGATTCCTTTCAATCTTTCTTTGCAGTCATTGCAAAGATAAGATCACACGTCGAAGAAGGAGAAACGCTGATAAAGAATACAATCAGATTACCAGTCAAAATCAGGTAGGTAGACATTTTTGTCATATTCTTTGGTTAGATGGTTATTCTATAATAAACCCATAGGTTATATGGTTATTCTTCCTATTGCTAGTTTTCTATTAATTTAACCGGTGCTTAAATCTATTATTTAGAAATCTTTTGGTTGAAATTTCACTAAATGATATAGAAGACAATAGAAGCAAAGTTAGGCAGAAGTTAGATCATTATAGATGACTACATTGGCCAACTATGTAAATGTATTAATGTCATGTATCGTGCATGCCAAACTTCAGTTTGCTCATTTATTTGAGATGTTTTCCCTAAGGATTGCTTGATGTCCATCATTTTTCAGCAGCTCATATTCCCTCTTGTGAAAAAACCTAGATCTAACAATCTCTGGAATCCTACTGCAACCAATTGAATCTACTTCACCTAGATCGTAAATTACATTACAAACTTATTTCAGATTTCTTCTTGAAATATTGAAGTAAATTACTGAAGCAACCTACACCAAATTAAATATGATTATGAAACACAGAAATTGAGCAAGGAAATACAAACACATTGGACACCGTTATTTTTGGTCAAATGTCCCCGGAAAAACCCAATGTAGGAAAACCGGTGCAACAACTTTGAGGGTTTTATTATTATTAAGCAGTAGCAAATTTTGGATACATCTCTGAATACTTCACAGTATTATTCAGTGACAGAGAGAAACAATGGTAGAAAGAATTGTGAGGTTACCTCACACTATCACTAGAAATCCTAACTAATCCAGCCCTAGACTGATTGCCTCCTTGGCTTTTTTGGTTGCCTTTGCACTGTGCCTGCATTAGCCCAGCATCAAACTCTTTGGGAACTGCATCACTCCTTTGGCTGGTCGATTTGTTGTCCACTAGATTCGATTTCTGCCTCCGGTCTCACACCTAGGCTCCTGGCCTCTGAAACTCGAAATACCTTTGCAAATTTCGGACTCCTCACTGGCTTTTGCGCTGCCTCTGCGTGGCTCTGTGTCAGCCTCTCTGGCTCAGCACTGCCATTGTTGGATTACCTTTTGGCTCTCTCTGCTGATGATTCTTCGGCTGAGAAAATCATCTTTTCTCCAAAAGTTATCCCTACCCCTCTGCTGCAAGAAATCTCCTCAATCGAATCTTCCTCCTGAGAACTTCTCACTTTAGAAAATGGATTTCTTGATCTTTCTTAGTGTATTTCCAAATGACCCTCAAGTCCTTTCTTATATCTTCCCATTGAACAACCAATGACCTAGATTAACTCCTAATCAAAGGCTCAAATCATTTTGACTTAATCTTCGTCTTTATCTAGAAGATTCACCCACAATTAGATTAATACCCATTAATATTTTAATTTTCTTAAGTTTAGACTTAGGAACACTATTAAAAATATTAATTATTTTAATATAACGTCTCTGGGTGGAATATCCCAAAATGGTTTCTAGGTTCTTTGTAATACATGTGCCCAAGCCTGCCTACGAAATTTGAGGCCTAGACCACATCCAATGCTACCCCAAATCAATACTCCCTCTTAGTGAGGAATGTGCTCTAGCAATATCCTGCCGCTGCATTCTGCTTTGACTCTGAAGCATCATCCTCACGCTGCTGATGTCTGACATGATGTTCACCAACTACTGCGTTGCTGCTGCAACTGTACTGCTTCCTTTGACACTGCCACTGCCAATGCTACATCTATACTACAACTCCCTCTCAAATGTTGCATCTGCTATGCTGCTAGCACTGCCACTGCATCCGTACTGCAACTCAGTTGCTGAGAGAAGCAACTGAAAACACCCAAAACTGGACAAGTATCCAATGGATACACCTCGGTGCTGAAAGCTTGATTGTTGTTAGTCCCACGTTGTCTTCTGAAGCCACTGTGCTGCTGAAGCTCTGCACTGTGCCTCCACACACTGCTGCCTCTCTACTCTGCCCTGCTCAAATTTTGGCGCTGCTAACTACTGCATCTGTCGCTCCAACACTCCATGGCACCAACTGAGAACTCCTCCATCCCGCTACTACTGATCATGGGCTCCCGTAGCAAGGTGATGATCCAAGAGGTGGGATCCTCAAGGATCCTGCCCATCTGTAGTTCTTTTGAACTACAACTCCAAATTAGCCGACCTCGCTCCTAGAGGTATCTTGGCTATCATGGCGAACTCCTCTTGTTCGATCTTTGCGGCTGCAACCTTAGGATCGTGCTTCTCATCTTTGTCCTTTTTCTTCAAAGGACATTGGGATGCATAGTGGCCCATGTCGCCACATCTGAAACACTTCATCTTGGAGATGTCCTTCTTTTGTCTCTGTTGTCCCTATTGTTCCTTCAATGTAAGGGCTGCATTTTCCTCCTCCTCCTTGGGCTTCGACCCATTGCTGCTACTGCTTCTGTTAAGTTTGACTTTGACTAGGTCTCTCCTCAGCTCCTCTTGTTTTAGAGCTTTCCACATCTCATCCCAATTAGGCAATGTTGCTCTTCCCAAGATACTATGGACAAATACTTGCCACTCATCCAAGACAGAATTTAGGGCCATTCTCACTAACTCTGAATCCTGAGGTGTATGCACCACAACCGACAACTCATCACGGGTCTCCTTCAACTTTGTGAGGAAGGGATCCACACGCTCTCCCTTTTGCATCTGAACAGATCTCATCTTCTGCTCTAAGTACATCTTCCACTGCTCGGAAGTTCCCTGATACAATGTGGCCAAAGCATCCCACATCTCCTTAGCAGTTGCTCTGCTAGCAACGTGGCATACCACGTGATCCTTGATTCCATCCAGGATCATCCTCTTGGCCTTTGCCATCTCAGCGTTGCGCTTCTTTAGCGGATCTGCATCCACAGGTTCAACTACCACACTATTGACATACGTCTTGAGGGCATGCTCATCTAGAAGGAAAGACATTCTAGCCTTTCATATGACATAGTTGGAAGCTTCGTCCAATCTGTCATGATCCCTCAAGCCTCTGGTTGCCTTATCCTTTGAAAAATGTCGAACAACTCCCTCTTTCTCCCTACTGCATAGCCCCTAGGTTGGCTTACGCACTCCCTGATGGAGCTGGTAAATCTGTTGCTCCTCTGCTGCCCAACAAATGAGAAATATTGATTTCCTCAGCAAGAAACCACTCGGGAAGTATTCCCTAAAAAAGCGATCTGCTTCCTTCTTCCGACGGCTTTTCTGCCCAGCACTTAGCTTGCAGAAAACTACGTCCCTCTAGCTCTATGCTGAGGCTCTGCGCGGCTCCCTCTGCCTTGGCAAATTCTCGATCCGACAGTGTTACCTCTCTGTCGACTCACTTAGAGAGAGACAACCTCGAAAATATAGCCCTCCTGGCTAAAACTACGCAATCCCTTAGAGGATTCGAACTACTGCTTGTTGCAGCAAGTTGGCCCTTGCTTCAGTGCTAGATTTGCTCTTCCTGTTTCACATCAACAGCTCCGATACCATGTGAAAATTCCTAGATCTAACAATCTTTGGAATCCTATTGCAACCAACTGAATCTACTTCACCTAGATCGTAAATTACATTACAAACTTATTTTAGATTTCTTCTTGAAATATTGAAGTAAATTACTGAAGCAACTTACACCAAATTAAGTATGATTCTGAAACATAGAAACTGAGGAAGGAAATACAAACACATAGGACACCGTTATTTTTGGACAAATGTCCCCAGAAAAACCTAATGCGGGAAAATCAGTGTAGCAACTCTGAGGGTTTTATTATTATTAAGTAGTAGCAAATTCTAAATACATCTCTGAATACCTCACAGGGTTATTCAGTTACAGAGAGAAATACTGGCAGAAAGAATTGTGAGGTTACCTCACATTATCACTGGAAATCCTGATTGATCCAGCCCCAAGCTGTTTGCCTCCTCGACTTTTCTGGCTGCCTCTACGTTGTGTCTTTGTTAACCCAACATCAAGCTCTCTGGGGACTGCATCACTCCTTTGGATGGTCGATTTGCTGCCTAAGAGATTCGATTTTTGCCTCCCGGTCTCATACCCCGGCTCCAGCGTCTGAAACTCGAAATACCTCTGCAAATTTCGGTCTCCTCACTGGCTTCTGCGCTGCCTTTGCGTCAACCCCTTTGGCTCAGCACTACTGCTGTTGGATTACCTTCTGCCTCTCTCTGCTGATGAATCTTCGGCTGAGAAAATCACTCTCTCCGGAAGCTATCCCTGCCCCTCTGCTGCAAGAAATATCCTCAATCGAATTTTCCTCCTGAGAACTTCACTTCAGAAAATCGATTTTTTGATCTCTCTTGGTGTATTTCCAAATGACCATCAAGTCCCTTCTTATATCTTCCTGTTGGACAACCAACATCTTAGATTAACTCCTAATCAAAGGCTCAAATCATTTCGACTTGATCTTTGTCTTTATCTAGAAGATTCACCCACAATTAGATTAATACCCATTAATATTTTAATTTTCCTAAGTTTAGACTTAGGAACCCCATTAAAAATATTAATTATTTTAATATAATTGTCTGTCAGGTTAGGAGTAACTCCATTTTGGCAGAAAAACTGATTCATATTATTCCATCAGGTATGTTATTGTTATATACCAAAGGGTGTGACTGTTCAGTTCATCTCCTGATGATTGTTCACATTCCTAATTTAATTATTTACATGAATTCACCCAATCGTGAGGATTAGGTGTCAACATTCCCCCCATTAATCTGAAGGGATGTTGGTGAGTCCAAACATCATTCTGAATCTTTCAAGCTTTTCTCTTCCAAGTGCTTTGGTGAAGATGTCTGCAATTTGCTCATTTGTGGAACAATGACGGAGATGGATTGTTTTGGCCTCAACATGATGTCGGATCAGATGATATTTAGTATTGATGTGCTATGTTCGATCATGGAACTTTGGGTTCTTGGCCAACTTTATTGCAGAGGTGTTGTCAATCATGAGTGGAGTTGATTGTACTTGTTTTACCTGCAAATCTTCAAGAATTTTCCTGAGCCACACAATTTCTTTTGTTGCTTCAACTGCTGCCATGTATTCTGCTTCTGTTGTGGAATCCGCTGGAACTGATTCTTTGCGTGATCTCCAGGAGACAACTCCTGATCCAAGACTCATAGCATATCCTGAAGTAGATACCCCAGTTTCTTTGTCTCCATCGAAGTCTGAATCAGAGTATCCGATTAAACTGAAGTCATCCACTTGTGTGTACTTGATTCCAAAGTCTTGAGTTCCCTTTAAGTACTTTAGAAGTTTTTTTGCAGCAGACCAATGTCCCTCACAAGGCTTTTGCATAAACCTGGAGAGGATTCCAACAGCAAATGAAATGTCTGGTTTGGTGGTAGTTAGGTAGTTGAGACTTCCCACAAGCTGTCTATACTTTGTTGCATCCTCAAATTCCTTTCCTTCAATAGATGTGAGCTTCAAGTTTTGTTCCATTGGAGTAGTAAGAGGATTGCACTTTGTCATGCCAAACCTGTTCAACAAATATCCAATGTATTTCTTTTGAGAAAGAAATATGGACTTTGGATGTTGGGTTACTTCAACGCCAAGATAGTGATGAACATAGCCGAAATCAGTGATTTCAAAACTTTTTCCCAATTCCTTCTTTATGGATGCAATGTAGCTTTCATTGTTCCCTGTCATTAAAAGATCATCTACATATACCACAAGATTACAACTGTTTTTCCAACTTTCTTGACAAATAAAGTTGCATCATCAAGTTCAAAATGATTGAAATTGAGTTTCAGAAGATGCTCAGTTAGTTTTTCATACTAGGCTCGCGGTGCTTGTTTGAGGCCATACAAGGACTTCACAAGTTTGCATAGTTTATGTTCATGTCCTTTCAACATTGTCAGTGAAATCTTCAAAAAAATCTTTTCTATGAGTCATGTGACAGGTTGCTCTTGAATCAAGCAACCAAACATTTTTCCAAGAAGCAAGTGAAGCATTAAACAAATCTTCATTTACTCCAATGTTACATTGTGCCTCAACATAGTGAGCGGATTCAAGTGCTTTACCTTTGTCTGTATCATCAGTTTTACCTTTCTGTTCGTTTCTTTTCTGCTCAATTTTGTCCCATGGTAGCTTGCATGTAGAGGCATCATGTGATCCATTTCTTTTGCAGCGAATGCAGTGCAGATCTGCCTTTTTCTCCTTGAGAATGTCTGCCCCCCTTGCCTCTGAAATATCTTCCTCTTCCTCTTCGTCCACCTCTTCCTCTTGTAGAATCTTGAGCAGGATGCTTTTCTTTATGAGCAAGGCACACAGTCTCTTCAGAAGATTCAAAGGCTGTCTTCTTTCCAAAAGCTCTCTCTTTCAGCAAACTTTTTCACAAGATAGTCAAAGGTTATATCTTTGAGATTTCCATTTGCTTGCAAAGACTCAAGATAATTGGAGTAAGTAGGATAAAGTGCCTTGAGAAAAGCAATAAGAGGGATATCCAGCTCAACTTTAGTGGAATTGATATCATGCATTATAGACTTTACTTCAGATGCAAGAGCAAGAGGATCATTATTTTGCAGTTCAAGAGTGAAGAGTTTAATTATGAGTTGAACAACTTCAAGTGCAGAATGTGAGTCATAGAGTTCTTTCAGCTTTTGTAAGGCTTCAAAGGCAGTTGAATATGACGAAATATGGCGACTCACCTCTTCATTTACAGATGCTGCGATTAATGCATAAGCTTTGTTGTTCTTGTTTTACCAAATGACGAGCTCTTTGTCTGAGGTAGGCTGTACTGGGTCATTGTCTCCTTCTCCGACACACACTCCTTTCCACAACTCATTGAAAATAAGGGTGTGTTTTATCATCCGGGACCATTCAGGATAGTTCTCCTTGCCAGTGAGAACTATTCCCACCATGGATATGATTGAATGCATTCTATAAAAAAATTACTTCTGCTGGCAAAAATCTGTGTACTGTAGAAATACTTCTGCTGGGAAAATGTGCTTCAAAATACTACAGCCTTATTTTCCTTCTTCTTTTAATATACAAAGATCAACACTATGTTTTATGCATATAGACTATCACAACTCTTTCCTTTTTTTTCAAGAGAAATAATATTTACGGACCCAAAACCAAAATCCCCAATGCCCTCTCTTTTTTGTACATGAAAGGACATGAAATCAGTAAATTACACTTTCATATGCACGCCAACCTGAGATCGCAAACCAAAATATAACTTCAGCCACACTTTCCAGCTCTTACTTTCATTACAACATATATGATAGAAAGTAAGATCTAACATACCATATGTATCATTACACGATGCAAAATAAACCTCCAGAGCGTATCTAACATATCATATGTATCATTACACAATGGAAAATAAATCTCCAGAGCATCTTTGACAGACATCTAGGTCACTGACTCCGTTTCGGATTTCATCCTGTGGGCTTCACTTCTCACAGCGAGAGAGAAGCCTCCAAAAAATTGGCGTATGCCGCTGCTAATGTTGACAATCTTCTATTCTTCGACCAAAAATTGCTCTAATTATTCAGTCACGTATAGGTGAACCAGAAGATATCTACCAACAAATCTCAAAAATTGTCATGCAATATATTTCTCCCAAAGAAAGCATAATCCTCAATGAGTTGATGGAACCATGGATTTAAATTATGGCCGCGAAGTGTGCTACCACATAGGGGCGCAGATAAAGTCTGGCAGGCACTATGATAACAGATATTGTGAAAGAGAAACGTGGCGGTTTATCTAACCAGTGGACAAAAACGGTGAAAGAACTCTGGTCGTTGTCCCTATAATCGACGAGTTTACTAAAGGGCTTATGGATGATGTGAACGTAGGACTGGATTGTGTCTATGTTCGCAAAAGCATGGGAGATGAATCGCATGAAGAGGCCAGGCCAGGAAGAGAGAAGCCGAGCTGTTTAGGTCACATTCTGAGCTGAATAAAATTGATAAATCGATGGTGGGTATACCTGTTTTGGCTGTGAAACTAATGCAGATTCAAACCAAGAATCGATGGTGGGTATACCTGTATATGGTTGCGAGAGGCGTAATACGATGTCAGAGGCGTAATACCATGTCAGGCTGGGCGGACTGGTCTATGCGCAAAGTTTAGAGAGTGGACAAAGGGACAGAGAGCCCGACAGTGAGCATACTGCATGAAACCATGTCAGACCACCACGGCAGAGGCAGCACTAGTGCGCCAGAGAGCGTTATGGATAGACAGGACAGAGGAGTTACAGGAGCATAAGAGCTAAAAACAAGGAGCTGGCTCTGATACCATGTCAGGCCAGGAGTAACTCCATTTTGGCAGAAAAACTGATTCATATTATTCCATCAGGTATGTTATTGTTATATACAAAAGGGTGTGACTGTTCAGTTCATCTCCTGATGACTGTTCACATTCCTAATTTAATTATTTACATGAATTCACCCAATCGTGAGGATTAGGTGTCAACATTGTCTTTGGGTGGAATTCCCCAAAACGGTTTCTCGGTTCTTTGGAATGCATGTGCCCAAGCCTCCTTGCAAAATTTAAGGCCTAGATCCCATCTGATGCTACCCCAAATCAACACCTCTTTGGGTCAGAAATTAGTGTGGGTGGGCTTGATTGGGATGAGGTTGGTTAGTGCTACCCTATGTGTAAGCTTGGATTTTGTGGTGCACAAATCTATTAGGATGAGGAGAACTAGATGCCACACAAAGTACCCAAAGGTACTAGGGTTGTAATTCATATTTGCTCATAGAGAAACTAACATTTTAAATTCATCTTTGCCCTGATTATTTTATGTCATAGATAGAGCCATTGATCATTGATAGAGCTAAGAATCCTTACTTTTTCACAATTAAATATGACTATTTGTGTTTTAATGTGGTAAATATCTTTTGGCAATAATTATCATGTTCGATAGGGGATTTGGATGTGAAAAATTATCTATTTTTTATATATGATTTCATTTTATTTTTATGGGAAAATTGTGAAGTATTTACTATTTTATAGGCATTTATCCAATTGTAGGAGTCATAGAGATGAACTCTAGATACCAACTATGGAAATTCTATTCAAAATTTTGTACTTTTATAGCAATGCTTAGGTGAATTTCACAAAACCATTTCAATATCATAATTTGATTTTGTATTTTGATAGCAAAGCCTATGTGAATTTGTAAACCATAATAGAGCATTTTCACAATAACTTGAGCATAGAGACTATTCTGGCCATACTCACCCATCTTTAAAAAAATAAAAATGCCTATCAAATCGGATTATACTAAAAAAGGATTTGAAAAAATTGCAAACAGGGTTCACAAAATTGGCCTAGGCTTGCATAGTGCATATTCTACATGGTGATCAACCCAACTCAATTGGTGATGGGAGTTTTCTCTAAACACACGAGAGTTGAAATTTATAACTTTTATTAGATGGTAATTTCTAAATTTTTCATAGGTGTTGCTTGGAATCTTGTGAATAGCGAAATCATATAGTGTTTTCTTCTATAATCATTGGTATCTGAGGTGGGTATGAGTGCATACCCCTCAATACCACTAGCTTTCCATTCGGCCTTGTGAACTCCAGCTCCAACCTCCTCCAGTCCTTGGTGACATGCCCAAGGGAGTAGAGAGAATGAATACCCATCACCACATTGGTGTCTGGAATATCAGCTACAAAGAAGTGATCGGTCATTGAGTAATTCCCCATGGTCATAGACGTATCTAGTACACTGTATGGTCCTGTCTCCAAGCACTAAGATAGAAAAGTCCTCAAAGGTCTCAGTGCGTATCCCTCTCTGCTCCACCATTTGGGCATTAAAAAAATTGTGGGTAGCCCCATTGTCCACTAGCACTGATACATGTTTCCCTACACTGTGCCTCTAATCCTCAATGTCAGGTACTTCGACACTCCCTGAAGTGAAGCAATGACTTCCCCCCGTGGGTAAGAAAGGGGCTCCTCCAGGTGGGGTGGTGGAGGTGGTTCTCCTCCTCCTTCAGTAACCTGTGGCTCTCCATCATCTCCCCTTGCCTCCTGCTCCACATCACCCTTCGACTCACTATCTGAAAACACCTCTATGTAATGGACCTTGTCCTCGGTGCACCTGTGCCCTGGTGCCCATGGCTGCTGGCACGTGAAACACCACTGTCTCCTTCGGAGGTCTCTCCTGTCTCATTGTCCAACTTCCCACCCCCTAGCATATCCCTGTATGGTGGGGGTCTAGTATCTATACCCTTTTGTGGAAAGGTAGGTCTCCTGGATACTGGGGGTCTAGTCTTGGGGATTGCACCCCGCAAGTCCTGTGTTCTGCTCATTGCATCTTGGAGCGTAGTAGGTCTGTTCAAACTCACTAGCCCACACAAGGGCTCAGCTAAGCCCTCCACAAACAGGGAGAGTCTCCTGGTCTTTGACATATTTGGCACCCTCACTAACACCCTCAAGAATTCTGCTATGTATTTCTCTTCATTACCTGTCTGCTTGAGCCGGGTCAACACTCTAAAGTGTGCGTCATGGTCTCTCATGTCAAAATACTCCAACACCTTCCTAGTGAATTCCTCATAAGAGGTTACACCAACATGCCCCAATGTTGACAACCCATGGTACCACTAGTCATGAGTGTCTCCCTCCAAGTGCAAAGTAGCTACCTTAATTGCCTCCACTTCTGTCATCTGGTTAAGGTGAAAATAGGTGTCTAGTTTTTCCACCCATGCCCTAGCAGTGCATTTAGAGGAGCCATCAAAAGTAGGAAGGAATAACCTCCCAACTGTGCGCTGCAAATCAGAATTATGCGCAAATGTTCCGCTGGTCCCTTTTCCTTTATTCCATGCTTGAGTTGGCAAAAATCCCAGAAGGTTATAGCATCACAAAATTTTGTTCCCATAGTCTGATACTCATAGAAATAATCCCCTAAGGGCATCTCATCCATATCTGGCTGCCCTCAAGTCCCTGCAGTCATAAACGTGGGCATAGTAGACCTCGGTGGTTTAATTTAACTGTGGGGATGACTTTGTGGGTTGGTACTGTCATCATGATGGGATGTGCCTTATCCCTCTCCTATAATGAACTCTCCATAGCTGCCCTTTTTACGATATTGTTGTCTCATCTCAACCAACATCTCACTTTGCCCCTGCGCCATCTCCCTTTTCCCTTGAGCCAACTCATTCATAACATTCAAAAGGCTCTGGAAGGTTGCATCCTCTTTATTGGTATTTCCCATGTTTGTCTCGTCTATCTCCTGCTTAGGAACCTCCAGATCGGGGCTGATTTGCAATTCCCTTTCTTTGCTCTTGTATCTTTGCCCCCGGTAGGTTATGTTCTGCTTGTCTTCTAGGGTCATAGAAAAGGGTTTTTCCCAACAACTGGCCAAATGACTGCTTTGATACCACTGTAATATTCCTAATGGAAATATTAAGTGTTAACATAAGAAAAACAATGAACATGCAACTTGAAATAAACACACCACCAAAAAATCAGCCACACCAAAAATCTACACCAAAATATTAAGCCATTTTATTATAATGATGGAAATGGAGTACAATGGATAGGAATAGATGAACTTGAGATTACTACAGGGAGCAAAGCCAAACCTAGGTGGAATTTATGTTGCCCAAGTGTTGATTAGGCTCCAATCCATAATCTGTGTTGGCCCAGAATTTTATTGCTACTGCTGCTAGGTGAGAAATAGAATTTCTACCCTCCAAAATGCTCTGAAAATTCTGAAGCTTCAGTTGTAGTGTTCCCCACCAAGATAAACAAAATCCAGAAAGCTTTTAGCCAAACTCCAACCCTCCAGAAAACCCACAAATTAGAGTGAATTTCCCAGTCTTTTCTCTGGTATCCACCATTGGAAAACCGTTGAAGAGAGCTCCTAAAATTCCCTAAAGGGCCTGCCCAAAGTCTCTGCGAGTTTCTCCCTAACTTTCTCTCGATTTTCTCTAGCCCCTTCCACCACAAATTCTCCTTCCTCTGACTCTTGCGCAGGCCTTGTCAATGACCCTCTGTGCATGCCCATAATGCACAATCACACCCTCAAAATTGCCCCCAAATTTAGCCTGCAAACTCCCACATTCCTCTAGCGAAATTTCAAGAGAGAATCTCCTCAAATTCCTGGAACTGGATCTACCCTATAGCTATCTCTCCTAAGAAGTGTGAGTTCTTCTTCTACACCTAATCTACTCACAAATGGGACGAATTCTCCTTGCAGTTGTCTCTAGAACAACTTTGCAATGATAGAGATGAAATCCCCTCGAGTGGCACTCAAAGTCTATTGGAGAAGGAGGTGAGATTCCCACCTAAAAATAATTGGGCTAAGCAGAACTAGTTGACTTGGCTGAGAAGCATAAAAAAACTATGGTTCAATTCTAAAAATGGCCTAAAGTCCCAAAAATGGAGGCCTCCCCTTCTATTTATAATTGTTGGCCCTCCTTCCTCCTTGTGGGCTCCACAATTTTACCTCCTTCTCCCTCCTCCTTCCCTCCAAGTCAAATTCCTCAAGGGAGTTCAAATTCCCTCTTGGAGTGGTCCCCACATTCCACTTTTCCTAAGTTCTGATTTATTCATCACCAAAATTGCAAAATTTTAGAATTTATTTTTAGTAGAATTTTATTTAGAGGGAATATTACATCCAAGGACTATAGTTGGACAACCCATCCAACCTATCCTTATATCATAGACCAGAAACCAACTTTGCCATTGCTATTAGTCCTTCAATAACAAGGCAACCACCTCCCACTTTAGTTGTACATTTTGCACACTCTGATTCAACTGTCCATTCAAAGTAGCTCTGGTACCATGTTGATTTTTCCTCGGCACTTCAGAATCAGGTTTATGTCTAAGGCACGATCACAAACACACCGAAATGCCACAACACAAGCACTTTGCACGATGGAAAATGTATAGCAGGAATCAATGTAGTACACAATGTGAAATTTTTTGAATCTACACATCAGAAATCCTACTGCAATCACTGGTTTATCATCTCCTACTTGTTTTTACATTCAAAAAGTTATTTAATTATTTAAATAGCGATTAAAACACTATTGCAGACTACACATACATACAGATCATCAACTAAAATAGAAGAGACAAATACATTAAGGACACTGTTATTTTTGGATAGTCGTCCTCGGAAAAACCCAATTCGGGAAAACCGGTGCAACATATAGAGGGTTTGTATTAAGCAAGCAGAATTTGAGTACAAGAGGTTGCCTCTCACACCGGCTAGCCTTTCAGAGATATTACGGCAGCAAGAAATACATATGAGGGTTTACTTCGTTCTCTAAGTCTCAACTGATCCACTGAATGGCTGAGTCCAGCTAGCCTTTCAGAGATATTACAGTAGCAAGAAATACATATGAGGGTTTACCTTGTTCTCAAAGTCTCAACCAATCCACTAAATGGCTGAGTCCGGCTAGCACTGGGAAAATCCTAGCACAAGCTGCTCTATATGGGCCAATGTCTTGCCTCTGGGAGATTGCGTCACTTCTCTGCTGGATCGATTTGCCCTTAGAAGCTTCAACTTTAGCCCTCCCGGCTTAGAACATCGAACTCCGAGAAAAATCTCGAACTTCCATCGATTATCTCGCACTGCCACTGCAAGAACCCTCTTGGCCTGCATCAGCTTTGCGTGAGCCCCTTCCTGAGCTACGTAGGTCTCTGTGTTGCCTCTCTGATGCTATTGCTACCTCTTTGCCTGGTACTCGTTGGCTCGGAACTCCCTTCCGATCCAACTCTTTGCTACTGCCCCTCTCACTGCAACAGATCACTTGTTAAATTTTCTCAGCAAACCTCGCCCTAGAAAAAAACGAATTGACTGATCTCTCCAGTGTATCTCAAACTGACCCTCAAGCCTCCTCTTATACTTTTCCTGTTGATGAATCAACGACCGAGATTAAGTCCCTAATAAACGGCTAAGATTAAAATAGACTTGATCCTCGTCACTTTGAAGTTTCTCACCCATATTCTTATTAATACCTATTAATATTTTTATTTTCCTAAGTTTAGACTTAGGAACCCATTAAAAATATTAATTATTTTAATAACTCCTCATCCGGGTGGAATTGCTCCAAACCATTTCTGGGTCTTAGAGATCTCATGGATTCTAGCCCCTCTACAAAATTTCGGAGCTAGAGAATATCCGATACTGCCCAAAATAAACACTCCCTCTTAGCGAGGAATGTGCTCTAGTAACACTTCTCAACATAAGTACTATGCTGATCCACTGCACATTATTTTAATAACTCCTCATCCAGGTGGAATTTCTCCAAACCATTTCTGGGTCTTGGAGATCTCATGTATTCTAGCCCCTCCACAAAATTTCAGAGCTAGATCACATCCGATTCTACCCAAAATCAACACTCCCTCTTAGCGAGGAATGTGCTCTAGTAACACTTCTCAACATAAGTACTACATTGATCCACTGCATCGACCCTCTGTGCTGCGGATGCTTGGCCTGATACCCTTCATCCATTGCACTGTTGCTTCCTGTACGGCTGCCCATGAATCTTCCACTGCCACTGCTACATTTGTACTACAACTCCCTCTCAAAATGCTGCCTCATGCTGCCCATAGCACTGCCACTGCTAACCGCTGCACTGCAACTCAGTTGCTAAGAAGTAAGCAACTGAAACTTCACCCAAAAACTGACATGCTAGTCAGTATGGATGCCTCGTGATGTTGAAGCTACCTCTGCTGCTAATCTGTGCTGACCCTCTGCTGCTACTGCACTACTACAAACTGCTCTGTGCCTCTCGCACTGCTACAACATCCACTACACTACCTCAGACTTTGGCACTCTAGCTCTGCCACTGTTGCTTCATCACACCTCGCTCCAACCGACACCTGTCATTTTGCTACTGTTGTTAAGGGCTCCCATAGCCGTATGTGATCCAAGAGTTTGGGCACCTCAAGGATCCTGCCCCTCATGTAGTCCTCTCGACTACAACTCCATGTCGCCCCACCTCTTCTCCAGAGGCACATGAGCACTCAAGGCACAACCGTCATCCTTGCCTTCCCTGTCTGTTAATTTTAGGTCTGTTCTATGCTTAGAGCAATTTATTTCAATTTTCACAGTTAGCTCAATATCTTTCCCAGATTAGCAATCACATCAGTATTAAAGTAAATTGCAGATAGAACATAAACATAGATCGCAGAAGACAAGCCAAGACAAGAGGACAAAAGATGTGGCGCTAGCCAGGGACAAACCCCAATGTGGGGAAACCCTTGATCAATTCTTCTTATATGTTCTTCAATAGTTCAGCAGAGAGGGAGAGAGAGATAGTACATTTACAACAGAAGTCAACACTTTTACTTATCTAAAAAGGAGCATAGATCATTTCTAAGTAGATGATACATGAAGTAGTTGAACTCAGTTGAAGACATGCTGCTTCAACTTATTCTCCTAGGTTACTCCATCACCATGCTGCACCTATCATTGTGCTGCTCCTCATCATCATGCTGCACCTCGTTGTGCTGCACCATGTTGCACCCATCATCACTATGCTGCATCTCATCATGCTTCATCAATCATGACTGTACCCATCACTATACTGCATCATGTACCATCATGTGCCATTGCTGCACCATGTTTGCCATACTGTCCCATGTGCTTGCTGCACCATGCTGTTTCATTGTTAGCATGCCTTTGCTGCTGACCAATTGTTACATTGTTGTACCATGCCATCATTGTAACATTGCTGCTATCATGCTGTCATAGTAACATTGCTGCTATCATGCCATCATTGCTATCATGATGCACTATCATGCATTCAAACTTCATGGATCACCTTGTTGTCACATTCCTAGCACCGCTGTCCCACTGTTAGTGACTGCTGCTCCTATGATTGCTTGTTGTCCCATTTGTGTTTGCAGCACCATGTGACCTTGCTGTCCCATCTTCCTTTGCTGCCAACACACCATACAAACACTGCTATTTGTCACTTCATTACTGTTGTAATTTTTGGGACTGGTTAGGGCACACAACAATCCCTAACCGTCCTCAAATCTGGCCCAGAATTTCCCTTATGAAATGCGGCCCACCCTAGTGTGAACATACCTCATTTAGATGACTGCGTCTAGGGTATTCTAGGACTGCAGCTAGGGCTTCCTTAGGACTGCGGCTAGGGCTTCCTTAGGACAACGTCTAGGGCTTCCTTAGGACTGCGTCTAGGGCTTGTTTAAGACAACGTTAGGGCTTCTTTAGGACTGCGTCTAGGGCTTCTTTAGGACAACGTTAGGGCTTCTTTAAGACTACGTCTAGGGCTTCTTTAGGACAGTGTTAGGGCTTCTTTAGGACTGCGGCTAGGGCAGATTGTTAAGCCTCCTTTCCTCCTGCGCCTTAGAGTTACTTCCTCCTAGATTTCTCTCACACCAAAACCCAAAACAAGTGGAGATAAATCAAGGGAGAAGTGTGTTTGAAATGACTCTCAAGTCATCTCCTTTTATACTCAAATGTTGATCACATGTGGGTGTTATTTAGTTGCTGGACGACCTTGATGAATTGTCTTATAACACAAATAAATTCATAACTCCATGAATTCTTATTGGAATCGGATGATATTTAGATCAATCCTACCCTCTCGATGAGAGGGATCCAAGAAAAATATCAGCTACCACTAATAAGATGACCCACATGGAGTTTTGCCCTAGTTGCCATTTTAACACTCCCTCTCAACTAGGGAGAACTCCATCCACTGATCCATCTGCCAAACTTTACCATCTTTGCCATCAGTGCCCTGCACTGCTCTGCTGAACCATGAAGAAGAAGAATTGATCGAGAATGTCTCATACCATTCTCTACTGACCCGAAGTCAGTTCCATATGAAGAGAGTGTGTCATATCACTCTTATTGATCCCAGATCAGTTCCAAGAGAGTGAGTCATATCACTCTTACTGACCTGAAGTCAATTCCAATTGATCCCAGATCAATATTAAAAGAGAGTGTCTCAAACCACTCATACTGATCCCAGATCAGTTTCATTGATCCCATATCAATATCACAAGAGAGTGTCTCAAACCACTCATATTGATCCTAGATCAGTTTCATTGATCCCAGATCAATATCGCAAGAGAGTGTCTTAAACCACTCATACTGATCCCAGATCAATGGAGGTCATCCTAGCATAGGGAGTACGGTAGATACAATGATGTGTCCATCAATAGTAGTACTATGGTCCCTAACCTCATTTCCCTATCATTGGCTAGATGAGAGGTACTTCCCATGAGTCCCAGATTGCATGGGTAGGATGCCTCAACATGAGAACCACTCATCTCATCCATAAGTCGCCACAGGGTATCACAGGGGAAGGTTGAACCATTCACCCTGTACACAGCGCACCATTAGGGGAGGGTGAGTCGCCGTGTGGTCACTTGTTGCTCCAAGAAGTATCCCAAGCCCCCCTGAGCTCCCAGAGCTCAATGCATGCATCATGCAGGACCCTCATAAGAGGGTCTCTCAAAGACTCCAAGTTGTTCAGGAAAGTCACAAATTTGACCTTTCCCCGACGCTTCGACATAATGTCTGCGACCTGTACAGGAGTCTCAATGCGATGGAGCCTTCTCGCTCATTGATATACCATATCCCAGATAAGGTAGTATCTGATGTCTATATGTTGGAGAAATCATAGAATACGGGATTCCTCAACAATCAAATCCCCCCTGGTTGACACAAAAGATCACGGTGGTATCCATCATGTGTACAAATAGCTCACTAAAAAGCTTACACAACCAGGTAGCTTCACACGAGATCATACTCGTAGCTATGTATTCGGTCTCAGAGGTGCTTATAGCAACTGATTTCTGCTTCTTTCTCATCCAGGATATCAAAGCAGAACCCAAAGAGAACCAGCACTCAAAAGTGATCTTGCGACCCTCCACACTGCCTGCCCAGTCAGCATTCGAATAATCATGCAACTTCACATTTCCGGCAGTGTATCTCAATCCGTGAGAGATTGTGCCTTGAAGATATCTCAGAGGATTCTTGGCACCAATCCAATGTGAGTGATGAGGCTCAACCGTATATGAGCTCATCATGCTAATTGCAAAACATATGTCCGGACGGAAGTTCACCAAGAACATCATTGCGAATGAGTCTTTGAAACTCAGTGGCATTTCCCAAATCTGGTCCGGCATTACTACCACATAACTTCTAAAAGTTAAGGTCCTCGAGCTAGTCATAGGCTTGTAGTTTACCATTCCAAATTCAGAATCTAACTCCCTCTTACTTTTGTAACTAAGAGGGTCTGCATCTGTCAAAAAGAGGTCGTCCTCAGAAGGTGCCGGTATGAGAGGCCTATCATCCACAACCTTCAAGCAATGGTTTGGATCGGCTTCACTCCTAATGAATCTCAGCTTCATCAGATAGCTATCAATCCTCTCATATTAAGCCCGGGGTGTTGGCTTCAAGCCATAGAGGGCTTTCTTCCACCTACATACATGAGATTCCCAATCATGAATCTCAAATCCCTCGGGTTGTTCCAAACCTGTGGACCTGCTACATGAGGGGAATGGTCCCCTTGGAAGATTTTCCTTCGGTACATCTCAGACATGTACCTTCATGCTCTTCTTGAATTCAGGCATCCCTGTCACCATCTGACTCACATTAGATAGGGCCCCATAAGTAGATCTCCGGTGCTATAGATGAGATGTGTCAACTGACATGGTCCCCAATGGACCATCCTGCAACTTGATACAAACTTCCAACTCTGAACTCAAAAACATCTTTGAAAATTCCATTTTCAAACACGTACCTTTCCATCGATGAATGTCACCCTATAACCTTTGATTTCCATTGCCAAAATGGACACTAGGTTCTTCTTGCGATCAAGTACATAAAAAGAGATTCTTGTAAATAAATCGAGTTACCCTCATTCAATTGAGGGGTAACATTCCCTACACACTTTTCGGGATAGGTGGCATCGACTCCAAGTATAATCCCACAATTGTTTCCCTCTCTACCAAATTAGAGAGAGCACCCTTCTATCCAATGAAGTGCCTTGAAGCACTACAATCAATAAGCCAGATTCCCAAAGAGTCTGAAGGAGAGGGCCAATATAAGATAACGCTTCTTTATCTCATTAGAAGCAACATTTGATTCTTCATACCTGTGGTTCCTTGCTTTCTTTGAAGAGTCGGCATGATATGCATTACCTATCATTCCTTCAATCATTGAAGATGTCCCTGGAATGATTGTTATCATCATCAAGTGATGTGTCCCTACCATTTGGACACTCCTTCGCATAATGGCCGAACTTATTACAAACAAGGCATTTTCCTTTCGTTCCTCCCTTAGATCTGGACTTCCCATTGAAGTGATCTTTAGGTAGGTCATCAGAAGCTTCCGCTGTGCCATACTGTTAATGTTCTCTGTTTCGACTTCACTCTTGGTGAATTTGAAGAGGGATGAGGAATCCATTGATCCTTTTGTCCTTTCCCAACTGTCTTCGGTGATTGCTCTTTCACTCTTGCTTGGGCTTTATCTTCACCTCACCTCTGATACCATGTTAATTTTAGGTATGTTCTATGCTTAGAGCAATTTATTTCAATTTTCACAGTTAGCTCAATATCTTTCCCAGATTAGCGATCATATCAGCATTAAAGTAAATCGCAGATATAACATAAACATAGATCACAGAAGACAAGCCAAGGCAAGAGGACACAAGATGTGGCGCTAGCCAGGGACAAACCCCAATGTGGGGAAACCCTTGATCAATTCTTATTATATGTTCTTCAATAGTTCAACAGAGAGAGAGAGAGATAGTACATTTACAGCAGAAGTCAACACTTTGACTTATCTAAATAAGAGCATAGATCATCTCTAAGTAGATGATACATGAGGTAGTTGAACTCAGTGGAAGACATGCTGCTTCAATTGATTCTCCCAAGTTACTCCATCACCATGCTGCACCTATCATTATGTTGCTTCTCATCATCATGCTGCACCTCACTATGCTGCACCATGCTGCACCCATCATCACTATGTTGCATCTCATCATGCTTCATCAATCATGACTGTACCCATCATTGTACTGCATCATGAACCATCATGTGCCATTGCTGCACCATGTTTGCCATACTGTCCCGTGTGCTTGTTGCACCATTCTTGCCACCCTGCTGTTTCATTGTTAGCATGCCTTTGCTGCTGACCCATTGTTACATTGATGTACAATGCCATCATTGTAACATTGTTGCTATCATGTTGTCATTGTAACATTGTTGCTATCATGCTGCCCATGCATCTTGTTGCACTATCATGCATTCAAACTTCATGGGTCACCTTGTTGTCACATTCCTAGCATTGTTGTCCCACTGTTAGTGATTGTTGCTCCTATGATTGCTTGTTGTCCCATTTGCGTTCGCAGCACCATGTGACCTTGCTGTCCCATCTTCCTTTGCAGCACCATGTGACCTTGCTGTCCCATCTTCCTTTGCAGCACCATGTGACCTTGTTGTCCCATCTTCCTTTGCTGCCAACACACCATACAAACATTGTTGTTTGTCACTTCATTATTGTTGTAATTTTTGGGATTGGTTAGGGCACACAACAGTCCCTAACCGTCCTCAAATCGAGCCTAGAATTTACCTTATGAAATGCGGCCTACCCTAGTGTGAACAGACCTCATTTAGATGACTGCGTCTAGGGTATTCTAGGACTGCAGCTAGGGCTTCCTTAGGACTGCGGCGGCTTCCTTAGGACAACATCTAGGGCTTTCTTAGGACTATGTCTAGGGCTTCTTTAGGACAACGTTAGGGCTTCTTTAGGACTACGTCTAGGGCTTCTTTAGGACAACGTTAGGACTTCATTAGGACTGCGGCTAGGGCAGATTGTTAAGTCTCCTTTCCTCCTATGTCTTAGGGCTACTTCCTCCTAGATTTCTCTCACACTAAAACCCAAAACTAGTGGAGAGAAATCAAGAGAGAAGTGTGTGTGAAATGACTCTCAAGTCATCTCCTTTTATACTAAAACATTGAGCACATGTGGGTGTTATTTAGTTGCTCGCCACCTGTGGGTGTTATTTATTGCTGGCCGACCTTGACGAATTGTCTTATAACACAAATAAATTCATAACTCCATGAATACTTATCAGAATCGGATGATCTTTAGATACATCCTACACCTCTCGATGAGAGGGATCCAAGAAAAATATCAACTGCCATTAATAAGATGACCCACATGGAGTTTGTCCCTAGTTGCCAATTTTAACACTGTCAGCCTTCGCTGGAGCAGCCTTCGAGTCAGAAGCCTCCTCCTTGCCCTTCTTCGGGGGGCACTGAGTGGCGAAATGTCCAAGTTCCCCACACTTGAAGCATCTGACCTTAGAAATATCCTTCTTCTTTCTCTTTTGTTGCCCTTGTTGTCTTGATAATGTGAGATCTGCATCCTCCTCCTCTTCCTTTTTGACCCGGGATCCCTTGCCGCTACTCCCTGCCTTGGTCAACCTCCTGATCTTTTCTTGTCAAAGAGCTACCCACATCTCCTCCCATCTGGGAAGAGTCGCTCTACCCAAGATACTTTGGACAAATGTCTCCCAGTCCTTGGTGACTGCATTCAAGGTAGTCCTGACCATGAACTCAGGATCTGGTGTAGACCCCACAGAAGTCAATTGGTCGTGAATCCCTTGCAACTTGAGGAGGAAGAGATCGATCTCTTCTCCCTTCTGCATCTGGTACTGTCTTAGCTGATTTTCTAATAGCATCTTCCGTTGGACGGAAGTGCCTTGGTACAAGGTGGTCAGCGTTTCCCACATCTCCCTTGCTTTGTCATTAGCAATGTGTGGGACCACATCATCTTTGACCCCGTCTAGAATCATGCATTTAGCCTTCGCTTGGACCTCCTCGTATTTTTGTAGTGGATCAGCGTTGATCGAAACAACAACTACTTTCAAGGCATAGTCCTTGATGCGATGTTTGTCTAGGATTGCCAGGATCCTGGCCTTTCAGATGACAAAATTGGATGCTCCATTCATTCTGTTTTGATCCCTTAGTCAGTTGACTGCATCTCTGCTAAAAAAATATAAGACTGGTTCTCTTCTCCTTCTCCTGCTGCTAATCCAACAAGACTGGGATTTGGATTTCTTTGGTGCAAGAAACCCTCTAAGGAACAAGCTCCTCTAGACTCCCTCTGAGTCCTGATTTCCTTAACGGAAATCATCTTGCCAAATGTCAAATCACTTCTCTCCAATCCTCCTTTGTTGTTGTAACTCAGATCTAGATTTCTTCTGCTAGAAATTTTTCGAGGCAGTGACTCCCTCTACCATGGCTCTGTCTCCACAGACATTGTTCTACATGAATAGCAACATCGTCTCACCAGCTCCACTAATTGAATCTGCTTAGCTCCTTGAGCCCCGACAATTGATTGTTTCGAGCCTCTCAGGCTTTGCGCTAGCCCAGAGAGCTGACATAGTCATTGCGTGAGCTCTTCTCGGGTTCTGCGTCACCCTCTGTAGGCTCGAAATGCCGACGCAGGCATTGCGTGAGCCTTTGCGTCACTTCTCTGGCTCTGTGTCACTCCTTTAGCTATTCCTTTTCCTCTGAAACGAATAACTCCTATACCCATTAAAAATATTAATTATTTTAATAACTCCTCATCCAGGTGGAATTTCTCCAAACAATTACTGGGTCTTGGAGATCTCATGTATTCTAGCCCCTCCACAAAATTTCGGAGCTAGAGCACATCCGACGCTACCCAAAATTAACACACAAGACATTTTCAACCCAAAAATTGTTATCTTACAATCTTTAATACAACAAACATAGGGCTCTCGTACTAGGGATCATGGCCTTTATACTTAGTCTTGATACAAGAACAACTAGGTCTTGATGTCAAAAACTTATGATCATCAATCTACCCTTGAACAAGATACACTTGAAGTACTTGCTGAAGGAGCGCTCAACTCAGCCCTTTCGGTCCACGTACCTTGAACACCTAGCAGCCCCTTTGCTACCTCTTCTGCTGTTCATAGGTACTCCTGCAACTTTAGAAATGCTTGCGTCTCCAGCTGACCAATCTGCCTGTATCATGTTGAGAAATCAATGCTAGTAAATATAGGGTTTGATTCCTATTTCTTGATAATTACTTGTGAAGTATGTTGGCCACTTTTACTTCTTTATTAGTTTATCTTTCATCAAGAAATTACCAAATTATGTATGTGTGAAGATCAAAAGAACAAGAGACACAAGATGTAGGCGCACAGCCAGGGAAAAACCCCTATAAGAGGAAAACTCAGTCAAGAACTCTTCCTTTAGTAATTCAATTCAAGATGAGACACTTCCAGACTCCTTAGACCTAGACAAAGACCTCCTCCAACCACCAAGTCAACTCTTCCTCCTTGTAGATGTCCTTTCTCAGCCTTCCAAGTGTCAACGGTTCAAGGTGTAGCTTCAGATTAGAATTTCAGCCCTAACATAAGATTTTCGGCCCCCTGCTTTAGAACTTCGGCCTTGCAACAGAGACAAAATTTCAGCCCCAGCTTCAGCTCAATGTCTTCACACGTGTGAGAGAAAGGTAGCCCAAAAACTTGATTTTCCTCTTCCTAGCTTCTCTCCTTCTCCTTCAACTTCACACTCTTTTCCAGCTACTACTTCTTAGAGATCGAACTTGATGATGATGCTCTTCAAATGAAGTCGAACTGCTCAATAGATAGGCTTGTTGTGAGGTCGAATTTCCCTAATCCAAGCCGACTTGTTGAGGGCAGGGCCGAATTGGTGTGGAGGTGACAAATTTTCTTTTTGACTTAAAAATAATTCTTTTTACATGATACTAAAGCCCAAGAATGGTCTAATAATAATTACAATGACTCTAATGATTCAATACAAAACCTAGAAGTCCTCAATGGGGACTTTCACCTAGAAAACATTGACCCGAGCATGAAACCCATGCTTTAATAAGTCATTTCTTTAATAATAAAATTTTCCTTTGACAAGTACAATTATGAAGACCGAAGCTAGTTACATTCTTCAACACTTCCTCTTAACTAGGGAGGTATTCATAATTACATTTTACACGTAGAAACAAGTACATGGAAGGTTTCAAAATGACATGAACTATGAAGAGTTCTAGCACACTTAGTGCTATAGACTATATTCTTGACCAGGGTAATCTATCCAGGTGGGTGTAAGATGGACTAGAGCTTTCAACTAGTCTAGGTACCATTAGGCTTACTAACGAATCATCGACCTGGGGATCTAGGTGCGTATCCAAGGTCAGAGCTCCAAAGCTGAATGCCACCCTCCCTCTTTGGGATGTAGACATCAACACATAGGCCAACCAGATGTCCTCCCAAGCATCTGCCATTAGATGTTTCCTCTTTCACTATCAACTAAAGCTGTAATATCGACCAACTCAAGCATGCTTCTAAAATATTCGAAACTTCTTATTCTAAGGAGACTTTTTCAGTACGTCAACTACCTGTTCGTCTGTCAAAATATATTGTAGTTTTACGACCCCATCTTGTACCAGGCTCCTAATGTAGTGGTACTTCTTGTTGATATGCTTTGTCCTTGCATGGAATACGAGATCTTCAAACATCTTGATGCTGCTTTCATTATCACAATTTACGACAATAGGATCCATAGGCTTCCCAAAGAAATATGACAAAGTTTTCTTAACCACACAGTTTCCTTTCCTACTTCACATGTGGCAATGTATTATGCTTCAATACTACTTAATGCAACAAGATCTTGTTTTTTAATGTATATTGTTCTTTGCTTTGATAATTTCATTTCTTCATTAACACATTAAATTTACCCCATGACATCATAACATTATTCAGATTTACATCATTATTCAACAACATATGCAATTATGTAGAAAGAACAATATCATCATCATCAATGTAACGAAACATAAAGGCACAATAGAAAAAAATCATTGACACATAGAGACACAGGGATTGGTCGGAGACCAGGGGAAAACCCACTATGGGGAAAACCCTTTCAGTTTCTTCTTATTAGATTGTCATTGAATGATTCAACGAATGAGAGTACAATGATCCATATATTCATCCATGCAACTATTCAACAAAAATCAACTAAACGACAACTATGAAATGAACCCAACAATGCTCATAGTGAACACCCTAATTCTGAAGCTTGTAATGAACTATCATTGTTTGCAGTCAACTACCTAACATTGCGGTCAATGAGCGAAAACTTCGGATAACTGAAAAAACAACATTTACGTCTAGGTTGCATGGAGGAGGAGTCATGTGTGCAATTGGAAAGGTCGAGTTGCTCCCTTGAGCCTGTAAGCTAACGAATGTGGTCGAATTCTGCCTTTGGAGAGCCTGCGACTGTGATTCTGAAACCCTAGATGCTAGTTGCATGGAGGACGAGTTGTGCATGAGAATGAGATGTTTTGGCCGCACGGATGAGCTGGTTAGCGAGCGACTGTGGTCGAGATCTTCTTGTGTCATGCCTGTGACTCAGGCCCAAAACCCTAAAACAAAGATGTGAGCTTCGGACCCTGCAATTTCATCTTTGAGCGAACCCGTTTCTTTGCAGACATGCCTCAGATTTGTGCAAGCGAAAAACAAGAAAGAAAAGTTTCTCATGATGATATGCAAATGAGGTAGGGGTCACTTGTATTTATAGCCTTCCAAGGGTGTATAATTTTCTTTAGGGCTGACCTGATCAAATATGCACATGTGGGATCATAATTCAAAAATACACTTTCCCTTGTCCAAATTAGATGATCTTTAGGTCGATTTTGGTCCTCTCGAAAAGAGGAATTCAATGCAATCATCATCTCCATCAAATGAGCTGTCCAAAGTGGAATTTGACCTAGTTTCCTATTTTACCACTCCCTCTCAACTAAGAAGAATTCCACCTACAACTTGTCATGTGTATCCTCTCATCAAATCATATCCAATCTCAAGTATCTCATCATTACGTATCATCGCTGATCATCTCGATTCATCTCTTGCTTATTCCTGCTTATCTTTTGATTGTTCGTGCTCATATGCTGAACATTCTCGAATCTAAAAAAAGTAGAATTTGACATCGGAGGGGAGCCTAAGCTACCACCCTATATTCATCAGGGAGCCACTGCTACCACCCGGAATCTCTGCCAGCGGGGAGCTCAATGCTACCACCCGGGAAACATCAGCGAGGAGCCAATTCTGTGACCCACATCATCATCAAAGAACATAACATCAAGGAGCATATCTCAACCTAGAACCACATTGGGGGGCACATCTCAAACCAGAATCTCACAGGGGAGCTAAACATCTACGACCCCATATCGAGCAATACGTGATATAGGGGAGCACATCTCAACCTATCCTATTTCCTACCGATCTTCCCAACAATGACCCTCAAAAGTCATGTTATGTAAAAAATTAGTTAACTTTAGGTTTATTATTTAATTTTAATTTTAATTAGACGAAAGGGCACGATCATAAGATCATCCCCTTTCCCAAAGGGTATCCATGGCGATATATAAGGCAGGAACCACGTTGTAATCATTCATCATCTGTCTATCCATCTTTTTAATAAAATATTTATATATATAATTCTGCGTATCAGAAGATTTTTGTTCCATTAGTATCAGAGTGGTCGAATCCTCTAGCCTGTGCTGGTTCACGCATCCATCCACTATTGTCATTGTACATATCATTATTCTGTCCACTGTCGTATTCACCCTGTCTACGCACTTCCCGCCTGGACTGATTTCACTGTGCGTATTTTACCTGGAGCGATACGCTGAAACATCAGTAAAAGACAGCGGAAGGTGACACGCTGAATCAGCAGGAGGCCTGCGTCGTTTTACCTGCAGTTCCATTGCGTGGGCTCTACGGGATACGCTGAACCATCGAAGTTCCATCATTTTCTTTTTATCTGCAGTGATAACGCTAAAATTTTGGCATTTCTTTTTTATTTGTAGTGACAACGTTGAAAGTTTCGTCTGCAAAGATACGTTGAAGTTATCGTTTTTTTTATCTGTGGTATTATTCCTGTGCGGTTATTATTCCGGTCCGCTCGAGAAGGGGTTTGAACAGTCAAACGGAACGTGCCATTTACGGTGGACGTGACTGTCCGCTTTAAAATATATAATATAATTATAACGTTACATAAAGCTCTGCTGCTCACACACCTCAACCGTTCGCTCCACCTGCTGCCTGAATCCCTACGTCCCTGTCGTGCTCCCCTGCTGTCCAAACACCAAGTTTCCGCCCCACCTACTGCTTGCGTCCCCAATCCTTCGTCCCTCCCGAGCTCCCTCTGTCACCTTACACGCTTCTGCTATTGCTGCCTTACACCGTTCTGCTGCTGCCTTACAACGTTCGGCTGCCACCATTATCGTGCCCACATCACTTGCCTTCCGCATCACCTGATTCAACCTGTAGCCATCCATTATAGCCTGCGGTGATATTTCGATTTTTTTTTTTGGAACAGTCAACGGGTTCCACGCACTGTCACCTGTTCACACCCACCAGCGACTCGTAGCCATCCGTGATAAACTGCGGTGGTATTTCGATATTTTTTTGGACAGTCATCGGGTTCCATCAAGAAACGTGATTGTTTGATAGTAATATATAATATATATAATATATAGTTATATCGTTATTAATTTATATATATGTTATATCTATATATATATATATATATATATTACATAATTTTATTTAATTATATTATATATTATAAATTTATATATAATATATATAATATAATTAATTAAATTTATTTTAATTAATTAAAAGTTATATATATAAGTTAATTTAATTAATTACATTTATTTTAATTAATTAAAATTTATATGTATAAAATTTATTTTAGCTAATTTAACAAAAAAAAACAAAAAAAAAGGGGAGGGAAAATATTTTAGCTGGCAAATAAATACACGCCCCCGCAAACCTGCTCAATGTCGACAATGACAATGGCAGATTTTCAAAAAAAATTGTTGGATGCAGAGCATAAGATAAATAGCAACCACGATGAGGTCAATAAAAGATTAAATGAATTCCAGATCAAGCTTGGGGAGCAAGCTGATGAAATAAAAAATCTTCACGATACGACAAATCGAATAGAAATAAAGATGGAAAATTACCATGTCCAAACAGAAGCAAGCATCAGAGAGGTCTTAACAATGCTGAAAATTCTGTGTAAAAGGTCGAATTGTACACCCGAACAACTACTAAAAGAAGGTGAAGAGAATCAAGAACACATCTCGTCAGATTCAACAAAGTCAACAGACTCTCATGAAAAAGTTGAATCCCCAAAAAAATCAGCGACACCCCACCAAGAAGCGAGTAACACAACCTTTACAAACAAGCAACTCTGGGATAACTTTACCAATCAACACCCTTTTTTCGCTCAACCAATAGCAACATACTAGCGAAGGGAAAAAGTCGAGATGCCTAAATTCGATGGAAACGAAAAAAACAATGTTGCATGGATAAATAAAGCAGAAGAATACTTTGAGATATATGACATCAATGACGATGACGAAAAGCTCAGGCATGCATCCATAAAAATGGAAGGAGAAGCATATAACTGGTATATGTGGTGGAAAAAGACAACACACGTCATTAGCTGGAGAAAATTTAAAGATGCATTCTTCAAAAGGTTCCAAGGTGTAAAGGAAGAAGAATTCTTTTCAAAACTCATCAAATTACGACAAAATGGAAGTGTGGATGAATACACTCAAGAATGGGAGACCTTAGTAACACGAGTACCTGGGTTATCAGAATCTCGTCTAATTCAGTCATACATCTCGAGACTCAAAACCCATTTACAAGCAGAACTTGAGATGCATGACATTACATCTATAGAAGTAGCAAGACGAAAAGCAAAAACAGCCGAAAAGAAATCCGAACCAATATTTTGGTCAAAAGCGGAAAAAGCTTATGCAAGACAAAGGATACCCCAGTATGTGGACTCAAATAATACAAGATATGTTCCACCACATCGTCGTGAAGATGAAAAATCTAATGTGGAAATGCAAAGGATAAAAGAGGGTAAATGTAAACGTTGTGGTGAGAAGTGGGACCCCAAACATAGATGTGCTAAAGGAAAAGAACCAAAGAACCTATATAATTGTGAAGCAACCAATGATTCAAACAGTGAAGATTATGACATAGAAGACACAGAAGACACCCCAGAATTCTCACCAGAATTAGATGATGGAAGTATTCCACAAGTGTCATTATCAGCTATGACAGGTATATCACAACCTCAGACTTTAAAGTTAAAAGGAAACATAAAGAAGAACAACGTAGTGGTTCTCGTCGACTCTGGAAGCACACACAATTTTTTAGATGCAACCGTGGCAAAGAGACTCAATATCTTTTCATTTCCCTTGCCAAACATGAAAGTGATGGTAGCTAATGGTAAGAAGATTGAAAAGGTAGGGAAATGCCATAAGGTCAATTTGCAGATTCAAGACTTTAATTTAGAGTCTCCATTCTTCACGGTACTGTTAGGTATCCAATGGCTACGAACTTTAGGTACTTATGCCGCCAACCATCAAGTACAATTTATAAAATTCAAATGGGGAGATCAGAAGTACAAGCTACACGGATTCCAAGCACCAGAAAATCAAGTTACATCATCATCCCAAATGATGAAGCTGAGTCGAAATGGAGCACCTGCTTATGTATTACAATGTCACCAATTAGAAATGTCATCTGCAAATATGACCAGTGAGGAGTCACCAGAGATACAAGATTTGATTCGGAAGCATGAAAAAGTAATTCAAGACCTACCTATGAAGAGGTCGCCTAATAGGGAAATTGAGCATACAATAGAAGTCAAGGCGGGGTCAGACCCTGTCAACATCAAGCCATAGCGATATCCACATCACCAAAAAACGGAACTTGAGAGATTAATCCAAGACCCTTTAAAGTGTGCGACCTTGATCATCTTGGAATATCTGATCAAGTGAAAGGACTTACCCGAAGAAGACGCTTTCTGGGAGAATGAATCATTCTTCAACAACATCCGTCATTACTTATGCTTTGAGGACAAAGCATTCTTTCGAGAGGAAGGCAATGTTATGTAAAAAATTAGTTAACTTTAGGTTTATTATTTAATTTTAATTTTAATTAGACGAAAGGGCACAATCATAAGATCATGCCCTTTCCCAAAGGGTGTCCATGGCGATATATAAGCCAGGAACCACGTTGTAATCATTCATCATCTATCTATCCATCTTTTTAATAAAATATTTATATATATAATTCTGCGTATCAGAAGATTTTTGTTCCAATTCATGTGGTAGAACACCTACATCATAATCCGAGTTTGGGCAAGATACTCGACCAATGTTGCACGAAGCGGGGACGAAATGGGACGTTTTTTGGAAGCGAGGACACGGAAGCGTCATTTTCCAAAAATCTAGGAAGTGAAGTTTCTGCGGAAGCGTCTACTATATATATATATTTTATATTTTTTTGCATTTATATTCAAAACAAGCATCCCAAATACCAAATTAGTTGTAGAAGACATGAAAACATGCATATTTTTGCATAAATCAAGATAGATATGGCATCCATGATTCCATTGTAGTTACTAGTATGTACATCAATGATTAATTCGAGCATTAACCATCTATATTCTAGCAATTACAAACATACATCAAATTTTTAAGCATATTATAAAACTTAAAATATTTAAGCATATTATAAAACATAAAACATAAAACATAAAACATAGAGCATATTATGATTTATCTAGCAAGTGAGCAATTGTCAACATTTGTCATGTCCAAAATTCAAATAATAATGTCTACAAAGCAGGTCACTTGGTCACCGCCAAGACAAAAAGGTTCAAATTCACAAGCCTACAAGTCTAATGATTAATCTATGACAAAAGTAGTAAATTGTGAATATATCTACTAATCTCTACTCCTTCCACCATGAAGAGAATGTGGCAATGGGCCTCCACGTGGTGGCAATGAAGAAGATGGTGCCTGTGGAAGTTGTGGCACTGAAACTGATGAAGATGAACCCCCTGCTGTTGGTGTTGAACCATGGAACCTAGGAACCAAGGGACCAGATGGGGGTGGCATCTCAACTCGATCATCATCATCCTGGAATCGCTCAAAAAATTCATACCAAAAAAAACCACTAGTTAACAAAAAAAATTAAAAACATGAATTAGAGAAATGCTTTATAAGAAAAATTCATGCCACAATGGACATACCTGGATAAGAGCTTTCTCTAATTGCTCTAATCGCAACAATCCATCCTCCAAATTGGGCTCCTCTGGATTCCTGTCCCAAATCTTAAGGTCTTTATTAGTCTTTGCATCATCACAATAATGGGACAACAATCGCAAGTTGTAATGAACATAAACCAAGCTCTCTACTCGGTCTAAACTCAACCTGTTCCTTTTAACATTGTGGATGAAAGAATATGAGCTCCAACACCTCTCTGCAGAAGAAGTGTTTACCACCTGTGATAGCACCCGCGATGCCAAAGTCTGTAGAAGTGGAGTAGACCCTCCATGCATGTTCCACCACTCAAGAGAAGAAAAAAGTCTCTCGATCTCTAATTGCATGCATGCTCTCAAATGGACCAGTGTTAAGCGTATAGTTGCTCAACTGTCTCCCTACCATGGTAGCCTCCTCCTCATCAGGGACTAATTTACTCAATGAAATCATATATTTTTTGTGAACCTCTTGATCTTGGTGTGGTTTTCTCTTGCTTCCCCCCCGAGGTGCTGGTGTTGAAAGCCATGATGGATGATAGTATTTAGGTGTCAAAACATATGCTAATGCATGCAATGGAACATTTAGCATTTCCCATTAGTTTTCCACCTCTGCACGAATATAATTGTACAAGGTGATATCTCTAGGCTCAGCAATGTCTTTAATCTGCCCCAACATGCTATCCATTTGCTCATACACCTCCCCAATTATTGGTCGATCTGAATCTCCAAAAATGATCATGTAATAAATCGGTTTGGTGAATTACAAAACATATTTAACCTGTGACCAAAAGTACATGTCAAGAATAGTGTCCTTGGCTACATTAGCACCATCTCTATCAGTGTTGATTTCATCCCATGTTTCAGCACACACCATATTAGTCAAAGCTTGTCTCACCTTCACTAGCCGCCTAAAGGTGAGGTAATAACTGGCAAATCTTGTCTTTGCAAGTTTAAGCAACTGCAACTTGGAGTAAGTGGCATAGAAGTAGTTTACCCTTGTATGCCTTCTGATGAATTTAATGAGTTTCTTCCCTCTCCTGTAAAGCTCATTAATCCACACACATTCTTTATGCTTCAATGTCATGCATCAAAAGGTTCAATGTGTGAACTAGGCACCCAGACCAAAAGATGTGTGGATGAGTACGCTCAATAATTTTTCCTGCTGCCTTACAATTTGCTGCATTATCTATGATCACTTGAACCACATTATTTGGACCAACATCTTTGATTGATTGCAATAGGAGATCTGCAATGTTTTGGGAAGACGCACTGGTGGAGGAGGAGTCATGACATGTAATAAACACTGCACCACTAGCAGAAATACCAAGAACATTTATCAAATGTTGGTTTCTAATATTTTTCCACCCATTTGATACAATGGATACCTCACAATCTACCCACTCGTTTGTAAAACGTGTCAAAGCTCTTTGAACCTTTGCTTTTCTCTTTCTAATAACACTGTTCTAGCTTTCTCATAGTTGGGGGACTTGTATCCTTTTGGGGCTTCATTGATGGCCTTTACCATTTCATGCCAACAGGGAGAGCGAATCACATTGAATGTTACACCGCAAGCACAAAGAAATCAGATTATCTTTCCATCCACATCATCCCTCCCAACAACATTAAGGAAATCCGCTATTGTTCTTTTACCTCCAGAGCTTCTAGAAGTACCATGAGGAGATGAGTTACCAAATCTAGAGGTTGCACTTGATTCAGAATGAGTTTTTTGTTTCTTTCTTTTTTTGTTGTGCAACCTCCTCTATTTGGATGTATTTTCTTCTTTGTTCAGTTGAAATGTTTGGGAAAATTTGCATCCCCACATCACCCTTTGTGTCATCACTATCCATCACCCCACAGAGATGCCTCCTCACATGAGTATATGAACTGTTAAATGGTTTTCCTCCATGAAAACCACGAGGGCACAAAAATTTGTAGCTTCCACCACCCTTTCCCCCTTCAAGTTTGGTCACATAGTTCCACAAGGGTGTTAATGCAGCTTTCCCCTCTAGTGTTTAAGTGTTCCCTTCAGGTTCAACTTCATCGCCTTCCTCTTCAAACCCTTCCTCCTCATCATACATTGGGTCATTCATATTGGGACCACTATCCTCTTGTTCTTTTTCCTTTCTATTCCTACTCCCCCTTGCCATCATTAAAACCAAAAGTGGAATGATACATAGAAGCCAAAAGAACACCATCTTGGAATATGGATATAGGTGGTGGACAACCTACAATTAAGTGAGCAAGTAGAAAAAATGGGAAAGAGTAGGAGAGGGAGGAGAAAAATACAAAAAAAAAAATGTCAAAAAATAAGGGAGTTTGGGGTTTGCACTTACCACTTTAGCTTTTGTAGATGGAAGTCCTCCAAGCTCCTTCTCCTTCTCCTAGCTCCTCCTCCTTCACTCCTCTAAGCTCTCCTCTCTTCTCTTTTCCAAGCTCTCATAAAATCAAAGTGAGAAAATAAGAGATGAATGGGGGGTTAAATCCCTTCATTCCTCACCCTAACCCAAGGTGGACCCACCCCCGACCAAGCAAAATAACAAAAAAAAGCAGCGTTCTTTTTGGTAGTGTGGCGGAAACGGCAGAAGCGGTTGCAATCCGTATGGATCGGACCCCGAAGTGCCATGCTTCGTACGACTGAACCGCTGTACGAATTGCGTTTCGGAAAAACCAAAACGTGAATCGGCTGTACGCTTTCGAAAATGGCAGGAAGCGTGTTTATCAGCCCGATCCGCATTTCGGTTTTTCGGAAACGCGTTTCGGACGATGATTCCCCCATGCATCCATACAGAGCGTGGATCGGGGTTTTGATCTGGGGAAGGGGACGTTTCCTGCAACACTGTACTCGACTTATCAAAAGGTAAGGATCACACGTCCCCAAGCCTCCTCAACCTGTTGACCAGACGAGGAGGGACAATCCCAACAAGCCCGACTTATGGGTATGATGCCAACTGGTGTATACTCTGCAAAGACCAAATAGGGGAGTAACATCCACAACCCTGTAGGTAACAGATAGGGGTGAAACCCTATTGTCCAATTATCCTTCAACCCCAAGAGCCTTCCATCTCAATTCCACACCTTGGGAGCTCAAACGGAGGGGGAGGGAGGGGGGAGAGCTAGCTCAGTCTCCTCGATCAACTATGCTCTCTGTATATCAACAACATATCGTCGTGCTCATATCTGGTAATCATCATGTCTCAATAGCAGTTGTCTCCTATTCATACAGGACATCAAATCACATTAGAACAAAATATACATATCATAAAAAGGATACCATAGTCATACTCCCTCTCGAGGAGGTGCCAACCACAAGCCTAAGCTTGTTTCGTACAACATTGACTCAATGAAGGTATCTCATTCCCAGCTATATACGAGATTCTCTACAAATCAGTTCCAACTCTTTGTCATCATAATGTATCCATGTCATATCTAGAACCTGCTCAAACAATTCTCCAAAAATCTTCTTCATCCTACCTCATAGCTAGTCATGTTAGCAACCTTCGAACTCAACCTTGGTCGGGCTTAAACCTGCATACTTCTCATTCAAAGCATCATGGAAAATCTCATACTAAGGAAACTCCCAAATGTGCTCGTCAGTAATGATCCCAAACATCATCAGTACATCCATGCAGTCACATATCATAGGAAGAATGTCAAATATAGATCACCCCATGCAAATATCTCAAAGGGTGCTTAGCGACAACTCAATGTGTATGAAGCGGCTCAATCATGAATTCACTGAGGTTATGCACAACATATATATATCCATAAGATGCCATAAGATGCTTCAATTCTCCTTGTAAACTAAACGAGATATATCCATTTGTCCAAGCATTCTTCCAAAGTGTTCATTCTTCTAGAGGAGAGATTTTCTTGTACTAATACAACCCCAATCAGTAATAAACTTTCAAATATATATGTACAAACAAACCTTCGTGGTCCTCAATTATTTTGATGTTGCTTATCCAAATACATCTTGTCTAAAGCTTTCTTCTTTTACATTTTTAGTGGTACCAAATACAACCACAATACTTCTGAAGTCCTTTGTTTGCAACTTCATGAATGATGAACATTCATTTGTAGTACTTTCATTCTTTTGTGCCCTCCCTCTCAACTGGGAAGATATAACTTTTTCTTCTATCCATTCTCCCTCTCAAAACAACTTCCTTCCTTTTATAACATAGGAGAGACTTACAATCTTTCAAGGCCTTATTTCTTTCTCATGTCATCGAGGTCATCTTGATCATCATCATTCTTATAGCTTCCTTCATCATGCTCATCATTATGAACATCCTCAACATCTTGAAGATCTTGTACTTGCAAAATTTTAATAGCAAGTACAACCAAAAGCAAATATACAAAGCATGACATTAACTATATCAAAATCAAGTCATTATAATGGAAGCATCAAAACATTCAAACTTTAGACATTAGATACCTAAACCCAGTTAGATTCATAATCAATAAAGGTTACATCTTTTATACTTTAGACTTTAGCAAATTGCTAGGGCTTTGTCATAAAACCTATACTTCATTTCGAAATGCAAAGCAAGTCAATTCAATCACAATCTTATGCATCTAGGATTTCATTATTACTATCAGAATACTAGGATTTATTGTAAACCCTAGATTTTCATTATCAAAGCTAAATCATATCAATAATTGAAAACAATATCATCATGCCTTATACACAATTAAAACATCAATATGCATATCTAGGGTTTCATCAAATTATCAAAACTTACTTTGGTACACCCTAGACACAAAACATCAAAGTTAGATATACAACACTTTCAAAAAAGTTAGGGTTTCAATTATATCGAAGAACACACACCTAGGGTTTCATTCCTAAGACCAAGGGTCTTGCTTATAAACCCTAATTCACCAAAACCTAAGAATCTAGAGTTTCGATGACAACAACAAACCCTAACTTTCAGTTTATAACAAGGGTAATGTGGTATTCCTACTTAGTATTTCGCTAAGTGAATATCGAATTTTGCTCAATTTTGGCATATTGCATTGTTTCACTTAGGAGAAGTGGGCCTAGGGGACCGACATTTGATTTTTGGCATGAGAAGCACCCCAACATTAGAGTCAATGGAAAGATTGCAGATTTGGTGGAGTGTGGGGGCCACCACAAAGGATTTTCGACCCACATGGAGAGTACACTCTCATTGGTGCGAAATAGGTGAGGGAAATTCGATGTGGACCCACATGGGTAGCCTTGGAGGAAAATCAACAAAAGGAAGGAGGGGCTCTCATTTTGCAGATGATCTATCATTTTCAGAATTTGTCTTTTGACAAGAGCACGCTTGAGCAGTGAGCCAAGTCTGCATGTGTTGTTCAGTACACTGGGTGTTTCCAAGCAAAACTCCCAGCCCTTGCTTTGGTGGACTTCAAGTGCCAACCCAAGGAGGGAGTTCTACTCCATCTTAGTTCGTATCAGCAGTAGGGAGTCGAGTTACAACAACAATAAGTCGAGGTCCAACAACGCAGGGATTGCGCAGTCATAGCTTGAGGCACTCGGGAAGTTGTGGAGATAGGAGAGTTTGCAGAGGAAATCAGGAGGGAAGGCTTGGGAAGCCTTATAACGGGGATTGCAGGCATTTTGGGAGCATTCAGTAGTAGAATTATTAGGAGGGTTGATTTACCTAGCAGGAGAGCCAACCAAGCCCAAGAGGGTCGAAATTCTGGGGTTAAGCTTTGGCGAAACCCTTTGTGGGTTATTTTGGGTTTCTTGTGTGGAGGCCAAGATTATTTTCCTGGAGTTTTCTGACCAGCAAAGAGGGATCCAACAACAACTCATTCCAGGCAACAACAACATTTCTGGGAAGTTGCAGCACAACGCTTGGGTTGAATTGATCGCAGATTGGAGGAGGATGATTCAAGGATCATTTTGGGCTTTGCTAGCTTGCTAAGAGAAAGCCTTGGTGCACTCATTCCAAGACCTTGATTGTACACCTCTTTCCATTAAGAAAATGAGTATACAACGCTGTTTTGGAAGAAAATTTATGGTCTGATTGTTTATTTTGATTTTATGGTGTGTTTGTCTATGTTGCTTTGAAGATTTGCTGTTAATTTTCCCTTAGGGATATTACAGTGGTATCAGAGCTCATAGACTTGGCACAACCTATGGGAGCAATGTAGTCTATGACACCTGGGGATAGGTAGAATGTGACATACCAGAGGCAGAGGTATAGATGCAGGGAACGACAGTTACAAATCACACCTAATCCTGTGACTACAGACCCAGAGGTAGAAGAAACCAACATGGGGGAAAGTGAAGGAGACAAAAGGGAGGAGGAGAAGGAGTTTTCCCAACTCCTATTGAAGGCAGTGTAGGATTTGTCTTGAAACATTGAAAGGATGGGCCAACAAAATGGCAATGGAAACTATGGAGAAGGATTTGGCACCTCACATCACCATGCATCTCTAGGTGCCAACATGCCATTGATTCAGAATACACCCCCTAGATCCACCATTCCTACATTCCTACAATCTGGAGTAGGTGGGCAGCCAGAGCAGGAGGAGGCACTGTATGGGGACTATTTCCTAGAGTATCAACCTTATGGGCCTGATTTTGGGAGGGCCATCACTTTTAAAGGTTTCTGTCAATTGAAGGGCAACAACAAGCCTAAGGGACAAAGTGGAGGAGGTTACATGCAAGGGACAAATTTCCAACGCACTGTGGGGAGGCTATTTCTCCCAACCTTCCACGAGTTCTCCAAGAGCTTGGCCAAGGCATGGGTCGAAAAGCTGGATGTTTATTTCCAGTTGAACCAAATGACAGAAGGGGAGGCGATCAAGATTGCCAAATTGCATCTGGAAGGGGAAGCCCACGACTTGTGGTTCCATGGATTGACCATGTTGGGACATGCGGGAGTCACTACTTGTGATGATTTCAACAGAAGGGTGTTGGAGTAGTTTGAGAGGAAGGATCCAGAGGAGTATTTCGGGGAGATGACAAGGCTCAAGCAGATCGGAAGTGCAGAATCCTACATATCAGAGTTTCTGCGATTGTCTGTGATGGTGCTTGACTTGTCATAGTCTAGGAGGATCTTCATGTTTGTGGATGGGCTAGCAGAGCCATTGTGTGGGTTAGTGAGGTCCAACAGACCTACTACATTATAGGATGCGGTAGGGAGAGCTTGAGATATACAGGATGCCCTACCTAGGGCACAGGCGCCATTATCCCTAGACAAGGTTTCCATCAGAGGGGGAAGGACACCAGGGCTCCACCACTGAGAGCCAATCAGGGGCATGGGCAGCTGGATGATGAGATCTGGAGAGACCTCAGGAGGAAACTGTGCTTCACTTGTCAGGAGCCGTGGGCACCGAGCCATAGGTGTGCAGCAGGCAAGGCCCACTATATCGAGGTCTTCTCTGACAACGATACAGAGGATGAGACCTATTTTGAGATGGGTGGAGAGGATAGCACAACACCTCGGGGAGGAGGCCCACCGCCACTGCCACCACTAGTAGCGGGAGTTTCCTTCGCTCCCACTGGAGGGGTCCTTGCATCACTATGTGGGGTACCCAAATTCTTGACTGTGAGGATTAGAGGCATTGTTCAGGGGCAATTTGTCTCGGTTCTGGTGGATGTTGGGGCTACCCACAATTTCATTGATGCTCAATTGGTTTAGAGGAGGGGCATCACAATTGAGGAGTTTGAGGGATTCTCAGTTCTTATGCCTGGGGACAAAACCGTGCAGTACACGCTATGTGCAAGCCTTGACAATGACCATGGGGAACTACTCCATGATAGACCATTTCTTTGTGGTGGATGTACTGGAAACCAACGTATTATTGGGAGTCCAGTGGCTCTATACTCTTGGCAGAGTCACAACAGACTAGAGGAAGTTGGAGATGGAATTTGTAGGGCCAGATGGCAAGACCGTCTTGCTTCAGGGGATGCATTATACCCACCATAGACTGTTTCGGCCCATAGGATGGAGGCTGACTTGAGACATGGAGATATTGAGTGGGTTGTGGAGTTGAGGATCTTAGGGGCTGGGGGAAAGCCTAAGCCACCACATTCGGAGATACAAGCCATTCTTGACAGGTATCCATTGGTGTTTGGGGACATACCACTGGGACAACTTACTGACCGGGGGTTTGAGCACACTATCGAGTTGGAGCTAGGGGTGTGATGAGCCCCAATTTTTGGTACAATTTGGCTCATTTGGCCTACTTGCTTTGCTCAAACCATTCATATTTTATTGCTTATGCATTCATTTCTTGGTTTATTCGTGTTGTTTGTAGGAAGAAGGGTAGACATTCTATCTACGTGACTAATACATGATGATTTCAGGTTTTTGGCATTAAAAGGGAGCAAAGACCACGAAAAAGGAGACAGTAAGGTGGCACTGCTGGTTTTTAGGAGAGGATGTCCACAGTCTTGGGGACCTTCCTCGTGATTCCCACCATAGCTCCGAGCTCCAACCAATCTCCCCACCGAGCTTAGAGGCAGCCAACCGTTCTACAGGAACAGCAGTTACAACTGTTCTACAGGATCAGCAGTTTAACCTTCAGTTGGACAGCCGAGCTCCACAAATCAAGGAAACCTGTTGGATTATCATTTTGCATAAATACTGAGGCCGTAGCCTTTGATAGGAGCTTTTTGAACTTTTGCATTACGATTGTAATTTCGAAGTACGAGCTACAGCTCGGTGTTGGTTCTTTTTGTAAGCCAGTTTTGGCATGACATCAGATTTTTGGTTATGAATAAAGGCAGGCAGATTTTGATCTCATTCTGAGTTTCTAAGGGAGCTATAGCTCTCAGGTTAGGGCCCAACCTGAGAGTAATAGACCTCCTCTGTGTTGTAATGTTATTTGCCTTTCGTTCCAGCACCTTGTTTCTTTACTTTGACATGCAATTCGAATTTACAGTCTGCTGATTTAGTTTTCGTGTGATTGAGTAGGATTAGCTTAGGATTAGCTTATGCTTAGATTCGATAGGAGGTTTGTAATACACTGGAGCTCCAAGAAAAAGGTTGTTAGAGATCACTGCCATCTCTGCTTAGGGATTGGGGTGTAGTCCATATCAACCACCAAAAAGAAACGCAGTCTTTTACTTCCATGCAAGCTGCAACATAGTCATTTTCGTTGAAGATCCATCCATGCACTTTTGATATTGAACCATACTTCTACATTTTTCATTCCATGCACGGCTTCTTTCCTCGGTTTTCCATTGCTGTTCATAGGTTTAATGGCACAGGTATCATAGGTTAATGAATTCTCGTTGTTGGTGCAAGACATAAGTCATTTGTTTCATTTACACTGCTCCATATCATTCCACTTCCTTCTTCTTCTTCTTGATCTCTCCTCAAGCCACCTACTCGGCCTCTGTCCAGCTCATTTACCCTCCAACTCATCCATTGCCACGTAGCTTCATCTTCTTGACCTTTCGTTGATTCCATTCTCCCATCCACCAACCGACTTCATGCATTCTTTCTCTACCTTATTTCTCTGCCCCTGAGCCATCACAAGTTCCATCTCCACCTTACCTATCCACCCAAGCCGTTCCATCACTTCACCAACACACAAAACTTCCACCTACAGCACATCCTGTAGAAGGTAGCAGACTTCATGTAGAAATTCCTTAGTTTCCTGTAGGATCCCCTGCAGACATCCTGTAGGAGCCTGCAAACTTGGTTACCGAGCATCCGAACGTTGTAGACTTCTGTGGACCAATGCTAGGGACCCTCTGGGACCTCTCCTAGCCATCCTGACCTTGCCCATGCTTTCCTTCCATTCGAACTGCTCCTGCACAGTCAAACCCTAATCAAAAGCATCATCACAATAAATCCAACCACTTAAAGGAAAAAATACAAAAACATGTCTTTTCAGATGCAAGTAGCTTAGATGCATGTATTTCAGCTCACTGCAAGTAATGGCATCATTGGTAGAAGTTTCATTCACAGTTTTGCATTGTAAGGGCCTAGCTAGTCAAATTAGGGTTTACTAGGGTTTTCATGCTTTGTTGGCTTTCAGTTTCTTTCTGCAAGTAGATTAGCCTCCTTTGAGTTAGCTTTCGTCCATCACTCATAAAGCTTCTTCTGTGAGCATATAGAAGTTGGCTTGAGCCCTAGCGGACTTGTGTCAGCTGACCAAGTGACAGCTGCGACAAGAGCTAGTACTTGTGCATACAGCACCGTCGCTTCCAAGTTTGTACGAACTACCGGGTTGATAAAATTAGAGATAGGAAGCTCCAGGAGTTGTAGCATTATTGCTACAATACTGGAGCCCACCATCTTTTTGGCGCCGTTGCCGGGGAAGCGTCAGAGTATTGGTGATTGTCGCTTTTCTTCTATTTTCCACTACAATCTTCTGCTAAGTAGTTTATTTCATTTCTATTCTGCAAAAGTAGCATAGACATTTCCTGCTTTCATAGATTAGCATTTCCTGCTTTCATAGATTAGCATTTCTTGCTTTCATAGATTAGCATTTCCTGCTTTCATAGATTAGCGTTTCCTGCTTTCATAGATTAGCCTTTCATTTCTGCAAGCGTAGACTAGTGTTTCATTTCTGCAATTTCATTTGAGCAGAGTAGATTAGTTCTTTCCTGCTTTCAGTTTAATTCTGCATCTTTATAGTTAGTTGTAGATCAATCTGTTTCAGTTTTGCAGGTACAAAAGAAAAAGCAAACACAATCAAAAAAAGAAAAGAAAAAAAGAAAGTCTTTTCCATTTCATGCCTCGTAGGAACCGAGATAAATCAGGCAAATTCCTACCCAACACCCCCACCACATCACTGAGTCACCCTTCTCTCTTCTTTGGTGACAGTGACCCAGAAGAACCTATAGGTGAACATCCCGAGATATACAAAGATCCTATAGTAGAAGAAGAGTTAGAGACCACTCCATCTGAAGCTATGGCTGACAATAGAAGAGAAGATGAGAGAATAGAAGGTGCCTTCCCCATCCGAGAGACCAATGGAGAGATGAAAATGAAGAACATTAGCCCCTCCGCCTTACCTCACTTCCATGGGCTGACTACTGAAGATCCGGATACCTTCCTGTTTGAGTTTGCTGTCCTTTTTAGAACCTATGACTATACTGAAGATGAGCAAAAGCTGAAACTTTTCCCTTCCACTCTTAAGGATGCAGCATTACGCTGGTTCATGGGCTTACCTCGGAATAGTATCACCACTTGGGCTCAGATGCAGCAAGCTTTCAATACCAAGTACAGGGATTATTGTAGGTCTAAGGAAACCAAGGGAGAAATCTTTAGGATGACCATGGGAAATGATGAGTCCTTAGAGGATTATGAGAGGTTCCAACTAAGCTATAAGCGGGCCAGGTGCACACTTGACCCTGAATCCCTCAAGTTGGTCCTGCTCCGGGGAGTCCCTGAAGACCTCTTAGATACCCTTCACATGTTAGCTGGGGGGGACATTTACCAACTGCCTTATGAGGACATCAAGACTGTGTTTAGAAACCACTCCAGGGCAGCTAGGAAACGAGGTAGGGGAAACCTCCTCTCAACTAGTGTCCCTTTCTCCAAACATGAGCTTGCAAATCAATTAGAAGATCTCAAGAGTGAGGTGAGACAGACCATTGCCATGCAGCTGGACACATTCAGAATCCAGCAGAAGAAAGAAGAAGCTGAGAGAGCCTTGGCTGTCTTCTGCCCTAGGTGCACCAGGAGACACCCTAAGAACGAATGCCCATTGCATTCGGTTGAAGTATGTTTCGTTTGTGAGGAGGACCATCCCACAAATCAGTGTCCAACATTACCTGGGTTTAAAGCCATGTACCAAGGGACAGAAGCTCCCACTGAACCTCTCTATTACCTCAACCAAAGGAGGCCACAAGGATCTAGACCTTATCAGCAGGGGATGCAAGGGGCACCTCAAGCTTATTACAGCCCCAACCAATCGACTCCTATGCCTTCCTGGGGTCCCCCTGCTCATCCTTCATGGTCCATGCCTCCTCCATGGTCTTATCCACCTCAGTACCCCGCTCAACCTACTTCTCATTCATATCATTCACATGCCCAGCCACAGCCTCAATGGAATGCACCTCAATCGGGGTGGAGGCCCCAGTACAACACTCCTCCCGCCATCTTGCCTCCACCACCAGTTCAACCTCAGCCTTTACCTCCTGCTCCTCCAAGGCAACCTCAAATGCCTGCTCAACCGAACCCGAACCCCAACAATAGACAGGCCCAGCAGGTATACACTGGGGAAACCTCATGCCCTACCTATGCTGTGGAGATCCAGGAGATCAATCTTCGATCTGGAAAGACTCTACCAGATCGCCAACCTCCTCCCCCAGAGGATGAGGAAGATAAACAGGAAAGTGAACCAAAGGCTATTCCACCCTTTCCTGAGAGACTAACAGCCACCACACAACCCAACCCAGAGGAGGATGAGCTTCTGGGAGAGCTCAAGCAGTTGTGTGTGAAAATACCCCTTCTCCAAGCCATCAAGGATGTGCCAATATACAACAAACTGGTTAAGGAAAAGTGCTTCAAACACCCAGGCAGGCGGAAGAAAGATGCTTCAACCATTAATGTCATAGGACAACTGTCTGACCTGATGCTAGGACAAGTCATCTGCCCAAAGTACCTAGATCCTGGAAGTCCTGTAGTAGATGTCCACATCAATGGCACCATCATACCTCACACCTTGATTGATCTGGGGGCTGCCATTAATGTGATGACCAGGGATACCATGCTCAAACTCAATCTTCAGGGTTCCTTGAGGAAGACCTCGACAGTACTGCAATTAGCAGATCGCTCCACCGTGACTCCCGAAGGGATTGTGGAGGATGTCTTGGTCTCTATTGACTCTTGGGAATACCCTGCAGAATTCCTGGTTCTGCAACCAAAGGCAAAGCTTACTGGATATCCTCTCATTTTGGGAAGGCCTTGGTTAGCTACTGCAGATGCTTACATAAGTTGTCGTGCAGGGAACATGACCATAAAAAATGGTCCCATGTCCAAGCAGCTAGTCCTATACCCTCCTGCCCAACCCTCCTTAGAGCATGACTTACCACTTTGGTTGGAAGAAGGGGAGGAAGACGAGGTGTACTCAGCACCTCTGTGCACCTTAGATACCACTAGAAGAGACCCCCCAACCGAGGATGACTTGATCGAGACCTTGATCCAGAATCCACCTTCCAGTGCACTACCCTTAGAAAAATTGGTCGAGGATGCCCAAGCTAGCACCTTAGTGGATCTTTGTACAACCAACCCTGTTACTCCCAGAGTCAAGAATGTGGAGTTCGGCCCTGAGAAAACATTGTAGATCAGCTCCTCCCTATCTCCTTCCCAGGGAAAGGAGCTGTGTAGTCTGTTGGCCAACCACCTAGATGCTTTTGCTTGGAGCTATAAGGAAATGAAAGGAGTCCATCCTTCGGTCTGTACCCATCATATATACATCAAAGAGGATTGTAAACCGGTTAGGCAACCCCAGAGGAGAATGAATCAGCTCTTAAGGACATTGTCAAAGAAGAATTGCAAAAACTGTTGGATGCAGGATTCATCTACCCCATCTCAGATAGTGAATGGGTGTCCCCTCTAGTGTTGGTTCCCAAGAAAAATGGGAAGTGGAGAATCTGTGTGGACTATCGAGAATTGAACAAAGCTACCAAGAAAGACCATTTCCCTCTACCTTTCATAGATCAAGTGTTGGATGGACTGGCAAGGAAGAAGTTCTTCTCTTTCCTGGATGGGTTTAGCGGGTACAACCAAATCCAAATCAGCCCGGAAGACCAAGATAAGACCACCTTCACTTGTCCTTGGGGTACCTTTGCCTACCGAGTTCTTCCCTTTGGGCTATGCAATGCTCCTGCTACCTTCCAGAGAGCTGTCTTGAGCATCTTCTCGGAGCTGGTCCATGATGCAGTGGAAATGTATATGGATGACTTTACTCCTTATGGGGCCAACTTCCAGGAAGCATTGTCCAATCTGGGAAAAGTCTTAACCAAATGCATTGAGATGAACTTGTCCCTTAGTCCTGAAAAATGTGAATTCCTAATGACTGAAGGGACCGTGCTAGGCCATACCATTTCTTGCCAAGGGTTGCAGGTGGATCCTAACAAAATTGCTCTCATCAAGAGGGTTCCACCTCCTCAAAAGGTAAGGGATGTCCGGAGTTTCTTGGGATTAGCAGGATACTACCGGAGATTCATTAAAGATTTCAGCAAGCTAGCCTCGCCGTTGTTTGGCTTGTTGGCAAAAGATGTGGAGTTTAATTGGACTGACGATTGTCAGAGGGCTTTAAATGAATTGAAGGACAAGTTGGTGTCAGCCCCAATCCTGAGAGGTCCAAACTGGGCCCTACCTTTCCACATCCACACCGATGCCTCGAACAAAGCCATAGGTGCAGCTTTAGGACAGGTTGAGCAAAAACTTCCATATGCCATCTACTTTGTTAGCAAAAACTTGTCCAAAGCTGAGCTGAATTACACTGTAACCGAGAAAGAATTCTTGGCTGTGGTCCATGCACTGAACAAGTTCCGACATTATATTACTGGTTACCAGACCTTTGTACATACAGACCATGCTGCAATTAGATATTTAATGAATAAACCAGATGTGAATGCTCGTATTATTAGATGGTTACTTTTATTGCAGCAGTTTGATTTGACCATTGTTGACAAACTAGGTAGAGAAAATGTTGTTGCTGACTTTTTATCTAGATTGGATTTGTCTGCAGATGAGGATGGAACAGTGGATGACCAGATGCCCGATGAACATCTGTTTGCTATTTCAGTACTCTCTCCATGGTTTGCTGATATAGCAAACTACCTTGTTTTAGCACAGTTCCCTCCGCACCTATCTTCCAGAGAGAAGAGCAGAATCATCAGAAAAAGTGCCTCATTTACTTGGATCGGGGGCAATCTGTTCAAGCTTGGCCCCGATCAGATCTTAAGGCGTTGTGTAAGGGAGGAGGAAGTCTTTGATATCCTCCTCACTTGTCATGATGGGCCTTGTGGAGGACATTTTGCAGCAAAGAGAACTGCCTTCAAAATCCTGCAGGCAGGCTACTATTGGCCCACACTTCATCAAGATGTCAGAAGATATGTCAGCCAGTGTGACCAATGCCAAAGAATGGGGAAACCGACCCAAAGGGATGAGATGCCTCTCCAACCTCAAGTGACTCTTGAGCCATTTGAGAAGTGGGGCATGGACTTTGTGGGCCCAATCAACCCTCCTTCGAGGCAAAGGTCTTACATCATTGTGTGTACTGACTATTTGACAAAGTGGGCAGAGACTAAAGCAATCAAAGCAGCAACAGAAGAAAAGGTGGCCGAGTTCCTAAGAGAAAACATCTTCTATAAGTTTGGCTATCCAAGAGAGCTGGTCATCGATCAAGGGAGCCAGTTCACCTCCAACCTGGTTGAAGATCTACTAGCTCATCACAAGATCAAGCATAGGACTTCCAACCCTTATCACCCTCAAGCAAATGGGCAGGTGGAAGTCACCAATAGAGCATTAGAAGGGATCTTGACTAAGGTGGTGAGCAGCAGCAGAAAGGACTGGGCAGATCGCCTGGTTGAAGCCACATGGGCTTACAACACCACTTGGAAGACCACCACCGGCTTCACACCTTATGAGCTGGTCTATGGGAAGAAAGCTTTGCTGTCCATTGAGTTTGAATACAACACTTTGAGGATGGCAGCTCAGCTGGACCTAGATCTTAGCCATGCACAACAAGAAAGGCTATTGCAGCTGAATGGCCTGGATGAGCACCGAATGCAGGCCCTCCTTCACTCAGAAGTGGTTCAACTTCAGAGAAAGGTGTGGCATGACCAACATCTCCATGACAAGCAATTTCAGCCGGGAGATTGGGCTTTGTTGTATGACTCCAGATACAAAGATTTCAAAGGGAAGCTGAGAACCAGATGGCTAGGGCCATATTCATTGGAAAAATGTCATGACAATGGATCTGTGCTTATTAGGACCATTGATGAGGAAGCCATCCCCATGCTTGTCAATGGGCATCGATTGAAGATCTACAGGAAGCTTCCCTCAAGACAAGAGTTCATCAAAACTATGGAGAAGGCAGTGTTGGTCATAGAGAAGGGTTCTGCCTCTGCTTTGGGCATACCCTGAAGGATTTAAAAAAAAATAAAAAAAGTATAATAATAATAATAAAGATCCTTGGGTGAAAACCTCTCTGAGGCGCCCAAGGCAGGTGGTAGGGGTGAAAACCTCATTGAGGCGCCCCTATTGTCTTTCAAAAAAAAAGGAAAAGGTTTGAAAAAGATCCTTGAGTGAAAACCTCTCTGAGGCGCTCAGGGCAGATGGCACGGGTGAAAACCTCTTTGAGGCGCCCCTGTTATCTTTCAAAAAAAAAAGAGAAAAAAAGAGAAAAAAAAAAGAAAAAAAACAATAAGCAAAATATGGTAAAATTGCATGCAGGTTGCAGATGTTCTATGGAGGAGAGGAAGCTTCTCAACTCAAAGCCAAGGGTCCTTATCATGCTGTCAAGGGACCTCACCAGCACCTCCTCCAAGGATACCCATGTTTTTTTCAAGGTATGTGCAATTTTATCATGGTTTGAATCTTCTACAGGAAGATGCAGTCTTTCTACAGGAAGACGCGGATTTTCTACAGGAAAGTGCAGACTTTCTACAGGAAGCCCGAACTTTCTACAGGAAGCTCTGTGTTCTACAGGAAACTTCCTGTAGAAGTTTGGGACGGCCCAGAATTCATTTTAAAAGGAGATCTAGCGACTAAGGATCGGTTTGGACGCATGCAAGCCTCTGTTGGCACCCTTGCACATTGCTGTTACCTTGCTCCACCATCCTTGTCGACATGCAACCAAGTTCCCTGCACCAGCAAAGCAGATCGATGAGTTCTCGCGGGAAAAGCCATTTTCAAAGATAAACAAGTGCTGAGATCTCATACCACAGGCATCAGAAGCTCCGGGAGCGTGATCGAAAGGCTAGATCCTCCGTCGTGCAGCATGCACCCAAGGAGGAAGAACTGTTACGAGACACCCCACGGGAATCCTGTAACAGTTAAACCTGCTAGAGTGGATACCATTCACAGCACCGCCATCTGCAATGAAACGCGGGCGCATGCAACCAAAGCATCCACTCCATCGTCGGCAGCCTGTAACCATGAGCCTCCGGGTCTGTGTAAGTTCGCATGCAGCAGGTAGATCCACTCACCATCGTCCAAAAACTGGAAAAATCGTGTGCAGCCACGCAGGTAAGTGTCTCGACCCTTCCTTCCATCAAATCGCATGAATTTTACTTTGAATTGTTTGCACAGCGTAAAAGTGAATGGTTGAGCGGCCGTATGGCCAGTCGATTGGCCACGTCGGCTAGTTATGGTATAGTTGGATGTTTGGGTGGCGGCCACGACAAAGAGAATGAGCAGCACGCACGTGAGAACACTCCCGTTGGAAGCAATGAGTTTAACAGAAAGAGGCGGCGGCAAATCTGTGGGAATGGATGCGGCAGCAAGTGAATACGCAGGCGAATGATAGATGACGTCGCCCAACGGTCCGGCGGGGACAGCTCACCCCCCGCCACGGATTGCGCCGATTCAAAATCTAATCGGCTAGATTGTGCGCATGCATTTATCAACCACCACTTCAAACTCGAGTGGCTATTCTGATCTCTTCTGCACTTTGATACGCCGAGCTTTTGGCTACCAGAACGCCGGTGAAGCACACCTCGAGCGCAGGCCAACTACAGTCCTCCCCAAAATTTGCGCACTGCTCCTACAGGAACACAGTTTCTACAGGAACGCAGTCTCTACAGGGACGCAGTTCTACAGGAAGGCGGGTTCCCCACGTAAAAAAGGTGACAGAAAAAGGTAACCCTGAAACTCTTCATGCAATTGGTTTTCAAAGGTGGCAGGATCATCGTCCACAGTCTGGTCATAAAGATATCGGTGAGATTGTTGTTTGCTGTGCCTATACTGTCGTTCTACAGGATGTCAGTGTAATTAGACTGTGTTGAGATCCGCAGGGATAAATTTTGTGGATTATGTGCATGCTCTGTCTCAATAGACCAAATCTCTTTCGCATTTGCCACCTTTAGTTAAAACAACCGTGTTCATCATGCCGGGTGGGTTTATAAGACGGGAACCCACTGATTCAACCAAATTAAGGGAAAACCAGGAAGTGGTAGAACTCTTCACACGGGTTCAATGGATATCTTTTTGTGATAAATTGCAGGGTTACGATGATGAAGTAGCAGAAGAATTTTTGCAGGCTCTGAGGCCGAAATCCAAGACACTGGCCACAGTGAATTTCAGGGGCCTAAGCCTCAAGCTCACCCCGCAATATATCAGTCGAATCACTGAACTTCCAATGGGTCTGCCGTGGGATAAGGAAGAACGGAAGTTGAGCCAACAGGCCAAGAAAGAATTCTTTCCCCCTGAGGAGGAATTCTCGGAGGACAAAAATGGGGTGCGAAGAACGAGTCTGTTGCCACCATGGAATGAAGTCAGTTTGCAAATCATGAAATATATAACTTGTGAAGGCCGTTTTAGCATCGTGTATGCATATCACTTTCGTTTGCTCACTGAATTAAGGCACCGGATTGATCTTCCTGTAGAACAAAAACTGAGCATCCCTTATTTCCTGTTGCAGTCTCTAATGGAGTGTGCCACAAAGCTAAAAGAGGGCATACTAGATCAGATAGCCCACCATGGGCTGATAAAGCTTCTTGTGGAGGATGCGCTGCATTCATATAAGGTTTCCCTCTCATGGGAATCATTTCGGAATTTGACAAGAGATGGAGACATTAAAATGTTGATTGAAGAAACGGGGTCCTCCAGCAGTGAGGAACAAGAAGCAGTGGCCGAGGGAAAGAGAGAAAAAGGCCAGAAGACCCCGACCACAGTGCAGAAGAAGGAACAAAAGAAGAAGCATGAAGAAAAGGATGACAAAGAAAAAGGTGGCACACCCATCTTGTCAGCAAGAGAGAAGAGGTTGAAGAGCAGAATGGACAAAGCTGAGGTAGTCCACGTCAGCCCAAGCACCTCATCAGCACCTGCAACCAAAGCAAAGAGCAAAACCCATGCGGCTAAGCAAGAAAAGGTGGAGACACCTGTGTCTACAGGAAAGCAGAAACAGGCTTCTACAGGAAGCCCGAAAACAGAGACAAGGGCTTCTACAGGAAGCCCGAAAATCATTGAGAAATGGGCTTCTACAGGAAGCCTGAAGACAGAGAAAGGGTCTTCTACAGGAAGCCCGAAAATTACCAAAGCAGGGGCTTCTACAGGAAGCCCGAGAGTGGCTAAAACCGGGTCTTCTACAGGAAGCCCAAAATTGGTAAAGAAAGGATCTTCTACAGAAGGCCCGGAAGTGGGAAAAGCAAGGTCTTCTACAGGAAGCCCGAAATCTGAAAAGAAGGGGCCCTCTACAAGGAGCTCTGAGAAAGCAAAACGCAAGAAAGAGAAGGCTGGTATTCTCGAAAAGGAGGCAGCAGCTGCGCTGGCCGTCCTCAGTACACCTCCAAAGCCGAAGGAGAAGAGAAAGAGGGAGACCCCTCTACCATCTGAAGCCAGGAGAAGTAAGAGGATAAACACGGGCAAGCCGCAGCCTCCACCCAGCAGCCAAACCATTTTAGGGGATGTCCCTACTTCACCCAGTGCAAGAACCCCCTCTAAAACATCAGCCACCCCCGAGAGGGGAAGCCCAAAAATAACTTCCTGGACACGAAAAATAGGCCAATCGCCTTCCGAAGCCCGGCTCAAGGAAATGGAAAAGGGGGAAGAAGCGCCACCCTCGTCACCACCAGGGGCAGAAAAGGCAGGGCCACCAAAAACAGGAAAGGAAGAGCATGCTCCGGGCTCTAGTTCTCGGCCAAAGACGAGGAGCCAGAGCAAAGTTGCTCAAGGATGAGCAAATAGTTTAGCTGGGGGGTGATGATGAGCCCCAATTTTTGGTACAATTTGGGCTCATTTGGCCTACTTGCTTTGCTCAAACCATTCATCTTTTATTTCTTATGCATTCATTTCTTGGTTTATTCGTGTTGTTTGTAGGAAGAAGGGTAGGCATTCTATCTACGTGACTAATACATGATGATTTCAGGTTTTTGGCATTAAAAGGGAGCAAAGACCACGAAAAAGGAGACAAGGAGACAGTAAGGTGGCACTGCTGGTTTTTAGGAGAGGATGTCCACAGTCTTGGGGACCTTCCTCGTGATTCCCACCATAGCTCCGAGCTCCAACCAATCTCCCCACCGAGCTTAGAGGCAGCCAACCGTTCTACAGGAACAACAGTTACAACTGTTCTACAGGATCAGCAGTTTAACCTTCAGTTGGACAGCCGAGCTCCACAAATCAAGGAAACCTGTTGGATTATCATTTTGCATAAATACTGAGGTCGTAGCCTTCGATAGGAGCTTTTTGAACTTTTGCATTACGATTGTAATTTCGAAGTACGAGCTACAGCTCGGTGTTGGTTCTTTTTGTAAGCCAGTTTTGGCATGACATCAGATTTTTGGTTATGAATAAAGGCAGGCAGATTTTGATCTCATTCTGAGTTTCTAAGGGAGCTATAGCTCTCAGGTTAGGGCCCAACCTGAGAGCAATAGACCTCCTCTGTGTTGTAATGTTATTTGCCTTTCGTTCCAGCACCTTGTTTCTTTACTTTGACATGCAATTCGAATTTACAGTCTGCTGATTTAGTTTTCGTGTGATTGAGTAGGATTAGCTTATGGTTACTTTGCTTTCAGCTGCTTAGATTCGATAGGAGGTTTGTAATACACTGGAGCTCCAAGAAAAAGGTTGTTAGAGATCACTGCCATCTCTGCTTAGGGATTGGGGTGCAGTCCATATCAACCACCAAAAAGAAACGCAGTCTTTTACTTCCATTCAAGCTGCAACATAGTCATTTTCGTTGAAGATCCATCCATGCACTTTTGATATTGAACCATACTTCTACATTTTTCATTCCATGCACGGCTTCTTTCCTCGGTTTTCCATTGTTGTTCATAGGTTTAATGGCACAGGTATCATAGGTTAATGAATTCTCGTTGTTGGTGCAAGACATAAGTCATTTGTTTCATTTACACTGCTCCATATCATTCCACTTCCTTCTTCTTCTTCTTGATCTCTCCTCAAGCCACCTACTCGGCCTCTGTCCAGCTCATTTACCCTCCAACTCATCCATTGCCACGTAGCTTCATCTTCTTGACCTTTCGTTGATCCCATTCTCCCATCCACCAACCGACTTCATGCATTCTTTCTCTACCTTATTTCTTTGCCCCTGAGCCATCACAAGTTCCATCTCCACCTTACCTATCCACCCAAGCCATTCCATCACTTCACCAACACACAAAACTTCCACCTACAGCACATCCTATAGAAGGTAGCAGACTTCCTGTAGAAATTCCTTAGTTTCCTGTAGGATCCCCTGCAGACATCCTGTAGGAGCCTGCAAACTTGGTTGTCGAGCATCCGAACGTTGTAGACTTCTGTGGACCAATGCTAGGGACCCTCTGGGACCTCTCCCAGCCATCTTGACCTTGCCCATGCTTTCCTTCCATTCGAACCGCTCCTGCACAGTCAAACCCTAATCAAAAGCATCATCACAATAAATCCAACCACTTAATGAAAAAATACAAAAACATGTCTTTTCAGATGCATGTAGCTTAGATGCATGTATTTCAGCTCACTGCAAGTAATGGCATCATTGGTAGAAGTTTCATTCACAGTTTTGCATTGTAAGGGCCTAGCTAGTCAAATTAGGGTTTACTAGGGTTTTCATGCTTTGTTGGCTTTCAGTTTCTTTCTGCAAGTAGATTAGCCTCCTTTGAGTTAGCTTTCGTCCATCACTCATAAAGCTTCTTCTGTGAGCATATAGAAGTTGGCTTGAGCCCTAGCGGACTTGTGCCAGCTGACCAAGTGACAGCTGCGACAAGAGCTAGTACTTGTGCATACAGCACCGTCGCTTCCAAGTTTGTACGAACTACCGGGTTGATAAAATTAGAGATAGGAAGCTCCAGGAGTTGTAGCATTATTGCTACAATACTGGAGCCCACCAGGGTGCAGGCCATCATCACCACCCCTTATCGACATCCCAAGGATTATCGGGATGAGATCAAGAGGTCCATCCTTGAGCTATTGGCAATCGGGCATATCAAGCCTAGCTCTAGCCCTTTTGCTTCATCAGTTGTGTTGGTGAAGAAGAAGGACAAGTCCTTACTGATTGTCATTGATTACAGGGCCCTAAACGAGAAGACAATGAAGAACCGCTATCCCATTCCTCGTATAGATGCGCTGATGGTTGAGTTGAGGGGAGCTAAGTTCTCGAAGATTGATCTGCGGTCAAGTGATTTGGAATTTATCCAGGACAAAGAATTAAAGGTATTATAGACTCGTGCATGGATGTGCCTATGTTACTTTATGCAATAGATCGATAAGATTGCGAAATACACAGACACTGAAGCAGTTAGAGAAAACACAACAGTAAAACATGTAAATACAACAAGTTTAATAAGGAGTTCACCCAATGCTCCTGGGCTACGTCTCCTGGTTCAGCCTTTAGTGGTGGCCTCTCTATTATGTTTTCAAAGCAGACTTTTATAACAGTGAGCTCAATTTGAGTCTCACTCAATAGATATAAATCAGTCGGACTCGACTTGGATCCTCCAAGTCTCTAGAGTACACAGACTCTCCTTACTGAAACTTGACCTCTATTTGTCATAGTAGTATGAGCCCAATCTGAGACTCAATACACGATAGATATTTACAGAGGAGTTTGCTTGAACCTCTCAAGCTTTCTCTGGAATACATAGATTCTCTGACTCTCTCTGGCTCTGTCTGGATCGATGCTGCCTTTAGGCCAGCTCGACTCTGTTCTCTGCTCTTAGATTTCTTATTTGCTTTTCTCATGGCTTGCTTTGTTTCTTTCAGTTCATGGCTTTGAAGCCAATCTTCTTTCTGCCTCTTCATTTCCGCTTCTTGGTGCTCTGGTTCTCCTGCCTCTGTATGTTTGAATTCCTCTGTTCTGCATCATCATCACTATGTAACGCCTTACAAAGAGGTGGCCACCTGTTTCATAACGAACTGAGTGTCAGTTCTCTTGAAAATGTTTGAACGATCGTTATTTCCGTTTAATTCCCAGATTGCTCGCGAACATGATTCCTCTACCAACTCATCATTCATGCCGAACTTCAAACTTTTATATGACTCGCCCTGTTTACCCCGTTGAATCCGGTCATCCGTCGGATCGCATGTCCGCCATTGATCTGGAGCCTCCAGATCCTACGGTCTCCGTCCATATTGGGCGGGTAAGTTGCATGACTTTTACCCATCTGATGTGAGTGGTTCTCTCTCTTCCGCCGGACGCATGGCACCTAGTGTGTGGCATCTGGCAGGACTCGGTTGAAATTGCTTACCATTTGAAGCCCTTTCGATATCTTGTCGGTTTTCGTGTGGGACCTGCCTTTGACGAAATTGGCGAATTCCGTATGGTTTTTGACTTTTCAGGTCCGGGTCGCTCAGGGCTTTTTCTTCTCTGAGGGGTTTGCCTGGCGAATCACATATAAGAAACCTCCCCCGTTTCCCAAAAAGGCTTCCCGTTTTGTTGTTTCGTGGCAGCGCACGTTACCATGGGCCAACGGTTTACGCGTTTGACCGAGAGTCCTCGTTGCTTGGCGCTGCTCACAAATTACAACTGTTCGAGGATATTTCTGATAAGCTCGACCTTTGTAAGACTTCAAAACTTTGGCACGAATTTTACAGAGTTATGAAAACTTAGAGAGTTCTCTAGGATCCAATTCGGATCACAGCCTTCCCACGGAAAACTCTTTTGGACCACCAAAAGTTGGTTTTTAAGCATCAATCAAGTGAGGGTATAGATTCCTCGCTTGCCCAATTTCTATCCATTTCGCACTACTTGGTTTTGAACCTTTGAGTCCAATCTTTAGGTACTCAACATCCCCCCTGCGCGTAGTTCTCACCTTCCTGTCAAGAACTGTATCTTCCTGCAATTCATTGAGATATTCAGGTAACAAATCATCAATAGAAGGCAACTGACTCTGCTCTTCGGGATCTTCAATCAATGAAGGTTCAAATAGTCTCAAGCTGTTTGCATTAACAACCGAGTAGATGTGCATGTAAGCTGGTAAATCAAGGTGAAAAGCATTCTCACCAATTTTCTCAAGTATCTTGAAAGGTCCATACCTTATTGGCTTTAGCTTCTTACCTTCACCTTTCATTCTATCTTTGTTGATATACAGCCAAACTTGATCACCAACTTGGAAACTATGCTCAGTCCGATGCTTATTATGCCTTGCCTTGTACTTGGCTTGGCTCTTTTCCAGTTGTTCCTGTACTGCCTGGTGAATCTCTTGGATTTGTTCGATGTACTTGGTTGCCCTGTCCACTTCATTGTGTCCATCAACCGCTATGTCTTTACCAAAGACAAAATCCAAGGGAGACCTTGGTGTGAAACCAAAACAAGTCTTAAAAGGAGATCTTTGTGTAAAAGAATGTTTAGCTCAGTTGTAAGCATGCTGCACATAACATAAATGTTCATCCCAAAGGTTGGGATGCTCGCTGCAATAGCCTCTAAGTAACTAGATCATTGTCCTGTTGACCATTTCTATTTGGCCATCTGTTTGCGAATGAAAAGTTGTGCTCTTCTTCAGTCTGGTGTCCATCAATTCCCACAAACTTGACGAAAATTTCCCAACAAATCGGGTATCTCAATCAAATATAATGGAAGTGGGTAATCCAAAATGAACCCATACATGTTGAAAGAACAACTTGGCAGTTTGTTCAACTGTAATTTGTTTGTTACAAGGTATTAAAATACACATTTTGCTGAACGTATCCACAAAAACATATAAATAGTCATGACCTTTTCTAGATTTAGGCAGTCCCCCAATGAAGTCCATAAAAACACTTTCTCAGGGATGAGAAGGAACCGGTAGTGGAGTGTACAAGCCTAGTTTTCTATTGCTAGGATTGCTTTTAGCACACATGGTACACCCTCTTATATATCTAGAAACTGTCTGATTCATTTTTGGCCAATAACAAAATCTTTGCAGCTGTGCAACTATTTTACTTATACCAAAGTGACCTGATATTAGAGAAGTGTGTGCTTCTCAAATTATCTTTACTCTTTCTGTTTGAGGAATGTATAACTTTCCCAAATGATACAAGAGTTGGTCCTTAACATGATAATCCAATTCTTCTACTTGTTTGCCATGACTTAAAGTTGCATATACATCTTTAAAATCTATATCTTGAGCATACTGTTCAATGTAGCTTTCATGCAATACTGAATTATGCTTAAGTATAGTAAATTGTAATATCCCTTTCCAGGAATATTTCTCAAATACCAGCAAACCCCAACTAGAAAAACATACAAGTGGTATAATAGCTTAAAAAACTCACAGAGATGAAATAACGATAGTGCAGCAAACGACAATGTATACATGAAACGTAAACAAATACTCAAGAAATGCAGCAAGAAATTCTAATCCATTTTATTATACTGAGCAATAGAATGAGTACAGGAGGTGATCAGAAAGATGGCACCTCGACTTGCACAAGGCAAGTGAAGAAATACACTCAGAATAGCAAAGGAATGGCCTCACACTGATCTGTGTCCCAACTGCTAGAAAACTGCCGTGCTACTGCTGGAAATCGAATGAGGATTTGGGGTTGTTCCCCTCCTCAGAAAAGGCTGAAACTCTAGAATCGGACTCTACTCAAGAAACCCAGAAAACCCAGGAAGCCTTCCTGGAATGGCCAACCCCCAAAAATCACCCCCTTGGGGTTCTATGCAGTCTCTCAAGGCTCTGCGCTGCCACTGAATGAAACCCTCTTGAAATTTGCCTGAAACCTCTGCCAAAACCCTCCAATATGCAAGGGCTGATCCCCTGCTCAATCTCCCAGCACAAATCCTACTGCAAACCCTCAAGCCAGAACTCCTGCTGGAAAGCACTGCGTCATCCCTCTTAGTGCTGCGCAGTCCTCCGAGATGCTCAATACTCATGCCAGAAATGCTGATGAAACTACTGCCAAAATGCTGATGGAAATACCTTGCCCGAGTAGGCACTCGAAGTCCCCCGGGGCTAAGGGTGAGATCTCCAAATGGAGACACTTGATGCACTAAACAGTGCTGCAGACTAGCTAAATAGCCAGCGTGCTCTAAGTCGAAGTGACTAGCTCAAATGCACATAACCGAATGCCAAAATGAGGAAGCTCCTCTCTCCTTTATAGCCTTTCCCTCTCTCAATCCCAAGGCCCACCTTCTCCAGCGCAATCCCTCTCTTGCCACGTGTTTCTTCCCTACTGCGCAGTCCCTCCTAGTGTTCACGTGGGCTCCATTTCTGCGTCCCCGTCTTGGCCCCCTTGGCTCCCCTTTAAGTCACAACGTTGTGTTACTAGGAAGTGACTTTTATTCTAAAAGTGAGTCATGTCCCCTTTCCCTCACCTTGTTATTCATAAATAACTATAGAAGGCAAAAATTAAGCAAAATCGAATATTCCAATTAGCCATGGCTAATTAGGAATATTACAGTTTCCCCCGGCAAAATGTTGCTTGTCCTCAAGCAACTGAAGTGATGGATGCTGTAAGATTTTCTCACTCTCCCAAGTGGCATCCTCATCCGGCAAATTCTTCCACCTCACCAAGAATTCCCGGACTGTATTGCTCCGCAGCTGCCTCTCGCTGCAACACCGAATGCCCCTCATCATCCATGGGTGGTAGCTCATCTGTCACTGTCACTTACTGCCCCAATGCCTTCTTTAGGCATGATACATGAAAAACGTTATGAATCCTACTGCCTTGGGGCAGCTCCAACTCATATGCAACCTGTCTAATCCTGCGTATCACCCTGTATGGCCCATAAAAGTGGGGCTTGAGCTTCTCAGCCCCCTTCTGCTTTAGTGATAACTGTCGATATGGCTGTAATCGTAGGTAGACCATGCCCCCTACCTCAAACTGTCTCTCCACCCTACCCCTGTTAGCATACAGCTTCTGTTGGTTTTGTGTTGTAGCCTGTTATCCTTGAGAGCTCGAAGGATATCCTGACTCTCTTGGATCCAAGTCTTAGCTCTCGGTGCCTTGCTATCACCAAACATCATGTCAACAAAAGACAAAGGATGATGCCCATACAAAGCATAGAATAGTGACATACCAATTGACATGTGATGTGGTGTTGTAGCAGTACTCCCCTAGATGTAGCCACTTTAGTCATGCTCTCTGTTGCCCACTGACGTAGTTATGCAAGTAGCCCTCCAGCCACTTGTTAACTATCTTTGTCTGTCCGTATGTCTGTGGGTGATAACTGGTGCTCGGTGTCAACTACGTCCCCACTAGCCGATAAAGCTCATGCCGAAACCCGCCCATGAAGCGTCTGTCTCTGTCACTGATGTTGGTCTTAGGAAGACCATGTAGCCTGAAAACCTCTCTGAAGAACAGCTCGGCCACCTATGCTATTGTGTAGTGTGCGGATATGGCAAAGAAATGTGCGTACTTCGTCAGCCGGTCAACAACGACAAAGATACAATCCTTGCCTTGTACCATGGGCAATCCTGTGATGAAGTCCATCGAAATGCTCTCCCATTTTTCCTCCGGAATGGGAAGACGCTGCAATAAACCCGCGGGATGGCTCATCTCCCCCTTGTTCCTCTCGCAAACATCGCATTCCCGGATATGTTGGAGTACGTCCTCCTTGAGGCCCTTCCATGAGAACCTCTCTCTGATGGCCCTGTAGGTTTTGGTAAACCCCTGATGGCCTGCCAATGGTGAATCATGTGATGCCTGTAGTATCTTCTTCTTGAGTTGAGACCCCTCAGTCAAGAAGATCTGGTCCCTGTAATAGATGATCTCATCGACCACCCTGTACCTATCATCCGCCACCTGCCCAACCTCGCATGCAAACCTGTCCTTGGAGTACTCTACTAAAAGTCGAGCCCTCCAGTCTCTGTCCAAGCTCATAAGAGACAACGTGGCTGGTCTACATGAAAGGGCATCTGCTACCACGTTGTTCTTACTTTTGACATACTCAATGTTAAAGTCATATGCTTGGGTCTTACTAATCCACTTCTGCTGCCTCTCCTGTAGCTGCTTCTGCTCCAAAAAGAACCTGAGGCTGTTGTGATCAGTCCTCACCTTGAACCTGTTACCCACTAAATACTATCGAAACTTGGCCAAAGCATGCATGATGGCCAGCATCTCCTTGTTGTATATAGGATACAATCTCTCGTGCGGAAGGAGCTTCTGGCTCTCATAGGCTATAGGGTGACCTCCCTGCATCAATACTGCATCGATCCCCTCTCCTGACGCATCACACTCCAAAACAAATGGCTACGTGAAATCTGGCAATGCAAGCACTGGGCAGCTGCTCATAACCTTCTTGAGCTTGTCAAAGGCTCGCTGCGCTATATCCGACCAACTGAAAGCTCCCTTCCTCTTCAAATCTGTCAGGGGTGCATCAAGCTGTGAGAAACTCTTGACGAACTTCCGGTAGTAAGTACAAATGCCAATGAACCCCCGGAGTTCTGTCACATTCCTCGGCTCCGGCCACTCTCTAATGGCCCTAATCTTCTCCTTGTGGACTCTCACTCCATCCACCCCTATGATGTGCCCCAAATACAACATCTCTGTCAACCCAAACTCACACTTGGACAGTTTGGCTTAGAATTGCTGCTCCTGCAAGATATGCAGTACTGTCTCAGTGTGCTGGAGATGCTCCTCCCAAGTCCTGCTGTAAATGAGAATGTCATCAAAGAATACCAACACAAACTTCCTCAAGTGACTGCGGAAGATGTGATTCATGCAGCACTGAATTGTGGCGGGGGTGTTGGTTAGCCCAAAGGGCATCACCAAGAACTCAAAGTGCCCATAGTGACACCTGAAGGCGGTCTTGGGAATGTCCTGCTCCCTCATGCGAATCTGATGGTACCTAGATCTCAAATCAATCATTGAGAAGAACCGTGCTCCTCTCAACTCATCCATCAACTTGTCGATCTTGGGTATGGGGTACCTGTTCTTCAGTGTCTTCTTGTTCAGGGCCCTGTAGTCAATGCACATTCTCAATGTGTTGTCCTTCTTCTTCACCAACACCACGGAAGAAGCGAAAGGACTCGTGCTCGGCCGAATGTGCCTAAGAGCCAACAACTCCTGGATAGCTCGCTCAATCTCATCCCGATAGGTCTTGGGGTGCCTATAAGGGATGGTAATCACTGCCTGTATGCCCTGTTCAAGCTCGATGGTGTGCTCAAACCCCTGGTCTGGTGGCTGTCCTGGCGGAATCTCCCCAAACACTATGGCATACCAGTCAAGGATGGACTGTATCTCTGGATGTACCATCTTCCCTGTAGTCCTTGCCTCTGATGCACGCAGCTCCACTGCCCACTCTATGTCTCTCTTCCGGAACACTGCCTCCATCCGATGAGCCGAAACAGTCTGGGGCGGATATTTGCACTGACCTCGTATCTTCTCATGCCTCCCTGTCTTCTCATCATCCCACTCCATCTCTAGGGTCTTCCAATCTGTCGTGACCTTCCCTAGAGTGATAAGCCACTGAATATCCAATATCACATTGGTGTCCGAAATATCGACCACGAAAAAGTGGTTAGTTAGTGTGTAGGTGCCCATCGTCACTGATAGCTTTGGAACATAATGAGCACACATCATGGTCTGATATCTTGGGACCAAAACGGAAAACCCATCGAAGCTCTCTGTCTGTATGCCTTCCGCTCAACCATTTGTGTATCGATGAAGTTGTGGGTTGCCCCACTGTCAACCAAAACTGATATCGCTAGCTGCGTACTGTCCCCCGTATGCGTAGCGTCAAATACTTGGGAACTCCTCGCAATGCTGCAAGGGCCCCTCAGGTAGTTGCAAAAGATGCACCACCTGCTGCTGGTGGAGGTGGCAAAGGTCCCTGCACGGCAGGACTATCTCCTTCCTCCACATCATCCTCATCATCCTCTTCCCCACTGCTCTCGGAGAAGACCTCTATAAAATGTGCTTTCCCAGCAACACATCTATGCCCTCGTGCCCATGGCTCCTGACAGGTGAAGCACAACCGCTTCTTCTTCAGTTCCCTCCTGGCATCAACGTCAATTTGTGCTCGTCTTGGATTCCCCTTTGGAGGTGGAATCCTCACATCCTTCCCCTTAGATTGGAAAGTCTGTCTCTGGGGGTAAGGTGTCTGGGTCCTGGGTAAGACATCCTGTAAGTCCCGGGTCTTGCTAATGGCGTCCTGGAGTGTAGCTGGTCTAGTGGATCAAACTAAACCCCGAAGTGGCTCTGCTAACCCCTCAACATACATATAGATCCTCCGTGCCATGGATAGATCTGGCACCATTACTAAGACCCTCAAGAAATCTGCAATGTAGGTCTCTGGGCTCCATGTCTGCTTGAGCCTCGTCAGCTCAAAAAAATGCTGCTCTGGATCCCTTCGATCAAATCACTCCATCAATCTCCTGGTGAACTCGGCATATGTCGTCACTGTGGAGTGTTCGAGTGTAACCATCCCATAAAACCACCAATCCTAAGCCTCACCATCCAAATGCAATGTTGCCACCTTGATGGCCTCTGTCTCCGACATCTGGTTAAGCTGGAAATAAATGTCCAACTTCTCCATCCAAGACTTTGCCAAACTGTTTGATGAACCATCAAATGTAGGCAAGTGGAATCTACTCGCTGCACAATGGGTGTCACCATCATGGTAATGTCGGTTCCCTCTGTGATGGTCGCGGGGTCTACTATCCCGTTGGAGCTGAACAAAGTCTCTGAATGAAAGAGCGTCCCTAAACTCTTGCCCATAGGCCTGGTACTCTGCAAAATAATCGCCCATATGACCGGGCTCTACCTCCTGCTGGTCTCCGGCCCCCGTGTCTGCTCCTAAGAAGGTGGGCATGGTAGAGTGTGTAAGGGCATGCGAGGCCACCTGCTGTGCAGTATCACGCTGCTCTGGCAAATGATGGGATGCACCTGATCCCTTACCAATCTGAAAAACCCGTGGGCTCTCACGCTGTCTGGGCTCTACTGCCGTGAATCTCTGCCCCATCACCTCAATCTGCCTCGACAGATCCTGCACTGATTTGAGAAGCATATCCGCAAATCTCTTCCCGTCCTCATTTGCCATTGGATCCTTCTGTTCTGTGTCCACCACAGGCTCTTCCTGTTCTGCATCCACCACCGGAACACAGTCTCCCTCTCCGTAGGTATTCTCCAACCTACGCCCATTGTCTCTGTATCTCCTACCTCTGTAAGAGATGTAGGGTTTTTCTCTCGGTGTCATAGATTGCTAGCTCCACAGGCTGAGCTAGATCTATTCTCTAATACCACTGTAATATCCCTTTCCAGGGATATTTCTCAAATGCCAGCAAACCCTAACGAGAAAAACGTACAAGTGGTATAATATTCGGAAAAACTCACGGAGATGAAATAACGATAGTGCAACAAACAACAATGTATACATGAAACGTAAACAAATACTCAAAAAATGCAGCAAGAAATGCTAAGCCATTTTATTATACTGAGCAATAGAATGAGTATAGGAGGTGATCAGAAAGATGGCATCTCGACTTGCACAAGGCAAGTGAAGAAATACACTCATAATAGCAAAGGAATGGCCTCACACTGATTTGCGTCCCAGCTGCTGGAAAACTGTCGTGCTACTACTGCTGCTGGAAATCGAATGAGGATTTGGGTCTATTCCCCTCCTCAGAAAAGGCTGAAACTCTGGAATCAGACTCTACTCAAGAAACCCAGAAAAACTCAGGAAGCTTTCCTGGAATGGCCAACCCCCGAAAATCACCCCCTTGGGGTTCTGTGTAGTCTCTCAAGGCTCTGTGTTGCCACTGAATGAAACCCTCCAGAAATTTGCCTGAAACCTCTGCCAAAACCCTCCAATATGCAAGGGCTGATCCCTTGCTCAATCTCCCAGCACAAATCCTATTGCAAACCCTCAAGCCAGAACTCCTGCTGGAAAGAACTGCGTCATCCCTCTTAGTGCTGCGCAGTCCTCTAAGATGCTCAATCCTCCTGCCAGAAATGCTGATGAAACCACTGCCAAAATTTTGATCAAAATACCTTGCCCGAGTAGGCACTCGAAGTCCCTCGGGGCTAAGGGTGAGATCTCCGAACGGAGACACTCGATGCACTAAACAGTGCTGCAGACTAGCTAAACAGCCAGTGTGCTCTAAGTCGAAGTGACTAGCTCAAATGCACATAATTGAATGCCAAAATGAGGAAGCTCCTCTCTCCTTTATAGCCTTTGCCTCTCTCAATCCCAAGGCCCACCTTCTCCAGCACAGTCCCTCTCTTGCCACGTGTTTTTCCCTACTACTCAGTCCCTCCAAGTCTCTGCGTGGGCTCCATTTCTGCGTCCCCCTTTTGGCCCCCTTGGCTCCCCTTTAAGTCACAATGTTGTGCTACTAGGAAGTGACTTTTATTCTAAAAGTGAGTCATGTCCCCTTTCCCTCACCTTTTTATTCATAAATAACTATAGAAGGCAAAAATTAAGAAAAATCGAATATTCCAAATAGCCATGGCTAATTAGGAATATTACATAGATGCATTTATGATTGGTCTGGACAACATATTTGCAACTTTATTGTGTATGCTCTTTTTATATCTGATGACTAGATGAAACTGTTAGAAAACGCATCCACCTATAGTGTTTTGATTGCTGCAACTTAGTTTGTGAGTGCAAATATTGAAGTGGTTGATGATTAGTATGTATAACTGTCTCTTTTCCCATTAGGTAATGTTTCCACTTTTTCACTCTGTACTAATGCATACAATTCTTTATCATATGTGGGATAATTAACTACTGCAAAATTAAATGTCTTAGAATGGTAACATATGGGTTTACCATGCTGCATCAACACTGCTCCCATGGCATAGTCACTGGCATCTTTTTTGATCTCAAATGGTCTTTGAAGATCGGGTAGTGCTAGTACTGGTGCTGCACTAATCTTTTTTTTGAAGGTGTCGAAGGTTTTCTGCTGTTTGCCTCCACACTGAAACACCTTGTTCAATTCTGTTAAAGCATGTAAGGGAGCTGCAATCAAGGAAAAGTTAGAAATAAACTTTCTCCAATACTATGCTGCTCCTAAGAAGCTTCTAACTTCTGTAGCAGATTTGCGTTTAGACCAGTTTACAATCACTGCAACCTTAGAAGGATCTATCTTCAATTCACCACCCCCTACAATATGACCCAAATAATTCAAAGATGTTTTTCCAAATTCACATTTTGAGAGCTTAACATAAAGATTCTCTTTTTTCAAAACATCTAGAGTCTGCTTGACATGCTTCAAATGTTCTTCCCATGTTTTACTAAATATAAGAATGTCATCCAAATACACAATGACAAATCATCAATAAGAGGTCTGAGTACATCATTCATTATTCTCATGAAAGTAGCAAGAGCATTAGTTAAGCCAAAAGGCATAACCAATCACTCATACAATCCCTGCTTCGTTTTGAAAGCAATCTTCCATGCATCTTGCTCTGCAACTCTGATCTGATGGTAGCCACTATGCAAGTCCAACTTGGAAAAATAAACAGCTTCTTTCAATTGATCTAATAGATCATCTATGCAAGGAAGGGTATAACGATTTTTTATCGTTATCTTATTCAGTGCTCGGTAATCATTGCACATTCTCCATGAGCCATCTTTCTTTCTCACCAAGACAATTGGAGACCCACAAGGCGATGTGCTAGGTCTTATGAACCCTTTCTTGAGCAGCTCCTATACCTGCTTCTTGATTTCCACATTCTCTAAAGTGGACAACCTGTACATTCCGATGTTAGGTAATGGAGCATCTTGCTGCAAATTAATATCATGTACTATTTCCTTTTTGGGTGGCAGACCTTTAGGTTCTTGAAATAGTATATCATATTTTGAAACAACTTTTTCTAAATCAGCTTGCTGTTTAGCATTACAACCCTCAAATACATTGGTTTTGTCAGTTTTGTTTCCCTTACAACCATCAGTAAAAATTGTTTGCATGAATTTACAATTCTTTTCACCTACCCTAAGTTTATGAGAGTATAATTATTCTTGAGTTTATGAGCTCTTACAATATATTCGATTCCATCTTTAACAAGTTGATACTTGTTCTCAGCTCTATAGAAAATAGCTTTCCTATCATACAAGTAAGGATTTCCTAAAACAATACCACATATATCCAAGGGAACAATATCTAACTCAACCTCATCTACAAATGCTGACCCAAAAGAAAACCTAAGTTTCCATTGTCTAGTCACTTGTAGCTGTGCTTTATCACATAACCAACCTAATGGATATGACTTTCTGTGAGGTGTTGTTAGTAATCCCAACTTCTTTACAATCGCTTCAAAAATTAAATTTACTTGTGAGCCACTATCAAACAAATTATCAATCTTTTGATGCTTGGAAACAACTCTAATATGAAAAAGCTCATGTCTTTTCCTCTCATTTTCTTCATTGTCAGTAGATTGTGCGGAATTACTAGTAGATGCTTTAGGATTTTTACCTTTTATACCTGTGGCTGCAATCGTTGTTTCATCTCCTGAATCTGATCCTAAATCTTTTTGAATAGCTGCAACAGTCTTCTTCTTCTTGCCATCATACTTCTTGGGTTTCAGCTCCGGATGCAGAATCCAACAGTGTTCATCATCATGCCCATCCTTCTTATAGTGAGTGCATGAAGATTTGGTCTTTTGTACAGCGTTTGTCTTCCTCTCTTTCTATTTCTGTTTTCTTTCCTCCTTATTCTTGCTTGCAGTGGGTTTTGACGATCCCCCAACTTCTGGGTTCACATTCTTGCCTCTAGCCTCTAGATGTGTAGCTTGAACAGATACTCATCTATGCTAGTGGGATTAAACATGAGAATAGTGTGCCTTAAGTAGTTGTGTAGACCACCTATATACTTCCGCAGAGTTTCAAGTGAGTCTAAACAAATTCCTAGAATCAAAGCTCTTTTCCTAAATTCTTGAGTGTAGCCTTGTACACTTTGCCCTTTTAATTGGTGAAGAGTTTGCTAGCTCATCATGGCTTGTTGCATATAGGCTAGTGGGTAGAATTGTTTTTTAATTGCACAAACGAATTCACTGCAGACAGAAAGAATTTTACCATGCTTCTTCATGTCAGCTTTTGTCCTGCCTTCCCACCATACCAAGGCAGTGCCTCCAAGGCGTAGGCTGGCCAACTGAATCTTACTACTGTCTGAATCAATGTTCTACACTTTGCAATAAACATCAATCTGTCTAATCCAATTATCCAGCTTCTCTGCATTCAACTCTCCATCATATATTGGTAAATCAAATTTAACATCTAATTTAATCAAAGATGTCTTCTTTTTGTTTTTAGGGCTACTAGGAGGTGTGGGAAGTTTTTCTTATTTCCCTTTGCCTTTAGAGTGGTCATGGAGGAGAGATTATTCTGCTCCTTTATCTCGTTTGGAGTTTGATGAATCTTCTTCTCTACCTTTCTTAAATTCTCTATACATTTCCTCTACCATGGCTCTCATGGTCATGAAACTATCCATGAACTGAGGGTCTGATTCCAAGGGACTTTCTTCTGACATTTTCCTTTTAGGATAGACTCTTCCAATTTTAGGGTTAGTTTCAACCAACTCTCCTTCTCCTAATTTAAGCTTAGGGTTAGTTTCAACCAACTCTCCTTCTCCTAATTTAAGCTTTGATTTAGTTAGCATTCAACAATAAAATCTAGCACAAGCTTGTCTAACCTTAGTAAACTTGAGCTCTGGAATTTATCCAGGACAAAGAATTAAAGGTATTACAGACTCATGTGCATGGATGTGCCTATGTTACTTTATGCAATGGATCGATAATATTGCGAAATACACAAACAGTGAAGCAGTTAGAAAAAACACAACAGTAAAACATGTAAATACAACATGTTTAATAAGGAGTTCATCCAATACTCCTGGGCTATGTCTCCTAGTCTAGCCTTCAGTGGTGGCCTCTCTATTATGTTTTCAAAGCAGAGTTTTACAACAGTGAGCTCAATTTGAGTCTCACTCAATAGATATAAATCAGTCGGACTAGACTTGGATCCCCCAAGTCTCTGGAGTACACAGACTCTCCTTACTGAAACTCGACCTCTATTGGTCACAGTAGTATGAGCCCAATCTGAGACTCAATACATGATAGATATTTACAGAGGAGTTTGCTTGAACCTCTCAAGCCTTCTCTAGAGTACACAGACTCTCTGACTCTCTTTGGCTCTGTCTGGCTCGATGATGCCTTCAGGTCAGCTCGGCTCTGTTCTCTGCTCTTAGCTTTCTTACTTGATTTTCTCACCGCTTGCTTTGTTTCTGTCAGTTTGTGGCTTTAAAGCCAATCTGCTTTCTGATTGCTCGTTTCCGCTTCCCGGCGCTCTGGTTCTCCTACCTCTGTCTGTTTCAATTCCTCTGTTCTGTGTCATCATCACTCTGGGAGGCGGCCACCTGTTTCATAATGAACTGAGTGTCAGTTCTCTTGAAAATGTTTGAACAATCGTTATTTTTGTTTAACTCCCAGATTGCCCGCGAACATGATTCCTCTGCCAACTCATCGTTCATGCCGGACTTCAAACTTTTATACAACTCGGCTTGTTTACCCCGTTGAATCTGGTCATCCGTCGGATCGCATGTCCGCCGTCGATTTGGAACCTCCAAATCCTACGGTCTCCGTCCATATCGGGTGGGTAAGTTGCATGACTTTTACCCACACGATGTGAGCGGTTTTCTCTCTCTTCCACTGGATGCGTGGCACCCAGTGTGTGGCATCGGGCGGGACTCGGTTGAAACCACTTACTGCTCGAAGCCCTTTCGATATCCTGCCGGTTTTCGTGTGGGACCTGCCTCTGACAGAATCGGTGAATTCCGTACGGTTTTTGACTTTTTGGGTTCGATCGCTCAGGGCTTTTTCTTCTCTGAGGGGTTTGCCCGACATTATGCGATTAGCGACTTGTCGCTAATCTCATATCTGAAACCTCCCCCGTTTCCCAAAAAGGTTTCCTGTTTTGTTGTTTCGTGGCAGCGCACGTTACCATGGGCCAATGGTCTGCGTGCTTGATCGAGGGTCCTCGTTGCTCGGCGCTGCTCACAAATTACAACTTTTTGAGGATATTTTTGATAAGCTCGACCTTTGTAAGACTTTGAAATTTTGGCACGAATTTTACAGAGTTATGAAAACTTAGAGAGTTCTTTAGGATCCAATTTGGATCATCAAGGTACCATCAGATCTGGGTGAGGGACCAAGATGTCCCAAAGACAAAATTTCAGTGCCATTACGGGCACTTTGAGTTCCTGGTTATGCCCTTTGGGCTGACCAACGCACCCGCGACATTCCAGTAATGCATGAACCACATGTTTTGTGGACAGTTGAGGAAGTTCGTGCTAGTGTTCTTTAATGACAAACTGATTTACAGTCGAATGTGGGAAGAGCATTTGCAACACCTTGAGACAGTACTGCGCAATCTAGAGGAGCAATAGTTCTATGCCAAACTGTCCAAGTGCGAGTTTGGGCTGATTGAGATGCTCCACCTAGGGCACATCATTAGGGAGGATGGTGTCAGAGTACAGGAGGAGAAGATTAGAGCAATTCGAGATTGGCCAGAGCCCCAAAACGTGATCGAGCTGAGGGTGTTCATGGGAGTTTGCCCTTAGTATAGGAAGTTCATGAAGGGCTTCTTCTAGTTGGCTGCACTCGTCACAAACTTGATGAAGAAGGGGGCTTTGAGTGGACCACTACAGCGCAGGAGGCACTTGATCGCCTCAAGGAGGTCATGAGTAAATGTCTGGTGTTGGCACTTCCTGACTTCACTCAGCCTTTCATGTTGGAGTGTGATGCATTTGGAGTGGGTGTGGGGGTCGTATTGATGTAGGGAGGGCACCCCATAGCGTTTGAGAGCAGGAAGCTATTGCCCCATGAGCTACTTTAATCCATCTATGAGAAGGAGATGCTGGCCATCATGCATGCATTGGCCAAGTTTAAGCAGTATTTGGTGGAGAACAGGTTCAAGGTCAAGACCAATCACAACAGCCTCAGGTTCTTTTTGGAGCAGAAACAACTATACGAGAGGCAACAAAAGTGGGTGAGAAAACTACTGGTGTACGACTTCGACATCGAGTATGTCAAAGGGAAGCACAACGTAGTGGCTGATGCGTTGTCTAGGAGACCAACCACTTTGTCCTTGATGAGCATTGCCCCGGATTGGAGGGTGCAGTTATTAGTTGAGCACTCTAAGGACAAGTTCACATGTGAGGTCCTTGATGGGATGGTGACAGATGATCAATATCGGGTGATGAATGAGGTGATCTACTACCGAGATTGGATTTACTTGGTACCCAACTCCCCGTTGAGGGAGAAGATTCTAGAGGTTGCTCATTATTCACCATTAACGGGGCACTAGGGGTTCACAAAGACATATTGGATCATCAGGGAGCGCTTTGCATGGAAGTGCCTCAAGGATGATGTTTTGAGGCATATCCAGGAGTGTGACACATGCTAGTGGAACTAGGGAGGGAAGACACACCTCGCAGGCCTATTGCAGCCGTTTCCCATTCTGCAAGGGAAATGTGAAAGCATATCGATGGATTTTATTACCGGGCTGCCCACAGTACAGGGGAAAGCATATCGATGGATTTTATTACCGGGCTACCCACAGTAGTGGTGGATCGCTTGATGAAGTACACTCACTTCTTCGCCATTCCAACTTGGTACTCAGTGTCTCAGGTGGCCAAATTGTTTTTCATAGAGGTGTTTCAACTACATGGTCTCCCGAAGACCATTCTCAGTGACCGGGACAACAGGTTCATGGGTGGGTTTTGGCAGGATCTATTCCGGTTGGTGGGTACTGAGCTCACTTGAGTACTAGTTACCACCCTTAGACAGACGAACAAACGGGGATAGTTAACAAGTGGCTAGAGGGCTACTTGCGTAACTATGTGACAGGCAACAAAGATCGTGGATACGGTGGCTACAATTGGGTGAATACTACTACAACACTACGCATCACATGTCTATAGGTGTGTCACCATTTCGAGCTCTATATGGTTATGATGTGTTATCTTTTGTTGACGTTATGTTTGGAGACAATAGGGCCCCAAGGGCCAAGGACTGGATATAGGAGAGCCAAGATATCTTGAGGGCTCTGAAGGACAACTTGCAAATGGCCCAAAATCAGCAGAATCTTTACGCAGACAGGGGCAGAGTTGAGAGGCAATTTGAAGTTGGGGACTTGGTATTCTTGAGGCTCCAGCTATACAGATATTCTACGCTCAAGCAAAAGGGGGCTAAGAAGCTCAAACCCTGCTTCTATGGGCCTTATCGTGTCACTCAGAGGGTGGGGGAAGGTAGCATATGAGTTGGAGCTACCCCCGGGGAGTCAGGTGAACAATGTTTTTCATGTGTCTTTCCTAAAGAAGGCATTGGGACAACAGGTTACAATTGTGTTAAGTTATGGTATGCTCTATGCTTATAACAGTTTACTTCTTTTTCTTATTATATTCCACCGATTAGCAATCACATGTACATAAAGTAAAGTGCAGATAGAACATTAAACGATCGACAAAAAACAAGCCAAGACAAGAGACACAGGATGTGGCGGCTAGCCAGGGACAAACCCCACAATGTGTGGGGAAACCCTTTGATCAAATCTTCTTTTATCTTCAATAATTCAGCAGAGAGAAATAGTACAATAAATCTGATTCATATCAGCAGTAGCAAACCCTAGATCAGTAGCATCAGCATTAGCGGCTTCATTATCAAACTAGGGCAGACCATATCTCACAAACCGACAAACTAGGGCTTCCAGAGGAGGTTCAGATGAACCTACAGCGCAGTTCAGATGAGGAGATCTTCTAGGCCACACAAGTCAATCTTTACTTCTGCAGTTGCAGCTTCAGTTTCAGCAGTTTCCGGCTTCAAACTAGGGCAGTCGATATCTTGCAAACCGTTCGTCGGATTGACTTCATTCCACCACCAAAAGTTGCGGCTTTCAAAGGAGGTTCAGATGAACCTACAGCGCAGTTCCAAAGAGGAGATCGTCTAGGCCACGCAAGTCAATCTTTACTTCTGCAGTTGCAGCTTCAAATTCAACAGCTTCCGGCTTCACATGTGTGAGAGAGAGAGACCCATTTCAGCGCAGTAGAGAAGAGACTCATATCTGCGCAGTAGAGAGAGAGATGTGATGAGATGAGTGAGTCTAAATGAGTAAAAGTCCTCTTATATTTATACACAACGTTGGTGGGTGAATAGATGCGACTGTTGGGCTTCTGAGCCTACATGAGTTGTAGGTCGGCTTGATAATAATTCCATAATCAAAATAAATTCATATCTCCATGAATACTTATCAGAATTGGATGATCTTTATATCAATCCTACACCTCTCGACGAGAGGAATCTAATAAAAATATTATTAGCCATGAATAAGATGACCCACATGAAGTTTTGCCCTGGTTGCCAATTTTAACACTCCCTCTCAACCATGGAGAACTTCATCTGCAATCTGTCTATCGGTCATTACTATTCATCCATCAAATGCACTGCCTTGTACAACCTGACCCTTGCCCTGCTCTACTCTATTTTGCCTGTTCTACTTTGTCTTGATCTTCCCTGCACTGATCTGTACTTTTTTGTTCTGTTCTGCTCTGCTCTTGCATTGTTCTGTTCTACTCTGCTTTTGTCCGAATTATGAAGAAGAAGAAATGATCGAGGATGTATCATACTGACTCAAAGTCAGTCTCAGAGTATGTACCACTGGTCCCAGACCAGTCTCAACCAACCCAAAGTCAGTGTCATAGTGAGTACAACTCCAATGGTCCCAGACCAATATCATCCTCCACTGACTCAAAGTCAGTCTCAGAGTATGTACCACTGATCCCAGACCAGTCTCAACCGACCCGAAGTCAGCGTCATAGTATGGTACAACTCCTACCACTGGTCCCAGACCAGTATCATTGATCCCAGATCAATGGAGGTCATCCTAGCATAGGGAGTACGGTAGTTACAACGATGCGTCCATCGGTACTACTATGGTCCCTAACTTCATTTCCCTGCTCATTGATCAGATGAGAGGTACTTCCCATGAGTCCCAGACTGCATGGGTAGGATGCCTCGACAGGAGAACTAATCAATCCTGTCCTCACAGGAGAACACATCAATCCTGCTACAATTGCCATGGAGAACACATCAATCCAGGCCTTACAGGAGAACACATCAATCCTGCTGCAATCGCCATGGAGAACACATCAATCCAGGCCTCACAGGAGAACACATCAATCCTGCTACAATCGCCATGGAGAACACATCAATCCAGGCCTCACAGGAGAACTAATCATCCTGCTACACAGGAGAGCGAATCATCCTGTTCCACAAGAGAGCGAATCATCTTGTCCCACAAGAGAGCGAATCATCTTGTTCCAGTGTGCACCACCAGGGGAGGGTGAGTCACCCTGTGGTCGTATGTTGCTCCAGTAGGAATTGCAAGCCCTCAGAGCTCCCAGAGCTCAATGTATGCAACATGCAGGACCCTTGTACAAAGGTTTCTTGCCGACTCCAAGTCGTTTGGGAAAATCACAGATTAGATCTTTCCTCGGGGCTTTGACAATGTGTATCAACCTGTACATCATCTTAATGTGATGGAGCTTCCTTGCTCATCGACTTACCATATCCCAGATGATGTCTATCTACTGGAGCAACTGACGAATATGGGATTCCTCAATAATCGAATCCCACCTCTGGTTTTTATAGAGAATCACAGTGGTATCCAATGTAAATCCAAACAGCTCACTGAAGAGCTTTCGCAACCAGACTACCTCACACGAGGTTATGCTAGCAACAATATATCCTACTTCGGCGGTGCTCAAAGCCACTGACTTCTACTTCCTGCTCATCCAGGATATCGAAGCAGATCCCAAGGTGAAACAGCACCCGGAAGTGCTCTTACGGTCCACCACACTGCCTGTCCAATCAACATCAGTATATCCAAGTAGTCTCACATCTCCAACAATGTATCTTAATCCATAAGAGATTTTGTCCTGAAGACATCTTAGAAGATTCCTGGCATCAATCCAGTGAGGCTCAACCAAATATGAGCTCACAATGCTAACTGCAAAAAATATGTTCGGACGGAGGTTCACCAAGAACATCAATGCGAATGAGTTTATGAAACTCAGAGGCATTTCCCAAATCTGGTCCGACATCACTACCATATAACTTCTAAAAGTTAAGATCCTCGAGGTAGTCACAGGCTTGCAGTCCATCATACCAAATCTTTCCAATATCTTTACCACATATTTCCCTTGAGATAGGAAAATTTCCCTTGGCTTCTACCATACTTCAAGTCCTAGGAAGTAGTGCATCAGTCCTAGGTCTTTCATTTCAAATTCAGAGGCCAGCTCCCTCTTACATTTGTGAATGAGAGGGTCTGCACCTGTTAGAAAGAGGTCATCCACATACAATACCAGTATGAGAGGCTTGTCATCTTCAACCTTAAAGTAAAGGTTAGGATCGGCTTCACTCCTAGTGAATCCCAGCTTCATCAAGTAGCTATCGATCCTCTCATACCATGCTCGGGGTGCTTGCTTCAGCCCATAGAGAGCTTTCTTCAACCTGTATACATGAGATTTTCGATCATAAATCTCAAATCCTTCGGGTTGCTCCATGTAGACCTCTTCTTTGATCGAGCCATGCAAGAACGCAGTCTTGACATCCATCTGATGTAGGTTCCATCCTTGTGAAGCGGCAAGGGCTATGATCGAGCGGATGGTCGTATATCTGGCAACAGGTGCAAATATCTCATCATAGTCTATACCTTCCTTTTGGGAGAAACCTCGAGCAACAAAAGAGCCTTATACTTTTCCGTGCTTCCATCTGCTGCATGCATTATCTTGTAAAGCCATTTGGAAGTAACAACAGTCTTGTCCTGGGGTCTGGGAACTACTTCCCAAACATCATTCTCCATAATAGACTCATATTCTATGGTCATAGCATCCTTCCATAGTTAATGCTTGATGACATCTGAGAATGATGAAGGTTCATTTTGTATGATCGTGCTCATGATGGACAGGTATCCTTGATACCTATTAAGTTTCTTACTTTGACGGAAGGTTCCTCATGGTGCAGCATGTCCTTTAGCATCATCAAGTATCCCCCTAAGCCATGAAGGCCTCTTCCTAGAAGAGGAAGGCTCATATGGAGGAGGATCAATCGAATCCATGGGTTCTTCTACATCAAGCATTGATTCATCATCCTTTTCTTTCGGTTCCCTGGTGTCGGCTTCTTGAGAGCTCCTCAAAGTAGGAAGATTGATCACCTTGCTGAGAGCCATATCTTCGTCAAAGGTGACATCATGACTAATTATGACTTCCCTTTGACCGGCTACATAGATTCTATAGCATTTAGTATTTTCACCATAGCCCACGAAAATTCCCTTCTTTCCAGATGCTCCGAATTTATTTCTTTTCTCTTTCGGCACATGAAAGTATACAGGGCTTCCAAAATTTTTAAAATGAGAAACATCAGGTTTCTTACCGGTGAATTTTTCTTCAGGAGTCTTGGAACCTAATGCTTGATGAGGGCATCGATTTTGTACATATACGACAGTGATTGTAATTTCAGCCCATAGAAACTTCGAAAGTCTTTGATCATGTAGCATGGCCCGGACAGCTTCCATCATCATGCGGTTCTTCCTTCCCACCACACCATTCTGCTCAGGAGTATGTGGTGTAGTAGTCTCCCTCTTAATGCCAACATCAGGTATGTCTGAGTGAACCAACTGTAATATATTGGAGGTTTTGCTTTGGCTTGAGGGGAATGGTCCCCTTTTGAGCTTTCCTTCAGCACATCCTGGACATACACCTGCATTCTCTATTCAGAATTCGGGCATCCCTATCACCATTTGTCTTACATCGAGTATAGCTTTATAATGAAGGGGGGAAAACCTCTAATGCCAAAGTTTGGACTGAAGAGATGTGTCATAAGACATGACACCTAGCAGACTTCCATCGACCTGATATAATGAATCACTAAACCCTAGAGTAAAGGCATCTTTAACATTATTTTTCCATATACGTACCTTGCCATTGTTGAAGGTTACCTTGTAGCCTCTGTCTTCCATTGCCAAGATGGACACTAGGTTCCTTTTGAAGTCAGGTGCATTTAATACATCCTAGAATTTCTGGCCTTCTTGAATGCTTGTCCTCTTCCTTGATTCCCAGCTCTCCTCTTACCTTTGCTGTTGAATTTGTCATTCCTTTGATTGCCATCAGAGTGATTTTGATCATCGTCCTAGAGTGAGTCCTTTCTATCAAGGCACTCCCTTGCATAGTGACTTGCTTTATCGCAAATGTAACATCGTCATTTTCTTCTAGCCTTAGGTCCAGCCTTTCCTTTTGATTTAGTCCCGGAATTATTTCTTTTCTTTGCATGAGAAGAAAAGGCAGCAGGAGGACCTTTAGGCATGGGCATTTCTTACACTTCTTCCCTTGTTTCTTTTTGAATGCATCTAGCCATTAATTCCTCGAAACCAAGAATTACATTATAGTTCAGAAGAGTAGTCCTGAACACATACCATTCAGATGGTAATCCTTCAAGAGTTGTGAGTGTCGTTTCTCTGTCAGTAATATTTTCCCCAATAGATAGGAGATCGTTCTTGATCTCGGTGATTCTTAAGAAGTATGCTTGCATACTTTCATCTTTACCCTTCTTGATTTCCCTCAGCTTATTTCTAAGAAACAAAAATTGATTTGCATCATTAACTTTAAATAAACTCACCAGTCTGTCGTAGATTTCCTTGGAGGTGTCTAGATCAGAGATGTAGGCCACCAAGCGCTTGTCGATAGAGTCCTGGATGATCTTCTTTGTTTTGACTTCTCCATTTTTCCATTTGTTCCAGGCAGCAGCAGATGCATTTGATGAAGGCTCAACAATATTGCCTCTTACATGGTCCAGCACTCCTTGATTCTCAAGGGTTAGATCGATAGACATCTTCCATCCGTGATAGTCAACTTTCTCACAGAGCTTGTCTTCAGCAGGAAAGAGTGTTGAGGACCCCATAGTTCTTTTAGGATAGCCTTGCCAATCTTCTCTTCAATGATTGCTCTTGCTCTTGCTCGGGCTTTGTCTTCACCTCAGTTCCAATACCATGTTAAGTTATGGTATGTTCTATGCTTATAACAGTTTACTTCTTTTTCTTATTATATTCCATCGATTAGCAATCACATGTACATAAAGTAAAGTGTAGATAGAACATTAAACGATCGAAAAAAAACAAGCCAAGACAAGAGACACAAGATGTGGCGGCTAGCCAGGGACAAACCCCACAATGTGTGGGGAAACCCTTTGATCAAATCTTCTTTTATCTTCAATAATTCAGCAGAGAGAAATAGTACAATAAATCTGATTCATATCAACAGTAGCAAACCCTAGATCAGTAGAATCAGCATTAGCGGCTTCATTATCAAACTAGGGCAGACCATATCTCACAAACCGACAGTCGGATTGACTTCATTCCACCACCAAAAGTTTCGGCTTGCAGAGGAGGTTCAGATGAACCTACAGCGCAGTTCAGATGAGGAGATCTTCTAGGCCATGCAAGTCAATCTTTACTTTTGCAGTTGCAGCTTCAGTTTCAGCAGTTTCCGGCTTCAAACTAGGGCAGTGGATATCTTGCAAACCGTTCGTCGGATTGACTTCATTCCACCACCAAAAGTTGCGGCTCTCAAAGGAGGTTCAGATGAACCTACAACGCAGTTCCAAAGAGGAGATCTTCTAGGCCACGCAAGTCAATCTTTACTTCTGCAGTTGCAGCTTCAAATTCAACAGCTTCCGGCTTCACATGTGTGAGAGAGAGAGACCCATTTCAGCGCAGTAGAGAAGAGACTCATATCTGCGCAGTAGAGAGAGAGAGATGTGATGAGATGAGTGAGTCTAAATGAGGAAAAGTCCTCTTATATTTATACACAACGTTGGTGGGTGAATAGATGCGACTGTTGGGCTTCTCAGCCTACATGAGTTGTAGGTCGGCTTGATAATAATTCCATAATCAAAATAAATTCATATCTCCATGAATACTTATCGGAATTGGATGATCTTTATATCAATCCTACACCTCTCGACGAGAGGAATCTAATAAAAATATTATTAGCCATGAATAAGATGACCCACATGAAGTTTTGCCCTGGTTGTCAATTTTAACAAATTGCTACAAAGTTACCCCCTATAGGTGATCAAGGGCATTTATTGTTGGAACCAGAGGCTATCTCGGATACCAAGGAGGGGCATCTGCGTAATAGGGTCATCAAGGAATTTTTGATCTGTTGGAGGAATCTACCAGATGAGGATGCCACCTGGGAGGGGGAACATATATTACAACACCCTTTGCAGTTGCTTGAGGACAAGAAACGTTTTTGCGGGGAGGACTGTGATATTCCTACTTAGTATTTCACTAAGTGAATATCGAATTTTGCTCAATTTTGGCATATTGCATTGTTTCACTTAGGAGAAGTAGGCCTAGGGGACCAACATTTGATTTTTGGCATGAGAAGCACCCCAACATTAGAGTCGATGGAAAGATTGCGGCTTTGGTGGAGTGTGGGGGCCACCACAAAGGATTTTCGACCGACATGGAGAGTACGCTCTCATTGGTGTGAAATAGGTGAGGGAAATTCGATGTGAACCCACATGGGCAGCATGGGAGGCAAATCGACAAAAGGAAGGAGGGGCTCTCATTTTGCGGGTCATCTATCATTTTCAGAATTTGTCTTTTGACAAGAGCACACATGAACAGTGAGCCAAGTCTACATCTGTTGTTCAGCACACTAGGTGTTTTCGAGAGAAAATCCTAGCCCTTTATTCGGTGGACTTCATGTGGCAGCCCAAGGAGGGATTTCTACTTCATCTCAGTTGGTATCAGTTGTAAGGAGTCGAGTTACAACAACAATAAGTTGAGTTCCAACAACAAGGAGAGTAACAACAGTGTAGGGACTACGCAGTCATAACTTGAGGCACTCGGGGAAGTTGTGGAGATAGGAGAGTTTGTAGAGGAAATTAGGAGGGAAGGCTTAGGAAGCCTTCTAACAGGGATTGCAGGTATTTTGGGAGCATTCAAGAATAGAATTCTAAGGAGGGTCGATTTACCCAGTAGGAGAGCCAGCCAAGTCCAAGAGGGTCAAAATTCTGTGGTTAAGCTTTCGCAAAGCCCTTCATGGGTTATCCTGGGTTTCTTGTGTAGAAGTCGGGATTAATTTCCCGAAGTTTTTTGACCAGCAAAGAGGGATCCAGCAGCAACTCATTCTAGGTAGCAACAACATTTCTGGGCATTTACAACGCAACACTTGGGCCGAATTTATAGCATATTGGAGGAGGATGATTCAAGGATCATTTTGGGCTTTGATAGCTTGGTAAGAGCAAGCCCAGGTGCACTCATTCCAACACCTTGATTGTACACCTCTTTCCATTAATAAAATGAGTATACAACGTTATTTTGGAAGCAAATTTATGGTCTGATTGTTTGTTCTGATTTTATGGCGTGTTTGTCTATTTTGCTTTATGTTGTCACTCACTGCTTTGCATATGATCAGTTGTCCGTGATGCATAAGAACACTGAAGTGGAAGCCATTTCCTGAGCCACATAAGCTATCAGAGCTTGACTAGACCCTCTCCATTGCATAGTGCCCAAAATGAGCTTTCCAATGGTATATAGAAGTCCAAAAAAGGACTCTTGGATTAGAAGTTAGAGCCTGTTGAAGATTTCCTTTGGAAAGCCTAGCAACCCAAAAAAATGGCTAAGTATGAGGGCATCCCGCAAATCGGCTGTCATAGTAGTCTCGCAATCACAGAAAACTCCAAAACTTGTGGGGGCTGATCTTGCAATATAGTGTGAAATCGTCGGGGATGGCTGAAAACTAAATACAAAGGAAATGCATGAAAAACAAGGGTGGACGACCCCCCTTCTCTCTCCTCCACGTGGCGGTATCTTGCATCCTGGCGATCCCACAGTCCCGCATCCTAACGACCTTGCAGTTCTTGTAGTCCCGCAGGTTCTCGACGACCCCGTAGGGCCTTGCATCTTGCATCTTGGTGACCCCGCAGTCCCGCAGATCAGTGAGTTCTAAACTTAAAAGATCGTGCGGGGGCCGATCTTGCGATACAGTGTGACATCGCCGAGGAGGGCCAAAAACTAATTATAAAGGAAATGCATGACAAAACAAAGGTCGGGCTACCCCCTTCTCTCTCCTCAACGTGATGAAATGCCGCACTCCCACAGTCTCGCATCCCGCATCCTGCAATCTTGCACCCTGCAGTTCCGCAACATCACGCAATATTGCCAATTTGCGATCCAGTGCAAAATCATCGGGGAGGGCCGAAATTATTTAACAAAGGAAATGCTTGAGAAAATAGCGCTGGGCAGACCTTTTTCTCTCTCCTCCAGGGGCCACGTGGCAGCATATGTTTGGTCCTTAGAGCTAAGATGGCAGCTGACGTCATCATTGAGGTGGAAGTATGAAGGTTGATGTGGCAGTATGGACATGTGGTAGTATGGATGCTAACCTGGCAGGGGACATGTGTCACTCAGTTTTGGCGTTTTCAATGGTCTTATGGGGCCATTTCTGGGTGACACGTGTCGCCATTCATAGGGTGACACGTGGAAATGATGACATCACCCCGCAGATTGGCAATCGCAACTATTAAGGAGATAAACTAAAGGAAAAGGGGATTCAACGTCGGGATGCGGGACTCTGATTGTGATAAAGAAAAGGACCCTGGATGCGATATTTTATAGGCCATATCTAATACAGGTTTCGCATCTGGATTTTAGCTAATGCGGTAAAAGGGTGTCAGTAGGGGCGATTCAGGCTATACAAGGAAAAGGCCTCTGCACAGACCTTGATAGTCGCAGCACCCAAAGGGCTAGGCCCCCGGTTCTAGCCCCTGGTCATATGTGAAAAATCACGCAAGGGGCTGTAATGAAGGGGGCTAAGGGGGAAATCGAAAAAGAGCCCTTTCCCCTGTTTTATAGGTAAAAACCCTGCGCCCGAGAATTCTTTGTTACATTGTAATACGCAACCCCAGGCCAGATCAGAGCGCCGATTGTGTTACACAAGACTTTAATGGCAGAAATGACAGGGTTAGTGCCAAAAGCAGCTGTAGCAGTAAATCAAGAAGAGGGAGCATTTAAAACCAAGTTTGGGTGCACTCAGAAATGGCTCTTCGAGACCCGTTTCCAAGGTCGGCATCGAAGGCACTAAAGTCAGAAATGACAAGAGTTAGCTGAGCGACATCAGAGACCATACTGTGAATTAGATGCATCCTGAAGCTGAAGTAATTACAGGAATGGGTGCAAAGATATTGCATTAATGTTTCATTTGTTTTCTGACCTTGTGATGTGCTTTCCTTTATGAGGCAATTACTATTTTTGTGATGTTTTTGTGGACACAGAGCCTTCCCTCGCTGAGAAAGCAAGCTAATTTGACAGCTGAGACTCAACCCAGGGATATTTTGGACTGTATCATGATTGATAATGCACCCCCTCCTCTTATAAATTGGGAGTAGCAACACTGAATAAAGGTTTTGAAATATGCAATGAAATTTTGATATTTTTGTGAAAACTGTATCACTTAGTCACATAGATCTTGCAGAATATCATGGGAGTAGTGGTGATTCCTCCTTTGAAGTATTATCGTGTGTTATTTCCTATTTTCATCCATTTTGTCTATTTTCTTCTTTGCATTCATGTACTAATAGATGCTAGAATATTTCATACTTGCCTACAGATTCATTTGCATTGAGTTGTTAATGCACATGCCTGTTTGATGGGTTGAAATTATATCTTTAAACCGCACTACATGAATCATAGCATCCAATTTCTTTTCTGTTCATTATATCTACCTGTAACTCAAATAATTTCAATAAATCTCATGGTTTTAGGCTCTATGTTTTTAATATAGAATTCTTGGTACTTTGAGCTCTACATTTTGGGTTACTCCTTCTCCTTGTCTTCCCTCATTTATTCCACAAAGCTGATTAAACTATAAGCCTTTGAAGTGCTCGACCTCCACTATTTTCTGTTATATTTCTGGAAACTGTGTATGTGTAGAAATACTGAGATACTTGACCTGCATCTTTGGATGAAAGAACCAACTCATGCCTCTTATATATGTGTATGGAACATGGGTGATGTCTCCTCCTGCTTCAAAATCATTTGAGACACACCGATTTAGATGGTACCCAGGCACTAGTCTTGTAAGTAATTCGACGCTGTCTTTCGGTGCAACAACCTCTTCTGGTGCCATTTCCGGGGAACATAATGAAGGATTTTTCCCCTGGGATAAGGCAAATTGAGCACCCTTTGTGTAGGTGAGTGAAGTCTCTTCTGGTTGCACCACATCACCTTGGCGACTCCACACCCCCTCATTATCATTCATCACCCTGGCTTTTAAAAGGCCTCATACTTGCTTAGACACCTCCCAACAGAAAACCCCATTTGTATCTGACCTTGAAAAATTAGTTTCCAAGAAAGTTTGGGAAGAGAAAACTCCCCCTACCTGTGCTACCATCTCAACAGCCTTTGAAACTTCCTCTTCCAGTTCTCAGCCCACCATTGTTCACTTTTCAGGATTGGCTCCTAAGATCCTGACATAACCTGCTTCCAGTGCAGCTACTCAAAACCCTGTGGTGTCGACCCAAGTTCCTTAGCTAAATCTTAATCCCCCTCCACTAATTCAGATGGATCTTCCAGGCCTTTTTCTAAATAAGTATGCACCTCTCGATTTACCTCAGCCCCTAAGTGCTATGCCCCAAGACTACTTAAAGCTTCTGCCTAGGTTTAATGGGGAAGATGAAAATTCTGCTGAGAAACACATTTAGGCCTTCTGTGCTTTTGCTAAGAACTTGAATGTAGAACAACTGGATATGGTCCTAAGACTTTTTGTACAGTCCCTTGATGGAGAAGCTAGAAAATGGTTTAAAACCCTACCAAATGCCTCACCCACCACTTGAGAGGAACTTGAGACCTCTTTCACACAAAAGTGGGGTGAGAAGAGAAATCATGAGTACCTCCTCATAGAGTTCAATGCCATCAGGAAGAAGCCAAGGGAGGATATCTCAGAATTTAATAAGAGGTTCAATAAGCAGTATAACAACTTGCCTGCTGAGATAAAGCCTCCCCCAACTATTGCTCGTGTAGCTTACTTGGGAGCCTTTGAATCTGACTTTGGTTTTACATTAAGAGAAAGGAAGTCTCCTACTTTAGATAAACTCCAAGTCGATGCTCTTGAAGTAGAAGCAAATTTTTCCTCAACAGGGAAGTCAAGTGGAAAGCAGGAAACCACTAGGAATAGAAGAGGTAAAGAAGAAGCTTCCTCCTCTAGTCAAACAGGAGAATCACTAGACCTGAAGTTGGAGGAGCTGGATAAAATCATCAGGAGTTTGTCACATAAGGTTAGAAGCCTCGAAATTGAGAACAAGAGTCTCTCCAAACAAAACCCTCAACGCAACAATCGGAGATATAACCCATAGTATAGAAGGCCTCCATTACAGTTATTTCCAAGGGAAAGAAAGGAATGGTTGGACCAGATCCCTCATCCTCTATATTTAGAAGATGATCCTGATGAACAATGGTCAAATACACAGGAGATGCAGAGAAACTTATATTCTGCTTTCCCTGAAGAATAACAGGAGAATACGTTTCACCAGGAGGTCAGTAATAATGGAGAAGCAATAGATTATTACAACAAATAGTTTGCAGAGTTCATGCTGGCATAACCAAAATGTAAATATAATCTAAGATCTTCAAAGAAGAGGTTAAGAGAACCAGAGCAACAGGAGGAAAATGACCCCAGACTATTCCCCCAGTATCAAATAAAGGGAAAGGCAAGCTAAATCCTGACCCTGCCAAGGTAAACGTCCCCTTGAATAAGGAAAGAAATAGCTCATAGGGGCACACAGCAAAGGAAGCACCTGTTCTGCAGAAAAATACCGATGGTAATGAAGGAGAAGCAGAGCCAGGAGGTATAGAAAAGACCCAATATACATTCAACCTTCAAAAGGAGCTTGAGAAGGTAAAGATTTATGTTCCATTAACTGAGCTTCTGAAGCAACCTACCTATAAAGCTCAGGTATCTCAATTCATGCATCCATCCATCTCATCACCCACCCATGATTTTCTAAATCTTCAAGAAGAGAGGCCAATGGTGGTCTTTGGACCGCATGTGGAAAAACTTGATCCTTCTATTGCACCTTTCTGTAGTAATCATAAACTTATATAGTTAAAAACCAGAACAGAAATACAGTAAGCATGAAGAATTTAAGTTTGTACTTACCTTAACTGTTGCTGATTCTGCTAACTGCTGCTGATTCTGCTACTGAACTGGTGTCGTTGATGATGTCGCGGCTATTTTGTTCCAATTTCCGGGAGACCAATTCCTCCCAGCCAAACTGAGCAGATGGCTGCTCAATCCAGTGAGCTTCTCGCAGAAGCTCACTGCCCCCGTGCCCAGAACCTCAGCCCGATTAAAACTCTTCTACTGGTAAATCTTATCCCTCTGGTTTGTACTCCTGATTTTCAGCTCCTATCCTCCACTCTCGGTTCCCCCCCCCTGTTCTTAGCCTCATCCCTGCATTTTATAGCCAGGGCCAAGCGGTGGCCGCCCTGTACACCAGCGACTCCGCCGCTTCCTCCCGTGGTGATAGCGTCCTCCAGCATGTGTCATCCTCCCGCACAGGTGTTTATGGGGAGTATCCAGGTTTATACTTTAGTCTTTTACATTATAACTTTATAATATATAGTATGTACCTTATCACTTTATGTATGTTTGTTTTCTTTTAATATAAACTTTAGAATTTTTAGGTTAATTAATTTTTGATATTAATACTTGATTTTTTTATTTTATTTTATAAATATCATTTTTATTTATTTATTAATGTATATTTTTTACAGGGCATATAAGATGAGTATTTAAGGATGGGTCGTTACATACACTCCCCCTTCAAAAAACTTTGTCCCGAAGTTAGAGTTTAAGTTTAAGGTTTTAATGGGCATGACTTTCCCTATCCAGGTTCCCAAGCTATTCTAAAATCACTCTATCCTTCCTAATCTCTTCCGCTCCCATCCTATCCGTCCTCTACTGGAGTATGCCATGGTGTCAATTTTACTGACCTAACCATTTATAAACACTAAGGTGACAGCGTCGACTATACCGACCTGATTCCCAGTAGGCATCCAGCAGTTAGCATCACACGTCTAGGGGAGCGTGACTCGCACAGTCCTCCCATGACTCTAAGGTTCGGAGGATAAACGGTGGGTAACACCTCCACCCCTCCCAATAAAATTAGGGCTACTACCCTATCATAGAATCACTTTGAGCTTTAACTGTTCTGAGGTTTTGTCATCACGTGGTCATCTCGGAAATTGGATCATTTATCTGCAATCATACACTTACCCATGCATTTGTAAAATGTGCATCAACATATTCAAAATAACTCATGTATTATTCACATATGACACTACAGCATAACATATTTTGCCATATTCCATGCATGTATTTTGACTTTCATCTAGAATGTATTCACTTCCTGACTTCCATTCCATTGTTCATATTGACATGCATAAATAAAACAGATTTATAATGTCTTAATTTCTATCAGAAGTAAAATCATTTAACGGCCTTTAACTTTACCTTGACATCTATAATTTAGTAAAACAAACCACATATATCGTTTTGGTATCCATGTACCAGCAGAAATTAAACATATATTATGTCACAAAATTTCACGTTTATCTATAATCATTCAAAATGTTCCTGAGTCTCTGATTGCAGTGAAGTAAATATATATTAGACATAGTTTAAAGTTCTTCAAAATGGACATAAAGTAGGGTATCTCTGACATATGTCCTCTGTATTTTCCCAAGTTGCTGATCCAGGACTATACTTGTCCCATTGGACCTTAACTTGGTCCACCAGGCGGTTCCTCAGCTGTCGAACTCTACGTTCCAGTATACGTAACGGTTCGACCGTTATGACTCCCTCGTCCGATACCTGCAATTCTTTCCACTGGAGGTTATGAAATAGATCAGCTATATAATGTCTTAATACAGAAACATGAAATACATTATGAATTCTATGCAGGTGAGGTGGCAGGGCAAGACGATAGGCAACAGGTCCCACTCTTTCCACGACTTTAAATGGTCCTATAAATCAGGGTGATAACTTTGTCCCTTTTCCAAATTGAATAGTACTTTTATTTCGCTTGATGCGGATGAAAACCCGATCCCCTACTTCATACCTCCTATCAGTTCTATGAGCATCAGCATAACTCTTCTGTCTATCCTGGGCTTCCTCTAATTGCTGTCTAATTTGTCTTACTTGCGCTTCCATTTCATGGATTAACTCTGGTCCTATTATCACTCGATCTTCTAACCTGTCCCAACTTAACGATGCTCTGCAAGGTCTGCCATATAAAGCTTAAAATGGAGGCATCCCAATCGAACTGTGGTAACTATTGTTGTATGTGAATTCGACTAAGGGTAAATACTTTTCCCAATGTGATTGTTGATCCATCACATACATTCGCAACATGTCTTCAAGTACTTGATTTACTCTTTCAGTCTGCGCATCAGTCTCAGGATGGTAAGCAGTGCTTAAATTTAGCTGAGTACCTAAGGCTGTTTGCATGCAAGTCCAGAATTTGGAAGTGAATCGCGAATCTCTATCGGATATAATCTTCTTAGGTACTCCATGAAATATGATAATTTCATTTATGAATACTCGAGCTACGTCAGCAACATCGTAAGTATCTCTTACTGGAATGAAATGGGCGCTTTTTGTTAATTTATCCACCACTACCAGAATGGCATTGTGTCTTTGAGAAGTAAGAGGTAGTCCAGTGATAAAATCCATAGAAATGGTCTCCCATTTAGACATAGGAATGTCGTGGGGTTGTAAGAGGCCCGCTGGGTGACAATGATCTGCCTTTACTTGCTGACATTCCAAACATTTTGCAACAAATTGAGTGATATCTCGTTTCATACTTGACCAAAAGAAGAGTTTCTTGGTGTCCGCATACATTTTCCCTACTCCAGGGTGAGCACAATATACTGCTCTGTGGGCTTCCCTAAGGATGGTATCTCGAAGATTTTTATCATCAGGAATATACATCCTTCCATGGAATCGTAAGATTCCATCATTTTCTAATTCATATCCCTCAAATTTAGATTCTTTTGCCCTTTTACCCTCAAGACTCACTCTCACTTTTAAATACCAGCTGTCTTTTATAAGATGATCCAGTACTCGTTGTCTTAAGTCCACTTTAATGGGTATGAGAGAAAATATCCGAGGTCTCCTGCTTAAGGCATCAGCTACTACATTTTCTTTTCCCTTAATGTACGATATTCCGAAGTCATACTCACTTAGGAATTCACTCCATCGCCTTTGCTTGGCATTTAAGTCTCTTTGGGTGAACAAATATTGTAGACTTTGATGGTCGCTTTTAAGTGTAAAATTTCGTCCCACTAGATAGTGTTTCCAAATCTTTAAAGCTAGCACTACAGCGGCTAATTCTAAATCGTGAGTAGCATAGAGTTCTTCATGAGGTTTTAACTTTCTGGAAGCATATGCTATCACTCCCCTATCCTGCATCAACACTGCACCCAACCCTTGCTTGGATGCATCAGTACATACCGTAAAGTCTTTGCCCATATCAGGGACTCTTAGGATTGGTGCACTGATGAGTAGTCTTTTGAGTTCAGAGAATGCTTTATTACATTCCTCGGTCCATTCATACTTAACACCTTTACGCTGAAGGGTTGTGATTGGCTTTGCGATTTTGGAGAATCCCTCCACAAATCTCCGGTAATAACCGGCTAAACCCATAAAGCTTCGTATCTCATGTGCATTTTTCGGTATTGGCCATTCCATGATCGCTTTTACCTTCTCAGGATCTACTGAAATCCCTTCACCTGATATGATGTGGCCCAAATAATGAATCTTTTCCTAAAAAAAAAAGAACACTTGGATAGTTTTCCATACAACTAACGTTCTCTAAGGCAGGACAATACTATTCGCAAATGATCTTCATGCTCTTCCTCATTCTTGGAATAGATGAGAATATCATCTAAAAAGACTTGCACGAATTGATCAAGATATTCTCGGAAAACACTGTTCATCAGATTCATGATCACCGCTGGCGCATTTGTTAACCCAAATGGTACCATAGTAAATTCATAATGTCCAAAACGTGTCCGGAATGCAGTCTTAGAAATATCATTTTCAGAAATCCTTAGCTGATGATATCCTGATCAAAGATCAATTTTTGAAAATACAACAGCTCCTTTCATTTGATCGAAAAGGTCATCGATTCGAGGCATATGGTATTGATTCTTCACTGTAGCTCGATTCAAGTCTCGATAATCTATGCATAATCTTAAGGATCCATCTTTCTTCTTCACAAAAATTACAGGAGCGCCCCAAGGTGATGTACTGGGCCGAATATGCCCTATATCGAGTAGTTCCTTCAATTGGATTTGCAATTCCTGAAGTTCTGGAGCTGTCATTCTATAAGGCGTTTTAGAGATCGGTTGGGTACCTGGTTTTAATTCAATAGTGAGATCCAATTCTCTTACCGGGGGTAATCCCGGTAGTTCCTTTGGAAATACATCCGGGAATTCGGCTAACACCGGATATTGTTCTAAGGATGGCCCTTTTTCTTGGCTTACTTCTTGAATTGCATAAGCCTGACAACCTTTTCTTAAACAACGCTTCACCTGCATTGCTGAAATGTAGCGTAAAGAAACTTCCCTCTTGATTCCTTGAATTTGGATTACTTCTCCCTCATCATTTATGCCCAGAATCCTTTTCCCATAACAGTCCACCCAAGCTTGGTGAGTTTCCAGCCAATCCATACCTATGATAAGATCATACGTTCCTAAGGCTGTGACATAAACTTTCAGTTTAGTCGAACAGACCCCTAGGTCAATTTGGCATTGATCCACACTCAAGCCCACGGTTTGGAGTTCTCCTGAGGCCATTTCCACTTGGTGGAAATCATTTTGTCTACGAGCTGCCAACCCACATTTGTTTAATGCATATGACGAAATGAAACTATCTGTGGCAACAGTATCAAATAAGATTTTGAGTTTTATACCGTCGATGATACCTGAAGATTCCACTACAGTGGATTGATGGGTTGCTTGGTCATGGTTGGCTACTGCATGAATTCTATGATTACCTCGATTGGTTGATATCGGCTCCTTCCCAGTCCTATGCAATATATTCGATGAAGCTTCTGCGCAGTCACGCTGAAAATGCGGTCCCCCACATCCCCAACAATTGAGCTACGTTGATCCTCTTGAATCAAGGTGTGAATTTCTAGAGAATGAGCTTCGTCCTCTCATGTTGATTCCTCTCGCACTTCTTCCTCTACCGGCAGTCCCTCGCGATGCCCATGGTCTGGTGTTGGATGATTCCGCGGCTATGGTGTTTACTGCCATGGGAGCTCTTGTCCCCACATTCGGGGTAAACCTGTTACCGTAAGGTGGCCTCGAGCTACCTCCTTTGAAGAAGTTCCGGGGAGCCTTCCCTGGAAATCCTGATTGTAAAGGCCCTGCTGGCCCCATATCTTTTTTTATTCCAAGGTGCTCTTCTGCATAACGACCACATTCGATTGCCTCGGCTACTGATGATGGTTTCCACATGCTTACCAAGGCTTTGATGCGAGGATTTAACCCAAATATGAAGCGTTCAGCTTGACGTTCATCAGAATCTAAGTAGTGAATGTATTTTACAAGTTCCATAAACCTTATCTCGTATTCTTCCACCGTTTTATTTCCCTGAATTAATGTATGAAAGGCTCTGGCTTGCTGTTGTTGAAAGTATGGAGGCAAATACTTTGCGCGAAACCTTTCCTCAAATAGTTCCCAAGGGACATTATCCGATGTAAGGTGTAGCTACTTTTCCAGATTTCCCCACCAAATCAAGGCACTTTCCTTTAGTTGAAACACGGCAATTTTTGTTTTTGCTGAAGACGAATATTCTCTTAACCTAAAGCATCGGTTCATTCCTTCCAACCATGCTTCAGCGCGTTCACCTGCTCGACCTGCTGAGAATTCTGGGAGTCTAATTTTCTGAAGCTCCCTAGAAATGTCTTCTCTTGATCTTCTGGGCTCAAAATTATTTGGTTCCGCTGAACTGGTGGCTACATGTTGAAATTCCCCTTTGGTTTTGGCCTTAGTTGATTCTTTTAATGTTTCCAATAAGGCCTCCAAAGAATTCATTATCACAGTCAACTCTGGCGCTGGGGCGATTGATGTTGATGATGGTCTTGGCGGTGACGATGGTGATGGGGATGATGATGGCGATGGTGGCGGCATTAATGGTGGTGATGCTGCCTGATCACGTCGTCGTCACTCATACGTCCTTACCATTGTAATGGTTCCTGAACACATAATAAAATTCCGTAAAAATTTTGAGGTGGATAACCGAATTTTAACACACAATTTTCTTTTGCAACTTCACATTCATAAACGGGTATAGTTTTGCTATTTTTACCTGCTAGGCGGATCTTACTGGTACTGAGGTCAAGGAGGGTGGTCTCGCGACCTCCTTGTCCTAATGCAGGGTATTCTATCCTAATATGAATAATGCAGAAGTGTATGGATATTAGTTCCTAAGGTAAGACACCTAAAGTTTATTTACCTAATAACATCCACAAAATGAAAATGTTAGATGTCTCGTTTACAATGTATATCGTTAACATACCTGTCATATCTCAATCTGACTATTACATTTAAAGAGGGTCATACATAATTATTTTATTAAATAACCCTGAGTATGTTGACAATGATGGTAAAAATGAGAGTCCAACAAAGAAATCACGTTTTAATTTATTATTTCTAGTCGTGGTAAATTATCTGATGCGAATGATTGAGTAGATTCTTTTATCTTCACCAATTAAGAGGTCTACTGTCTATGTGACTAAATAATGTATGGGTACTTTTGTAATTTTCTTAATATCATATATATTCTACTTATTAATTCCTTCTATGACATGGTTTAGTATTTAGTATTTTACTAAGTCCTCCAAAGGAAGGATGGGGAGGTGTTCTTGTACTCCAGGAGATGAATTAATCATTGGCAGTGTGAAAATAAAATCATCAAGAATATTTGGAGAATTGCAAGAAGCTATAAACCCTGACAAGGAGTTGCAGGATACAACTCATTCTACAGGAAGTTCCACTAAAAGTGAAGGTATTGCAAAAACTAGTAATACATGTGAAAGCACACAAACGTCTGTTGAGGCAGGAGTGTACCTCAATAAGCAAGAGAAGGTCACGGGTAAGCCCTTATTCAATCTGTTTGTAGAGTTCGTGGAACCGTTGCAGACAGATCTTGAAAAATGTGAAGGATTCATTGATCTTCAAGAGAGTAAGAAGTTTCATCACATGTCACATGCTCAGTCAACAGTAGTAGCTATAAATGGTTTGCTTGGCGTTGTGAAGGATGATAGAATTTATATACCTACAGAGGATACACTAGGACAAGCACACTTTAATTATTTGAAGAGGATATACAATACAATATTTCAATTGGTTGCTTTAGTACCCACTTTGTGCACAGAGTGGCTGCTGGAGTTGACAACAGGGTTAGGAATGAACTCGTTGAAAGATTTGGAAACAAAGAACAGGTTTTTGGTCCAGGCCTTGAAACATTGGCTATAAAGATAATGAAGGAAATTGTCCTTGCCTTGGGTTACTTACTGGAAATAGAATACAGGGTAGCAGAGGAAGAATTGCTGGATTTGTGGCTACTTTTGCTTTCGTTCTTAGCCTTGGATTCTTGTGGGAACAATCCTATCTTGGCTCCAGAATTAATTCAGCTAGGGTGTCAGATAATACATATTTATGGGGAGCTGTGACAGGTCAGTTCAAGGTTTCATCTTTTTGCAGTTGGGTCTTTGCACATATATTCATCTATTCAACAACTGATATATAGGAGGAATTGCCTGGCAATTTCATCTTGTAAAATTTCCTTTGGATTACTTATTTAAACAATAGCATGTTTGTTATTTTTTCTTTTAAGAATGAAATGCAATTGAACAGGAGAGCATGTTACAAGTGTCCTTTAGGGTGATGACAGATAGGATCAAATATGGAACCCATGCACTAGTTGTGGCTTCTTTTAAGCTTACTGTGATATATAATATATATAACTATTCGAGGACATTTTTTTTTTACATTATCCTTAATAAGAATATAGAGGCATAAAATAACTGAAGAAAAAGGGAAGTGTAATTTAATATCAATTAGTCCCTTCACTGTGAAAGTAAAACAAAAACCTCCATGGGAAATTTATAAATGTCACACCGCAGTTCAGGTGTTCGATCAACAACGGCAATAGAATGAGTAAATATAACACAAATCATAACTAGTAACATGAGTAAATACTTAACACTTATCTTTTCCTGGAAATTAATCACCAAACTGGCTGCAATTAAGTAATTCACCACTCAACCATAGGCGTCTGAGCTGGATAACACGTGCTAGCCAGGCTGTCCGAGCAATTCGGATGCAAAAGAGTAATTCACATATCGCATGTAACTCCGGCAGGTCGAAATCTGAAAGAGCTTTCACAACCCAACTGAAAACAGGTGTCAATATGTCTGAGTGGTTAAGGAGACAGACTTAAAATCTGTTGGGCTTCGCCCGCGCAGGTTCGAACCCTGCTGCTGACGTTTCTTATAGACGCCACCCAAAGTTGGGCTATGGAACCATAACGGCGAAGAGATATCTATCTATCGCATGTAACTCCAGAAAGTTGGTTAGCGGTTGTTGCGGGATCACTTGGAAACTAATGCGTTGCATTTTCAACCACGCAGATTTCCAATCCACAATGCTAAAATCAATGTTACTTTTATTGCTAATGGCAATTTAACGTCGGAGGTCTGAAATTTAATTTATCAGGAATATCGGGAAAAAATTAAAATAAAATATCAAAATTTATCGAGAAACAACAAAAAAATACAAAGAAAATAGGAGCAAGGCTCCTCCATGATAAAACTAGGCTCCGTGAACAGCGTGTCTCTAGACGTAACGTCTGAAAAAAAAATGCTAATCAATGTTTCCAGGTTCGAATCTCGCAAGGTCATTCAGTTTGCAGACAGAACAGGAAAGGGTTTATGCAATTTAACCCAAATGCAAGCAAAATAAATGGTAAATACGTATAATTACGTACGAGCGAGCATGGAAATGATCCCTAAGCTGGCCATCGATGTCGCTCAATGCGGGCTTAGATTGATATCCGACGCCATCTGGTGCGAAGGCGACGACACTTCGTTGAAGCGCACGAAGCGCCCTACTCCTCCTTCTACCCCCAGTTTGGCACTCAATCTGCGATAACAATTTGTTCACTAAATGTGAAGCCGACAGCCTTACTGTTCCGAATAACTTACTGAGACAACCCCTCGAATATGCCGCGTATTCTGCAACTGCTAGGGTTTGTACTATTAATATTGGTAGAAATTGGAACCGAATCGGTAAATCGGTAAAGCAGGCAAAGGCGAAATGGGTAAGGTAACAACACAGCCCTGTTACGATAAAGTGAAGCTTACACAGACCACAATGCAGGCCCAATGAGGTCGAAAGGGTTTGAACCAACGCTCTGATACCATGTGTAGTAATCATAGACTTATATACGGTAAAAACCAAAACAAAAATATAGTAAGCATGAAGAATTTAAGTTTGTACTTACCTTAACTGCTGCTGATTCTACTAACTGCTGCTGATTCTGCTACTGAACTGGTGTCGTTGATGATGTCGCGGCTATTTTGATCCAATTTCCGGGAGACCAATTCCTCCCAGCCAGACTGAGCAGATGGCTGCTCAATCCAGTAAGCTTCTCGCAGAAGCTCACTGCCCCCGTGCCCAGAACCTCAGCCCGATTAAAGCTCTTCCACTGGTAAATCTTATCCCTTTGGTTTGTACTCCTGATTTTCAGCTCCTGTGCTCCACTCGGTTTTCCCCCCTGTTCTCAGCCTCATCCCTGCGTTTTATAGCCAGGGCCAAGCGGTGGCCGCCCTGTACACCAGCGACTCCGCCGCTTCCTCCCGTGGTGACAGCGTCCTCCAACATGAGTCATCCTCCCGCACAGGTGTTTATGGGGAGTATCCAGGTTTATACTTTAGTCTTTTACATTATAACTTTATAATATATAGTATGTACCTTATCACTTTATGTATGTTTGTTTTCTTTTAATATAAACTTTAGAATTTTTAGGTTAATTAATTTTTGATATTAATACTTGATTTATTTTATTTTATTTTATAAATATCGTTTTTATTTATTTATTAATGTATATTTTTTACAGGGCATATAAGATGAGTATTTAAGGATGGGTCGTTACACTTTCTATGTGACTCTAGGAATCCATGACCTGCTCTTACATAATTGTATGTTGGATTTCGGAGCCTCCCACAACCTCATGCCATTGGAAGAAATGTTTTAAAACTCCGACTTGGACTCTGACTCGGCGAGGGCCGACTCCGACTCGATTTCATTAATTGAATCCGACCAGGAGTAAGACGATATCAGCTAAAAGTAAACTGTCCTATGCTATGGGCTACTCAAAAATCCATCCCAACAATCCCCTCCTTCCACTCATCCATTCAACCTATCCATCCGTCCATCCAGCCATGCCATCCATGTTCTAATCAGTTTAGGATGTGTCTAATCAATCTAGTAGTTCTTCCACTCTATATGCTAAAGTCAACCCTATGTTATTGGCTACTATCCTATCCTGCAGGAGGATGGTGAGCTACGAAAGTTCTCCCTCTTGGCTAATGGCCCATGCATCCCATTTATCCAGTCCATCCGTTCAATCCGTGTTTCGTTTTGGCTGTAATCAATCAATAAATCGATCCATCCGGCAGTTCCGAGGATATCAGCTTCAGTTCCCAGGAGACTCGGTCATTGTAAAAAATACATTAAATATTTATTTTTTATAAAAACACATAATTTTAAAGATTTTCATTCATGTTTCCAAACACACAGCATTAGAATATAGATAGAAGACAACATATGATCAAAGTAGGCTCTTGAATATATCCTTTATATTAAAATGGCACCCAGTGCACTGTCCAATACATACACGATGATGATATAGAGATCAAAACAAAAACACATAACCAAGGAGGCTAGAAATGGCCTCTACAACAAAAGTCTGTGACCAGTACTACTGACTACTGCTAGAGTTGCCAACATCATTTGGCTCAGTGTTACTTGAGAGAGGGAGCGAAAATGGGGAGCGGGAGTGAAAACGGGAGCGAGAGCGACATTTTTAGAAGCTCCCAGTTTGGGAGCGAATCCCTGAGGAGTTCGACAACCAATGTCACTAACATCAAGGTACATAGAGGGATTGGTGCTCTTGATTAAATACGATTTCCATACCCTAATACATGACAAAATTCAATGGAAACATTGCAATCCCCCAATCCTGAAATCCTGAAAAACCGATAAGTCTGCTGGATTTTGAATGAAATCTAAAATTCTACTTTCTCCATATGAAATCCAATGAGGCCGGAACCACTCTCAAACATCCTGAGTCATTTCATGGTAATGTTAAAAATGTAAGTAAAAGGATGAAAATGAAGATTAAGGAGAATGTCACTTTTACTTAAATTCTTAAACATTACCATGAATTGCATAGCCTTAGTAGGGCAATATGATCAAATACTAGGGTTTGGGAGAGGGGAATGGACCCCAAAGACCAACAAACTAATTCATAGACCCCTTTGGAGTCCCCCACACTTCGAAAAATAAAAAAAAATTAAAAAAAGGCGTGTTTTTATGGTTCACTAGCCACTGTCAGCTACTCGGCCGAGTAGTTAGGGATCCGGCCGAGTCGGCCGAGTTCACTGACTTGGCCGAGTCATGCTATGACTCAGCCGGGTCAGTCATAACTCGGCCGACCGAACTGAATTTTATGCCAGGTTGAATTTTTATTTTATTTTATTTTTTATTTTTATTTTTTATTTTTTATTAATTAATTTTTTTATTTTTATTTTTATTTATTTATTTAATTTATTTAATTTAATTTAATTTATTTTTTATTTTTATTTATTTATTTTATTTTTATTTTTATTTATTTATTTTTTTTCTGGCTCGGACCAACTCGGCCGAGTCGGTTCCGAGTCGGCCGGATCTTAAAACAATGATTGGAAGTAATGGAACAACTTGGCTTGCAGATCACTAGGCCCTACAAAGACCTATACTCCTTTGACTCCAAGAGGGTCAAATGTTTGGGAATGATAAAGGATCTGGTGGTGAACCTGGCTCAGATCCCGGTGAAGAGCGTGGTAATGGACATAGTAGTGGCAGATATACCCCCTCGTTTTGGCATGCTGCTATCTAGATCTTGGGGTTCCAAGGTGGGGGGCTCTATCAAGTTGGATCTAACTTATGCCACCATTCCCACCTTTGGAGGAGAACAAAGGAGGCTATATAGGGAATCTAGGTTTGTAAAAATTGTGACCTCAGCTAAAGGCTCAAAAAACTCCCCAGTGTATGGAAAAGAAAGTGACCTCTCCTGTCTACTCCTAGAAGAAGATGAGTCTATCTTAGAAGAAACATCAATCCACCTAACATGGCAGCTAGAACATCAACATGCAAGTGAAAGCAAAGTATGGAAATTATATTTTGATGGAGCAAATTCAAAAGAGGGAAATGGGGCAGGAGTATTGTTGGTATCTCCTGAGGGCCGCCTGATACCCCTCTCATTCAAGCTGGAGTTCGAAGCAACTAACAACGTGGCAGAGTATGAAGCACTGCTCCTTGGGTTACAGACTGCAAAAAATATGAATATTGAATGCCTAACAGTTTATGGAGACTCTGAGCTAGTCATAAGACAAATCAGAAATCAATGCTAGGCCAAACACCCCAGACTGAGGACCTACCGCAATGAAGTGTGGGATTTAATTGAAAACTTCTTCCTGGCTTTTAATATCCAATTTCTGCCCAGAGAAGGAAACAAAATGGCTGACTCCCTGGCTGTAGCTGCAAGCACTTTCAGACCCCCTCAAAATCCTCTCCTCAGATATGAGGTGGAAGTCAGGTGTATACCCTCCATACTTGATAACATCAAGCACTAGTAGGTGTTCGAAGATGACGAGCAACTGAAACGATTCATAGAATTCGTTGGGGAGTTTTCTAACTCCACCATCGATCAAGAAGAATAAGAAGAAGCAGATCGAGAAGCCATTTCATGGAAAGATGCAGTGGCTGGGCACGAAATTTTGCAACTTAAAGGGAACACTATCCCTCGTGGACTAGTCCCACTAGAAAGGCTTTTTAATAAAGACAACATAGCCGCCAAACAAATGGCTCCTGAGATGGATAATCAAGGACAAGATTGGAACATTGGATTAGAGGAGGAGCCCTAGATGATCAAGTTGTCAAAAGGAATCCCCTTGCATTACAAATAGAGGTATTTAGATCTTTTCAAAACCTACAAAGATGTTTCTGCTTGGTCTTATGATGATTTGAAAATGTTTGATACTAACATCATACAACATAAGATTCCCTTGAAAAGCGGAATGAAACCTTGCATGCAGAAACTTAGATAGATAAATCCACTCCTACTCCCCTCCATTGAAAGGGAGGTAAGGAAGCTGCTCCAGGAAAAAATCATAGTACCTTCAAGATATTCTAAGTGGGTAGTGAATTTGGTCCTGGTTTGGAAAGAAACCAGAGCGATAAGGCTATGTGTAGAATTCTTGAATCTAAACAAGGCGTCTTTGAAAGACAACTATCAACTGCCCAAGATGGATAATATATTGCAGAAGGTGGTTGGTTCGGCCAGAAGGTCCATGATGGACGAGTTTTCTAGATACAATCAAGTGACAGTTCATCCCGAGGATCAGGAAAGGACCACTTTCACCACCCCGTGGGGAGCATTCATGTATGCTCACATACCTTTTGGGCTGATAAATGCTGGGGCTACATTTCAGAGAGCCATGGACATAACTTTCGTGGGGGAAAAATTCATGGTGGTCTACTTGGATGACATCACAATCTTTTCCAAGACTGAAGAGGTACACCTTCTCCACTTAAAACTCACCTTTGAGAAGTGTAGGAGATATGGCCTTTCCCTGAACCCTAAGAAATCTCAGTTCACCCTAAGTGAGGGAAAGCTACTAGGACATATAGTAGCGCAGGAGGGCGTGAATATCGATACAAAATGAGTTGAAGCTATCAACGACATTCTTCTCCACAAGAACAAGAAAGAAGTCCAAGCCTTCTTGGGGAGAATATTTTTTTAAGTTGGTTTGTACCCAACTATGTAGAGATAGTCAAGTGTATTATAGACATGCTCAAGAAGGGAAATGAATTTAAGTGGAGCCTTGTCCCATGAAACTCTTTTAGTAGAATCAAAGAAGCTTTGGCGGAAGCCCCAGTGTTAGCCAACCCTGACTATTCAACGCCTTTCTACATCTTTCTTTCGCATCCCCACATACCAAAGCCACAGTGCTGCTACAGAAAAATAAAGCGGGTTATGAGCAGCCCATCGCCTTATTTTTCCAAGTCCTAAGGGACGCTGAGCTAAAATATAATATATTGGAGAAACAAGCCTATGCACTGGTAAAGGATCTGAAGGCATTTTGCATGTATGTGCTGCAATTGAAAATCACAGTGTTTGTCCCAACGACAGCAGTCAAGGACATCCTGGTGCAAGGAGACAATGAAGGAAAGAGGGGCAGGTGGATAGTGAAAATACAAGAATACGAGTTGGAAATAAAGCCTACCAAGCTCATTAAAGGCCAAGGGCTGGCCAAGATTTTATCTGAATCCAACTGCCAAGCACTAGGGATAAACCTGATCACAAAGGAAGGCAGACCAGAGGATCACCAGAGCAGTATTAAAACATATGAGCAGAAAATCTATGCCAAATACGAGGGATCACCTTGGTATAAGAACATTGTTCATTACCTCTTATTCCTAAGGTGCCCATTGGGGCTAGATACATCCAAATACCGAAGCTTGAGATTGCAAGCGTAGAAATATATCATATCCAATGGCCTACTCTACTAGAAGAACCCTGTGGGGGTATTGTTTCTATGTTTGGTGGAAGGAGAGACCCATAAAGTGATTGGGGAGTTTCATGGAGTCTGTGGAGGGCATTACAACTGGAAGACCACAACACAAAAAATCCTCAAGGTTGGATTCTACTGGCCTACACTGTTTGGGGATGTTCATTCTAGAGTCAAGATGTTCCAGAAATTCCAAGTGTTTGCTGAAAGACATAAGTTTAATCCTCTCCCCCTAATTCCTGTGCATGTGGAGGACCCTTTTGAACAGTGGGGACTGGACTTCATAGGGGAGATCAACCCACCATCTAGTGGCCAACACAAATGGATATTAACAACCACTGACTATTTCACCAAGTGGGTAGAGGCCATCCCAGCTAGAAATGCTACAGGCCCAATGGTTATAAAATTCATAGAGAACATACTATCCTGCTTTGGTTGTCCTTTTAAAATCATCATTGACAATGCTCAGGTCTTCAAATCTGCCAAGTTCACCAACTTTTGTCGTAATTACTATATCACCATTGGGCACTCCACTACATACTACCCTCAAGGGAATGGCTTGGATGAGTCCTCAAAAAATGCTTTGGTGAGGGTGTTGAAGAAGACCATCACTAAAAAGCAAAGGAACTGGGACTCCCAACCGAAGTTTGCTCTATGGGCCAACCAAGTAACTCCTAAAAGATCCACTGGAAAATCACCTTTTGAGCTTGTGTATGGCAAGGCTGTTGTCTTCCCGATCCAACTAGCAATGCTAGTAGCAAGGTTTCTATCAAGAAGCCGAGAAAGAGCCAAGTGCCTTGACAAGAAGGATAAATCAGCTAGTTGAGCTCCAGGAAAACAAAGAATTGGTGGAGGCCAAACTGCCCAATTACCAACAAAGGATGAAATCTCTATTTGACAAGAAGGCCAAGGACAGACCTCTTCAGCTAAGAGATTTAGTTCTTAGGTGGGATGTTCGACGAGAGGACAAAGGCAAACATGGAAAATTTGATCCACTATGGTTTGGCCCCTTCAGGATTGTAGAAGAGAGAGGGAACAACAGATATCTGCTTGAAAACTTGGATGGTGAACTGTTGGAACTGCCAGTAAATGGTCAGTTCCTCAAATTTTATTTTCAAAATTGTAAATATCTGGTGTGTGTATTGCAATTGTTATTTGAATTTTCGTTTTATGTAAAAATTTCTACTTTCATGAAAGTTATCTTCTGATTAGAAGTGACTCCATGCCCAGAGGAGTAATTCGCAATATGCAGGTTCTTAGCACCTTGCTAGAAAGGCACTATCCCCAAGTGGAGCCAATGTTGTCACTCACTGCTCACTCATTGCTTTGCAAATGATCAATTGTCTAGGATGAATAAGAACACTGAAATGGAAGCCATTTCCTGAGCCACAGAAGCTATCAGAGCTTGACTAGACCTTCTCCATTGCATAGTGCTGGAAATGAGCTTTCCAATGGTATATAGAAGTCCAAAAAAAGGACTCCTGGATCAGAAGTTAGAGCCTATTGAAGATTTCCTTTGGAAAGCTTAGAAAACAAAAAAAAAATGGCTAAGTACGAGGGCATCCTGCAAATCGGCTATCACAGTAGTCCAACGGTCACAACAAATCCCAAAACTTGTGGGGGCCAATCTTGTGATATAGTGTGAAATTGTCGGGGAGGGCCGAAAACTAAATACAAAGGAAATGCATGAAAGACAGGGGCGGGCGGCCCCCCTTCTCTCTCCTCCACATGGCAGTGTCCTGCATCTTGGCAATCTCGCAGTCCTGCATCTCGACGACCCCGCAAGTCCCGCAGGTTCCTGCAGTCCCATAGGTTCCCGATGACCCCGCACTTCCTACAGTCCTGCAGGTTCTAGCAGTCTCGTAGGGCCTCGTATCCCGCATCTCGGCAACCCGCAATCCCACAGATCAGCGGGTTCTAAACTTAAAAGACCATGCGGGGGCCAATCTTGCGATACGGTGTGACATCGCCGAGGAGGGCCAAAAACTAATTATAAAGGAAATGCATGATAAAAAAAGGCTAGTTCGCCCCCTTCTCTCTCCTCCACGTGGCGAAATCCTGCTCTCTTGCAATCCCTCTTCTCACATCCCGCATTCCTGCACCATGCAGTCCCACAACATCACGCGATATCACCGATTTGCGATCTAGTGCAAAATTTGTCGGGGAGGTCCAAAATTCTTTAACAAAGGAAATGTTTGCGAAAACAAGGCTGGGCAGGGTTTTTTCTCTATCCTCAGGGGGCCACGTGGCAGCATATGATTGGTCCTCAGAGCTGACATGGCAGCTGATGTCATCACTGATGTGGTAGTACGGAGGCTAATGTGGCACTACAAAGGACATGTGGCTGTAAGGATGCTGATGTGGCAGGGAACATGTGTCACTCAATTTCAGAGTTTTCAGGGGTCCTATGGGGCCATTTCTGGGTGAAATGTGACAACGATGATGTCACCCCGCAAATCGGCAATCGCAGCTTTTAAGGAGAGAAACTTCAGGAAAAGGGGATTCAGGGCCGGGATGCAGGACTCTGATTGCGATAAAGAAAAGGACCTCGAATGCGATATTTTATACGTTGTATTTGATAAAGGTTTCGTGTCCGGATTTCAGCCCATGTGGTAAAAGGGCGTCATTGAGGGCGATTCAGGTTATACAAGGAAAAGGCCCCCACATAGCGGTTGATAGCCTCAGTGCCCAAAAGGCTAGGCCTCTGGTTCCATCCCCGGGTCATAGCGGAAAATCACACAAAGGGTTGTAATAATGGGGGCTAAGAGGGAAATAAAAAAAGCACCCTTTCGCCTGTTTTAGAGGTAAAAAGCCCACGCCTGAGAATTCTTTGTTACACTGTAATGTGCAACCCTAGGCTAGATTAGGGTGCCAATTGTGTTCTGTAGGACTTTAATGTCATAAATGACAGGGTTGGCGTCGATAGCAGCTGTAGCAGTAAATCAAGAAGAGGGAGCATTCAAAACCAATTTTGGGCGGACTCAGAAATGGCTCTTCGAGACCCGCTTCCAAGGTCGGTGCTGAAAGCACTAAAGGCAGAAATGACAAGAGTTAGCTAAGCGACACCGAAGACTTCACCATGAACTAGCTACAGCCTGAGGCTGAAGTAATTATAGGAATGGGCGTCGAGATATTGCATTAATGTTTCATCTGTTTTGTGTTCTTGTGATCTTCTTTCCTTTATGAGGCAATTACTGTTTTTGTGATGTTTTTTTGGACATAGAGCCTTCCCTGGCTAAGAAAGCAAGCTAATCTGATAGCTGAGACTCAGACCAGGGATATTTTGTATTGTATCATGATTGATAATACACCCCCTTCTCTTATAAATAGGGGATATCAATACTGAATAAAGGTTCTGAAGTCTACAAAGAAAATTTGATATTTTTGTGAAAATTGTATCACTTAGTCACATAGATCTTGTAGAATATCATGGGAGTAGTGGTGATTCCTCCTTTGAAATATTACAGTGTGTTATTTCTTGTTTTCATCCATTTTGTCTATTTTCTTCTCTGAATTCATGTAACAATAGATGCTAGAATATTTCATACTTGCATAAAGATTCATTTGCATTGAGCTGTTAATGCACATGCCTGTTTGATGGGTTGAAATTATATCTTTAAACCGCACTGCATGAATCATGGCATCCAATTTCTTTTCTGCCTATTATATCTACCTGTAACTCAGATAATTGTAGCAAATCTCATGGTTTCAGGTTCTATGTATTTAATATAGAATTCTTGGTTCTTTGAGCTCTACATTTTGGGTTACTCCTTCTCCTTGTCTTCCCTCATTTATTCCACAAAGATGATTAAACTGTAAGCCTTTGAAGTGCTCGACCTCCACTATTTTTTGTTATATTTCTGGGAACTGTATATGTGTAGAAATACTAAAATACCTGACTTGCATCTTTGGATGAAAGAACCAACTCATGCCTCTTATATATGTGTATAGAACATGGGTGATATCTCCTCCTGCTTGAGAATCATTTGAGACACACCGATTTAGATGTACCCAGGCACTGGTCTTGTAAGCAATCCGAGGTTGTCTTTGGGAGCAACAACACTTTGAATATTTACTATTAATTTCCCCTTAGAGATATTATAGACAACAACGACAAACCCTAAAATACTAGTATTTTCCACAACAATACCAAAACCCTAAATATTACAAAAATGGACTTTTCTTTATTGGTTCTTTACTAACAATTTTAAGCGGACTAGGGTTTCAACTAATCAAGGATAGAATTTCATTGTACAAACCCCAAGTAGACTAGGGTTTCATTGACATACCCTTAGGTTAGGGTTTTACAGTGAACCCTAAAGGTTAGGGTTTCACGAGATGACCAAATGGCAAGAGATATGACAAAGATAGATTCAATCTATTGATTGATCTTCCTAACAAGAATATTTTACGATTCAAAACCCTAAACATAAGATAATAATACACAACAAATCTTGAATTTTAATGAAGAAGTTTTGCTACAAATCTTATAGTTTGAAACATACTTGGAGTTGCTCCTTCTACAAACCTTGTAGGATTCCATTTATTGTTGCTCCCTCTGAATTTATCCACATTTTTTATATTTGCAATGCTTGTTGACAAATACAAGCAAGCAAAATATGCGATACCAAAAGTATGATGTCAAATTTTCAATCTGGGGTTTCTATGAGGGAACAAACCAGATTAGGGTTAGGGATTCTTGTGTAATGTCCCTTCTCAATAAATTTTTCCAAAGGAAGAACTACCATTTTTGCAATTTTGAAGTCAACACAATTTTGGACACCAACTTGGGAAAAGTGGGTCGAAATATTTGAGTTGGTGGAAGGTGGGGGCCACCCCCACATGAAATACACACCCCTTGGTAGAGAAATCGACTTGGCTAAGGGAGAGTCGAAATATTTGGGTGGAGGGACCCACATGGGGAAGGAAGACAACAAGTATGAGTAAGAGAAGGATAGAATCTATTAGAACCCTTTTGACAATCTATCATTTTCTAGTGTTGATCAAGTTGTTCAGCTGAGTCACAAGTTCTGTTGAGCACAAGAGTTTTCCAAGAAGAAGACTCACCCTTTTCTTCGGTGGACCTTGAGTGCCACACTAGGGAGGTATCACTAAACTTAGTGGGAGGATTGTGGGGAGAACGTAGTTCTTTCCAGCGAAATTTCCTCAGCCAGTTCGCACTCCATAGGGGGCACAGAAGCCCAATCATACCACTCAGTAAAGCTAGTTCCTAGGGGTATTTTGGCTAGAGAAATTTGGAGTAATTTCACCAGGGGAGGACTAAGATTTGTGGGCAATTTTGGAGCTAAAGGGTTGTTGCTTCGGGGGAGGTTGAATTTGTTCTTTCTAGGCCTACGCAGGGGGTCATTGGGCAAAATTGCTGTGGGGTTGGGATCAACATTCTTGTTTGGGATTTTGGGATGGAAATCATCTCTCCCTTTCGGGAAATTTTTTTGGAGCACTTTTACAGCAGATTGAGGAGAGATGAGGCTACATTCAATAACTGAGGATTTGGGGAACACAATTTTCTGGCCAGGAGGGCATAGCACAAAATTGGGTAATTCTGGGAGTTCGGAACTAGCCCAATTCCTTTCAAGATTTTGCTGAGCTAGACTTCAGAAGCACACTCCTAATTTTGCAGAATTTTTGGAGGTGTTTTGAGTCCTCAAACTCCAGTGTCCTACAGCATCAGTGCAAAACTTTCTCGGTGTAGTGTACAACTGGTTGGAGCCAATTTTGTGGGAATTTTCAGCTATCTCTAGTTGGGTATTTGCTTGCTTTCATAGCAAGCTTAGGTGCACACTTTCCAACACCTATTGTAATTAGATTTCAACTCATTATTAATAAAATGGCTCAGAAATCTTGTTGTGCAATATGGGTTTTTAATTTGTTGCAAGCAATATGGTTCAAAATTTTTGTACTTGTTTATGAGTTGAAGCTAGTGCATGTCTTTGGTCCTTCACTTAATATTTCCATGAGGAATATTACAGTGATATCAGAGCATGTTCCTGGCCAGTGTGGAGAACAAAAGCGGGTGATGCTACCAAGGTATCGAGGAGTGGTTTTCTAGAGGGGCCGTGGAAGAGGAAGAGGCAGGGGTCAAGGTAGAGAGGGAGCACCAAACCCATTTTCATATACATAGGTGGAAAACATTAGGGGTCACATGGAAAACTAGGAGGATAATGAGCAACCTAGATAGGGGGGCCAAAACTAGATTTTAGAAGAGTTGCTGAGGACAAACCAACAGATGATGAGGCAAGGACAATTCATGATGGATATCATGCAATAGGTGATGGGCTTGTAGGTGAATGGGAGACTAGAGGGAGATCAGAAAGGTGATGGGGGTTCCAGAGTCGGGGGAGTTAGCCCTACCTTTCATCCCCCACACACCCCTATGCGTGGTTAGGTAGGCTGTCCCACCATGCCTCATTTTGTGGACGAGATAGAGCATGAGAGGGAGCCATACCCAGTTGCAGATTTAGTCCACTTAGTTGCATCAGGTGTTGATGAGTATGGGGGGCTAGATGCTAGGATTAAGAGGGTGATGTCCTTTGGGGAGTAAATACACCTCAAGGAGAGGCATACCACTGGAGCTGAAACACACTATAGGGGGGGTAGTCTAGCCAAGAGGTACAAAAGTTAGTGGGGAAGGTTACGCTCCTTAAATTTGATGGGTTGGATAAGAGTTTAGCTAGGGCATGGGTTCAAAAGCTAGACACATACTTCCACCTTAATCCCATGCGTGAGACAGATGCTATCCGGTTTGCTATGTTGTTCTTCCATGACCCTGGTGTCTGGGATAGAATCTTAGAATCTCTGACGCTACCAAACCAAGAATCACAATGATACTACTTTGCATAACGGAACATAAACAACAGTAAATCTACTAGTGCACAAAATATGGACTACTTTTTACAATTTTCAACCCAACTTCGTTATATTAATCAACATATAATACAACAGTCTAGGGCTCTTGTAACAAGGATAATGGGCCTCATACATCCCACCAATAGAAGATACAAAACTAGGGTTTGGTGTCATTCCATTGACAACCAATCTTCCCATACAAGATACACTGACTATCTGGCTGATGTAGAGCGCTCTCTTAGCTCCTCTCAGTTGTACCTTGTACTTGTCTGGTCCTTCGACCCTCGATCTATAGCACTGCTTCTATCAATGATCCAAGTCCATCTAGCCACTAAATCTCGACTATCCAGTCTACTCACTAGTTGATCGTTCATCCATCAACAAATCAACACATCGAGACTCCTGTCGAGTTGTTCACAGCTCCACTTGTGAACAACTCTCAATCTACCCACTGCTGCTCCTCAACTACTCAAGGACTTCAACCCACTATGGTATGCCTGTGCTACTCCAATGAACACCAACATAGGGCATGGAGGGTTGCCACCTATCACTGCAAGATGTCCATCTCCCACAATGAACATGGGCTAGTAGGACTCCCATCATCTGCTATAGAATTCCTTCTCCAAACACAAGTTTAGGGCTGCTTAACTACTCCTCTGGCTCATCAACCCTTGAGCTCAACAACTACCACTCTAGCAACCATCTAGGTCCATGAAGATGGTGCACACCAGGCTCTAGCTTGGGCACTATCACGTTGTCCTCTAGCAGACGATAAATGCTCAATCCACATCTATACTTGGCCCACTCTCTCGTTGCCCTCCAACAGACCATGAGTGACCAATCCTTGTTGTACCATCTACCTCTTTCTAGGGCATCCTCGCACTTAGGAAACCCTCCTCTTGGCTGGCAACATACTTCACCAACATTCCTCTCCTAGGACACTTATTACTCCACTGTGAAATCTACTCCTAGTTGAGGTTTCTTAACACCTGAGACAACCCCAACACATGGCTCCCACAGGCTACATATGAATCTGATCCAATCACCCTTCTTCACTGTGGAAACTGCCCATTGGTTAGGGCTTCTATCCTCCACGTCATCCCTCCCTCCTTGGCTTCCACAGGCTGCAATAAAGACGATCAAAAATTGATCCTCGTACTAGGATCCAACACTAGTCACCAATGGAGAAATCACATACTTCTTTACTACTATTCTTGAACTAAGTTTTGATCACTGGTTAGGGCTTCTTTTGTAGACTACAACAACCCACTAATCCAACCAAAACTCACCTAATTTGTTGTGGCTTCCTTCCCTTCACTATGTTGGTGACTTCTTTGTTTGAGAAGGCTCCTACATCTCCCATGTTTGGGGTTGTTTGTCCCTCAAACTAACCACCGCAGGCTTGCGGCCTAATCAATACAGCTAGGTTATCAGTTTGGCCTACTTTAGGGAGGATTTTCTTCGTATTACTAGCATAGAAAAACCCTCTTCTATTGGGGCCTTCCTTCTATGAGCTCCTGTACCTCCATGCTAATGATATGGGTACTTCTTGCCCTCAACCAGACCCACACTGGCCTGCAATAAAGTGTTTTAAGGTCTGTGGCCTACCCACACCTCCTTGTTGTGCTCATGGCTTGCTCTAAATGGAGGAAAGCATCCTTAATTTGTGCCACGACAGACCTGTACTTGGCCTTCCTGTAAGATGAGACAACCCTCCGCGCAGTCATGGAAGGGCTACCAAACGACCCTTTCTCTCCTTGCTCAACTGCCTTTTCTCCTGCTGCCAAACAGATGTGTGCTCTCCTTCTTCCACGAGCTTCTGTTTATCTCCTTGGTAGCCTTGCGTTGCACCTTTTGATGTCTCAAATAGCCTCACACTAGGCCTTCTTTTATAGAATCTCATGGGGCTCCAACAAACAACCTTAACTTTTAAGAGGGCTTCCAAACTGTCAAACAACCTACTAACATTAGGCTGACTTGAACAAGCCCACATCTTCACCCACACTTATCTTCAAAAATTCATAACTCAACAATGACAACTTGGAATTGGATGATTTTCGTTGCGTCGGATTCGTCTCGATGAGTACTATCATCCTCTGATGTTTTTGGCCCAAACGTCGATGGGTGCAAAACCCTAGGTTTGGGTTTCAAGACCACAAGGCCACTTGTGGAGTTCCTTCCTCCAAACCCTCGATCCTCAAGGCTTGGAGTACCTCCCAAGCTACAAAAAACAACATGCTACTCTACACTTGGAGGGTGAAGCATAAGAGTGGTGCTACCACACACTGATTATGTTGGGGCATATCCACATCACTTCCTACACTGAGTTCACCCGGAGATTGATTGAGAGGTTCGAGAGGAAGAACCTTGAGCTACATTTCATGGAGTTGGCCCACCTAAGGCAGATTGGCAGCGCAAAGGTCTATATTTCAGAGTTTCAGAGGCTGTCCGTGATGGTGACTAATATCTCAGAGGCATGGTTGATTATGTTGTTTATGGAGGGGCTTGTTGAGCCATTACATTGTTGGGCGAGGGTCTACAGGTCCACATCCTTATTGGATGTTATCTCCAGGACCTAGGACATGGTTGACGTAGTGCCTAAGACTCGAGCCTTGGCTTCCACTAAACCCATTGCCTCGCAAGGGAATCGAGAGAGTTGGCCAGCTCAGAGGGATGGAGGACGTGGTCAGTTGGATGAGGAGACCAGGAGGGACCTCAAGAGGAGGAAGCTATGCTTTATGTGCCAGGAGCCTTGGGTACCTGGGCACAAATTCACCAAGGGAAAGGCCCATTACATTAAGGTGTATTTAGACAGTGAGCCGAATGAGGAGGTTGAGCTAGGCATAGATCAGGGAGATGAGGGGGCACAATTATCAGGGGCAACACCATCACCACCCCATGGAGGAGGACCATTTTCTCCATCTGGGGGAGTTCTTGCTTCACTTCGGGGAGTTTCGAAGTACTTGACAATCAGGATCAGAGGGATTGTGCAGGGGCAATGAGTGTTAGTTCTAGTAGATATTGGGGCCACCCACAACTTTATTGATGCCCAGATGGTGGAGCGGAGGGGAATTCACACAAAGATATTTGAGGGGTTCTGGGTGTTGGTACCAAGAGACCGGACGATGTAATGCATGAACTATGTTCCCAAATTGACTCTGACGATGGGGAACTACTCCGTCATTGACCATTTCTTTGTGGTTGATGTTCTAGACACCAACATGGTCGCCATTGATTGGAAAAAGTTGGTAATGGAGTTAACGGGCCCAGATGGGAAGCCAACAGTGTTGAGGGGAATGCCCTCTTACCCACCCTAGAAAGTTTTTGCTCTTCAAATGGAGGAAGATTTATGCCATGGGGACATAGAGTGGGCAGTGGAGCTTAGGATTTTAGAGTCGAGGGCTCAGACACAACCTGTGCATCCAGAGACACCAGGGGGTTTTTGGGGAGATTCCTCCAGGCAAACCACTAGACAGGGGATTTGAGCACACTATTGAGCTGGAGGAGTGGGTGCACGTAGTCATTACTACTACTTATAGGCACCCCAAAGCCTATCGGGACGAGATTGAGAGGGCAATACAGAAGTTGCTGAGGTTGGGGCACATCAGGCCCAGTTCGAGTCCCTTTTCTTCTTCCGTGGTGTTGGTGAAAAAGAAGGAGACTCTCCTCATGTGTATCGACTACAGGGCCCTCAAAAAGAAGACACTAAAGAATATATACCTCATCCTATGCAAGGTTGAGCTGATGGACAAGCTTAGGGGAGTGAGATACTTCTCTAAGATAGATCTGCGCTCGGGGTATCACCAAATCCGAGTGAAGGAGCCAGACATCCCCAAAACTGCCTTTTGTTGCCACTATGGACACTTAGAGCTTTTGGTGATGCCCTTCAGGCTAACCAACATTCCGACCAAATTTCAGCCCTGTATGAACCATGTGTTCCGTGGGTAGTTGCGGCATTTTTTCCTTGTCTTCTTCGACGACATTCTTATCTATAGTCGAACTTGGTATGAGCACCTCCAACACCTGGAGGAAGTACTTCACATACTTGAGGAGCAGCAACTGTATATGAAGATGTCCAAATGTGAGTTTGGACTGATGGAGATGTTGTACCTTGGGCATGTGATAGGAGACGATGGAGTGAAGGTACATCGGTAGAAGATTAGGGCCATTCTAGATTGTCCAACACCTAGGAATGTGACTGAGTTGAGGGGATCCCTGGTCATTTTCACATACTATAGGAGGTTTGTGAGAGGATAGTCATAGCTTGTAGCACCACTCATGTACTTAACGAAGAAGGGGGCCTTTGAGTGGACACAGGTAGCACAGGAGGCATTTGAGCACCTTAAGAAGGTCATGAGCAACTCTCCTGTTTTGGCTTTGCCGGATTTCACATGGCTATTTGTGTTGGATGTGATGCCTCTAGTGAAGGAGGTGGGGCCGTGTTGATGCAGGGGGGCCACCCTATCACATTTGAGAGTAGGAAGTTGCTACCCCATGAGCGGTTGTACTCTATTTATGACAAAGAGACGCTAGTCATGGTGCATGCACTAACCAAGTTCATATAGTATTTGGTGGTCAACTGGTTCAAGGTGAACACTGACCACGACAGTCTTCGGTTTTTCCTAGAGTAGCAAACATTGTAGGAGAGACAACAGAAGTGGGTGAGTAAAATCTAGGCCTACGACTTTGAGATTGAGTACGTCAAGGGAAAGCAAAATTTAGTAGTAGATGCCCTTTCCGGAAGGGCCGTGACATTATCTCTGATGGACATCTGTCATGACTAGAAGGCTCAACTCTTGGTTGAGTATTCCAAGGATAGGCACGCTTGCGAGATACTGAATGGCACATATGTGGATGACAGATTCAAAGTGATGGATGATGTGATATATTATAAGGACAGAATCTACTTGGTACCCGGATCTCAACTTAGGGAGACGAATATGTAGGCAACTCATGACTCCCCTCTACTAGGGCACACCAGAGTCCTCAAGACATACCATGCCATCAGGGAGCGTTTTTCATGGAGGGGTATCAAGGGATATGTATTGGAACACGTGTATGAGTGCGTAGTCTGTCAGTAGAATAAGGGGGAGCTATCACACCTAGTAGGGCTACTTTAGCCGCTCCCTATGCCAAAGCGGAAATGGGAGAGTGTATCCATGGACTTCATCACAGGGCTTCCAGTGTACGTGGATCGGATTGTATTTATGTTGTGGTAGACAGACTGACCAAGTTTTCTCACTTCTTTGCCATCCCTTCGAGGTCTTCAACCTCTTAGGTAGTAGAGTTGTTCTTCAAAGAGGTATTCGAGCTACATGGTCTTCCAAAGACCATAGTTAGTGACTGCAACAAATTTATGGGGGCTTTTTGGAAGGAGTTGTTTAGATTGGTGGGGACATAGCTTACTCCCAGCACTAGTTATCACCGTTAGATGGATGGGCAGAACGAAATTGTGAACAAGTGGCTGGAAGGGTACATGTGTAACTATGTGACTGGGCAGAAAAGAGCATGGGTGAAGTGGCTTCACTTGGGGGAATTCTGCTACAACACCACCTACCATATGTTGATTAGTATGTCTCCTTTTTGATCTCTTTATGTATATGATGCACTTTCTTTTTTTGACATTATTTTTGGAGATAACAGGGCTCCCGGGGCAAAGGAGTGGGTCCAAGAGAGGCAAGAGATCCTCAGGGCTCTCAAGGACAACTTACAGGTGGCACGGAACTAGCAAAAATTGCACGCTAATCGGCGCAAGGTGGAGAGGGATTTTGATGTAGGGGATATGGTCTACTTACATCTTCAGCCCTATCGACAGTCATTGCTGCAATAGAAGGGGCCGAGAAGATCAAGCCTCGCTTCTATGGGCCTTACAGGGTGGTTAGGAGAGTTTGGTAGGTAGAATACGAGCTGGAGTTACCCACAGAGAGCCGAATTCATAATGTGTTTCATGTCTCATGCCCGAAAAAGGCCTTGGGACCGCAGGTTAGAGCAGCCACTGAACTGCCTGCTTTAGATGAGGAGGAGCACTTTGATACTGACACCAAAAGCCATTATGGAGACACGGGAGAGGAAGTTGAGGGGCAGGGTCATTCAGGAGTATTTGGTTAGATGGAAAGATTTGTCGGTTAAGGATGCTACGTGGGAGAGTGAACAATTCTAGCAGCATCCAACATTGCAGTTGCTTGAGGTCAAGCAACATTTGGGAGGGGAGGACTGTAATGTCGCTTCTCAATAAATTTTGCCAAAGGAAGAACCACCATTTTTGCAATTTTGAAGCCAACACAATTTTGGACACCAACTTAGGAAAAGTGGGTCAAATATTTGAGTTGGTGGAATGTAGGGGCCACCCCCACATGAAATACGCACCCCTTGGTAGAGAAATCGACTTGGCTAAGGGAAAGTCAAAATATTTGGTTGGAGGGACCCACATGGGGAAGGAAGGAAGCAAGTATAAGTAAGAGAAGGATAGCAGCTATTGGAACCCTTTTGACAATCTATCATTTACCATTGTTGCTCAAGTTGTTCAGCTGAGTCACAGTTTCTGTTGAGCAAAAGATTTTTCCAAAGAGAAGACTCACCCTTTTCTTCGGTGGACCTTGAGTGGTACCCTAGGGAGGTATCATAAACTCAGAGGGAGGATTTTGGGGAGAATGTAGTGCTTTCCAGGTAAGTTTCCTCAGCCAATTCTACCCCATAGGTGATGTAGAGGCCCAATTGTACCACTTAGCAGAGCTAGTTCCTAGGGGTATTTTGGCTAGAGAAATTTGGAGTAATTTCACTAGGGGAGGACTAGCATTTGTGGGGAGTTTTGGAGCTGGGGTTTACTGCTTCGGGGGAGGCCAAATTTGTTCTTTCTGGGCTTGTGCAGGGGGTCACTAGGCATAATTTTTGTGGGGCTGGGATCAACTTTCTTGTGCGGGATTTTGGGGTAGAAACTCTCTCCCTTCGAGGAAAAAATTATCGAACACTTTTACAGCAAATTAAGGAGATAGGAGGCCACATTCAACAACTGAGGATTTGGGGGACGCAGTTTTATGGCCAGGAGGGCGTAGCACAAAATTGGGTAATTCTGAGAGGTCAGAATTAGCCCAATTCCTTTATGGTTTTGCTGAGTTAGACTTCAAAAGCACACTCCTAATTTTGCAGAATTTTTGGAGGTGTTTTGAACCTTCAAACTCCAGTTTCCTACAACAGCATGTGTGTAAAAATTTCTGGGTGCAGCGTACAGCCAGTTGGAGCCAATTTCGTGGGAATTTTCAGCTATCTCCACTTGGGTATTTGCTTGCTTTCATATCAAGCCGATGTGCACACTTTCCACCACCTATTGTAATCAGAGTTTAGCTCATTATTAATAAAACGACTTGGAATTCTTGTTGCTGCAATATGGGTTTTTAATTTGTGCATGCTTGTTACAATTTCCAAAAATTTTGTACTTGTTTATGAGATGTAATATGATGAATATTACATCTTGCCAGGGTTTTCTATCAAATCTAGGTTTTCTAATTCCTAAATTCACATACCCTAGATCTTATGCAACAAAACCTTAATGTATGCAAACCCTTTATTAATTAAACAATCATACATACCTTGTAGTACACACTTTCTCTTCTATGATTACTTAGACATTTCTGTAGGACCTTTTACAAGATCTTGATTTCAAGAATTCTCAAGATTGCCTTCAAGATCCTCCTTGCCAAATTTGCTGCTACTAATATTCCAATTCATCCTTTATCCCTCTTCTAGATGCTACTGTTTTTGAAAACTCCAAGGATGCCAAATCCAACATTTGCCTTCCAAGATACAACTGATGTTTTCATTGAAGTCATGATCTTCCTAAGAACAAATCCAAAACAAGATGCTCACCATAAGGTGGCTATCTGTTGCTTATTGCTTCAGATTTGGTGTCAACGCCAATATATATAATTCTCCAGCCTTGGTTCCGAGGGTACAATCACTAATATTTTTTGAGACAAATATCTTTTCATTCAGTGGACTTATATTCTTTTCATATTGACCACTTCCTGGAGTAGATATCTCAAACTAGGAGTTTTACACCTTATTGACTAATCTTTTAGAACAAGCCTAAAAAGCCTTGCACTGAAGTTGGCCTAGTTTCCTCCACCAGATGATGAGTATTTCTATTACAGAGATCTGAAAGATATTTTGTTGTCTTTGATTGAGCCATTAATATGCAATTTCAGGTCTAGAGTCTTCTTTAAGGCGACTTCCTTTTTTTGGAGTAGACTAACTGTAGCTTTACTTACAGATTTGGGCATCCAATCTTTTGTTACAACTCTCCACAACTGCTTCAACAACTCTCTGAAATGTTTCGGCCTTCCTCCTTAATCTCTTATCCTATACGTTGTCTTGATAGGTACAACACCCTGTTTAGGCTTGTTTTAGCCCTTCAAACAACCACTTCAAATCTGTGGCCTAGACTCCATAGGTATGTGATCTCTTTGGCTTGTTTCAATAAGAAGAACCACACCTTGACTTCTCTTTGACTTGGCTTAATAATCTTGTAAGATGAACCCTAAAACAGGTTTGTCCTTCTTCTTTAATTACTTTGCTTTGTTAGCCCAGGTCTGTGGCCCTAACCACAAAATATTGACTAGTAGATATGCCTAGATCTTGAAATTTCTTCCCTTTAGGAGCTCGACCTTCCTTTAGCTTGAATATTGACCTTTTGGTCCAAGAGAATAGAACCTCTTTGCTTTCAAATCCTATTTCAGACTTCTTGAATAAGCCTGCGAGATTTGTTACTGTGACTAGGGCTAGTTGTCATGCCCAAAATTCTGATTTATTACTTCTAGGAACTCAGTCCTAGCCAATATTCTTCTCTTGACCGTATTGAAGACTATAAGGATCTTCTTCTTTCCCTTACTTATATGAACCTGACTCCGATACCATGTTGAGAAATTCATTGGGGCATCATTTATATTCGATTTCTCTGTTTTGACATTTACTTTTGATATTGTATTTGTTTTAGGTTGATTACATTAGTGTTCTTATCATCAAATAAATGCCAAAACAAAATAAACACCAGATGTAGGCACTTAGCTAGGGGAAAACTCCTAATGAGGGGAGAACCCAGTTAAACTCTTCCTTAAGTAGATTCAAATCACAGTGAGACAACCAAGACTCTAGACCTAAAACTCTCTCCATCCATCAAGTGAGCCTGTGAAATATTCTTCTTCTAGATCTTTAAGTCTTTCGATCCTTCTTGACATCTCCTGCAATTCAACTTCCCGTTTTCTACAATTCGACTTCCCATCTCCTACAATTCGACTTCCCGTCTCCTACAATTCAACTTCCTATAGTCATAGATACTTCAGCTCCTATGATAAATTTTAGCTTCAATACATCAGTCCTTTCTGCAGTTGTAATAATTTCTTCCTATATATAGTTCACATCACTTTCAAAATCGCAGATAGAACTTGTGTGTCCAACTAAGTCAAGCTCACTTTGCTATTTATAGTTGTTTTTGCCTATTCTATTGGGGCTGACATGAATGGAGAATACAACTAACTTGATGGAGGACACAACCGACTTGCTGAAGGACACAACTGACTTGATGGAGGAGGATAAGACACAATTTTTACATAGAAATTTTCTTTCTTGACTTTAAGGAGCCCAAGAAGCATCACTTACAAAAAGTAACTTTTACTTTGACTAAAAAATCGTAGAAGCCTACAATGGAGGCTTGATCTATTGACTATTGACCCAAGCATGAAACCCATGCTTTAATAAGTCAATTTAATAAAAATAAAAATTTATTTTGACAAATATATTACATCATAATTTAAGTACAATTATGAAGATCGACACTAGTTATATTCTCCAACAATGTCATGGAGGATGTATCCCTTAGAGAACCATTACTACTTCAGTCAAGTACACCAACAACCTCATCTTGATTAGTTAGATTCCAATGGGCAATGTCTTTGCAAGGGAAAAATTTGTTGTAACATGTCCTTCGCCATCCATGGCACTTAGTCTTTGTAATATTGCTTTTCTTTTCATGTCTAAGAGTGAGGATTTGTTGTAACAACCCATTAATAAAATTTTAAACTTTAAACTTTATAAATGTATATATATATATATTAAATTTTATAAAGTATATAATTAGACTTTATAATATGAATTTACAAAACATATCATTAAACCTTATAACATATATAAAGAAACGTTATAAAATATGTCATTTAAACTTTATAACATTTATAATGTAAATTATGAAAAATATCAGTTATAAAACTTTATAACATTTATAATGTAAATTATAAAAGATATCAGTTATAAAACTTTATAACATTTATAATGTAAGTTATAAAAAAAGGTATCAGTTATAAAACTTTATAACGTATACAGGAAATGTTTGTAAACATAAATATAAGCTGACCTAAAGAAATCTATCTATATACCAGTCCATTAATAATGACGCGCCGGAACCAGCTGAATACTTATTGCAGAGCGCAGAGGACAGTGAGAAATATCTGAGAGCCTTCAATGCGTGGAAGGCGGTGGCTGCAAGTGGGAGGGCGGCCATCGCCAAGCCGGTAAATAAATAGCAAAGGCCTGAACCGAGAGAAAGGGGGGAAAAACCAGAGAGGGGCAGTAGAGAACGAGAAGGATAAATTCATCAGCAGGAAGCCGGGAGAAGGGATTTACCAATTGAAGAGCTTTAAGTGGTCTGGGGTTCTGGGCACGGAGGGACAGAGAGCCTCTGTGGAGAGCTTTCTGGATTGAGCGGCTAGGTTGCTCAGTCTGGTTGGGTGGTATTGGCCTCTCGAAAATTGGGTCAAAACAACCACGGCATCACCAGCAGCGGGATCGCCAGTTCAATAGCAGAATCAGCAACCAGCTAGCAGTTCAGGTATGTACAGATTCCATTTTTATGCATTCTGTTCTCCAGCTTATGAGTATTTGCATGTTTGCTATATTTCGAAATTATGGGCTTTACACATGGTCACTACAGATGGTATCAGAGGGTGTTGTTCAAACCCTTTTCGACCTTACAGGCCACGATTTGTTGTTCTTGGTTAGGAAGAATGAAATTGATTGTTGGTAGCGGTTTCTTTCTCTGATCGTAAGCACAAAAAAAATGTAGAAGTTAACGACATTTTCAGCCAATTCGTTCCTTTAACCAAAACCTAAATTTAAGGACAGCTGAGGAGGCTGTATATGTTAAAGCGTAAGCTCGAATATGTCAACTTACCTCTGCATTTTGTTCCTAGATCGTCTTAGATTAAATTCTTTGGTTTCCTGTGATTTACCAAAGCTTGTAGAACGGTAATTGAAGGCGATAGGTAGCCGTTGCTCTTAAGTTCGCTCGCAGTTGAATTGAGTTCGAGCCATTTCCTTAATTCTAATATGCCATACGGTTTTGCCCTGAATTCTGAGTATCTGCCTGTGAAATTGTAGTTCTATACTCTGACTCGAGCAATTTTATGTCCAGCTGAAGCTGCGTTATTTGAAAGAATAATTTGGAATTTTTTTTTTGATTGAATTTGTTATATGCTATCAGTTCAGAAGTTCCAAATTATTACACGCGGACCATTTCAGTAAATTCATTTATATTGACGAGGGCAATATGGGTTACGAAGAGGGATCTTACAGGATACCAATTTCCTAAATACGCAGTATATAAATAAGTTTTGAAAACCGATTTTTTATTTTTTTTATTTATACGGGTCTTTATTACCAAATTCGCCGAATTGGGCGAGAAAAATAAAATAATAAAAATAAATCGAAGGTTAATAAGTCGATTCGAAATTTAGTACGGGATATCCAGTTGCCAGATTTCCAAAATCTGGTGAACCATGCGGAAGTTGGCCCGACCCAATGGCAACTACTGTTCGCGCTGGTGTTTCGATATCACAAAGATTCTGGTACGAACTGTGATGCCCAATTTCAATCTCAGCCTGTGATAAGCGACTGGCACTAGAAGAACCAATCTTTGTCGACGTGTTCTCTCTATTATCTGTTAAAACAGAACCTTGAATACCTCTTGTCTCCCGCAAAGGGGATCGTGCAAAGTATTTGGAATATGCGTGAATATTTTGTGCTGAATCTGCATGTTATAAGCACCAAAAGAGCTCAGTAAATTATGCCTACTATGTCTAAAATGATATATATATATATATATATATATAGAAAGCCCAGGTTGAGAAAACAATTTCCTGCATATTTTAATGTTATCAAATTACATAATCCCGATTCGTGATTTACTCCCTCTGTGAAAACTATTCAGGAACATAAATTTGAGTCCAAACATGTCAGTAAAATATTCGAATGCATTTCATAACAGTTTCCTATAGTTATGCCAGTACTTCCTACGTAACTTATTTCCTTTTTCACAATCATTTTAATTTTAGACACTCCAAATTCTAGATTCCGTATCATATTTGTGTTTATTAAGATTAGACAGGGACTGCACATGTTAATGATGTATTTGTATAGGTTTCTTTAGGCTATTGCACAATAATTTCAGCTGCCCTATCAAGCAGCCTGAAACTCATTCACTAATTCTCATGAAAATTCAATTAGTAAAAATATAATGATTATTTAGCATATTAGAAAGCATATCTCTGCGTGCGCCTATGCATTTTTACTGCAAACCCAGGGATAGCAGAGCAGTTTGAAGTGAAATAATCACCCCTGAATTGTAGAAAGGACTTTGGGTTTTGAAATATTGAATTGACCAATGTGATGGCGCAGCTGAATTGTAATGATGTGATCTTGGTGGCATATGCGCCTTTCTAGTGACCTTATTACGACCAAGCAGCATAGAATCAAGAAAGAGCTCTCAATTTGTCAATGCTTACCTATGAATGTGTTTTATTTTGGTTTTAAAATATACCTCTTACATAGAAAATGTACTAATTAAACAATGCTATAAACAAAATGTTAAAAGTATATGACCAAAACTTATTGATAATAATCCATTCTTAAAACCGGTTGATAATATACTGGTATTAATCAGTGGTAAATGGCCGTCCTCAAGCAGGAGGGAGGTTAAAGGACCATAAAATCCAAACCAATACTCAGTCTCATCGTAACACAGGTTGCGCGGGGGACTTGTATTGGGCCATTCAACCATATAGACCTATTCTACATAGTAAGAGATTTTCCAAATTCTGTCTGTGGAAAATGTACATTATTCATAATTATATAACAAATTTTATTAAGTATTTCTACACAATAGACTATGTAGAGTTATCAGTGAATTCTAGATCAGAATAAGAAGGCGAAAATTTTGCGTTTGTCATAATGAAACATGGACCTTACTGAACACATCATTTTCCTTCCTAGGTTTTAGACTAGTATGGAAAGGAAACAATCCTTCTTTTATGGATTAAATCCTCATCCCAGTAATATATTCGGGACATAAATATATATGACCCCTTAAATGTAATAGTCAGGTTGAGGTATGACGGGTATGTTACCGATGTACCTTGTGATCGAGACATCTAACATTTTCATTTTGTGGATATTGTTAGGTAAATAAACCTTAGATGTCTTACCTTTGGAGCTGATAAACTTCTGCATTATTCATATTAGGATAGAATACCCTGCATTAGGACAAGGAGGTCGCGAGACCACCCTCCTTGACCTCGGTACCAGTAAGATCCGCCTAGCGGGTAAAAATAGCAAAACTATACCCGTTTATAAATGTGATGTTGCAAAGAAAATTGTGTTAAAATTCGGTTATCCGCCTCATTTTATATATTGTATATAAATTTTATTTTCGTGTTCAGGGACCATTACTATGGTAAAGACGTATGAGCGACGACGTCGTGACCAGGCGATATCATCACCATTAATGCCGCCACCATCGCCATCATCAACCCCATCACCTTCGTCACCACCAAGGCAACCGTCGTCATCAAACGCTCCAGCGCCAGAGTTGACTGTGATAATGAACTCTTTGGAAGCCTTATTGGAGACATTAAAGGAATCAACTAAGGCTAAAAACAAAGAGGAATTTCAGCATGTAGCCACCAGTTCAGCGGAACCAAATAATTTGGAGCCCAGAAGATCGAGAGAAGACATCTCTAGAGAGCTTCAGAAAATTAGACTCCCAGAATTTTCGGGAGGTCGAGCTGGTGAACGCGCTGAGGCATGGTTGGAAGGAATGAACCGGTGCTTCAGGTTAAGAGAATATTCACCTTCAGCAAAAACAAAAATTGCCGTGTTTCAACTAAAGGAAAGTGCCTTGATTTGGTGGGGAAACCTGGAAAAGCAGCTACACCTTACATCAGATAACGTTCCTTGGGATCTGTTTGAGGAAAGGTTCCGCGCGAAGTATTTACCTCCATACTTTCAACAACAGCAAGCCAGAGCCTTTCATACACTAATCCAGGGAGGTAAAACGGTGGAAGAGTACGAAATAAGGTTTATGGAGCTGGTAAAATACATTCCCTACTTAGACTCTGATGAACGTCAAGTTGAACGCTTCATATTTGGGTTAAACCCTCGCATCAGAGCCTTGGTAAGTATGTGGAAACCATCATCTGTAGCCGAGGCAGTCGAATGTAGCCGTTATGCAGAGGAGCACCTTGGAATCAAAAAGGATATGGGGCCAGCAGGGCCTTTTCAATCAGGGTTTCCAGGGAAGGCTCCCCGGAACGTTTTCAGAGGAGGTAGCTCGAGGCCACCTTACGGTAACAGGTTTACCCCAAGTATGGGGACAAGAGTTCCCATGGCTGTAAACACTATAGCTGCGGAATCGTCCAACACCAGACCATGGGCATCGCGAGGGACTACCGGTAGAGGAAGGAGTGCGAGAGGAATCAACATGGGAGGACGCGGCTCGTTCTCTAGAAATTCACACCTTGATTCAAGAGGATCAGCGCAGCTCAATTGTTGGGGATGTGGGGGGCCGCATTTCCAGCGTAACTGCCCAGAAGCGTCATCGGATATATTGCAAAGGACTGGGAAGGAGCCGATATCAGCCAATCGAAGTAATCATAGAATTCATGCAGTAGTCAACCACGACCAAGCAGCCCATCAATCCACTGTAGTGGAATCTTCAGGTATTATCAATGGTGTGAAACTCAAAATCTTATTTGATACTGGTGCCACAGATAGTTTCATTTCGTCATATGCATTAAACAAATGTGGGTTGGCAGCTCGTAGACAAAATGATTTCCACCAAGTGGAAATGGCCTCAGGAGAACTCCAAATCGTGGGCTTGAGTGTGGATCAATGCAAAATTGACCTAGGGGTCTGTTCGACTAAACTAAGAGTCTATGTCACAGCCTTAGGGACGTATGATCTTATCATAGGTATGGACTGGCTGGAAGCTCACCAAGCTTGGGTAGATTGTTATGGAAAAAGGATTTTGGGCTTAAATGATGAGGGAGAAGTAATCCAAATTCAAGGAATCAAGAGGGAAGTTTCCTTGCGCTACATTTCGGCAATGCAGGTGAAGCGTTGTTTAAGAAAGTGTTGTCAGGCTTATGCAATTCACGAAGTAAGCCAGGAAAAGGGACCATCCTTAGAACAATATCCGGTGTTAGCCGAGTTCCCGAATGTATTTCCAAAGGAACTACCTGGATTACCCCCGGTAAGAGAATTGGATCTCACTATTGAATTAAAGCCAGGTACCCAACCAATCTCTAAAACGCCTTATAGAATGACAGCTCCAGAACTTCAGGAATTGCAAATCCAGTTGAAGGAACTATTCGATATAGGGCTTATTCGGCCCAGTACCTCACCTTGGAGCGCTCCTGTAATTTTTGTGAAGAAGAAAGATGGATCCTTAAGATTATGCATAGACTATCGAGACTTGAATCGAGCTACAGTAAAGAATCAATACCCTATGCCGCGAATCGATGATCTTTTCGATCAAATGAAAGGAGCTGCTGTCTTTTCAAAAATTGACCTTCGATCAGGGTATCATCAGCTAAGGATCTCTGAAAATGATATCTCTAAGACTGCATTCCGGACACGTTTTGGGCACTATGAATTTACTGTGGTACCATTTGGGTTAACAAATGCGCCAGCCGTATTCATGAATCTTATGAACAGTGTTTTCCGTCAGTATCTTGATAAATTTGTACAAGTCTTTTTAGATGACATTCTCATCTATTCCAAGAATGAAGAAGAGCATGAAGAGCATTTGCGGCTAGTATTGGCCTGCCTTAGAGAACGTCAGTTATATGGAAAACTATCCAAGTGTTCTTTTCTTCAGGAAAAGATTCATTATTTGGGTCACATCATATCAGGTGAAGGGATTTCAGTAGATCCTGAGAAGGTAAAGGCGATCATGGAATGGCCAATACCGAAAAATGCTCATGAGATTCGAAGCTTTATGGGTTTAGCAGGTTATTACCGGAGATTTGTGGAGGGATTCTCCAAAATCGCAAAGCCAATCACAACCCTTCAGCGTAAAGGTGTTAAGTATGAGTGGACCGAGGAATGTAATAAAGCATTCTCTGAGCTCAATAGACTACTCACCAGTGCACCAATCCTAAGAGTCCCTGATATGGGCAAAGACTTTACGGTATGTACTGATGCATCTAAGCAAGGGTTAGGTGCAGTATTGATGCAGGATAAGGGAGTGATAGCTTATGCTTCCAGAAAGCTAAAGCCTCATGAAGAACTCTATGCTACTCACGATTTAGAATTGGCCGCTGTAATGCTAGCCTTAAAGATCTGGAGACACTATCTGGTGGGACGAAATTTTACACTTAAAAGCGACCATCAAAGTCTACAATATTTGTTCACCCAAAGAGACTTAAATGCCAGGCAAAGGCGATGGAGTGAATTCCTAAGTGAATATGACTTCGGAATATCATATATTAAGGGAAAAGAAAATGTAGTAGCCGATGCCTTAAGCAGGAGACCCTAGATATTTTCTCTCATACCCATTAAAGTGGACTTAAGACATCGAGTACTGGATCGTCTTATAAAAGACAGCTGGTATTTAAAGGTGAGGGCAAGTCTTGAGGGAATTAAGACAAAAGAATCTAAGTTTGAGGGTTATGAATTAGAAAGCGATGGGATCTTACGATTCCATGGAAGGATGTACATTCCTGATGATAAAGATCTTCGAGATACCATCCTTAGGGAAGCTCACAAAGCAGTATATTGTGCTCATCCTGGAGTAGGGAAAATGTATGCGGATACCAAGAAACTCTTCTTTTGGGCAGGCATGAAGCGTGATATCACTCAATTTGTTGCAAAATGTATGGAATGTCAGCAAGTAAAGGCAGATCATTGTCACCCAGCGGGCCTCTTACAACCCCACGACATTCCTATGTCTAAATGGGAGACCATCTCTATGGATTTCATCACTGGGCTACCTCTTACTTCTCAAAGACACAATGTCGTTCTGGTAGTGGTGGATAAATTAACAAAAAGCGCCCATTTTATTCCGGTAAGAGATACTTATGATGTTGCTGACGTGGCTCGAGTATTCATAAATGAAATTATCAGATTTCATGGAGTACCTAAGAAGATTATATCCGATAGAGATTCGCGATTCACTTCCAGATTCTGGACGTGCCTGCAAACAGCCTTAGGTACTCAGCTAAATTTAAGCACTGCTTACCATCCTGAGACTGATGGTCAAACTGAAAGAGTAAATCAAGTACTTGAAGACATGTTGCGAATGTATGTAATGGATCAGCAATCACACTGGGAAAAGTAATTACCCTTGGTTGAATTTGCATACAACAACAGTTACCACAGTTCGATTGGGATGCCTCCATTTGAAGCTTTATATGGCAGACCGTGCAGAACACCGTTAAGCTGGGATAGGTTAGAAGATCGAGTGATAATAGGACCAGAATTAATCCATGACATGGAAGCGCAGGTCAGCCAGATTAGACAGTGATTAAAGGAAGCACAGGATAGACAAAAGAGTTATGCTGATGCTCACCGATCTGATAGGAATTATGAGGTAGGGGACCAGGTCTTCGTCCGCATCAAACCAAATAAAAGTATTATTCGATTCGGAAAAGGGACAAAGTTGTCACCCCGATTTATAGGACCGTTTAAAGTCGTGGAAATAATTGGACCTGTTGCCTACCGTCTTGCCCTGCCACCTCACCTGCATAGAATTCATAATGTATTTCATGTTTCTGTATTAAGACATTATGTAGCTGATCTATCTCATAACATCCAGTGGAAAGAATTGCAGGTATCGGACGAGGGAGTCATAACGGTCGAACCGTTACGTATACTGGAACGTAGAGTTCGACAGCTGAGGAACCGCCTGGTGGACCAAGTTAAGGTCCAGTGGGACAAGTATAGTCCTGGATCAGCAACTTGGGAGAATACAGAAGACATATGTCAGAGATACCCTAGTTTATGTCCATTTTGAAGAACTTTACACTATGTTTAGTATATATTTACTTCACCACTGTCAGAGACCCAAAAACATTTGAATGATTAGTGATAAACATGAAACTTTGTGGAATAATATATGTTTAAATTCCTGCTGGTACATGGATACCAAAATAATATGTGTTTAATTCCTGCTGGTACATGGATACCAAAACAATATATGTGATTATTTTACTAAATTATAAATGTTGAAGTAAAGTTAAGGCCGTTAAATGATTTTACTTCTGGTAGAAATTGAGAACAACATAAATCGGTTTTATTTATGCATGTCAAAGATGAACAACTGAAATGAAAGACATGAAGTGAATACATCCTAAAGAAAAGTCAGAATACATGCATAGAAAATGACAAAATTATGTTATGTTGTAGTATCATATGTAAATAATACATAAGTTATTTCGAATATGCTGATGCACATTTTACAAATACCTGGGTAAGTGTAAGATTGCAGATAAACTGGCAGATAAACTATGATTGCAGATAATTGATCCAATTTTCGAGATGGCCACGTGATGACAGAACCTCAGATCAGTTAAAGCTCAAAGTGATTCTATGATAGGGTAGTAGCCCTAATTCTACTGGAGGGGTGGAGGTGTTACCCACCGTTTATCCTCCGAATCCTGGAGTCATGGGAGGACTGTGCGAGTCACGCTCCCCTAGACGTGTGATGATGACTGCCGGATGCCTACTGGGAATCAGGTCGATATAGCCGACGCTGTTACCTTCGTGTTATGAATGGTTAGGTCAGTAAATTGACGCCATGGCATACTCTAGTAGAGGACGGATAGGATGGGAGCAGAAGAGATTAGGGAGGATAGGATGAGTTTGAATAGCTTGGGGACCTGGATAGAAAAGGGCATGTCCATTAAAACCTTGAACCTAAAGCTCTAACTTCGGGACGAAGTTTTCAGAAGGGGGAATGTATGTAACAACCCATTAATAAAATTTTAAACTTTAAACTTTATAAAGTATATAATTAGACTTTATAATATGAATTTACAAAACATATCATTAAACCTTATAACATATATAAAGAAATGTTATAAAATATATCACTTAACTTTATAACAGATATAATTTAAACGTTATAAAATATGTCATTTAAACTTTATAACATTTATAATGTAAATTATAAAAGATATCAGTTATAAAACTTTATAACATTTATAATGTAAATTATAAAAGATATCAGTTATAACACTTTATAACATTTATAATGTAAGTTATAAAAAAAGGTATCAATTATAAAACTTTATAACGTATACAGGAAATGTTTGTAAACATAAATATAAGCTGACCTAAAGAAATCTATCTATATACCAGTCCATTAATAATGACGTGCCAGAACCCGCTGAATACTTATTGCAGAGCGCAGAGGACAGTGAGAAATATCTGAGAGCCTTCAATGCGTGGAAGGCGGTGGCTGCAAGTGGGAGGGCGGCCACCGCCAAGCCGGTAAATAAATAGCAGAGGCCTGAACCGAGAGAAAGGGGGGAAAACCAGAGAGGGGCAGCAGAGAACGAGAAGGATAAATTCATCAGCAGGAAGCCGGGAGAAGGGATTTACCAATTGAAGAGCTTTAAGTGGTCTGGGGTTCTGGGCACGGAGGGACAGAGAGCCTCTGTGGAGAGCTTTCTGGATTGAGCGGCTAGGTTGCTCAATCTGGTTGGGTGGTATTGGCCTCTCGAAAATTGGGTCAAAACAGCCACGGCATCACCAGTAGTGGGATCGCCAGTTCAATAGCAGAATCAGCAACCAGCTAGCAGTTTAGGTATGTACAGATTCCATTTTTATGCATTATGTTCTCCAGCTTATGAGTATTTGCATGTTTGCTGTATTTCGAAATTATGGGCTTTACACATGGTCACTACAGTTGTTTTATGACTCCCGTGGCACTCAATATAGTGATCTACTAACTCTACTAATAGTGATTTTTTTCACAAGAGTCCAGATTCAACTCATTTTTCTTTGATTACTATTGCTTTTATTTTCATGTCTAAGAGTGTGAAGTTGCTTTATGGTTCCCGTGGTACTCAATATAGTGTCTACTAACTCTAGTAATAGTGATTTTTTCACAAGAGTCTAGATTCAATTCATTTTCCTTCGATTACCTTGATGGTTTGTTTCCATGATAGTGGGATCCTTTAATTCATGGAGAATCACTAAGGGTCATCACCTCCAACCCCCTTTTCATCATTGAAACCTGACATCCTTGCACTATGCCAAGCTACTTCCCTCATTACCCCTTTCAAATGTCTTTCTTGGCCTTGACTCTACGTCATCTTTTCTTAGTGCCTCCCATTCTCACCTTTGCTTGGCCTTATGTTCCTTTGCTTGGAGCTTGGACCTATAAGAAAGAAATAGCCATTGAATTACAAAAAGACAACGAGTTAAAGAACCTTTATTTTATAGTAACTCTTGGAGCACACAAAATAAGCTCTCTTGCTCTTTCCTCCCTCGTAAACGTTTGTGCACTATAATATACAAAGTAGGTTTGCATGCATGAAATTGAGGGAATAAGCTATTTTTTTCCCTTTTCAATGGCACACAAGGCAAGTCCAATCTTATAGGTATAGGTTCTAGGGAAATCTTGAAAGTTTCATTCATTGTCACCTACCTTCACTTTAGGTTGGCTCTTCTTCAACACAAGGACGGTTTCTATTAGTATGAATTTGAAAATTAGATTAGTGATTTGTGTGTATAATAATCTTCTTTGGAATAAAAGGATGGGGAGACAAGCTAGAGCAAGTGCCTTGCCCTTTGGGAAAAAGGAGTTAAAGCTATACTTGATGAAGAAGATTAGAATGCAAGGAAAAAATAGCAAGTTATAAACATTACTACTCCAAAAAACTACATGGATGCATGGTACAAGCGAAATTTTTTTAACAATGTCATCTCATCTCCAACTCAATATCAACCAGCAAATGATGTAATTTACAATGTAAAGAGAGCAGCAAACAATCATCAAAATTGTAAGTGAACAATAGCTTATCTTCATTAACAACTCTGGTTACATCTAGGGTTTAGAGGGGTGGATAACTCTCATAAAACACTTCCCTAATACACCAAAGCAACCTAGAGAAAAAGTTGTAATACCCATAAAATAGCAGAACCATAGGATATTCAACGCAAAAATATACTTCCACCTGTGTAACTCCATAGAAATATTCAGTGCAAAAATATAGTTCCAACTATGTAACTTTTCCAAGGAATATGTGATATATATCGTCAATCAGTAAATATGCATGAAAACATGTGGATGAAGGCTAAAAAAGGTGGATTTTTCCCATTTTACCCACCCATGTGGGTGACCCCTAGGCAAAAAAATTTCTCCCATTGTTTCAACTTGATAGCCAACAACCATATGATGAACCACAAATACTAGTCTTAGGTGCATTTCATCCATGCTTAGGTCAATGCTTTATCCCATCTATGAAAGGTGGGTCATCTATTTTAAGGTACATTAACCTTTTTTATATTTGACTGCTTTTATAATGTTTAAGGGCATTCTAGTATGGATCATAGGTTGAATTGGATATAAACCGCTTTTGGTTGTACTCTTGTTTCCATACTTCACCTTGGTGGTTATCACTTTTCCCATGCTTTTTTGAGGCCTTTCTTTCATTGTTTAGGAGAGGCACAAATAGGAGGTGTTAATTTTTCTTATGGTTATATTATTTTTTGTTTTGATAATTTCATTTCTTCATTAGCACATCAAATTTAGCCCATGACATCGTAACATTATTCAGATTTACATCATTATTCAACAACATATGCAATTATGTAGAAAGAACAATATCATCATCATCAATGCAACAAAACGTAAAGGAACAATAGAAGAAAAGCATTTACAGAGACACCGGGATTGGTCGGAGACCAGGGCAAAACCCACTATGGGGAAAACCATTTCAATTTCTTCTTCTTATTAGATTATCATTGAATGATTCAGCAAAAGAGAGTACAATGATCCATATATTCATCCATGCAACTATTCAACAAAAATCAACTAAACAACAACTATGAAATGAACCCAACAATGCTCATAGTGAAAACCATGATTTTGAAGCCTGTAATGAACTATCACTGTCTGCAGTCAACTACCTAACATTGCGGTCAATGAGCGAAAACTTTGGATAAATGAAAAAACAACATTTACGTCTCAGTCGCATGGAGGAGGAGTCATGTGTGCAATTGGAAAGGTTGAGTTGCTCCCTTGAGCCTGTAAGCTAATGAATGCGGTCAAATTCTGCCTTTGGAGAGCCTACGACTGTGATTCTGAAACCCTAGATGCTAGTTGCATGGACGACGAGTTGTGCATGAGACTGAGATGCTTTGGTCACATGGATGAGCTGGTTAGCGAGTGACTGTGGTCGAGATCTTCCTGTGTCATGCTTGTGACTGAGGCCCAAAACCCTAAAACAAAGATGCGAGCTTTGGACCCTGCAATTTCATCTTTGAGCGAATCCGTTCCTCTACAGACATGCCTCAGATTTGTGCGAGCGAAAACCAAGAAAGAAGAGTGTCTCGTGATGATGTGAAAATGAGGTAGGGGTCACTTGTATTTATAGCCTTCCGAGGGTGTCTAATTTGCTTTAGGGTTGACCAGATCAAATATGCACATGTGGGATCATAATTCAAAAATACACTTTCGCTTGTCCAAATTAGATGATTTTTAGGTCGATTTTGGTCCTCTCAAAAAGAGGAATTCAATGCAATCATCATCTCCATCAAATGAGCTATCCAAAGTGGAATTTGACCTTAGTTTCCTATTTTATCTCTCCCTCTCAACTAAGAAGAATTCCACCTACAACTTGTCATGTGTGTCCTGTCATCAAATCACATCCAATCTCAAGTATTATCATTACGTATCATCACTGATCATCTCGATTCATCTCTTGCTTATTCCTGCTTATCTTTTGATTATTCCTGCTCATATGCTAAACATTCTCGAATCTAAAAAAAAGTAGAATTTGACATCAGAGTGGAGCTTAAGCTACCACCCTATATTCATCAGGGAGCCACTGCTACCACCCAGAATCTCTGCTAGTAGGGAGCCCAATGCTACCACCCGAGAAACATCAATGGGTAGCCAATTATATGACCCACATCATCATCGAAGAACATATCATCAATGAGCATATCTCAACCTAGAACCACATTGGGGGGCACATCTCAAACCGGAATCTCACGGGGGAGCTTAACATCTATGACCCCATATCAAGCAATACGTGATATAGGGGAGCACATCTCAACCCATCCTATTGCCTACCGATCTTCTCAACAATGACCCTCAAGATTCATGTGGTAGAACCCTACATCATAATCCGAGTTTGGGTGAGATACCCGACTTACCAAAAGGTAAGGATCACATGTCCCCAAGCCTCCTCAACCCGTTGGCCAGACGAGGAGGGACAATCCAAACAAGCCCGACTTGTGGGTATGATGCCAACTAGGGTATACTCTAAAAAGACCAAATAGGGGAGCAACATCTATAGCCCTATAGGTAACATATAGGGGTGAAACCCTATTGTCCAAAGATCCTTCAACTCCAAGAGCCTTCCATCTCCATTCCACACCTTGGGAGCTCAAACTGGGGGGGAGAGCTAGCTTAGCATCCTCGATCAAATATGCTCTTTGTATATCAACAACATATCATCACGCTCATATCTGGTAATCATCATGTCTCAATAGTAGTTATCTCCTATTCATACAGGACATCAAATCATATTAGAACAAAATATACATATCATAAAAAGGATACCATAGTCATACTTCCTCTCGAGGAGGTGCCAACCACAAACCTAAGCTTGTTTCGTACCACAATATTGTCTGAATGAAGGTATCTCATTCCCATTTATATACAAGATTATCTGCAAATCGGTTCCCTCTCTTTGTCATCATAATGTATCCATGTCATATTTAGAACTTGCTCAAAGATTTCTCCAAAAATCTTCTTCATCTTGCCTCATAGCTAGTCATCCTAGCAACCATCGAAGTCAACCTCGGTCGAGCTTAAAGCTACATACTTCTCATTCAAAAAATCATGGCAGATCTTATACTAAGGAAACTCCCGAATGTGCTCATCAACAATGATCCCAAAAATCATCAATACATCCATGCAGTCACATATCATAGGAAGAATATCAAATATAGATCACCCCATGCAAATATCTCAAAAGGTTCTTGGTGACAACTCAATGTGTATGAAGCGGCTCAATCATGAATTCACTCAAGTTATGCACATATATATATATATATATATATATGGGTGTTGGAACATCAATGCTTCAATCAACTATCGATTGCCAAGTCAGGTTCAACAATATCTCTTCACAACTTCTTGAAATCCAATTGGAGTGTCCAAATATTTGTGTTTTAATGTTCAATAGCTTTGCAATGCATATTTTATTTACCAAACTTCAGGATGAGATACATCGTGCCATGGTTTTTCATTTTGAACTTCAGAGGCCATCTCCATCTTACTTTGATCATCTGAGGTTCATTACTTGTCAAGAGTAGACTGCCAGCATATAAAACCAAAATCAAAGACACACCTTGGACCCCTTTTGAAGTAGAGGTTTGGATCGACGCATCTTCTTAGCTTCACCAGGTAATTGTCAATGCAGACATACCCAACTTGGGGAGCTTGCTTCATACAATGATTTCTGCAAGCATAACAATTTACCAAACCAATATGCTTAGCCTTACATAAGTCAATATTATGCAATCAAATCAACTAAGTCAACTTATCAAAATTTAGATGCCAAATCAGAACTAATATCAAAATCATCAATATCATTGTAACAAATTCTTTGGACCAAGTGACAGTTAGAACCCACATCAAGTTATGACTTTATCTATTATCATGCTAACAAGTTATCATCTACCAAGCAATATCAATCCAAACTTCACCAATTCATCCTTATGATCATAATATAATTCACTAGGTGCAATTACATACACCAAGAATAAGTCATGCAGGTTCCATCCATTTATTGTGAGATTACTTCATACTGAATCACAACTGTAAATACTTCAACCATTGTGTCAAAGCTAATGATGTCAACACAAAATACCAATATAAGTCATTGAAAGTCACTATGCCAATATAAGCATTGTTTTTAAGGCAAATCATCAGTCGTCAAATCAAATTATTAATCATCAAGTCAAATCCCAAATTTTCTATAACAGTGAGATTTATAGCCCAAAACATATCATCAAGTCAAAGTTCTAAATCATTTCCAAAACTACATATCTATATCAGTCAGCCAAATCTAGTCAAAATACTGTCTTACGCAAGTCTCAATGACTAAATCATAATGACATATTGATAAGCATATCCCGACTACCTGCAAACACAAGTTTAGTCAACATATTCACATTATAGTAAGTCAAACATTCAAGTTTCCCTGCTCATAGAACTTTTTGTTGTTTGCTTCACGTCTGTAGGATTGACATTCTTCAGGTGTACTTTCGATTTTATGCACAAAGCTTCACTTCTGTGACCTATAGGCATAATCGCACCCATAGTTGTTTATTCGTGCGGTTGGGAGGCTATAGTCGCACCCTTAGGCTTGCTTCCATGTGACTGAGGCTTAGGGTAAGGGAAAACTCTCTCTTGTCAGATCAGAACTTTGCTGCAGACCAACAATACCCGATATTTGTCTATTCATATCCATAAATATTATTTCAACAATAAAGAATCTTCTATACATATAATGCTAATGATAATAGGAGTAGGGATCTTATGGAGAGATTCTCCCTCTGAATGGGAAGACACTTCAGTCATCTTCATTTAAGTTATCAACTTGTCTATAATATTGTCATGCATCATCAAATATGTTAGATCATAAAGTCAGACTATATCACATATTTCTCATGGTCATATCATGTTAGCATCAACTAATATTTCATCAAAGGTTAGTGTCTAATAGCTAATAGGAGTATACTTAAAGAATCATGATCACAATGTTACATAACTCAATACATCAAGCTAGGGCATTCAATTTTCCATATGCCATAATTACTAAGCACATCAAAACATAACCACGGTCAACAAAGGATCCTGAATATCAATCTCATTGTTACACATCTATCATTATGGCTACCATGCTTTTCACAAACATTATCAATAGTATCAAGTTACCATCTATTAGAATCAAGGTGTTAGCCTTCTTTATGGGATCGAGATATCCATCAAGTATACCAATATATCAATGATCAATATTAAGTAGCTTCATAGAATCAAGAAGTTTATCGTGTCTAAAAGATAAGGTACTTGTTCACTACCAAGTGTATGATTTCGTCATTGGTATCATGAATCGAACTTCCATATCCATGAGCCATATACTCATTATGTCTTAGACAAGATACTTGTTCACTACCAAGTGTATGATTTCATCATAGGTATCATGAATCAAACTTACATATCCATGAACCATATACTCATCATGTCTTAGGGCTTGCCTTGCCATCAATATTGCAACTGAAACATGACATTGAAACAATATACCATGTGTACCTTGTAGTATACGAATACTTGTGCACCTTCTTATTTTACATAGGAAAATTGTAGCACTTTGTCACTTTTTCATCAGGTGCCTCTTATCCGATGCTATTTCTTCTCTTCCTGTAGTAGCCATGATCCTCAAGAAGGATCCACTTATCACAACTCATCAAGAGGTTAGAAGCATTCAAATACTCAAATATATATTTTGGAAGTAAAAACAACAATCCAATCAATAAGTCTAAACAAAAGTGAAGACATAAAGGAGCACCATAAATCAACAGGTACTTATCTTCAATGAGAGGTGATCATCTCCCTCTTGAACTAGACTTCAAGAGCCATCACTGTCCATAATCCACTTATTGCCTTCAATATATATTCATCAACTGCATCAACAACCAAGCCTAATAGAAACTATCCCATCTAGGGCTTCATCAAATTTGTAACAAGTACTTGAGCATCTTCACATTGACCATGCGGGGTGTTTAGATTTCATATCTCAAATCCTTTCCATAAACCGGGGTTTCTTTCAAACCCTAATATCATAGTATCCATCAAACCCTAATAACCAAATTGCCTAGGATTTCCTTCAAACCTTAGAATTCTTTTAGGTCTCCTCCATCCTTTTCTTGCTTCCACCAATGGTGGCATCATAGGGGTGATCTCCATGACTTTTCTTCAGCCCAACTCGGATACCATATTAATTTTTCTTAGGGCTATATTGTTCCTTGTTTTGATAATTGCATCTATTCATTAACACATTAAATTTACCCCATGATATCATAACAGATTTACATCATTATTCAACAACATATGCAACTATGTGGAAATAACAATATCATCATCATCAATGCAGTGGAACATAAATGAACAATAGAAGAAAAACATTCACACATAGAGACACCAAGATTGGTCGGAAACCAAGGAAAAACCCACTATGGGGAAAACCCTATCAAATTCTTCTTCTTATTAGATTGTCATTAAATGACTCAACAAAGGAGAGTATAATGATCCATATCGTCATCCATGCAACTATTAATCAAAAATAAACTAAACAACAACTATGAAATGAACCCATCAATGCCCTTTAGATGATCTTTAGGTCGATTTTGGTCTTTTCGAAAAGAGGAAATAAATGCAATCATCATCTCCATCAAATGAGTTGTCCAATGTGGAATTTGACCATAGTTGCCTATTTTAACAAGAAGCTCTGATTGATGTTGTGTGCCCAGGGTAATCCCTACTTAACACTTTCGTCCTCTCCCTTGTATCCACATCCTATCTTTAGGTTGATTGCTATTTGTCACCCGTATCAAATACTCATTTTCCTCATCCTTGAGTAGGGGTCTGCAAACTTTGCCCTACGAGGTTTATGCAACAAAAATAAAGGAAAGAGCATGATCCGTAGTGTTAAAATGCAAAAGATTAGCACATACAAATGAAAGTGCATGTACTGTTGAAAATAGTAGCTAGAAAGGTCCTTCTTTGACTTGTTTCTTAGTCAAAGAGACCAAGAAGCAATTTTCCTTAGCATGAATGAGTTCCTAAAATCTAGGACAAATTCTTGTAAGTTGGGATAGTTCATGAAGAAGCTTGACTGATATGCGAAAGTGGAAGGCTCAGTTTGTTATTTTCTAGTGCGAGTTATTTTCGGGAAAAGACAACCGAGTGAGCCTCAAGTTCTAAATTGAGGCAGGGCTATTTGCATGAGTTAGTTAACTCATTTATCACTAGTTTGAGTTCCAAAAATAGAACTTGCCAGAATTAGCTATTTCAAATTGCATATAAGGGGATCGAAAGACACAATTGTATTCATTGTTTGGTGAGCACAAGTTGGTGAGACAAGACAATAGAGAGCACGAGTTTTGTGTGTGAGCTAGTAGAGCTAGGAAGAGCGTGAAGGAGAGGCCTATACATAGGTTTTGGCAAAGTAAATTCTTGTTGGTATGTGCTAGGAAATAGGAGGAATTTCTAAGGCCAACGCAAGGATTTAGGAGCTAAGGACAGGGTTGTTGCAAGAAGGTTTCAGCTAAGTGTTAGCAGAGAGAACAACTTTGTTCTCTAGTGAAACAATTACCTTGTAATTGATTCTATTTGCTCAACTTTGTCAATAAAAGTTCTATAGCTAATAGAAGGTTTTCCCATTTGGGTTCCCTAGAAAGTTTTTCTATGCTATTGTATTGTGTGAATGTGTTTTTATTTCTTTTATATTATGTTGCAAAAGAGTAGAGAAATTTTGTCTTGGTGTTAAATTTAGCTTTAGAATTGTTCACTATGGCAGTGTAGAATTTTTGTGGATTTTCTACATGGTATCAAAGCAAAATTTAGGGCTGAATTTTCTAGACCATTACTGCAAGAAGATACCTAAGGCCGAGACCATTTAGAGACCCCAAAACTTTGTTGGAAGGCCGATCTATGACAACCATAGGACATGAGGTTCTAAGCTGTAATGGAGCAGTACGCTGGTACAGGGGCCAAGAATCTCAAGCGCTATGTTGAATAGACAGTGGAAGATGTAAGGTATGCTTGTATTGTTTTATGTTGATGAATGCTAAGTTGGATAGGTCTGTCCAAAAGGATTTGGAGAACAATTTAATATGCCCTAGTTAGGCCTTCTTTCCATGATGCAAGGCAACCCGAAGGACTGTCCAGATCTCTATTGAATGCAGCCTAATCCTGAGCATGGAGAAGGGGTCGTGACCCTAAGTAGAGAGATCTCTGTAGTGGGCAGAACTGTGAGGAGAGTGACAATGTGTAGGGTTGACTTGGAGTAGGAAGAGGAGGATTTTTCATAGGTGATGGACAACAGTGCATGCCAACCCAAAGTTCAGTGAGTTTACAATGGGTTAAAGGATTGATGGAGGGCTGGTTTGATGCCCTAAGATTGGATTTTAAGTAGTCAAAATATCAATCAAGAGGGTTGGTGTAACAGGCCCTAGTATAGTGAGCTTGTAGGCAGACTTGTTGTTGTTAGTGGGCAACTTTTGTTGTGCCCTAAAAAGTCTTTCAGAGCAGTTGAAAGGGAGTTTACTAAGAAGCAATTTTCCTTAGCATGCATGAGTTCCTAAAATTTAGGATGAATTCCTATAAGTTAGGATAGTTCATGAAGCAATTTGATTGATATGCAGAAGTGGAAGGCTCAGTTTGTCTTCTAGTGTGAGTTATTTTTGGGAAAATACCAATGAGTGAGCCTCAAGTTCTAAATTGAGGAAGGACGAGTTGCATGAGTTAGTTAACTCATTAATCACTAGTTTGAGTTCCAAAAATAGAACTTGCCAGAATTCACTGTTTCGAATTGCTTATAAGGAGATCAAAAGGCATAATTGTATTCATTGTTTTGTGAGCATGAGTTGGTGAGACAAGACAATAGAGAGCACGAGTTTTTTGTGTGAGCTAGCATAGCTAGGAAGAGCATGAAGGAGAGGCCTATATGCAAGGTTTGGCAAAGTAAATTCTTGTTGGTATGTGCTAGGAAATAGGAGGAATTTCTTGAGCCAACACAAGGATTTATGAGCTATGGACAGGTTTGTTGCAAGCAGGTTTTAGCTAAGTGTCAACAAAGAGAACAATCCTTTTCTTTAGTGAAACAATTTTCCTTGTAATTAACTCTATTTGCTCAACTTTTTCAATAAAATTTCTACAACTAGTAGAGGGCTTTCACAATTGGGTTCCCTAGAAATATTTTCTTTGTTATTGTATTATATGCATGTGTTTTTATTTCTTATTCTATTTGCAAAGGAGTAGAGAAATTATGTGTCTTGGTGTTGCATTTTAGTTTCAGAATTGTTCACTACAATGGTGCAAAAATTTTGTGGATTTTCTACATGGACAAAAACCTAGCCTGATCTCTACCCCCCTCATTAGCCCTCACCCAATTTTTGGCCAATGCATGAGCTATCAAAATGAAAGAAACTTTGAATATCCCAACCTCGATGAACAATGAAACATTTCATCTTTAAGGGGCCAATGATGAATCAATGGTAGTTTATAACCCAACCTATGCATGTCAAAGAAAAATCAATGAAGAAAAAGGGCCACAAGAGGGGTGGTAAAAATAGGTCGAGGTAAAAGGTAACTCAGTTCCCACCATTGCTCCCTCTTCTCATCTTAACATTTAAGGATGCTGGAATCTTCATAATTGGTAGAAGACTGTGGCATCCTCCATGAAGTAAACCACATACCATGTCATTGATCACTTGCACTTGCTGATTGATGGGCTGGCCTAGGAACTATTCCTCCCCTTCCATTTGGAAGCACCTAATAGGGCCTTATGGTAACCTTGCCATATCTAAGCATGGCAAATTGTTTACAAATCATAAATTAGAAAGACATTTGAAGATGATACTTGTGCAAAATACTTTGATTCGTTTTGCATTAAATATGGCCCACTCTGATACTCTTATGGTTTGTGCACCTATAATGTTATTCTCTCTTGATTGTTGAGTAGTGTTAGTTGTTTGCTCCCAGGTATTGCTACCATCCCTTGAGGGATTGTGCGATGCTTCTTCAACACTTCAGGTAGGATGCCCAACCCACTTGATGACTTCATTGGGAACTTTGGCATAAAATGTTGACCAATTTTGAGGAGCGTTGACCTTGGGATGCCTTATGCAAAATTGATGACACTCCTCTCTCCCTCTAGGACTTGAAATGTTGCTCACCTAAGCTAGGACATTGCTTAGAGAGTTGATGTACCTCAAATATGACAGGATGCCCCTGGGCTAGCATTCCACCTACTTGATAGATGTTGCTATGTTTTTGGTGTGATTTGATGATGATGATGACTTGAGACCCCTTTGGTGGGGATGGTACATTATTCAGGACCTAGCTCCGTGCTATCCCCTTCATGTGGCTTGGATTGATGATGTGGGCTGATTTTGATGATGATGTTTTGTTGAGGGAGCCTTGTGTGATGATTGGACATCTTTTGATGAGGAGATGTGACTTTTGGGATGAGATCCACCTCCTTGAGTCATCCATGGAACCTTTTGATGAGAGACATATCTTTTGGAGGATGAAATCACGATTGGAGGAATTTTAACTTACACATGTGGATAAAATGAGCTTATATTTTATTCTTTATCTTTGAGTTAGGTATCCTTGGGGGTTGACTTGTGAACTCTTCAACTTGTATTCACATTTAGTATTATTTGTAGGGTTTTTAGTCTAAATTAAGAGAAAATTGACTTGGTTTCCCTTGTATAAATAGATGGAGGTTGATTTTTCTTGGATCGTTAGCTTCTTCTCTCTCGGTCACTATGGAGCATTAAATGAGAAAATATATCTTGGGGAGGATATTGTGATTGGATGGTTCTCTTTTTTAGATGATGAATGGTGATTCTACAATGATTTTGTGCTAATTTATTGTTTTTATCTTCTTCCATCTTGTATTTGTTCAAGGATTAGGGTTTTGATGAAATTTTCACCAAATTGTTGTTAGATGTTTTATGGCTCTAATATTTCCTTGACAAATTTTTCGTCAAGTTTCTCTTGAGGAACTTAAGTGCAGCTTCCTCCCATTTAATCTTCAAAGAAGACATAAGGATGCTAGGGTTTAAGGGATCGAGAAACCTAAGTGTCATTTTATCTCTCTCCTTGAAGTTAATTACATAGAATTATAACCTTCTGCTCAATTAGCCCTTGATTAAAAAGGGCACTAATCCATTATTTTTTGTTAATGCCATAAAATAATAAAAATAAAACCTTAAATTTTCCTCTTTTATGTTTTCTAGAGTAAATTAGGGTCAGATTACAACAAAATCTGCTTTTTTGAACATTATTTACCTTAGATTTTATTGTCCTTGGATATCTCTTTGAATGCATTCATTTGGAAACATAAAAATATCATTTTACATGCATTTTTAGCCATTAATTGGGGCTGATATCTAGGGTTTTTATTGTTGTTTATGTCTTTTCAGCCATTAAAATTGCTGTAATTTATTCTCTTATTGATCTGAGTTTATGAATGAATGAAATGGGATACATATTCAAACCAAAACACAAAGATGCAGTGAAACATAACTTCCATTAATAAAATAGCAACAACTGAGAATTGTTTACACACATAAGAGAAACAAACAAGCTTAGGTGATGGTAGCTTATCTTCAAGAAGAGATGTGGCAGCTACATGGCTTCTGAATTGTGTTACGACTTACAATGAGGCTCAGGGACCTTTTTATTATTGAGAAACAATGGAAAACTATAAACATCCAAGAACCTAACCCTAGGAGATGTAGCGCCAAAGGTTTGTGCGCCCCGTTGGGGTTAGTTGGTACATCAACTTCCCGGGGTTGTAACATTGGCATGTGATCTTTGTTTAACGCGTACAATACCTCATTAGAAAGCTCTATCTGAGGACAACAAATTTTGACTGCAGATCCCTTCCGCAAGATATAGGTCTACCCATTTTCCATAAAAAAACATTGTTTAGGGCCTCAAAATGGCTTCAGAAGTCCAAGGCTCAAAAAATTACCAAAAATAGTAAATTGTGCTAGAAGGTAGGAAATTAAAAGAAAATAGTGTTGGGGGTTCAAGTGGAATAGGCGGGTGGCCACCAATATCCACCTAGATAAATCCTCTTCCCTTAGGAAGAAGTGGTCCCCATTGCTTTGAGTGCCTCCAAGAGATGGGGAAACTTCTGCTGAACTTGGTCCTTGGTGAGCCACTTTCCTTGGTGTAAGAGTTGGCCAACTTTGACAACTCGATACTGTTGGATCCTCTCGTGGCGAGTGTTCTTGATCTGTGTGCCCATGATCCAGTCAGTTGTGGCCTATTCAACACAGTCTGGGTTGAGCTCTATTGGTGACAGCTGCTCAACAATTTCTGATGTGTCCAACAATGGTGGAAAGTATGGTTAAAGATGGTCCATTGAATATAGGGTGCAAGCCAAGGAATGGCGGAATACCGAGATCGATAACATTGTCTCCCACAACCTTGGTGATGGTGTAAGGCTTGTATCGAAGTGGTTGAAGCTTCGAGTGGGCTCCAACAAGGCGTTATTTCTGCAAATGCAACCAAAATTTGTCACCCACCTAAAACTTACGTGGTACCCTATGTTGATCATGTCATTGTTTATACTTTGCATTGACTTTATCCAAGATGTTGTGAACCTGTTAGCGGATGTGCTGAATGCGTTCAATAAACTTGGTGGCTTTATCAACTTCAGATTGAACATGGGTAAATTCTTCTTGTGTAGTTGCAAGAGGCAGTGCAACATCAATGGGACATAATGGTTGAAATCACAGGTCCACTTGAAAGGGGTTGTGGCCAATCGATCTATGGAGAGCCTTGTAATAACTGTGTTGCACATAGAGAATACTCTCATCCCGTGTTCGCAGATGCTTAGAGATTTACATGTGTAGTATGTGCACAATCTTCCTATTGACAACCTCTGTCTGTCCATCAATTTGGGGGTGGAATGCAGTCAACTTGGTGAGCTTGGTGTCCAAAACTGACCAGAGGCTTGACCATAATGCACTTAGGAAACTGCTATCTCGATATGATATAATGGTTTGCGGGATCCTGAAATGTAGCCACACTCATTCAAATAAGAGTTTGGTAGTGGCTTTTGTTGTGATACTCGTCTTGCAGGCAGCCAATATGGCCATTTTAGAAAATTTATCAATGTGTGATGTTCCTTTTTCTCGTGTTCCTTATGGCATGGTTAGGATGGATGATTAGAGTTGCAGGCAGACAGGTCGCAGGGATAGGTTTGCGTCATTGACAGGCCTTGAGGCTTTTGGTTGGGTTTTGAGGAGTTTATGAGGTCCGATGACATTCACTTTGGTATATTCCATCATTTGCACAATTTCCCTCTTGTTCCGTTGCATTCTGATAACTTTCAAAAATTAAGTTATTAATGGGCCTAACTCAGTTAATTACACTTAAGGTGGTATTTTAGGAGGAATACTTGGTAAAATGCTTAGTGTAATAGCTCGTTGGAACCAGAACGAGAAGATCTATAGGATGGGATGGCTAGAAGTGATTTTCAGTGGCTTGAGGAGGCATGGTGGTCAATTTACCATTTTCCCACATTAAAAAGAATATTTTAATTAAGGGAAATGTGCTCAATGATTAAAATAATAATAAAATAGGAGCTTCTAGAGGGGTCCATCAGATCTATAAAAAAAGGAGGAGGCCATCAGAGGACATCTTGGATTTGACATTCCTTGGATAAGATTGAAAACCTAGTTCTCTACTCCATTGGTAGCCCAGGACAGAAACCCTTGGGTGAGTTAGTGAGATTGAGTGAGTACCCATCTCCCCTTGGTGAATTCATCCAGAATTCACAAGAGAGCTCAATAGTGACATTTCAGTTCAGTTTTGGAGGGCCAACACAACATTGGAGCAAATTCTTGAGGCCAACTTTCCATCGCAGCTATTTTATTGTATCAACATGTAAACCCCAGTTTCTATTATAAGAAAACTGAGATTATTTTTGCCTATCGTGTTATTGAATTGCATGCACTCTATTTGTTCTATTTTACATGGAAATATTTTATTAATTGAATGGTTATATTATGGAAAAAATTTGGTTGAATTAATTTTCTGCAAAATATCGTGAAAGGGATAGTACAGTGGTATCAGAGTTGGTTTTCCTGCCAACATGAGAGTTTGTTTGTGAAAATTGTCAGACTAGATTTATTGCAGGAGTTGGGGCAATTATTTTTTGAAGATAGACCCTTGGATCAAAGGGAAATTCTGAAGCAAGGTTTATACATTGCCAGTGTAATTTCAAGGAACCAAGATCAGTTGATTTTTGGGGCAGAGAACATCATCATAGAGAGGGTTGAAATAAATTTATGGGTCTATTTTCATGGTTAAAATTCGTAGCAGCCTGTTGATGTCTAGAAGGGCGATCTGGTGTGTAATTCTATGCGACTTGATATAGAGTGTGACTTGTGTGATACTTCAAAGTTTCGTGCATTTTGAATATGTATTGTGAAAAGTCAATGGCAAGTGTAGCAGTGTACGTGGTAAAAGGGACAAAATCGTGGGGTCATCCATTTTTTGGATCACTCGCCCAATGCATGAATGATTGTAGCGGTCGTGGAAGGTCGAATCACCAAAATTCTTAAGGCAACTCCAAGGTAAGCTTGTTCCTGTCGAATTTTGCGGGAGTCGGCTTTATTTTGGTTAAGCTGAGATTCACATGATTTTGCTGTGCAAACCCAACTGAGCCGAATTTAATCTATCGGTCGTTGTAACCGCCGCAATTTTCTTGAGCGGACCACTTTTTGTGTACACCATATTTTGAGAGCGTTTTTGGTTAACAAAAACAGCCGTAGCAGAGCTCAGGGGAAAGTCGTGCTCATTTGGTAGAAGCATGAGTTTATAATCAATTGCCAAATTCCTTCTCTTTGTAGCTGAGAGACCAAACTCAGGAGGACAAATTATATACTCAGAAGATTGCAATAATTCTCTTCAGAAAACGGTCGTGGATCTCCCTCAATTTAGATGGTGTGTGAGTTGAACAAAATGATGAGTCGATGATTCAATTTTCCATTGCTGCATGTACATGATCGTGTTTGCAAAGGCATGAGAATGTTCTGGTGCAAGGGGCGTTTTTCTTCAATGGAAACAGAAATTGGGATAATATCATGGCCCCCGGCTCTCATATATGAAAGGTATGATGTGATATGGCCCAGTCTTATGTCATCCAGAAGCACAATCCGTTCCAATTTTGTTCTGAAGTCGTGATCGGTGCAATGGTGTGACGATAACTTGTGTGCTTAATTCATTGTACATCAAGAGATCAATGGTTGCCTGAGTTCGGAGTGGAAAGAGAAATTGGTTGCTTGGTGAAGTAGGAGGTTTGTACGAGGGTAGAGTTAAAAACCTCATGTGTAGTGCTTATTGGAGGAGCTAATGGGTTGTTAGGAGGCAAATTTGTGTGCCCTAGTTTAATGTGTTGTAGTGCAACTCGGTGATAATAGGGCCATTTGACAAAGACCCTATGAATGTGATCCTTTGGAGCAATAGAGGACATTGTTAGTGGGCAGCTTGGAATTTCCTAATAGCTGACAATTTTAAAGGAGTAGGAGAATAGATAGTGGGCAATTTAAGTAGCCTATGTTCAGTCTTCTTGGAGCAACCAAGAAAGATTGATAGTGGTAGATTTGATAGCTGGAGATGCAAACATTCTGAAGTAGTCGAAGTTGCAGTGATTAAAAGAAGAGTAGGCAAAGTACCTGCCAGATGTGTTCAAGGAGCATCCTTCCACATGACTAGGAACAAACAGAGTTTCAGCCACTTGAAGGAGAAGGACATGTAATTTCAGATTGAGCTAGGAGATGATGGTCAATATGCAGCTAAAGGAGTCAGTACTCTTAGTTTTTAGAGGAGTCAGGTAATCCTCTTCATCTTAGAGAGGTTCTCCATGTTCTGGGATTGAGGAAAAATCTTGTTTCAGTAGCTACCCTTGAGGACAAGGGATATGATATCTACTTTAGTAGAGGTAAGGCGTACCTCCAACACTTAGCTTCTAGATGCAAGAAGCAGATAGGTGTGAGGGTGAAGAATCTTTACAAGTTGCAGGTAGAGACAAATGTAGCCTTAGGCAACATGGTAGGGAGAGCTCATAGTAGAGAAGTGGTGGTTGAGTGAGAGCACAATAGAGATTTCAAGATGGATCCTCAACCAATATCTTAGTTTGAGTCTAAGCTAGTTGGCAGTTGGGTTGACCAGTAGGATGATGAGGAGCATAGCCCAGGGCTAGTGGAGGCAACCATTATAGGGATAGTTTGAACCAAGTGGGAAGAGGATTTGTTTAAGGGAGATCAAGAGAGAGTTGGATCTTCGAGTATCACCTTTAGTTAGAGGAAGCAACCATAGAGGTACATATGGTACATGGCACTTATGACTGAAGTGATGGAATCACAGAACATGGTGGGAAAGAATAGGCATTTAGATCAGGTTTTGCAAAAGAAAAAAAGGAAGTCTTAGTTCAAATGAGTAGCTACAACATTGGAGAACATGGTAGTATTGGAGACATATCTAGGTGGACGAGGTACTTCTAGAAGCACCTTCCTCGCTAAGAGGGAGTGTTGAAAATAATAGCGAGAAAGGTGCTTCTCTGAGTTGTGTCTTAGTCAAGGAGACTAAGAAGCAATTTTCCTTAGCATGCATGAGTTCCTAAAATTTAGGATGAATTCCTATAAGTTAGGATAGTTCATGAAGCAATTTGATTGATATGCAGAAGTGGAAGGCTCAGTTTGTCTTCTAGTGTGAGTTATTTTTGGGAAAATACCAATGAGTGAGCCTCAAGTTCTAAATTGAGGAAGGACGAGTTGCATGAGTTAGTTAACTCATTAATCACTAGTTTGAGTTCCAAAAATAGAACTTGCCAGAATTCGCTGTTTCGAATTGCTTATAAGGAGATCAAAAGGCACAATTGTATTCATTGTTTTGTGAGCATGAGTTGGTGAGACAAGACAATAGAGAGCACGAGTTTTTTGTGTGAGCTAGCATAGCTAGGAAGAGCATGAAGGAGAGGCCTATATGCAAGGTTTGGCAAAGTAAATTCTTGTTGGTATGTGCTAGGAAATAGGAGGAATTTCTTGAGCCAACACAAGGATTTATGAGCTATGGACAGGTTTGTTGCAAGCAGGTTTTAGCTAAGTGTCAACAAAGAGAACAATCCTTTTCTTTAGTGAAACAATTTTCCTTGTAATTAACTCTATTTGCTCAACTTTTTCAATAAAATTTCTACAACTAGTAGAGGGCTTTCACAATTGGGTTCCCTAGAAATATTTTCTTTGTTATTGTATTATGTGCATGTGTTTTTATTTCTTATTCTATTTGCAAAGGAGTAGAGAAATTATGTGTCTTGGTGTTGCATTTTAGTTTCAGAATTGTTCACTACAATGGTGCAAAAATTTTGTGGATTTTCTACATGGACAAAAACCTAGCCTGATCTCTACCCCCCTCATTAGCCCTCACCCAATTTTTGGCCAATGCATGAGCTATCAAAATGAAAGAAACTTTGAATATCCCAACCTCGATGAACAATGAAACATTTCATCTTTAAGGGGCCAATGATGAATCAATGGTAGTTTATAACCCAGCCTATGCATGTCAAAGAAAAATCAATGAAGAAAAAGGGCCACAAGAGGGGTGGTAAAAATAGGTCGAGGTAAAAGGTAACTCAGTTCCCACCATTGCTCCCTCTTCTCATCTTAACATTTAAGGATGCTGGAATCTTCATAATTGGTAGAAGACTGTGGCATCCTCCATGAAGTAAACCACATACCATGTCATTGATCACTTGCACTTGCTGATTGATGGGCTGGCCTAGGAACTATTCCTCCCCTTCCATTTGGAAGCACCTAATAGGGCCTTATGGTAACCTTGCCATATCTAAGCATGGCAAATTGTTTACAAATCATAAATTAGAAAGACATTTGAAGATGATACTTGTGCAAAATACTTTGATTCGTTTTGCATTAAATATGGCCCACTCTGATACTCTTATGGTTTGTGCACCTATAATGTTATTCTCTCTTGATTGTTGAGTAGTGTTAGTTGTTTGCTCCCAGGTATTGCTACCATCCCTTGAGGGATTGTGCGATGCTTCTTCAACACTTCAGGTAGGATGCCCAACCCACTTGATGACTTCATTGGGAACTTTGGCATAAAATGTTGACCAATTTTGAGGAGCGTTGACCTTGGGATGCCTTATGCAAAATTGATGACACTCCTCTCTCCCTCTAGGACTTGAAATGTTGCTCACCTAAGCTAGGACATTGCTTAGAGAGTTGATGTACCTCAAATATGACAGGATGCCCCTGGGCTAGCATTCCACCTACTTGATAGATGTTGCTATGTTTTTGATGTGATTTGATGATGATGATGACTTGAGACCCCTTTGGTGGGGATGGTACATTATTCAGGACCTAGCTCCGTGCTATCCCCTTCATGTGGCTTGGATTGATGATGTGGGCTGATTTTGATGATGATGTTTTGTTGAGGGAGCCTTGTGTGATGATTGGACATCTTTTGATGAGGAGATGTGACTTTTGGGATGAGATCCACCTCCTTGAGTCATCCATGGAACCTTTTGATGAGAGACATATCTTTTGGAGGATGAAATCACGATTGGAGGAATTTTAACTCACACATGTGGATAAAATGAGCTTATATTTTATTCTTTATCTTTGAGTTAGGTATCCTTGGGGGTTGACTTGTGAACTCTGCAACTTGTATTCACATTTAGTATTATTTGTAGGGTTTTTAGTCTAAATTAAGAGAAAATTGACTTGGTTTCCCTTGTATAAATAGATGGAGGTTGATTTTTCTTGGATCGTTAGCTTCTTCTCTCTCGGTCACTATGGAGCATTAAATGAGAAAATATATCTTGGGGAGGATATTGTGATTGGATGGTTCTCTTTTTTAGATGATGAATGGTGATTCTACAATGATTTTGTGCTAATTTATTGTTTGTATCTTCTTCCATCTTGTATTTGTTCAAGGATTAGGGTTTTGATGAAATTTTCACCAAATTGTTGTTAGATGTTTTATGGCTCTAATATTTCCTTGACAAATTTTTCGTCAAGTTTCTCTTGAGGAACTTAAGTGCAGCTTCCTCCCATTTAATCTTCAAAGAAGACATAAGGATGCTAGGGTTTAAGGGATCGAGAAACCTAAGTGTCATTTTATCTCTCTCCTTGAAGTTAATTACATAGAATTATAACCTTCTGCTCAATTAGCCCTTGATTAAAAAGGGCACTAATCCATTATTTTTTGTTAATGCCATAAAATAATAAAAATAAAACCTTAAATTTTCCTCTTTTATGTTTTCTAGAGTAAATTAGGGTCAGATTACAACAAAATCTGCTTTTTTGAACATTATTTACCTTAGATTTTATTGTCCTTGGATATCTCTTTGAATGCATTCATTTGGAAACATAAAAATATCATTTTACATGCATTTTTAGCCATTAATTGGGGCTGATATCTAGGGTTTTTATTGTTGTTTATGTCTTTTCAGCCATTAAAATTGCTGTAATTTATTCTCTTATTGATCTGAGTTTATGAATGAACGAAATGGGATACATATTCAAACCAAAACACAAAGATGCAGTGAAACATAACTTCCATTAATAAAATAGCAACAACTGAGAATTGTTTACACACATAAGAGAAACAAACAAGCTTAGGTGATGGTAGCTTATCTTCAAGAAGAGATGTGGCAGCTACATGGCTTCTGAATTGTGTTACGACTTACAATGAGGCTCAGGGACCTTTTTATTATTGAGAAACAATGGAAAACTATAAACATCCAAGAACCTAACCCTAGGAGATGTAGCGCCAAAGGTTTGTGCGCCCCGTTGGGGTTAGTTGGTACATCAACTTCCCGGGGTTGTAACATTGGCATGTGATCTTTGTTTAACGCGTACAATACCTCATTAGAAAGCTCTATCTGAGGACAACAAATTTTGACTGCAGATCCCTTCCGCAAGATATAGGTCTACCCATTTTCCATAAAAAAACATTGTTTAGGGCCTCAAAATGGCTTCAGAAGTCCAAGGCTCAAAAAATTACCAAAAATAGTAAATTGTGCTAGAAGGTAGGAAATTAAAAGAAAATAGTGTTGGGGGTTCAAGTGGAATAGGCGAGTGGCCACCAATATCCACCTAGATAAATCCTCTTCCCTTAGGAAGAAGTGGTCCCCATTGCTTTGAGTGCCTCCAAGAGATGGGGAAACTTCTGCTGAACTTGGTCCTTGGTGAGCCACTTTCCTTGGTGTAAGAGTTGGCTAACTTTGACAACTCGATACTGTTGGATCCTCTCGTGGCGAGTGTTCTTGATCTGTGTGCCCATGATCCAGTCAGTTGTGGCCTATTCAACACAGTCTGGGTTGAGCTCTATTGGTGACAGCTGCTCAACAATTTCTGATGTGTCCAACAATGGTGGAAAGTATGGTTAAAGATGGTCCATTGAATATAGGGTGCAAGCCAAGGAATGGCGGAATACCGAGATCGATAACATTGTCTCCCACAACCTTGGTGATGGTGTAAGGCTTGTATCGAAGTGGTTGAAGCTTCGAGTGGGCTCCAACAAGGCGTTATTTCTGCAAATGCAACCAAAATTTGTCACCCACCTAAAACTTACGTGGTACCCTATGTTGATCATGTCATTGTTTATACTTTGCATTGACTTTATCCAAGATGTTGTGAACTTGTTAGCGGATGTGCTGAATGCGTTCAATAAACTTGGTGGCTTTATCAACTTCAGATTGAACATGGGTAAATTCTTCTTGTGTAGTTGCAAGAGGCAGTGCAACATCAATGGGACATAATGGTTGAAATCACAGGTCCACTTGAAAGGGGTTGTGGCCAATCGATCTATGGAGAGCCTTGTAATAACTGTGTTGCACATAGAGAAGACTCTCATCCCGTGTTCGCAAATGCTTAGAGATTTACATGTGTTGTATGTGCACAATCTTCCTATTGACAACCTCTGTCTGTCCATCAATTTGGGGGTGGAATGCAGTCAACTTGGTGAGCTTGGTGTCCAAAACTGACCAGAGGCTTGACCATAATGCACTTAGGAAACTGCTATCTCGATATGATATAATGGTTTGCGGGATCCTGAAATGTAGCCACACTCATTCAAATAAGAGTTTGGTAGTGGCTTTTGTTGTGATACTCGTCTTGCAGGTAGCCAATATGGCCATTTTAGAAAATTTATCAATGTGTGATGTTCCTTTTTCTCGTGTTCCTTATGGCATGGTTAGGATGGATGATTAGAGTTGCAGGCAGACAGGTCGCAGGGATAGGTTTGCGTCATTGACAGGCCTTGAGGCTTTTGGTTGGGTTTTGAGGAGTTTATGAGGTCCGATGACATTCACTTTGGTATATTCCATCATTTGCACAATTTCCCTCTTGTTCCGTTGCATTCTGATAACTTTCAAAAATTAAGTTATTAATGGGCCTAACTCAATTAATTACACTTAAGGTGGCATTTTAGGAGGAATACTTGGTAAAATGCTTAGTGTAATAGCTCGTTGGAACCAGAACGAGAAGATCTATAGGATGGGATGGCTAGAAGTGATTTTCAGTGGCTTGAGGAGGCATGGTGGCCAATTTACCATTTTCCCACATTAAAAAGAATATTTTAATTAAGGGAAATGTGCTCAATGATTAAAATAATAATAAAATAGGAGCTTCTAGAGGGGTCCATCAGATCTATAAAAAAAGGAGGAGGCCATTAGAGGACATCTTGGATTTGACATTCCTTGGATAAGATTGAGAACCTAGTTCTCTACTCCATTGGTAGCCCAGGACAGAAACCCTTGGGTGATTTAGTGAGATTGAGTGAGTACCCATCTCCCCTTGGTGAATTCATCCAGAATTCACAAGAGAGCTCAATAGTGACATTTCAGTTCAGTTTTGGAGGGCCAACACAACATTGGAGCAAATTCTTGAGGCCAATTTTCCATCTCAGCTATTTTATTGTATCAACATGTAAACCCCAGTTTCTATTATAATAAAACTGAGATTATTTTTGCTTATCGTGTTATTGAATTGCATGCACTCTATTTGTTCTATTTTACATGGAAATATTTTATTAATTGAATGGTTATATTATGGAAAAAATTTGGTTGAATTAATTTTCTGCAAAATATCGTGAAAGGGATAGTACAGTGGTATCAGAGTTGGTTTTCCTGCCAACATGAGAGTTTGTTTGTGAAAATTGTCAGACTAGATTTATTGCAGGAGTTGGGGCAATTAGTTTTTGAAGATAGACCCTTGGATCAAAGGGAAATTCTGAAGCAAGGTTTATACATTGCCAGCGTAATTTCAAGGAACCAAGATCAGTTGATTTTTGGGGCAGAGAACATCATCATAGAGAGGGTTGAAATAAATTTATGGGTCTATTTTCATGGTTAAAATTCGTAGCAGCCTGTTGATGTCTAGAAGGGCGATCTGGTGTGTAATTCTATGCGACTTGATATAGAGTGTGACTTGTGTGATACTTCAAAGTTTCGTGCATTTTGAATATGTATTGTGAAAAGTCAATGGCAAGTGTAGCAGTGTACATGGTAAAAGGGACAAAATCGTGGGGTCATCCATTTTTTGGATCACTCGCCCAATGCATGAATGATTGTAGCGGTCGTGGAAGGTCGAATCACCAAAATTCTTAAGGCAACTCCAAGGTAAGCTTGTTCCTGTCGAATTTTGCGGGAGTCGGCTTTATTTTGGTTAAGCTGAGATTCACATGATTTTGCTGTGCAAACCCAACTGAGCCGAATTTAATCTATCGGTCGTTGTAACCGCCGCAATTTTCTTGAGCGGACCACTTTTTGTGTACACCATAATTTGAGAGCGTTTTTGGTTAACAAAAACAGCCGTAGCAGAGCTCAGGGGAAAGTCGTGCTCATTTGGTAGAAGCATGAGTTTATAATCAATTGCCAAATTCCTTCTCTTTGTAGCTGAGAGACCAATCTCAGGAGGACAAATTATATACTCAGAAGATTGCAATAATTCTCTTCAGAAAATGGTCGTGGATCTCCCTCAATTTAGATGGTGTGTGAGTTGAACAAAATGATGAGTCGATGATTCAATTTTCCATGGTTGCATGTACATGATCGTGTTTGCAAAGGCATGAGAATGTTCTGGTGCAAGGGGCGTTTTTCTTCAATGGAAACGGAAATTGGGATAATATCATGGCCCCCGGCTCTCATATATGAAAGGTATGATGTGATATGGCCCAGTCTTATGTCATCCAGAAGCACAATCCGTTCCAATTTTGTTCTGAAGTCGTGATCGGTGCAATGGTGTGGCGATAACTTGTGTGCTTAATTCATTGTACATCAAGAGATCAATGGTTGCCTGAGTTCGGAGTGGAAAGAGAAATTGGTTGCTATAAGCATTGTGTCTTTTGTTGGAGCTAATTACCCCTGTAATCGACATTGTGCGTTGTTGTGAAGAGGGTGAAATACCCAAATCCAGAATAACTGCATTGTGCACATAGAGCTTTTTTGTCGATGGCAGCTAACGTATTTCACCAGTGCGTAGATACGTGAGGCAAGTATTCTTGTGCATTGACAAACTTTAGGAGTTGAACCTTGTGTAGGCAATATAATTGGCAGAAAATGTGACTGGATATAGCCACAAACCAAAATCGAAGAATAAGCTGGTAGCCTTTGAATGCTTTGCGTTGGATCCTATAGCAGTCGATTCAGAGCATTGATTTACCAGAAGGTTTTGTGGTGGTTAATGTTACTGGTGATTACATTGCTAATTGTTTTGGTTATAGGGGCAAGTATATTTTGGTGTATGCAGCCACAACATTCTTGTATGAACTGCGGGAGTTTTATATATGCATTTCTTTTTATGTTATTGTAGTGCCCTTGTAATCCTTGTCATATAAGGTTAGAGTATGTCAGAGTATGTTTTCTGTGTGAGGGGTATGTGCTTGTATGGTTAAGAGATCTTAGTGTTTGCAGACAATTGCTGTTGTAGGGTTTGAGACTGAGAATTATGTTGTTGTTGTTGTAAGAAAGAGGGCTATGAACATCTGAGTACTTTTAGGTGTCATGTGTTAATGAATTAGTTGGCCATGTAATTTGTAGAGAAAGTTTGCGTTTGTTGAGGTCTGAGTATCTGTTGCTGAGGCAGAATGTTGAGTTAGAGTCTAATAGTGGGATGCATGTCTAAGGATAGATCTTTGCATATGAAGTGTCCAAGCATTGCTAGTCTGAGTGGTTTGGTCAAAGACATGAGTCAGAATTTTATTTTAAGCATTATAAGCCTGTATATGTTGCCAAAACATGGATGAAACTTTCCTAAATTCCCTTAATAAACTAGCAACAAGAATCAACAAAACCGTTTCCAGGGAGATACTTTGTATGATACAACAAGAGCAGCCACAAGAAGAGCATGAATTGGGGCCCAAAATTTATGCACTTGGAACAAATTTGAGATGCATGGGGGTTACAACAACAACCCTTCTCAAACTAGAAGAACTTGCTTCACTCCTCTCCAAGGTATATCAGTTAGATGGAAAGAGCTTGGTTTGGGCTCTAAAACCAGCCATGGTTGATCTCACACAACAAAATTTTTGGAGCATCTTTGTGTGGGGGTCAAACTTCCAGTTGCTTCTTGTATTAGTAGTATCATGATGTTGACCGCACCTATACCTCCTTACAATGATGGCCGTATGAGGAGAGTCTTCAGACTAATAGTGGAGACCTTTCAGGATTTGGATAATAGTGAGGGCCCTACCTTTGCGAAGAGGTTAGAGATTCTTAAAGTCATGGCCTTGGTTAGATCTTATGGCCTCGTGTTTGAGTTGGAGTGTGACGATTTGATCCTGCGGATGTTCCAATGCTTCTTTAGCATTAGGAAACATCATCATGATGTAGTCATAACACACATGTAGTCCATTTTGTCCTCATGTATGGGGGGCCATGATGCCATTTGCAGGAGGTTTTAGTCTAGGTTGTTGGCCATTTGACGAAACAAATAGTTGGTTTCACTTGCTGCTTATGAACTAGCCAAAAGTTTAGTTGAGTAGAACATTGGATTGTTCAGGAGATGGTTGACCCAGGAGGAGTTGCAGCGGATTTAAGGTGACCAACCATGCAGCAAGAATGAGCTGAGGAGGAAGGGTCTTTGCTTCATCTGCAAGGAACCTTGGGGACCTAACCACTCATGCTTGAGAGATGCAGAGGAGATGGTAGGGCTAGAGTAGGAGAATATTCCTTCTGTCTTTTAGGATGAGGGCTCTTCTTTGGATGAGTCCATGGGGTCATACGAGGGTGCCTCTGGGGAGCATGAGCAGTAATGTGGAGTTAGTGACAGTAGGCCATATCTATATTTCAATGTGTAGGGTGGAGCATGATTCAGCTGAGGACGATGATATGCACAGTATGCATGATGAGCCCATGATGGGGGGATGAGCAACCATCCTTGGGGCCAGTGATCGATGAGGAGCACGCAGATGTACAAACAACTCGCAGGGTGGTAGTATTTGTAGACATGTCCTTAGGAGGTGCGAGGGTTTGACAGGATAGCTTTGCATGAGGTTGGTAGACTGGAGGATCATGGAGTTTCGAGCCAAATGAGGGTGGATCTTTTTGAGATGGTAGTGCATCCATCTTTGGGCTGACCCACTAATGACGTGCAGATGCTTGCACAGGCAGTTGGCAAAGTTGTAGTACTTTCAGGGAGCAGACCTCTCCAGGAGTACATAGACAGGGCTTGCAACACAGTTTGGCCACTTATACCCATTACAGGGATAGAGGCAGGGGTTTCTCGATGGATATTGTTGATTGACCGGACAGAGTTGCGTGGGTCAAACATAGTGCAACACAATGGACTTGTTCCATTTACAGGTGCCTACACTTCCAATCCTTCCCACATAATGGATTGGTGATAGATCATGTGTTGGTACCCTATTGATGGGGTATCATTTTTAGTCAAGAGCATTGTACTACATGATCCCTTAGATGTGAGGGATACTACATGCTCCAGTTAGCGGCAGGATGGAGGTCGGCCACTCATTAGTATTTCAGCACAACATCAGCATGGAGGGATTGACCTTGGCCTATGCCGAGGGTAGATTGGAGAGAAGTGATGAGTTGGTACGTGGTTGATGGAGTAACATTCATAGCCGAAGCTATAACACAATGGGAACCATGAAGCCTTGATGCTTGTCCATGGTGGCATTGGGATTTGGGAGGATCTGTTGATGGCAAGTCAGGTCATAGGTTAGTCTAAGATCCAGGCATCGAGGGATCCGTTCTTAGCTGGGTGGCATGGAGATATGACATCACCCAGTGGTTTGTATGGGATCCAGGTATTGATTCTCAGTTGCACGGGACGACTAGGTTTGCAGATAGATATGGATTGCTTGATGGCAAGCAGTCTTAGGGCAGAGGATTTGTGATGTTCCTTATGGCATGGTTAGGATGGACAATTAGAGTTGGGGGCAGACAGGTCACAAGTACAGGTTTACATCATCGACAGGCCCAGGGGCTTTTGGTTGGGGTTTGAGGAGTCTTTATGAGGTCCGATGACATTCGCTTGCTATATTCTATCATCCTCACAATTTCCCTTTTGTTCCATTAGGTTTTGATAACTTTCAAAAAATGAGTTATTAATGGGTTTGACTTAATTAATTACACTTAAGGTGGTATTTTGGGAGGAATACTTGGTAGAACACCTTAGTGTAATAGCTCGTTGGAACCAGAACAAGAAGATCTACAAGATGGGATGACTAGAAGTGATTTTCAGTAGCTTGAGGAGGCATGGTGGCCAATTTTACCATTTTCCCACATTAAAAAAATATTTTAATTAAGGGAAATGTGCTTAATGATTAAAATAATAATAATAAAATTGGAGCTTCTAGAGGGGTCCATCAGATCTATAAAAAGAGGAGGAGGAGGCCATTCGAGGCCATCTTGGATTTGATATTTCTTCTTGTATGAGAGGTCGAGGACTTGGTTCTCTACTCCCTTGGTAGCCTAAGACAGAGACCCTCGAGTGATTTAGTGAGATTGGGTGAGTACCCATATCCCTTGGTGATTTCATCCAGAATTCACAGGAGAGTTCAACAGTGACATTTTACTTCAGTTTTGGAGGGCAAGCACAACATTGGAGCAGATTCTTGAGGCCAACTTTCCATCTCAACTATTTTATTATATAGCATGTAAGCCCCAGTTTCTATTATAATAAAGCTGAGATTATTTCTACCTATCATGTTATTGAATTGCATGCAATCTATTTGTTCTATTTTACATGGAAATCTTCTGTTAATTGAATGGTTATATTATGGAGAAATTTTGGTTGAATTAATTTTTTGCAAAATCTCTTGAAAGGGATATTACATGATGACCACAAATACATAGTCGTTGCGACTCTTAGTAGAAAGAACGCTAGACATATAGTCCATGGAGATGGATTCCTAGAGCCGGCTAGGAGTAGGCAGAGAAGTATACTGGCCTTGTGTGTTAATGGTTGGCTTGGCGATGGCACAGGTAGTGTAGGATTTGATATATTTTCCAACATCTTGTCAGAGACTTGGCCAATAAAAATACTTCTGCAGTACTGCCACTGTCTTCTCTACACCAAAGTGTCCCACGACCTGACTATAATGTGCCTCCCAAATCACCTTGGCATGCTCGCTTGAATGAACACAAAGGTGTCCTAGGTGGCATAACAGTGCATCTTGGAGGTGGAAGTCTGAAATTTACTTGCCATCCATCAACATCTGGTATGTGGTGGCGAATTCTAGATCATTTTTGTAAAGCTGCAGCCATCTAGAAGTCTCGTGCCCACAAGAGTCAAGAACAGTGGCCAGTACCACAACCAATGGACGACTGAGGCAATCTGCAACATTATTGGTGCTAACCTTGTTGTACTTAATGTTCAAATGAAATTGTTGCAGATATGTGGACAATTTCTTATGGCGGTCGTTCTGCAACTTTCCGGACGGTGATCTATGTGGATGATTGTCTCCTTCCGCAGAATGTAATGTTTCCATTTTTGGCAAGCCTGCTCGATGGAATACATCTCTTCATCATAGATGGGATGTTTTCGAATTGTATTAGAGAGTGTCTCACTATGATAGGCCATTAGATGCACTTGCAAGGTGAGAACTGTACGAATAGCATAGTCTGAGGCATCTGTCTCAATTTGAAATGGTTGTTGCAGGTTTGACAATGTGAGTACTGGTGCAGAGGTAGCATCAGAGTTTTCTAGCCATGAAATTTGGTGGAGAGGCTAGAATACATGAGATCTCCAAAACTTGAAAATTGTTTCTGGAAATTCTGCCTAGAAGTGTCTCAATTAGATTATTAACTATTTTTTAAATATTTCCTTAGTCAGAACTTAGGGAATGTAGTTAATGTTGATTTCGGGTAGCATCGGATGTGCTCTAGCCACAAACATTTGTGGAGAGGCTAAGGCACATGAGATCTCCAATACCTAGAAAGGGTTTGGGCAGATTCTAAACAGTTTGGGAGATATTAAATTAATTAATATTTTTAATGGAGTCCCTAAGTCTAAACTTAAGGAAAATAAAATGTTAATGTGTATTAATATAAAAATGTGTTAGAATGGTCCAAAAGTCATGGATCAAGCCAGATCTAATCTTAGCCGTTGATTAAGGATTTAATCTCGACCGTTGATTTTTCAACGAGAAAGTATAAGAGGCTTGAGGGTCACTTGGAGAACACACTGAGGGAGACCAGTCAGTTCAATTTCTGGAGCAGGGTTAGTTGAGAAATTGAACCAGTGGTCTGGTGAGCAGTCAGGAGGCAGCGAGTATGGAGCAGAGAGGCATGATCAACCACTGGAGATCATCACTGAGGCAGGAGAGGAAGACGCAAGGCTTTTCAGGTAGACGCACAGGCAGCAGAATACTGCGAAGTCACTTATTGGGCCTGCGTGAGTGACGTAGAGAGGCCCAGGGCTGACGCAGTCAAGCAGGGGTTGACGCAGAAGGTTTGAGAGCTACGGAGAGGTCAACCGGGCTAATGCTCGGATTGGGAGAAGTGCTAGAGAATTACTTCTCTCTATGGGTAAGCCAGTTTGGCACCTTGTAGTACAAAAGAATTGTTGAATAATAAAATCCTCCCTTGCTGCACCGGTTTTCCCACATTGGTTTTTTCCGAGGATTGTTGTCCAAAATATCTCTGTTAATGTGTTAATTCTTGTGCATATGTTTGTTTCTGTATTACGGTGTGATATCTGCAGCAGTATTTATTTTAATGTTTATTGAAGTAATTTCATAAATAACTTATTGTGGAATAAGTAGGAAAAATAAATCGGTTGCTGCAGTGATAGAATTTCACAGTTAATTTTTCAGTATTAATTGATATAAGGCGAGAATAGTCTAGAAACTCACATGGATCAATCTAGAGATAATCCTAGCCATCAATTATGTTTTAATCTTGGTCGTTGGTGCTCCAACAGTGGATTATAAGATGAGGTTGATGTGGTGATGGAGAATACACTTGAGTAGTTTGATTTTCTTGGCAGATCAATTTCTTGAGTAGCAGCAGTTAGTTGCTGAAGAGAGAGCCAGAGATCGAAGCAGTGAGTGAGGGGCAGGGACAGTGATCCAGAGGAAAGTCTATTCCAGATCCAGAGAGGCAATAGTAAGAGGGCCGAGTTTTCTCAGTGAGGTAGCATAAAGGACTGCACAGTTGCTTCAGAAAGTGCAGTTCGATCTGTCGAGGAGAAAATTCGTTCTCAGTTCCAATGGTCGAGCAGGGGTTGCAGAGGGCTGGAGAGATGTTTTTCTCAGTAGCAGAAGGCAAAATGACTTCATCAGAGACCAGGTAGAGGCTTGACGTCATAGAGATTGCGGAGTGCAGTGTAGTGGCTGACGCAGAGGCTTCAATATGCTAAGTCCTCTGTAGGTAGTTTGTGCTGGGATTACTTGTGGAGGAAGGGTAATTCCCTTCAATAATTTTGCCCATATTTTCTTGCTGTGGATTGCCAGTTTCAGGCATCCAAATTGTACTCAAATTTGCACTGCTTACTAATAATAAAAACCCTCACTACTGCATCGGGTTTCCAGTTGGGTTTTTTCGGGGACTTTTGTCCAAAAATAACGGTGTCATTTTTATTGTGTGTGCACTAGTATTTTCTCAGTTTCCAATGCTATTTATTTTCACAGTTTTATTTGTGAAGGTTGTAGTGTGTTTATTTCGATGTTTTTGTAGCAATAAAATGAATAATTAGTATCAGTTAGAAGAAATAATACCAGTTGCTGCAATAGGATTCCTGTTTTTAGAATTTTCACATGGTATCAGAGCGCAGTTGATCAGCCAGAAAGCTCAGAAGTGAAAGAAGGAATTTTGTTGTTCAGTGAGAGCAGCAAGCCGAATTCCCAGGGGCAGTGGAGTGTTTTGCTAGGTAGGCCGAGTTACTTGAGGAAACTTGATTTTTCAAAGCAGAAAAATTCGATTTTCCTGATCAAGTAATTCTAGAAGCAGAGGGAGCAGCTCAGATTTTTCGTTGGGAAGATCTCTAGCTAGACATAGAAGGTTTTTGCAGCAGTTCGCTAGATCAGAGCCAACATCAGGTGGAAGAGAGAGAAGCACACATAGTTGAGAGAAAATCTTCCTCAAGGAACTTCTAGTCTCAGAAGTTAGATTTTCCTTGCAAATTGGCAGTAGTTGTGAGCAAATCTTCTCACTCTAGAAGGGAGTGTGAGTTGCAGAGAAGCATCCAAGTAGAAGGAAAGATGGAATTTTTGACAGTTCATTGAGATTGCCCCTGTAGGACTTCGTGATCAGGATAGGTTGGATGGAGCTTGCAACTATGTCATCTGGAATGCAAGGATGCCCTTCTTTCTAGATGAAAATGGCCTCAAAGCTTACATCGATAATTTAGTGGAAGTTCCCTAGGATGCAGATCAACAGAAAGAATACAAAAATGAGATGGCGCGGGCGAAGAAATTGATCTTGGATGGAGTCTGGGATCATATTGTCTCACATATAGCTAGCAAAGATACTGCCAAATAGATGTGGGATGCTCTCTCCACATTATAACAGGGAACTTTCGAGCAGCGGAAGATGTTTCTTGAGGAGAAGATGAGATGCATCCGGATGCAGGAGGGGAAAGGACCAGGATTCAGAAGGTCTGGGACCAACTGTTTGTTGTTGGAGTAGCGCCTCAACCCATGGAGCTAGTGTGATTGGCACTCAACAATGTCTCAGAGGATTCGAAGGTTTTTGTCCAAAGCATAGTAGGGCAAAGATAGGCTACCAGATTAGGATATGATGTTAGTCGATTTGCAGCAGGAGGAGTTGAGACGAGCTTTGTTAAAGAACTCCATCAGTGGCAATAGCAGCAGCGGATTGAAGGTGGTGAAGGACAAGGAGAATGTGGCCCTCACACCGAAGGGTCCCAATCAGGGGCATGGGGGGCAGAGAAAGAAGAAGGATTGTCAAAGGTCAAATGCTTAAGGTATGGTGAGCTTGGTCACTACAGTACCCAGTGTCCTCTCAGGAAGAAGGACAAGGAGGAGAAGCAAGACCAACAGGAAACTTCAGCGGAGATCGACAGGTTGTCCTCTAGGTTGGAGGAAGACTTCGCGATGTTCGCAGATATACCTCCAGGAGTGAGGTGGGGAGATTTGGTACTATAGTCCCAGAGAACTACAAAGATTGGGCAGGGTCCTTGAGGAGTCCACCTCATGGATCAATACCTGGCTATAGGAGCCCACAATATTTAGTAGTAGGATGGATCAGTGGCAGTCGATGTAGTCAAAGACCGAGTGATAGTTAGAGAGATTAGTAGTAGTCAGATGTTGGGGAGCATAGTGCAGATTTGGCAGCAGTTCAGTTGGCACAGTGTAGAGATAACAACTTAGATCCTTCAATGACAGTGCAAATGCTAGTAGAAACCAAAGACTTGGGTGATAGATGCATCATACTGAACACAATTGATTCAGTGCTTTGGATGCTTTTCAGTTGCAGATGTTGCAGTTGCAGCGACAACATATGAGAGGGAGTTGCAGTGCAAATGCAGTATTGGCAGCAATATGGCAGTGTCAGCAGCAAGACAAATGCAACGTATATTAGAGTTGCACAGTGGTTGGTGGATAGTATGGCCAGACATCAATAGTGTGACAGGAGATGATGCAGAGGCAGGGTGTTGTGGCAGGGAGTGCAACACTAGAACACATTCCTCGCTAAGACGGAGTGTTAGTTTTTGTAGCATAGTATGTGGTGTGGTCACAAAATTTGGTGGAGAGGATAGAATACATGAGATCTCCAAAACTTAGAATTCGTTTCTGGGAATTCCGCCTAGACGTGTTTCAATTAGATTACTAACCATTTTTAAAATATTTCCTAAGTCTAAAATATTGTTAATTAATCAATATTAATTGAGATAAGGCAAGAAGAGTCTAGAAATTCACACAGATCAATCCAGAGATGATCCTAGCCATCGATTATGTTTTAATCCTGGTCATTAGTGCTCCAACAGTGGCTTAGAAGAGGAGGTCGATGTGGTGGTGCAGAATACACTTGAGTAGTTCAATTTCCTTGGTAGATCGATTTCCTGAGTAGCAGTTGTGAGTTGTCAGAGAGAGAGCCAGAGATCGAAGTGGTGAGTGAGGGGCAGGGACAGTGATCCGAAGGAAGTCTATTCCAGACCCGAAGAGGTAGAAGCAAGAGGGCTGAGTTTTCCCAGTGAGACAGCGCAAAGGACTGCGCAGTTGCTTCAGAGAGGGCAGTTTGATTTGTTGAGGAGAAAATTCATTCTCAGTTCTAGTGGCCGGGAAGAGGTTATAGAGGATCGGAGAGTCGATTTTCTCAGCATTAGAAGGTAGAACGACTTCATCAGAGACTAGTTAGAGGCTTGACATCATAGAGACAACATAGTGCAATGCAGAGGCTTTGGGAGGCCGAGTTTTCTATAGGCAGGTTGTGCCGTGATTTCTTGTCTAGGAAGGGTAATTCCCTTCAATAATTTTGCCCACATTTTCTTGTTGTGGATTTCCAGTTTCAAGCATCCACATTGTACTCAAATTTCACTGCCGCATAATAATAAAAACCCTTATTGCTGCACCGGTTTTACCAAGTAGGGTTTTTTTGGGGACTTTTGTCCAAAAATAACAGTGTCATTTTTATTGTGTGCTAGTATTTTCACAATTTCCAACACTATTTCTTTCAGTGGTTTTATTTGTTAAGGTTGACGTGTGCTTATTTTGATGTTTCTGTAGCAATAAATTGAATAATAAATTTATCAGTTAGAAGAAATAATACTATTTGATGCAATAGGATTCCAGCTTTCGGAATTTTCACACAGAGCAAAGGAGGTGCTTCAGCTCAATGAACGTCTTCTGTGGTTACTCAGACCAAAGAAATTTTTCTTTTGCTTTGCCCTTGGTAACTTGACTCAAAGGCTATGTGAGATGAGAAAATCCTGACACGAACCTTTGATAGAAATTGGAAACGCACAAAAACATGCGAAACACTGTTAAAGTGGTTGAGGCTGGCCAATCCTGAATGACTTCGATTTTAGTCGAATCCACATGCATGCCTTGATCATCAATGATGTAACCAAATATTAGACACGGTCCATGTCAAAGGTACATTTCTCCAAGTTGGCACATAGTTTGTGTTGGTGCAGGGTTTGAAGGACTTGCCGAGTATGTTGCTTCATCCACCAATATCCACCTAGATCACTTATTTACTTATTGAATAGCCCTAAATTTACAATTGTCTATCACACTTTCTAGGGTTTTTTTGCTTGTGTTGTTATAAAAATTTGCATGCTATAAAATTACTATTAGAAATCCTATTTTATAATAGAAAAGTGTATCTTCTTGATTGTATGTCTTTGGGTAGCTATTTGAGCCTCTCATTAGGGGACTTTTGAGGTCTAAAATGGGCCTCCTAAGGAAATTATAAAATAATAGTGGAAATAATAATTTTAGATTTGATTACATCATCAAATTTAGAGGGAAAAAAGAAAAAACTATTTTTTCAACTTGTATTTTCAACTTATCTCCCTATGGGTTTACTCAAATTTCAAGTGAAAACACATGTTAGATGCAGAATTTGATTCCTCATCCAATGAGTACCCATGTTGCATACTTTCAATGGACCCTGCTATACAAAAAATGAGAAATATATGAAAAACGTGATTTCAATCACATTTTTCATGTATTTCTCATTTTTCGTGTAGTAGAGTCCATCGAAAGTATGCAACATGGGTACTCCTTGGATGAGGAATTAAATTTTGCATCCAACGAGTACTCCCACTCAAAATTTGAGTAAAAACTTAGGGAGATAAGTTGAAATAAGAGTTGAAAAAACAATTTTATTATTTAATATTAATTAATCTTTTTACTTTTTTACTCCAAAAATGGTGAATCATCTCCCATGGTTGACATCATGATCTTGAATCTTATTGGTTCTTATAAAGTTTATTTTGGTTGTGCATTTTTCTTAGGAGGCTCATTTTAGACCTCAAAATTCCCCTAATGTCTGGACTAACGAAGCCTTTTAGATTTATCCATAGGGACCTTTGAACTCACCTTCTTGAAAATATACCTTAAATCACCCAAAACCTTAATATTTGAATATTTATCCTTGGATGATCTTTTAGTGGGACCCTTAGGGGGTAATTAGCCTAAGCTACTTGTCCCTAAGATCTATTAGGGAAGCCTCCCTTGTGGAGATAACATTTAACTACAAAAAGTGAAGGAACAATTTCTAAGGTGACAGTGGTGATTGATCCCATTATTGCTCTCAATTTAGATTGCTTATTGAGGCTTTGCACTAAGGTGCCAGATTTTGCGGTAACAGTTGCCAAATCTCAAATTTGCACCAAGATTCTAGCCATTATTGATGTTTACAACTCATCTTGTTGGTTCCAATCAAAGGTGGTTTACAAACACCTTGGAAAGTACCTTAGGAACTTTCTTTTAGCCACCTCAAACTAGAGAAAAGGCTTCCACAAAGTGAAATTGGTCATAATCAACACAAGGATTCAAGCACGAGATTTTTGTGAAAAAATGGTTGTCCAAGGTGTTTCGTGAAACGAAGCTTAGAAAGCCTTTCTAAAGTATCATATGAGTCAAGGGAATTGATCAAGCGAGGCTAGCAAGGTTGTTCAAGCAAGGACGGTAGCGGTGGTATTTGTAGACCTTTGTGAGTTTGTCCTTACCCTTACCAAAGTCAAAAATGGTGGTTTTTGTTATTGAGGGTATTTGGAAGGTGAGGAAGGCCATAAATCCATTTCTCATATCTATGCTCTCCTTTAATGATCACTATTTTTCATGACCTTCATTTCATCTGACAAGAAAGGAGCCTTATGGTTGAGACAACTTGGATCTCCACCCATTGATTCTTCAAGAAAGGCCTCTAGTTAACCAATGGGATTTCTATTACACAAACTCATGTGTGGCTGTACTCATTAAAGATTAAACAAAGCTTTCATAATGCCCACATCAATAAATTTCAAGTGGAAAGGGTTCAATGTTTAACTATTAAGTTTAGGTATGTTCTATGCTAGAGCAATTTATTTAATTTTTCACAGTTAGCAATCACATTAGCATTAAAGTAAACTGCAAATAGAACATAAACATAAATCGCAGAAGACAAGCAAAGACAAAGGGGACACAAGATGTGGCGCTAGCCAGGGACAAACCCTAATTTGGGGAAACCCTTGATCAATTCTTCTTTTATGTTCTTCGAAGTTCAGCAGAGAAAGTGAGAGAGATAGTACATTTACAATAGAAGTCAACATTTTTACTTATCAAGATTTGGGCATGGATCATCTCCTATAACGATGATACTTCCTTAACAGTCGAGCCCCTGCCGGTCCTCACCATCAGAATGGTGAGACCCTACCGGTCCTCTCCTTAACAGTCAAACCCCTGCCGGTCCTCACCATCGGAATGGTGAGCCCCTACCAGTCCTCTCCTTAACAGTCGAGCCCTTGCCGGTCCTCACCATCGGAATGGTGAGCCCAGATCAGTTGAAGACATTCTGCTTCAACTGATTCTCCAAGGTGACGACTTCATCTAACATAGTGTTGTAGCTTGTACTCATGTTGCACCCGTCACTATGCTGCACCTAGTCATGAGTTGCTCCCATATGCTCCCATCATCATGCTACCCATGCCCATCATGCTGCATCATTCATCATCATGATCTGAGACTGTTCATCCTTATCATTCTCATTATGTTGAGATTGTAACCATCATAAACTTTACTGCTTATGATCATTGAGACTGCATATTAGAACATCATTTAATACTACACGTCACTGTTGTACAAGATGTTTGTACTGCCATAAGGATTTCATCGAGATCTATATTTCAGGACTGCTATGTGAGATAACTCAGTCCCTTTATCCGAGATTTTCATCCAACCGAGATGCTTACCCTTGTCACTTCTTGTAATTCAGATTATTGTTTGCAACAGATACGTCACTGGATCATCTTCATACTGCTATTCAATATACTTAAATAGCTAAAGAAGAACCACCGAGATTTGGTGTCAAGACTGCTTCTTTCCATAAACAACCTTGGATTTTACCACGCTGTCACCTACAGCTACGTGGCATTAACACGGATCCCACGCTGTAGTATAACGACTTTATAATAGATCAGGTACAGGTATATCGTAGATGTGTGGAGGTCGAGGGTATTCATTCATGGTGACTACGTCCTTATGCCGAGATCATTCAATACACGCTGCCTGATCTATGCTGCCAAATCAACGAACGTTACAGGATGCCGAGAGTGCCATGACTGCACCATGGTGCAGTCAACACCTTACTGTTGATGCAACTCCCTTATGCGAAGATTCTCCATATCTGCGTATGATGACAGCGTATAGATTGTACGTATATATCATGATAGCGTATAGAGTGCTGTGCGTACATAACTGCGTATGCGTATAAGGTGATAGGGTATAGTTTTCATAACTACATATAAGGTGACAGCGTATAGACTGTCCATGTTGTGCATATAGTCCATTGCGAACGGATTAGGGCATCACATAGATGTTTCCATTGTTGTGCGTATAGAGTATCCATGATAGTTTCTAGGGCTTCTGCGTTTAGATCTAGGGCATCATTCATACATAGGCCAGCGTATCCTCTATGCGTCTCCCCTTTCACCAAAAACCCAAAGAAGTGGAGAGGAGGAGATCACATGAAGTTAGTGTGCCAAATGACTTCAAGTCCTCTTTTGTTTATACTAAAAACATAGAGGTTGAATAGACATGTCAGTTAGGCTTCTGAGCCTACTCAAGTTGCTGGCCAACCTGACAATTTGTCTTATAGCACAAATATATTCATAACTCCATGAATACTTGTCAGAATCGGATGATCTTTAGATCAATATTACACCTCTCGATGAGAGGGATCCAATAAAAATATTAGCTGCCATAAATAAGATGACCCACATGGAGTTTTTCCCTAGTTGCCAATTTTAACACTCCCTCTCAACTAGGGATAACTACATCCGCTGATCCATATGTCTGACTGCGCTATCAGTGCTGCTAGCTCTGCTCAGCTTTGCTGGCTCTGCTCAACTCTGCTGGCTCTGCTCAGCTCTGCTATGCTCATCTCTGCTCTGCTTTGCTCAGCTCTATTGGCTCTGCTCTGCTCTGCTCAACTCTGCTCAGCTCTGTTATGCTCAGCTCTGCTCTACTCAGCTCTGTTGGCTCTGCTCAGCTTAGGTCTGCTAGCTCTGCTTTGCTATGCTTAGCTCTGCTCTGTTGAACTATGAAGAAGAAGAATTGATCGAGAATGTCTCATACCATTCTCCACTGACCCGAAGTCAATCTCAGAGTGCGTACCACTGGTCTCAGACCAGTCTCAACCGACCTAAAGTCAGCGTCATAGTGGGTACAACTCCTACCATTGGTCCCAGACCAGTATCATCAATCTCAGAGAGTGTACCACTGGTCCCAGACCAGTGTCAACCGACCCGAAGTCAGCGTCATAGTATGTACCACTCTCACTGGTCCCAGACCCGTCCTCCACTGACCCGAAGTCAGTGTCATAGTATGTTCCACTAGTCCCAGACCAGTCTCAACTGACCCAAATTCAGCATCATAGTGGGTACAACGTGTACCATTGGTCCCAGACGAGTATCATCAGTCTCAGAGAGTGTACCACTGGTCCCAGACTAGTCTCAACTGACCCGAAGTCAGCGTCATAGTATGTACCACTCTCACTGGTCCCAGACCAGTCCGCCACTGACCCGAAGTTAGTCTCAAAGTATGTACCACTAGTCCCAGACTAGTCTCAACAGACCCAAAGTCAGTGTCATAGTGGGTACAACTCCTACCACTGGTCCCAGACCAGTATCATTGATCCCAGATCAATGAAGGTCATCCTAGCATAGCGAGTATGGTAGATACAACGATGCGTCCATCGATACTACTATGGTCCCTATCCTCATTTCTTTGCTCATTGATCAGATGAGAGGTACTTCCCACGAGTCCCAGACTGCATAGGTAGGTTGCCTCGACAAGAGAACTTAATCAATCCTGTCCTCACAGGAGAACTAATCATCTTGCTACACAATCGCCATGGAGAACACATCATCCAGGCCTCACAGGAGAACTAATCATCTTGCTACATAATCGTCATGGAGAACACATCATCCAGACCTCACAGGAGAACTAATCATCCTGCTACATAATCGCCATGGAGAACACATCATCCAGACCTCACAGGAGAACTAATCATCTTGCTACATAATCGTTATGGAGAACACATCATCCTGACCTGACAGGTGGCCATGCTAGCAGCAATATACTCTACCTTGGCGGTGCTCAAAGCCACCGACTTCTGCTTCCTGCTCATCCAGCATATCGAAGCAGATCCTAAGGAGAACCAACACTGAGAAGTGCTCTAGCGATCCTCCACACTGCCTGCCCACTCAGCATTCGAATAATCATGTGGTTTCATATTTTCGGCAGTGTATCTCAATCCATGAGAGATTGTGCCCCAAAGATATCTCAGAAGATTCTTGGCACCAATCTAGTGAGGTTCAAGCAAATATGAGCTCATTATGCTAGCTACAATACATATGTCTGGACGGAAGTTCACCAAGAACATCAACGCGAATGAGTTTATGAAACTCAAAGGCATTTCCAAAATCTGGTCTGACATCACTACCATATAACTTCTGAAAGTTAAGATTCCCGAGGTAGTCACAGGCTTGCAGTTTATTATTCCATATCCAGAATCCAACTCCCTCTTACTTCTGCAAATGAGAGGGTCTGCACCAGTCAGAGATACGTCATCCTCATAAGGTGTTGGTATGAGAGGTCTATCATCCACAACCTTCGGATGGTTTGGATTGGTTTCACTCCTAGTGAATCTCAGCTTCATCAGACAACTATTGATCCTTTCATACGACGCCTGGGGTGTTTTGCTTCAAGCCATAGAGGGCTTTCTTCCACCTGCATACGTGAGATTCCTAATTATCAATCTCAAACCTCTTAGGTTGTTCCACACCTGTGGACCTGCCCATCGATGAGTGCCAACCTGTAACCTTTGACTTTCATTGCTGAAATGGAAACTAGGTTCTTCTTGCGATCAGGTACATAAAAGAGATTTAGTAAATGAATTGAGTTACCCCCATTCAGTTGAGGGATAACATTCCCAACATCCTTTCCGGGATAGGTGGCATCGGCTCCAAGTATAATCCCACGATTGTTTCCATCTCTACCAAATTAGAGTGTACCCTTCTATCAGATGAAGTGCCTTGAAGCACTACAATCAATAAGCCAGATTCCCAAAGAATCTGAAGGAGAGGGCCAGTACAAGATAACACTTCTTCATCTTATCAGAAACAACATTAGATTCTTCATACATGGGGTTCCTTGCTTACTTTGAAGAGTCAGCCATTTCCTTGATGACCTGCATTACCTATCATTCCATCCCTGGAATGATTGTTATCTTTATCAAGTGATGTGTCCCTTCCATTCGGACACTCCTTCGCATAATGGCCGAACTTATTGCAACCAAGGCATTTGCCTTTCGTTCCACCCTTAGATCCGAACTTCCCAATGAAGTGATCTTTAGGTAGGCCATCAGAAACTTCCACTGCGTCGTTCTGATAATATTCTCTGCTTCGACTTCACCCTTTGTGAATTAGAAGAGGGATGAGGAACCCATTGATCCTTTTGTCCTGTTCCAACTATCTTCGGTGATTGCTCTTTCACTCTTGCTTGGGAATTGTCTTCACCTCAGCTCTGATGCCATGCTAAATTTAGGTATGTTTAATGCTAGAGCAATTTATTTCATTTTTCACAGTTAGCAATCACATCATCATTAAAGCAAACTGCAGATAGAACATAAACATAAATCATAGAAGACAAGCTAAGACAGAGAGGACACAAGATGTGGCGCTAGCCAGGGACAAACCCCAATTTGGGGAAACCCTCGATCAATTCTTCTTTTATGTTCTTCAAAGTTCAATAGAGAAAGTGAGAGAGAGTACATTTACAATAGAAGTCAACACTTTTACTTATCAAGATCTGAGCATGGATCATCTCCTATAACGATGATACTTGAGATCAGTTGAAGACATTCTGCTTCAACTAATTCTCCAAGGTGACGGCTTCATCTAACATAGTGTTGTATCTTGTACTCATGTTGCACTCGTCATTGTGCTGCACCTAGTCACTAAGTTGCTCCCGTCTACTCCCACCATCATGCTGCCTATGCTCATCATGCTGCATCATTCATCATGATGATCTGAGACTGTTCATCCTTATCATTCTCATTATGTTGAGACTGTAACCATCATAAACATTACTGCTTATGATCATTGAGACTGCATATTAGAACATCATTTAATACTCCACGTCACTGCTGTACAAGATGTTTGTATTGCCGTAAGGATTTCACTGAGATCTATATTTCAGGACTGCTGAGTGAGATATCTTAGTCCCTTCATCCGAGATTTTCATCCAACCGAGATCCTTACCCTCGTCACTTCTTGTAATTCAGATTACTGTTTGCAATAGATACGTCACTAGATCATCTTCATACTGCTATTCAATATACTTAAACAACTATAGAAGAACCACCAAGATCTAGTGTCAAGATTGCTTCTTTCCATAGACAGCCTTGGATTTTACCACGCTGTCACCTACAGCTACGTGGCATTAACACGGATCCCACACTGTAGTATAATTGCTTTATAATAGATCAGCTACAGGTATATCGTAGATGTGTGGAGGTCGAGGGTATTCATTCATGGTGACTGCATCCTTATGCCGAGATCATTCAATACACATTGCTTGATCTATGCTGCCAAATCCCACGCTGCCAGATCAACGAACGTTACAGGATGTCGAGAGTGCCATGACTGCACCACGATGCAGTCAATACCTTACTGCGGACGCAGCTCCCTTATGCGAAGATTCTCCATATATGTGTATAATGACAGCGTATAGATTGTACGTGAATATCATGACAGCGTATAGAGTGTTGTGCGTGCATAACTGCGTATGCGTATAAGGTGACAGGGTATAGTTTTCATAATTGTGTATAAGGTGACAGCATATAGACTGTCTACGCTGTGCGTATAGTCCATTGCCAATGGATTAGGGCATCACGTAGATGTTTTTGTTGCTGTGCATATAGAGTCTCCATGACAGTTTCTAGGGCTTCTGCGTTTAGATCTAGGGCATCATTCGTACATAGGCCAGCATATCCTCTATGCGTCTCTCCTTCACCAAAAACCCAAAGACGTGGAGAGGAGGAGATCGCATGAAGTTAGTGTGCCAAATGACTTCAAGTCCTCTTCTATTTATACTAAAAACGTAGAGGTTGAATAGACATGTCGGTTGGTTTTCTGAGCCTACTCAAGTTGCTGGCCGACCTGACAATTTGTCTTATAACACAAATAAATTCATAACTCCATGAATACTTGTCGGAACTATATGATCTTTAGATCAATCCTACACCTCTCGATGAGAGGGATCCAATAAAAATATTAGCTGCCATAAATAAGATGACCCACATGGTGTTTGGCCCTAGTTGCCAATATTTACATTAACTCTGCATAATTTCATGCTTAAGTTGAGCTTGTGAATTGCACTTGGCAGAGAGATTGGAGAATGTGTGTTAAAGCAACACCTTCTGCAAAGTATAAACCTGAGCTTGGCTATAGATGACCTTTCCTGTTACCCACCAAGATGTAGTATTTTTTTTAAAGAAATTACTAGTAATAACATAGATGTATTAGAGGAACTATGAAATTCTCAGCAAAATATATTAAATGCTACAACCATATACAAAATTTCAATCCATCAATGAAATATCAACTAGGGGAAAATCAGAACTTAATTAGATTCTCGACAAAAAATTTGGCATACAAGGGAGGGTTTGGAACTTGACACCATTATCTGAAATATCAAGTTGAAATTTGACAATTAACCCAACAATTTGTGGCACTCTATTATAGAGAATTTGTCCATCAAAATCAGAGCTTGGCCTTCTAATAATTTAGCTTTCCTGATAAATTCAACCCTCTTGAAGATGGTAATTTGGATCTCTCAGAATTACAAATTTGGCCTCCTCCTGGAGTTATGAATTGGACCCTGTTGTCGCACAGATTGTCATGACAACTCTCAGACCGGGGGCTGTCACCCTGATCCCCGGTCTCTCCGTTTAAGCCTGTCTCCCGCGACTAAGGGGGGTAGACCCTGTAGGGAAGTGGACGACCAACTGTGAACCAGTTGGATTGGGAGACACGAAGGAACAAGCACTAAATTGATTTTATTAATTTGATGGACCAGTGCCTTAAGGTTTTGATGTTTAAGCGATTACTTACTAGATGTTGCAGAAATGTAAACCGTGTAAAGCAATCATTTACCATCAAATAACTTGAATGATGCAAGATATCCAGTAAATTCACAATGTTTTAACGATGATCTAGTGATTTTAAAACTTCGAAAGATAAAGCTCGATACACAACCACGTAATTTTGAATGCCAACCAGATATCATATTCATGTAGCTAATCTTCAAAATGATCATTCATGCATGCCAACTCACATAAGATGATAAACATTCATTCCACATCAAAAATTTTAGCCTTAGCAAAGATAATAAAGCGTGATAAACCCCTGAGCCAAGATCGAAAAATATTTCCAAATTTATTTTGTTTTATGTTTTTGAAATACAGCAAAGATTTAAAGCTAAATGAAACTTTTAAACAAAAATCTAAGTGATGTTAAAATCAAAATCTAAGAAAATGATTTTTTTATGCTTTTTATATTTTATACTTTTTTTTTTTGAATAAAATAAAATTTAACTGAACAAAAACTAAATCTAAGTCCTAAAATAAAACTTAACTTATATAAAAAATAAAAAAAATGAAACTATTTTTTTTTTTAAAAGAAACCTAAACCTAAACCAAAAGCTAACTGAGCTATACCTAAAAGAAAAGACGTAACTTACTCCTAATAAAATAAACTTAGCAAAAAAAAAAAAAAAAAGTGATTATCTTCGTTTCAAAAAAAAAAAATGAAACTCAAGTCTTCATTATTGCCTTGTTTACCCGGTGAGCATAGCGTATAGTATAGGCTGCTTATCGAGATTCAAGCAGGATTGATGGACCAAGGTCGATCCTGTCAATTCTTGTAACCACGTTGATCGAACTGAACAAGTTTATGTCAGGGCGGGCCCCTAGGCCAATATGATAAAGGCTCCGGTCTCGTAATAGGAATCTCGGATTTGATAGAGCAAAAAAAAAAAAAATCCCTCAATCACGTAGAGCCAGTTGAACCGGAAGTGATCTATTTTCACCCTTTCTTGAGCGTAGCGAAGGGAGGATACTTCGAATAACACGTTGTGCGTAAAGAAAAACTAACCCGTAAAACATAAACAGATTCACCCACGTTTAATGTTTCATTTTACCGCATTCTCCCTTGTTTGTACGCAGATGTGGCGTGATTGATGGGCAGAGGGAATCGACGGATGGTCGTAGCAGGCTCTGATGGCAGATGTGGCGTGATTGATGGGCAGAGGGAATCGACGGATGGTCGTAGCAGGCTCTGACGGCAGCAAAAGCAGGTATACAGCAGCGAGGGGACGTGAGGGATGTGCGTGGTCTTGAATGAATGAAAGCGTGGGCAGATATGCAATGTTTGACTGGCCCGTATAAATAAAAACGATTTCTTATTGACCAACAGAGGAATGGTTCCAATGGCGGACGGGGGAAAAATATTTTTTGAACGCTTGCAGCTGGACAAAGTTGGACACTGGTTGCTTGAGAGAGAGGGCTCAAAATCGAGTGCCGTGGTGACTATAGATCTTAATGTGGAAACAATGAAACGTGGGCAGCACCAAATGAACGGTAGCGTTGAGGATCAAGGATGGAGCCACGATGTAGCACTTTGCTGCCCTCAAAAATTACAATAAATGTGAACTTCAAACCCTAGCTGTGAAGGCTGGGAATCTTTGCTCCGTCAAATCTACAATGAAAGAGCTGGGCTGCAAGCTGCTTCAGATTTTGTGACAAAACCCTGAAAACAAAACAAAAAAAATAAACTTTGAAGATCTATACCTGTAACCTGAAATGCAAACACACCAAGAAGTAAGACGTACCAGAAACAAAACTTGAAACTCTAAATCAGCTAAAAATTTACAATTTTCGACTCTTAAACAGCCAGGTTTATCAATAATAATCAGCAGTATTATCAGAATTTAATTTTAATGTAAAACGCTTCAGAAAACCCTGCATGCATTCATAAAAAATATTTCGAATGATAAACCCGGGATCACGAACTGGCTGGGCTCTTTCAGAAAACACAACCTGGGAGTTGGCTGGTTCAGCCGAGAACTTCCCCTAATGCCCGGTAATCTGAAAAAAGGATTTCCTGCACAGCGTAAAATCAACCATTAACATAGAAGGAGAAAACAATAGTGAAACCCCGATCAAATGGAGATACCTGCCACTATATTTCAGAATCTAAACTATTATTCAAGCCCCAAAGATCAGACAAGATACCTGTGCCTAGATCAATCTTCATTAAGCTATCATCAATGGCTGAAAATAAGATTATGCAAAAAAATAGAACAATCTTACAGCATTTTCAGAAGAGTAACACCAGCAAGATTTTTAACCCCAAAGTCTTCCTTTATTGCACAAAAAAATGACTACAAGAGTGCTTTCTTTAGCACCAGAATCTAAGATCCAATCTGATCTCAAATGACCCCTAGCACCCTATTTAAAGGAAAATTTCCCAATAGCTAGTTCGAGTGATCCACATCAAAATGATCTCGACCGTCGATGAGGATCAAGATACCTCTTAATCTCATCCATCGAATTTTTAAAGCATTAAAAAATTGAAATTCTGCATTTATTTACTCAAAATATTATTATTTTATTATTTTTTAAGTTCTTACTTTATTTTATTATTTTTTTATTTTTTAATTTTTATTTTTAATTATTTTTTAGTTTTTAGTTTATTTTTAAATGGATCCTCGAACTTAGCCTTTGGAAAAATCACCTAGGTCCTAGGACTTAGGACTTATGAGGGGATTAAAACATTTTCTAACCCTCAAGACACTTTACATCTCAAGGGGGAGAACCCATTTGACATAGATCCTCATAAACCACCCAATTCTGCGACACAACTATAATCTAGCAGATTAACACACTAGGATTATCCTAAGATTCTAATGACAAAATCAATTCCGGCTTTGGGGTTAGGCTGAAGGAAAACTCTGCTGATCATAGATCGGTGAGACCAAAAACCTTCTGGAACGTAGATTATCACTAGAAAATTAGGTCCACCTAAGCAATTTACATACATGACTCAACTCTGCTAAGATTATTTACAATTTATACATGCAGACTGGGTTTACAACATAACTTGATCAAGCTGTCGATGACTGTCGAATGGCACGGACATGTCGATCAAGCGCTATCCCTTTTTGCGAAGAAAAGGGGGTGTACTGCGGGGAAGTTGACACATAGTGGTCAACAGACCCTTCTGGAAATATACTTCCCCCCCACAAAATATTAAATTCGGTCTCTTCTTGAAGCGAACAATATTGCCTCCTTGATTTATCTATTCGTGGTGGCCTCAACAAATGAATTCGCCCCCCCCCAACATATAAACTTGGCCTCCTTGAAAGATAACTCAGTTCAAGTAAATAGACTCGACCTCTGCAAATGAACACGGCCCCAGTAAATAAACTCGATCTCCAGTAAATGAACTTGGCCTCAACAATAATTCGGCTTCCAGGAAGAACGATAACTCGACCCTCTAGAATATTACGGAAATTGGAAAACCTAGCCGCAACAAATGATCCTACATTTATAATAATTCAACTCAGAAAATTAATTCTTTGACCAAGGTTTTCTCCTTTCGAAATCCACTCCAAACACCTACAAATCACAAATGGAAGATTTGAAGTGATCGCCTCCCAGAGGCAACAAAGGTGGCACTCGAAGTCCACTGAAATGATTGGAAGAGTTCCGCTTGAAACCCTTGCACGAGACTCTCTTGAGCCAAGTTGATTTTGTTAATCTAGGTTGTCATTGATGTCAATAGTTGATCATTGATATAGCAATGACTGGATGGCAAATATTCTTGAAGATGCCAGAAGAGGACTACACTTGGAATTTGCCCATATGACATAAACATGATGACATGACCTACCTCCAATGATGATTTTATGATGACATGACAAACCTCCAATAATGTTGAAGGAGACAAGGTGATGAAGAAGACAATCAAGGACATGATGGTGTCCCTACATTGAAGAAGTGTCAACCATGCACCATGATGAATGACCACACTTTGTGAAGACTAGATGATCACCTTGATGACTATAATTGATGAAGGACATGTCCTTACCTCACCTTGATGACCACACTTGATGATCCTAATGATGAAAGATTCCCTTGATGACATGAAGCCCATCCATGAAGAATTTCCATTGTCCTCTATTTTTTCTACACCATCCATTGACCAGCCACATAAAAACATATTTCTCACTCTTTAGAGGCAGAATCCGAAGATGATACCAATGCCATCGTCTAGAGCATATTTTTAGCTTTCTAATGAGCTATCACATGTCCTGAAACTCCAAATATTCTAGGAGATATGAATTTTTAAAGATAAGGAAATTAATTCTGGTTATTGAGCCGACCTTACCTCCATAACTCATGTCAGCTTGCATGTGGATGTGGTTGTTTGTTGTAAGGACGAATAGGTATAGATATAAGAGGTTAGACTTTTGTTTTTGTCAAGAAATTTTGGTGAAGATAAACAGAGGAGTATAGGGATATCAAGGAGACCGAGGAGGATTTTTGAGAGGAATATTTGCTTGGGTTAAACTATGAATGGAAGACTATACGATTGTGGTCTAAGCTACGGTTTTCAAGTTTGGTACCTCTCCTAACATTGCAAACAGTGCAGTGAAGTGCAAACCTTATACCTTGACTCCGATGCCTCTACATTCGGTTCATATCTAAGAAGAAGTGCATGCATGTGAATTAAAAGAGATAAACAAATAAAGAGTGTGTTGGAAATTTGGATGAATTCTGAATTGTTTTGTCTAGTTTGGTTCTTGGCTCTGTGGAAAGAAATAGCACATATATTGCAGAACTATGATATTTCAGAACTGATCACCTGTAGCACCATATTTTCAGACCTGTTGTGATCATTCTTTTGCAAATCCGGTGAAGTCTATTTTTGGACCTGTGTTCCTCTTCTCAAACCCATGGAAATTGTTTGGCACCTCTTGAAAACAAATTCGGACCTGAAATGATATACAGTTGGAGATCCTTATTGGAAGCACTATTTCATAATTAGTTTACAGTGAAGTTTTTTTTGGGAGGAACTGTATTAAGTGAAGACCTTGCAGACAAAATTAAGATTATTTTTACACTGATAAACTTCAAAAAGTGCAATGTGATCTTCTTTGAACAGTTGGTGCAGACTTGGTGCAGTGTGGTGCTAACTCTTTTTGGGAAGTATGAAGACAGAACAGATGGTATAATATGGTGTAAATACCTCGATATAGTTGGCATGGTGCAAGAATTCTTGATGCTACAGTAAAGTTTTTATGCAGAAGTATTGGTGCAGAATTGATGAAGAAGTGTTGGTGAAGTATTGGTGACATTGGGTGCAAAAACATTGATGCAGAATTGATGAAGAAGTATGGTGAAAATTTGATGGTGCAGTATGATGCAGAGTTGATGGTGCAGATAGGGTGATGAAGAATGGTGCAGTGGAGCAGGCTTAGTGCAGCATAGTGAAGAGACCTTGAAGGCATCTTGAAGCACCCATTGAAGAGCTTGTGGAGAAATATCTTGTTGGGAAAAACACTATGAAGACTCCCTTCAAAATTTCTTGAATAAGCCCTTGAAGAGGCTTAGAGCAGGTGCAGAACTTGGACTGCCTTTTGTAGACACCTTGAATATCTTGAAGATAATGTTGAAGACAATGGTGCATTAGCCATCAAGAGGTAGCTTGAAAAGATTGATTGGGTATTATGAACAACAATGGTGACACTTTCTGTATGACAAGGTTGTCATTGATGACATGACGTAGAGAGTACAGTGAAGTTGAAGATTGACAGGGCTTAGTGAAGAATACTTTGGGAGTTGTGAAGTACAACTAAACATATCTTAATGAAGCGAAGTTGAGGGTTGGAGCCTTGAAAAGACAAGGTTGGTGCCTTGAAGGATAGGGTTGGAGCCCAGAGGATTGGAGTCCTCAAGAACCTAGGTCGAAGCCTGAACCAGATATTGGGTTGGAGCCCTTGAGGTTGGTGCCTCAAAATTGACAAGGTTGGAGCCTTGGAAGTCCAAGTTGATGCTTGGAACATTACAAGTTGGAGCCTGGGGAATTGGTGATTGGTGTCTTCTTCTAGGTTTGGAGCCTTGCCTATATTGTACTTGATTCATTGTAAAGATTATATTAATAAAAGCATTTATTTCTATTGTTCATTTTGTGTTCTAAATATAAGTGATCTAACTGGTAAAGTAACAATTGAAAAGAAATACTGATTCAACCCCCTCTTAGTATTTCCAACAAATTTTTTTAGATATGATGGATAGAATAGGATGTCTGAGAATTGATCGCCTCTCCCTTTTTAAAGATTTTTTGGATCTTTCTCCAACCTTCTAAAAGCACCTGTATTATTATTATAATTGATAAAGTCAAGTGTTTTTTCTTATTTTCTCCAAGTGACTTTGCCCTGTTTATTTACTAATATTATAAAGTAGAGTTAGGAAAATTTTCTTGCCCCCTTAACAATTTCCCCTTTTGTAGCCTAAAAGAGACGAGTTAGGCTAGTAGGAAAGACATCTCCATGCTCAAGTAATTGGGAACATTACAGTCCTCTGCACCCAATATTGCTTGTCCCCAAGGAAGTGTAAACCTGGATGCTGAAGTATCTGCTCCCCTTGCCATGTTGCATCCTCTTTTGGTAGGTCCTTCCATCGAACAAGTTATTCCTTAATGACCCTATTTCTCAATCTCCTCTATCATCTCTAGTATCTCCGTCAGAACCAATACCAATTTTCCTGGAGACAACTCGAATGAAGATATGACTTGCTACCCCAATGCTTTCTTCAAAAAAGACACGTGGAAGACATTATATATCTTACTCCCTTGTGGAAGTTGTAACTCATAGGCTATCTCTCCCACTATTTTGGTGGCGTGTATGGCCCATAAAATCATGGCTTCGACTTCTTTGCCCCTTTTCGATTGAGTGTGGACTGTCTATAAGGATGCAAGCACAAATATACTATGTCTCCCTCGTCAAAACTCCTCTCGATCTGATGTCTATCAACATACGATTTTTGTTGATTTAGTGTTGTATGTAAATTGTCCTTGAGAGCTTTGAGGATGTCTTAGCTCTCTTGGATCCAATCCTTACACTTTGGGGCCCGACTGTCTCCAAATATTAGCTCTACAAATGAAAGGGCATCGTAACCATATAGAGCCCTGAATGGCAGCATCCCAATTGATATGTGATATGTGGTATTATAGCAATATTCTTCGTTGTGCCACCATTTCACCCAAGCCTTCTGCTTCCTTGTCACATAGTTCCTCAAGTAACCCTCTAGCCATTTGTTAACTATCTCTGTTTGCTTGTCGGTATGGGGGTGATAACTTGTGTTGGGTGTGAGATTTTTACCCACTAATCTGAAGATTTCTTGCCAAAATCAGCCCATAAATCTACTATCTTTGTTAGTAACAATGGTGTAAACCTCCCGAAAGAATAACTTCGCTACTTGAGCCACTAAATACCTAGAAGGGATCACAAATAAATGGGTGAACTTAGTCAACTTGTCCACCACAACATTGATGCAATCTCTCCCCTATACTGATGGTAACCTTGTGATGAAATCCATCGAGATGCTCTTTGACTTTTGCACTGGGATAGGCAATGGTTGAAGCAAGCTTGTTTGATGAGTGTGATCATCTTTGTTCTTCTAGAACATACCGCACTCACGAACATATCTCACGATTTCCTCCTTGAGACCCTTCCACGAGAATCTCTCTCTAATGGTTCTATAAGTCTTGAGGAAACCTGGATGCCTTGCCAATGGAGAATCATGTGCTACATGAATAATCTTCTCTTTTCGCTGAGACTCGGGAACCAAGTAAATCTTGTTCTTGTAGTAAATGATGTCATTGACCACCCTGTACCTGTCATCCTGTAGCTGACGATCCAAGATCTCACAATCCAACTTGTTCTTCATGTATTCCACTAGAAGGTGGGATCTCCAATCCACAAATATATCCATGAGAGAAAATGTTGTTGGACTCCTAAATAAGGCATTTGCAACCACATTGTTCACTCCCTTTACATATTCTGTCTCGAAATCATATCCTTGGATTTCGCTGACCCACTTTTGTTGCCTGTCATTAAGTTCCTTTTGTTCTTGAAGGAACTTGCGACTATTAGGATTGGTCTTCACCTTGAACTTGTTTCCTACATGTATGCCTAACCTTGGCCAATGCATGCATAATGGCCAACATTTCCTTATCATAGATGGAATAGAAGTTCTCATAATCTCTGAGCTTCTTGCTTTCAAATGCAATGGGATGGTTATTTTGCATCAAAACTGCTCGTATTTCTTCCCCTAAGGCATCACACTCAAGAACAAATGGTTGCGTAAAATCTGGTAAGGCTACCACAGGTAATGTGCTCATCACCTCCTTGAGCTGCTCAAAGGATTCCTGTGTTGTGTTAGTCCAAACAAAAGCACCTTTCTTGGTGAGGCCTCTAAGAGGTACTACCAATTGAGAAAACCCCTTAACATACTGCTTGTAATATGTGCAAAGGACTAAGAACCCTTTCCACATCATCACATCCCTGGGAGTTGGCCACTCAATAATAGCTCAGATCTTCTCTTGGTGTACCTGTTACCATTCAAACTAGCAAGGGGTTCTAGAGGGGCACTTGCTAGGTCAAGAGCAACAATGAAGCTAAACCCCATTGTCACCACAGCTAAAGCTTCCTACTCTTTATGAACTTTCATTGATGGGAGGAGACCCGATATATATAGAGAATCACTTATGGAGGATAGATCAACTAAGATGGATGTGAAGTGATCTCGAGTACCCTTTCCTAAGAGAGACTCAAGAGTGGGACTTGCTTTTTAATCAAGGTACAAAGTCTTCTAAGAAAAGGAGATGAGGATTTAAGGGCTAGGTTTAAGGAGTGTGAATTGTGAAGGAGCTTCCCAATCCCTAAAATCCTTATGGAACTTGGCTCCTCGAGTGGTTTTTGAAGAATTAACTTTGATGAGGTATGGGACAACACGAGACCAAGTTGACATAGACCAAGTCAAGAGGAGGGAGTTTAGCAACCAATGATTAACTTGACCTAAACCAGGAGGAGAAGGGGATCGAAGAAAACATTTTCACTTAAAGGTGCAAAATGATCCCTATGAGGAACTAGCCTAGGGAAACTTAGGGCAAAAACCAATCTCGAGGCTAGGGCTTGGGATATCTCATAATCCCACTGCCGGAATTCCCTCAAATTTGGAGGAGGCCTAGGAGACACACCAACGCAATAGAGGCCAAGAGATTGAAGCTTTTCTATGGGTGGTTTTTCAGGAAAATGATGCCCTAGGATCCTTAATGTGACTAGACCTAGAATAAAGAAGGAAAGGTGAAGAAAAATGATTCTTTAAGTGATCACCATATGGTAGACGAGTGCCTAATCCTTTGGGGAGATTGGATTCAAGAAGAATATGAGAATGGACTTTCTAGGTCAAGGAGGCTTCAAGGACAACTTCGCTTGTCATTAGGGCAAAGGTGTTAAGTTTAGGTATGTTCTATGCTAGAGCAATTTATTTCAATTTTCATAGTTAGCTCAATATTGTTTCCAGATTAGCAATCACATTAGCATTAAAGTAAACTGTAGATAGAACATAAACTTAAATCGCATAAGACAAGCCAAGACAAGAGGACACAAGATGTGGTGCTAGCCAGGGACAAAACCCAATGTGGGGAAACACTTGATCAATTCTTCTTATATGTCCTTCAATAGTTCAGGAAAGAGAGAAAGTACATTTACAACTAAAGTCAACACTTTGACTTATCTAGATGAGAGCATAGATCATCTCTAAGAAAATGATACATGAGATCAGTTGAAGACATGCTGCTTTAACTGATTCTCCAAGGTGACTCCTTCAACTATCACCATGTTGCATCTCGTCATCATGTTGCACCTCACCGTGCTGCACCATGTTGCACCCATAATCACAACGTTGGACCTTATTACTGCTGCACCTAATGTTGTACTGTTGTCTCATGTGTCATGATTGAACCATGTTGTCCATGTTAGGTGTCCCATTGCTTGTTTGTTGTCCCGTGCATGCTTGTTGTACCATTGCATACTTGGTGTACTTGCTACTAAGTACCATACAACTGTCCCAATGTTAGTTTGTTGTCCCTTGCATGTTGCTTTACCATTGTTCCACTGCTACACAATGTCATGGCTGTCCCGTTCTGCTTTGCCATACCATAACGACACCATGAATTTGCTGCACTAAATACTAGCTGTCCCATGTTGTACCATTGTACCATTGTTGTCTTGTTGTGCACTATATGCCATTGACCAGTTCTGTCCCATTGATGTACCATATGCTGCACCATACCTCACCAAGTTGCCTTTGTTGTCCCATTGCTTATCATTGCAACACCATGCAGCATTGTTGTCCCATTGTTGCACCATACTTCACCAAGTTACCTTTGTTGTCCCATTGCTTATCATTGTAGCACCATGCAGCATTGTTGTCCCATTGCTGCACCATACTTCACCAAGTTGCCTTTGTTGTCCCATTTCTTATCATTGCAGCACCATGTAGCATTGCTGTCCCACTACTCACCATACTTCTTGCTGTCCATATTGCTGCACCATACATCTTGTTGTCATATACTATGCTGTCTATAATGTTACAACATTCATCATAAGACTTGGATCTATCATTCATGACTGTGATTCAATCCAAACGGCAGATAGAGCATCCTTATTTAGAACAACATTAAGGATAGCTGAAGGTGTGGCTTCTTTATCTCAGCGTTTACGTGTGAGAGCATTCCTTCCATGATAGCAATGGTATTCCTTTCATGTTGTATATAGGATAAGGGATTTTCCTTTCATGACAGCAAGGGCATTCCATGTGTAGAGCACTTCTTCTAGGACAACGTTTAGGTGCCATCTCCATTAGGCAGCGTAGCAACTAGGTTTAGGGCATCTCTTCTCCTTAGACCTGCAGCCAGGGTTTCTCCATATGGCAGCGTTAAGGCTTCTCCATAGGGCAGCGTTAAAGCTTGCTGTTAGGCCTCCTTCACCATGCTAGATCTCCCTTTCCTTCTGCATCTAGGGCTTCTTCATTAGGGCAGTGTAGAGCCTAGGGCACTCCCTCTAGATTAGGGCAACATTATCCCTTAGGATATCTCCTCCTACTAAAAACCCAAAGACAAGTAGAGAGGAAGAGATCCCAAGTGTGTTGAAATGAGTTGAAGGCCACCTCTATTTATACTAAAATGTTGAGCACAAGTGGGGTTTATTTGGTTGCTGGCCGACCTTGACGAATTGTCCCATAACACAAATAAATTCATATGTCCATGAATACTTATTGGAATCAAATGATCTTTAGATAAATCCTACACCTCTCATGAGAGGGATCCAAAAATATATTAGTTGCCATTAATAAGATGACCCGCATGGAGTTTGGCCATAGTTGCCAATTTTAACATTCCCTCTCAACTAGGGAAACTCCATCTGCTGATCCATATGTCCGATTGTACTATCTCTGCCATCAATGCCTTGCACTGCTCTACTTTGCTGAGCTCTGCTAAACCATGAAGAAGAAGAATTGATCGAGAATGTGTCATACCATTCTCTACTGACCCAAAGCCAGTTTTATTGATCCGAGATCAATATCACAAGAGAGTGTCTCAAACCACTCATACTAATCCCAGATCAATGGAGGTCATCCTAGCATATGGAGTATGGTAGATACAATGGTGCATCCATCGATAGTCTACTATGGTCCCTAACCCCATTTCCCTGCTCATTGATCAGATGAGAGGTACTTCCCATGAGTCCCAGACTACATGGATAGGATGCCTCGATAGGAGAACTAATCATCCTATCCCATAGGAGAACTAATCATCCTATCCTACTGGAGAACGAATCATCTTGTCCCAAAGTCGCCATGGGGTATCACAGGGGAAGGCTGAGCCATTCACCCTGTACACAACGCACCATTAGGGGAGGGTGAGTCGCCCTATGGTCGTGTGTTGCTCCAGTAAGTACCCCAAGCCCCCTCTAGAGCTTTCAGAGTTCAATGCATGCAACATGCAGGACCCTTATAAGAAGGTCTCTCAATGACTTGAAGTCATTTGGGAAAGTAACTGATTTGACCTTTCATCGGGGCTTTGAAAAAATGTCTGCGACTTGTACATCAGTCTCAATGTGATGGAGCCTCCTTGCTCATCGACATACCATATCCCAGATAAGGTAGTATTTGATGTCTATCTGCTGGAGAAATCATCGAATACGGGATTCCTCAACTATCGAATCCCCCCTTGCTTGTCACAAAGAATCAAAGTGTTATTCATCATGTGTACAAACAACTCACTGAAGATCTTCCACAACCAAGGAACTTCACACAAGATCATACTCGTAGCTATGTAATTGGTCTCGGCGGTGCTTATAGCAATCGAATTCTACTTGTTTCTCATCCATGATATCGAAGCAGAATCCAAAGGGAACCAACACTGAGAAGTGCTCTAGTGATTCTCCACATTGCCTGCCCAGTCAACATTCGAATAATCATGCAGATTCATATTTCCGGCAGTGTATCTCAATCCATAAGAGATTTTGCCCCAAAGATATCTCAAAAGATTCTTGGCACCAATCTAGTGAGGCTCAACCAAATATGAGCTCACCATGCTAACTGCAAAACATATATCCAGACGGAAGTTCACCAAGAGCATCAAAGCAAATGAGTTTATGAAACTTAGAGGAATTTTCCAAATCTCGTCTGTCATCATCACCATATAACTTCTGAAATTTAAGATCCTCGAGGTAGTCATTGGCTTGCAGTTTACCATTCCACATCTGGAATCCAACTCCCTCTTACTTCTGCAAGTGAGAGGGTTTGACCATGTCAGAAATAGGTCGTCCTCAGAAGGTGTCGGTATGAGAGGTCTGTCATCCACAACCTTTAAACAATGGTTTGGATCGGCTTCACTCTTAGTGAATCTCAGCTTCATTTGACAACTATCAGTCCTCTCATATCAAACCGGGGGTGGTTAGCTTCAAGCCATAAAGGGCTTTCTTCCACCTGCATACATGAGATTCCTGATGAATCTCAAACCCCACGGGTTGTTCCAAACCTGTGGACCTGCTACATGAGGGGAATGGTCCCCTTGTGAGATTTTCCTTCGGTACATCTTAGACATGTACCTTCATGCTCCTTTTGAATTCAGGTATCCTTGTCATCATCTGACTCATAGACCTCCGGTTCTATGTGTCAACTGACATGGTCCCCAATGGACTTTCTACAATTTGATACAAATTGCCAACCCTGAACCCACGAGTAAAAGCATCTTTGAAAATTCTATTTTCAAACACGTACCTTTCCATCGATGAATGCCACCCTGAAACCTTTGACTTCCATTGCTAAAATGGACACCAGGTTCTTCTTGCGATCAGGTACATAAAAGAGATTCTGTAAATGAATCGAGTTACCCTCATTCAATTGAGGAGTAACATCCTACAACCTTTTCGGAATAGGTGGCATCAGCTCCAAGTATAATCCCACGATTGTTTCCATCTCTACCAAATTCGAGAGAGCACCATTCTATCCGATGAGGTTCCTTGAAGCACTATAATCAATAACTCAGATTCCCAAAGAATCTGAAGGAGGGGGCCAATACAAGATAACACTTCTTTATCTTATCAGAAACAAAATTTGATTCTTCATACCTGGGGTTCCTTGCTTTCATTGAAGAGTCGGCTGTATCCTTGATGACCTGCATTACCTGTCATTCCTCTGATCATTGAAGATGTCCCTGGAATGATTGTTATCATCATCAAGTGATGTGTCCCTGCCAGTCGGACACTCCTTCGCATAATGGTCGAACTGCCTTTCCTTCCATCCTTAGATTCGGACTTCCCATAGAAGTGATCTTCAGGTTGGCCATTAAAAACTTTCTTTGTGCCATTTTGATAATTTTCTCTGCTTTGACTTCACCATTGGTGAATTAGAAGAGGGATGAGGAATCCATTGATCCTTTTGTCCTTTCCCAACTGTCTTCGGTGATTGCTCTTTCACTCTTGCCTACGCGTTGTCTTCACCTCAACTCTGATACCATGTTAAGTTTAGGTATGTTCTATGCTAGAGCAATTTATTTCAATTTTCACAATTAGCTCAATATCTTTTCCAGATTAGCAATCACATCAACATTAAAGTAAACTGTAGATAGAACATAAATATAAATCGCATAAGACAAGCCAAGACAAGAGGACACAAGATGTGGCGCTAGCCAGCGACAAACCCCAATGTGGGGAAACCCTTGATCAATTCTTCTTATATGTCCTTCAATAGTTTAGAGAGAGAGATAGTACATTTACAACTGAAGTCAACACTTTGAATTATCTAGATGAGAGCATAGACCATCTCTAAGAAGATGATACATTAGATCAGTTGAAGACATGCTACTTCAACTGATTCTCCAAAGTGACTCCTTCACCTATCACCATGCTGCATCTCGTCATCGTGTTGCACCTCACTGTGCTGCACCATGCTGTACCCATCATTACAATGCTGAACCTTATGACTGTTGTACCTAATGCTACACTGCTATCCCATGTGTCATGATTGAACCATGTTGTCCACGTTAGGTGTCCCATTGCTTGTTTGTTGTCCCTTGCATGCTTGTTGTACCATTGCATGCTTGGTGTAATTGCTACTGAGTACCATACAACTGTCCCAATGTTAGTTTGTTGTCCCTTGCATGCTGTTGTACCATTGTGCCACTGCTGCACAATGTCATGACTGTCCTGTTGTGCTTTGCCATACCATAACAACACCATGAATTTGCTGCACTAAATACTAGTTGTCCCATGTTGTGCCATTGTACCATTGTTGCACCATACTACACCAAGTTGTCTTTGCTGTCCCATTTCTTATCATTGCAACACCATGTAGCATTGCTGTCCCACTGTTGCACCATACTTCACCAAGTTGCCTTTGTTGTCCCATTGCTGTCCCACTGCTGCACCATACTTCACCAAGTTGACTTTGGTGTCCCATTCCTTATCATTGCAGCACCATGTAGCATTGTTGTTCCACTGCTGCACCATACTTCTTGCTATCCATACTGTTGCACCATTGCTACACCATACATCTTGCTATCACATACTATGTTGTCTATAATGTTACAACATTCATCATAAGACATGGATCTATCATTCATGACTGTGATTCAATCCAAATAGCAGATAGAGCATCCTTATTTAGGACAACATTAAGGATAGTTGAAGGTGTGGCTTCTTTATCTCAGCGTTTACGTGTGAGAGCATTCCTTCCATGACAACAATGGTATTCCTTTCATGACTGCATATAGGATAAGGGCTTTTCCTTTCATGACAGCAAGGGCATTCCATGTGTAGAGCACTTCTTCTAGGACAACGTTTAGGTGCCATCTCCATTAGGCAGCAAAACAACTAGGTTTAGGGCATCTCTTCTCCTTAGACCCGCGGCTAGGGTTTCTCCATACGACAGCGTTAGGGCTTCTCCATAGGGCAGCATTAGGGCTTGCTGTTAGGCCTCCTTCACTGTGCTAGATCTCCCTTTCCTCTTGCGTCTAGGGCTTCTTCATTAGGGCAGCGTAGAGCCTAGGGCACTCCCTCTATTTTAGGGCAGCGTTATCCCTTAGGATCTCTCCTCCTACTAAAACTGAAAGACAAGTAGAGAGGAAGAGATCCCAAGTGTGTTGAAATGATTTGAAGGCCACCTCTATTTATACTAAAACGTTGAGCACAAGTGGGGTATATTTGGTTGTTGGCCGACCTTGACAAATTGTCCCATAACACAAATAAATTCATATCTCCATGAATACATATTGGAATTGGATGATCTTTAGATCAATCCTACACCTCTCGATGAGAGGGATCCAAAAAAAATATCAGCTGCCATTAATAAGATGACCCACATGGAGTTTGGCTCTAGAATAAAGTAGGAAAGGTGAAGGAAAATGTTTCTTTAAGTGATCACCTTATGGTCGACGAGTGCCTAATCCTTTGGGGAGATTGGATTCAAGAAGAATATGATAATGGACTTCGTTTCTAGATCAAGGAGGCTTCAAGGACAACTTCGCTTGTCATTAGACAAAGGAGAGTGACCTTAAAAGATTTTACACTTTGTTTTGTAAGGTAAGATGGCTTGTCAAGATAAATTCGACCATAAAATTATCCCTAGATGAATTCGTTCAACATACATGGCCCATACATAGAAAGATGCACATAATTCCACAATTTCGCATTAAATGCATGTAGCAATTACCCCTAGTATAGTGAAAATCTCATCGTCAATGCATGTGACAAAGTAAAAGAAGAAATAGCATTAAATTTCTACTTACATGTAAGAGAATATATCCAACCATCAATAAATTTGCCAATCAAGAAGCTCCTAGATAAGAAAAGGTTATCCAAACATCAAAATTCATCCATGCTCCAAAATTTCGTCCACCAAGAAGGAATAGCGAAAATATCTAGAGAGATACCAATCAAAACCAAGTGATAATGATAAATGAACTCTCATTATTTGTATTTATACACTCCTTAATGAGTTTGATTTAGTTACTTGGGCCAAAATTAGCGCCTAAAAAAATAATGTGCAACTAACTAACTTTTGGTGACAAGCCCACCAAAGTAGCTCATAAACAAAATAACAAGCCTCTCAAGAGGTCAAATGATCAATAATACATGTCGTTGGGCCCTCTAAGAAGCCTGATGAAGTCCATAAATGTCATAATGACGAATAGGACTCCCAAAATAATGGACAAGGGGTTGGCCCCTTGTTCTCCATCTAACAAACCTGTGGTGCTCCTAATTGGGTGTGAGGGAACACAAGTGACCTCATGGGTCTCCAAGTAAGTCGAAGATTCCTGTAGACCGTCTGTAAGGGCTTAGATGATGGTGTAAGTAATGCCACACCAGCATACAAGTTTTGGGTCATCTGCCAAGTGCATGGTACAACTGTGGAGCCGATTGGGCAAAGGTGAAGCAGGTGCATCTTCTTCGTCCAATAGGTGAATCTCGAGGAATCTCTGAACATCTCTGGGGATCCATGGAGTGTTGTCTACTACTATGGAGGCCCATGGCTCTCAACACCCACCCTGCATGTGCCAATATAGCCCTCTGGAGGGGTAGGCCCCCGTATATGGATACCGAACCCAAAAAGGAGACCACTTGCATTCCTGCATAAGATCCAATGCGTCCCCAAGCTTTCTAGTACAACAAGTCATCAAGGAAATCAAGTAAAAGAGCTTACAAGCCATGGACAACACGTGGGCACTTCATAATGGCATGCCCTTCCATAGTGGGTTTTGGCATGTGTTAATGTCTCCACGCTACAAATGGGGTTAGCCAAGTATCCTATTAGGTGGTTTCTACTTCTAAAAGGGATAGTATGTCCAAGGTACATCCTTTAAAGGGTGGTGGCATGTGATAAAGAGATGAATGGAGTAGGGTATGAAAAGGGTCAGCCCTAGGCCACATGCTTGGGTACAAAGGTAGCTAATAAAAGGGAAACCCAAACTTAGGTATATAATGTATAGGAGGGAGCAATCGTGGTACATGAGGTGCTCGAACTTGATTTTTCCACTCTTCTTTATATGCCTTTCTCCTTTTATGATTTTTCTTTAATTGACTACTTGGGGCTAAAGGGATAAGAGCATGATGTGTGAGATATAGCAATGGATACCCCCTTTAAGGTAGGGCGGTTCATTTCCCACCAGGGGTTGGGACAATCATGGGTTCCTGAATGATAAAGGATACTGATCTAGGGCCTGTAGGAACTAGGGTGATGTCCATGATAATGGGATAGAGCTTATACATTGGCTTTTCCCCACGTGCTAAATGTATTTGTCCCGATCATCTTTTGCATTTTGTGGTACATTTTCCTGTTGAATGTGGCCAATTATGCTTTTACTTTTATTTTCAATTGCATGAACCTCTAGGGCATCATTCCAGGCCCGACTCAAGGTGTGGGCAAGGGGAAGCGGAAGGTTAACACTATGTGGACCCAGTGGAGGAATGTGGACCCAGGTGGGTGATATGATGAATGGGGTTATAATGAGTTGAAGGGGAGTAATATATGTGGATTAGGCAGCATGGCCACGCAACCAAAATCAAGGTTTCCCAGTAGTACCATCCCTAAATCCCAAGGGTCAGTAAAGGAGATCCCATGGGACTAGGGTCCAAGGTTAACATCCAAAAACAGGTCTAGGGGACAAGAGCACAGATCTAGCCTACTCTTTCCACCAAATCTTCCCATTAATCCACTCCCTTGAGTGTCCATGATAAGAAAACGAAAATACTCAATTACCAAATGACAAGGCATAACTTTAGGTTTGGGAGGCCCACCTTCAAACATACGATCATAACAGATGGGTGAGGAATCACATGGTTGGATCAAGTGGTAGAGAAATGGCATAATGAGCTAGTTGTTGGCTGCAGGGGGCTGCTGGCTATTAGTTGAGGACCATCTTGGAGGAAAAAATTCTCCTAGGGATGTCACCCACAAAATGGTGGGTAACAATACCTGCACCCCTTGTCCTCCAATCACATGCCCCAGGTAGATCATTTTCGTCAACCCAAACTCACATTTGGATAGTTTGGCATAAAACTGTTGCTCCTTGAAAATCCTCAACACCTCATCCAAACATTGCAAGTGCTCCTCCATGTCTTGCTATACACCAAGATGTCGTAAAAGAAAATTAATACAAATTTATGCAGTTGTCTGTTAAAGACATGGTTCATGTAATATTGGAAGGTGGTTGGAGCATTGGTTAGCCCAAAGGGCATAACCAAGAACTCATAGTTCCCATAGTGGCACTAGAAAGTGGTCTTCAGGGTGTCTTGTTCCCTAACCCGAATCTAATGGCACCCAGAGCAAAGATCTATCTTGGAGAAATATTTAGCTCCCTTCAACTTGTCCATCAACTCATCAATCCTAGTGATTGAGTACTAGTTCTTAATGATCTTCTTGTTCAAGGCTCTATAGTCTGTGCACGTCCGTAAGGTCTAGTCCTTTTTCACCAGAACTATCAATGAGGCATATGGGCTTGAGCTAGGCCGAATGTGACCCAATGCAGGCAACTCCTAGATGGCTTTCTCGATCTTGTCCTTGTAGGCCTTTGGATGTCGGTATGGAGTGGTAATAACAACCTAGACCCCCTGCTCTAACTCGGTGATGTTAATTTGGCAACTTAGTGAAAAATTCCCTCCTTTGGACAACCTTCCTCATCAAGAAAGAGCCCTACTAGCCCTTGAAAGAATTTATTTTTGTCAAGGAGAATTATAATTTTTAAGGTGAAATCCACAAGTGCACAAACGTTCAGGTCGGCCTAAAGGACAAATTGGGTCTTCTCCACCACATATAAATACACATCATGTCACATCACTTTGGAGCATCATCAACTCATCACATCTCTCTCCTCATTTGATTGGTTTTTACAGATTTGAAATAAGAAGGTCCAAGTTCATACATTTGAAGGGAAGGAAGACAAGTCTAATTTCTGCGTTGACTTCCTGATTGGGATAGTTTGACCAGCCATTGACCAACTTTGACTTTATGTTTTGACTTGGAAAATTTCGATCTTGGAAGGCCAAATTGATTAGTGAAGGAGCCTAATTTTTTTGGGTAGTTTTGACTTGGGTTGACCACAAACCTTTGACTAAAGTTTGATTGTAGAAAATCCAAAGTTTAACCACAGGTTCTCTCTCTCCTTTGACTAAGTTTTGTGGACTATTTTCGTTGATATTTGACCAACAAGGAAGGCTGAATACTTTGATTGTTGACCGAGGTGATTTGGTGAGGGTATGATTGCTGAACATTGACTGGTTATGGCATTTTTTATTACTGTTGATTTTGACAAAAAATTGCAGACTTTGACTTCGATTCAGATTTGACTTTTGGGCTTATCTCTCATTGGATATTGGTTAGTTGGATTGGATAGTCAAAGTTGTTGACCTTTGACTCATTTTTGATGAATTGGAACATTGTATCTCTTTGTTGAACATTTGATGACAATCTAATGGGAGATGAATTTGAAAGGGCTTTCCCTGCAGTGGGTTTTCCCTAGTCTTTAACCAAATCTTGTGTCTCTCTTGTTATCTTTCTTGGATGTCTTTTTTTGCATTTGAATTGTTGTTCTATCTACAATTGATTTTCCTGATTGGAAGATTGAATTTATTGAAAAGTGATTTCTAATTGAAGAAAAATTGGAATAAGTGATTGTGCTAAGCATAAAACAGTGGAAAATTAATATATGGTGTGCTCAAAACCTCCATTGGGAAGTTTTCGTGCAGAATTCCTTCAAAAACATTCTAACGCTTTTGTAATAGAGCCATTATAACTGTTGGATACTACCGTGGCTAATTTGTTGATTCCTTATTGGTGATCCGACACTCCACATTCGATTCAATGTCCCCATGCCTTAGATCTCCCTCCATCTATTTTGATGACACCACCTTAGGTGGATCTTCTTGCCATCTGGTCCCATGAACTCCTTCTCCATATCCCTATAATTAATGGTGTAGTGCGCTACAAAGTAGAGCCATTGAACTCCTAATACTACATTTATGTCGGGAACATTCACCACAAAGAAATCATATGTGACTATAATTCCCATTGTAAGATTCAACTTGGGGATCATCCTGGTGCATTTCATATGTTGTCCCTTGGTATCACCAGTGAAAATCCCTTGAACTCCTTAGTGGATAGTCCCCTCCTGGACACAAGGCTAGCATCTATGAAGTTGTGGGTAGCCCCACCATCAATCAACATTGTTATCTATGTCCCTGTATAGTACCGGTAACTATGAGTGTGTGGAACCTAGGGACACCTGTAAGTGAAGAAATAACACTGCTTTTAGTCCCAACATGATGTTGCTCATCCTTCATCTCTTGGACCTCCTCCTCGTATGGTTTTCCCTACTCAACCTTATCCTCACTATCCAAAAACACCTCAATGTGGTGATATTTACCCTTACGTACTCACCTGTGTCCTGGTGCCCATGGCTCTTGAAAAGTGAAACATAGCCTCCTTTTAGGATCCCTCCTGGTCTCCTCATCCAACTGACTCCTCCTGGTCCACTACTTCAAAGGAGGTCTAATGTCCTTACCTTTTGGCGGAAGGGTCAATTTAGGAGGAAATTTGGTCTTAGGGACTACATCCTGTATGTCCTATGATTTTTTGATTGCTTCCTATAAGGAAGTGGGTTTGTAGGCCTTCACCCACCCTCACAGATGCTCAACTAGCCCTTCTATGAACAACATCACTAGTCTGGCCTTTGATACATAGGGATCTAGACTACTTGTCTATCTAAGTTGTGCCAACTCTCTGAAGTGGATCTTTGGGTCCTTCTTATCAAATCTCTCAATGAGTCTCTCTGTGAACTCCATATACAATGTGATGCCTACATGCCCCAATGTGATCAATCCATGGTACCACCATTCTTGGACATTTCTGTCTAGGTGTAATGTAACAAATTTGATAGCACCCGTATCCTTCATCTGGATAAGCTGGAGATAGGTGTCCAATTTTTGTACCCATGTCTGTATGGAGCATTTGGATGATCCATCAAAACTAGGGAGTTTCATCTTTCCCACAGCTCACTGTAAATCTTGGTTTTGGTTGTTGTTCTTGTAAAACCCCACCGGTTTTCGCTTGCCCCTTAGATGGCAAAACTTCGCAAATGGGAGGGATGCTTGAATGTTATGTCCCAATCACTGGTACGCTTCCCAATTTGATGCAAATGACTCCACCCTTGCTGAAATCATCTCCTTCCCCCCTAATGCATCGTCCAAAAATTGGGGCATGGTGGGTCTAGCGGGTTTTGCATACAAATGAGGATGGATCTACATGTTAGTGCGAGCATGAATCCCTTTGCCTGAGTGAAATCCCCTTTCTCCACTATTGTCTTGACAACCTTGGTTCCTTGATGTGGCATTAGTCAATTGCCCCATCATCTCAATCATCATCTTTTGCATCCTGTTCATTTTGTTCATGGTAGTAGTGATGTTATTTGATTTTGAAATTCCTTTGTCTCTCATGGTTCCTTTACCCCTGTCACCTTCATTTTCTCCTTTTGAATCTAGTTCTATAACCTTCATTCTTGGCATTAATTTGCTTCATATCCACAAATGACCAAGATCATGCTTTGATACCACTGTAGTATAAGTTTTAAGAAATTACTAATAATAACAACGATGTATTAGAGGAACTGCAAGATTCGTAGAAAAAAATAAACACTATAGTCATATTCAAAATCTCAATCCATCAATGAAATGTCAACTCGGGGAAAATCATCTTTATTAAATTCTCCATAGAAAATTTGGCATACAAGGGAGGGATTGGAATGTGAAGCCCTTCTCTAAAATATCAAGTGCAAAAAATGATAATTGACCCAACAATTTGCAGCCCTCTATTACAACAAATTTGTCCCTCAAAACTAGAGCTTGGCCTTATGATAATTCAACTCTCTTGGGAAATTCGACACTCGTGAAGATAGCGATTTGGCTCTATCAGAAATATAGATTCAACCCCCTCCTGGAATTATGAATTCAACCCTCTACTAACTGCCAAATTCTTAGCAAAAAATATTAAACACTATAACCATATTCAAAATTTCAATCCATCAATGAAATGTCAACTAGGGGAAAATCATAACTTTATAAAATTTTCCATAGAAAATTTGGCATACAAGGGAGGGTTTGGAACGTGAAACCCTTCTATGAAATATCAAGTGCAAAAACTGATAATTGACCTAACAATTTGCAGCCCTCTATTACAACAAATTTGTCCCTCAAAATTAGAGCTTGACCTTATGATAATTCAATTCTCTTGGGAAATTCAACCCTCCTGAAGATAGTGATTTGGATTTCTCAGAAATACAGATTTGACCTCCTCCTGGAATTTTGAATTCAACCCTCTAGGAAATATATATTCAGCCTCCTCCTGAAGCCAACAATTTGACCTCCTTAATTTATGAGTTCATGGTGGCCTCAACAAATGAATTTGCCCCCCAATGAATAAACGTGACGTCTCTAAAAGATAACTTGGTTCCAGTAAACAAACTTGGTCTCTGCAAATGAACATGCCCCTAGTAAATAAACTCGATATCTAGCAAATGAACTCGGCCTCAAAAATAATTCGGTATCTGAGAAGAATGATAACTCGACCCTCTAGAATAATACGACAAATGGAAAACTTGACCCAACAACTGATCCTGCAATTATAATAACCCAACTTAGAAAATTAACCCTTCGACCAAGGTTTTCTCCTTTGGAAATCTACTTCAAACACCTGCAAACAAATGGAAGATCTGAGGTGATCCCCCCCAAGAGCCAACTAGGGTGGGCACTCGAAGTCCACCGAAATCAGCTGAAGAGTTTTTGCTTGAAACCCTTGCATGAGGCTCTCTTGAGCCAATTCGATTTTCAGAGATATGATGCATAGAATAGGATACTTGAAAAGTGACCCCCTCTCCCTTTTTAAAGATTTGTTGGATCTTTCACCAACCTTCGAGAAGCACCTTTATTACTGTTTTAATTGATAAAGTCACTAAGTGGTTCTTATTTTCTCGAAGTGACTTTTGCCCTTTTTATTTACTAATATTATATAGTAGAGTTAGGCAAAATTTCTTGTCCCCTTGACAATTTCCCCTTTTCCAACCTAAAGGAGACTAGTTAGGCTAGTAGGAAAGACATCTCCATGCCCAAGTAATTGGGGACATTACACAAGATGGGTAATGTTACCAACCAAGATGGATAACCCCTAGGAGAAAACTTTTCTCCTATTTTGGACAACTAACTAGACAACAAACATTACTTTGATGATGGTGATATGTCGGCTCCTTCACCATTTGCACTAGTTACTGTGAAATTCCCACTACCCAAAAGATGCTTTTAAACCAGTGAATTATTCCGATTAGTTATGCACAACAAAATTAAATTTTGAGCTAAAAATAATGAATAAAAACATGAACAACACCATTCACCAAATTAAAGTGAAGCAGGATATATGAGAAACCATTCACACGAACAAGACAAATATGTTTAGACAAATGTCCCTAGAAAAACCCAAGATGGGGAAAACCCATTTTCAGGATGAGGGTTTTATTATTTAATCTTCAACAAATCTTCTAATGAGAAATTACATTTATTTCTTGCCTAACATTGACACATCGATCTTCACCTCTGCTGATCAAAACGGATTGAGAAACCTCACAGTCTCCCTTTGTAGATTACTTAGATCTATAGAGAGAAACTTGGCTCCTGCACGGTCTCGTATGACCCACACGTGCGGTCTCTTGGACCTAACATGGCCTGGATGGAAACTAGCCTCTTGGCCTCCCTCTACATTCGCACAATCTCTTGGAGAAGTCTTAGCCTCCACATGTGCAACTTCTCTGATCAAATCGGCCTCCTCCTGAAGCTCACGACCTCCTCTAGAAAAGCTTGGCCCTCCTGCAGAAAACAATTGGGCCGACAAAACCTCCTCCTGAAACTAAGAAGCTGGAAGTCTCCCAATGAAGAATAACCCGAAAATATTTTCTTGATTTACTGTTGTTGAAACTCTCCTGGTGTCTCTCTGAAACTCAATCAACAATGCTCATCTTGATGTGTACCAATGGTGCCCATCAATTTCTCTTTATAATCTTTCATTCACAAATGAACGTCTAAGATTAGAAGTTATCTTGTCCCAATCAATGGCTAAGATCATCTTAGAAACTTTCAAGAAACTTCTAGAGGCAAATTGACCTTATCTCAACTAATGCCAATTAATTAACCAGTTTTCCTAAGTTTTAACTTGGCAAATATTTAAAAATAATTAATTAACTTAATTAAGACATTTTTCCTAGGTGAAACTTAGGAAAAATTACATGGTCTTGGAGATAATCCATTTCTTTGTGTTCCTAGCCTTAGTGACACCTCTCAAGGTTAGAACACTTGTCCGAGCTACAATATTTAACACTCCCTCTTAACGAGGAAGGTGTTTGTCAAAATGACTACCACTTGTTGATTTGCAGGTACATAATGTAGTCAAACTCATCCACGTTGTACACAATCCTTGATGAAATGCTATTGTGTCGATATGTTTTGATTGATCATGAAATACCGCATTCTCAGATAGATTGATGCAACTCTATTTGTCACATTGAATGATGGTCAATTGTATCTCTTGACCAAAAAGTGCCACTAGCAACTTTCAAAGCCATATGGCCTCACGTGCTTCCATGCTTGCTACCATGTACTCTGCTTCTACAGAGCATAATTGTACAAATTTTTTCTTCTTGCTGTAAGAAGAGACAACCCCTGGTCCCATGCTGAAGCAATACCCTAGAGTGCTTTTCTTGAATCTGGTCCACTGCATTACCTGCCCATTCTGCATTAGTGTAGCCAATCAACTTGACACCACCACTTTGAGTATATTTCAACGAGTAGATATTGCAGCACATGCTTTGTTGTTGTCCAATGCACTCTCTTTGTTTCCACCATTAATTGACTGCAAAGTAAATATTTGGCCTTGTGTTGACCAAATACATAAGAGAGCCAATTGCCAATGTGTTTTGAACCAACCAATGTGGTTCATCATCAAGACGATTAGATGAGAATCTGATCCAACAAGGGTATAAAAAGGGGGGAAGAAGTCCGAGAACTTAAAGGATTAGTTCAAGAGTCAAAGAAATTAACTGTTAGAAAAAATAATAAATTTAATAATTTTTTTCAATAATAATAAATAAATAAAAATAATTACATTAAATATTAGTAAATATATATAATTATAATAAGAGATTAGTATTATGATAATCATAATAGTATTAAGGGTAATTAAGGGTCAAATAAAAATTAGGACTAAATACATTAAAATTAAATCTCAATAATTTGAAATAAATAAATATTATAAATACATAAATAGTTATATAACTATTATAATAGTTTATATAAAAATAAAGTTAATAAGGGTTAAATTAAATTAGGACTAAATATCTAATACTTTAAAATGTTTATACCCCTGTTGGAATAGATTATCTTCTTCTAATCGTCCTGATGATGAACCACATTGGTTGGTTTGAAACACGAAAACAATTAGCACATTTATGTGATAGATCTGGAACACATATATCTAAACAATTCTACTCACAAAAGCCTACATTCAAATATCCTGATACTTTCTCGCAGATAGACTCGACCCTTAACTTGCCTCCTGTGACCTAAATAAGGGTTCATCCAACCCTCTTCTAGGGCTTGAATATTCCTTGCATAGACAAAAATACAGCGAGAACCCTTGACCTACTTCAGAGATACCCTATGTTAGATCTGGAAACATTCTTGGGTCTATGGCCTGCGACTCACTTCTTGATGTGGTTCCTTTCCCTTTCTAGAATAGAAACTTGGGCTTCTTGGATAAACTTCCTTAGCTTGTCTTCCTCTTCTTAGGTTGTGGCTCTCTTCTAGGGCTAGTTCTCCATAAATGAGATCCTTCCACTTGTATGTTTTGGCCTCTTCATTAGCCTTTATTTATAGCTGGTCATGGTGTGTGAAACCCCAACAAACATGTCCCCTGTCCTTTTTGGCCAACCTGAGCCTACAATACCAAAATTAATTTATTTTTTTTCTTGGTTTTAATCCCGCACTTTCGGTCCAAAACCCTTAGACTTGGGTACTTTGCCCACAAGGCTTGTTTTTGTGGGTTTTCTCCGCTCAGAAATACCTTTCGAGCTACCAAAATTTCAACAATTTCTGTTGCTAATTCCCTCTTACAGTCTTCTATGAGCCTTGATGAACTAGTTAGAAATAGATCATCCACATACAAATAAAAATTAGTGGTTCACTTCCAATCATAGATAGTAGAGATTAGAATCTGCCTCACTCTTCACAAAACCCATTGGCTACAAGTAGTTGTCGATACAACCATACCAAGCACTGGGAGTTTGCTTGAGCTTGTATAGTGCTCTCTTCAATCTACATATGTGTGTTTCCTTGTTGTATGCCTCAAACCCCTTTGACTACTCAATGTACACCTTCTCTTCTATGACTCTGTTTAGGAACATCGTCCTGACATCCATCTGATGAATCTGCCATCCCATATCTGCTACAAGTGAGATCACGACCCTAATGGAGGTATACCTGACTACAAGAGCAAATGTGTCCTCATAATCTATTCCCTCTTTTTGAGAGAATCCCTTATTCATGAACGTGGCTTTGAATTTTTCTATGTTGTAGTTTGTAGCATGTTTGATCTTATAGATCTAACGAGAACCAACCACTGTATTATACAATGGTGTAGGCACCACCTCCCAAACATTGTTCTTCATGATGGAGTTGTACTCCTCCACCTTAGCATCCTACCAAACCTGCTATTGTGCAGCCTCTTGATAGATGGAAGGCTCACTATCAATGAGCTGATTCATCAACGCCATGTATCTTGAATATCTCTCTGGTGGTCCCACATGTTGTTTCTTCCATGAAACTAGAATCTAGTTTAGGGTCTTAGAATCTCGGACACTACCAATCCAAATACCACAACAAACTACTTTACACAGCAGAATATAAACAACAGTAAATCAACTAGTGCACAAAATAGACAACTTTTTACAATTTTTGATCTAGGAGGATTTCGATGATTCAATTGTACAGGTGTTCAAGTGTCGTCATCAATGTTCAGTGTCGTCGTCGCTTCAGTTCATCTTCGACAGATGGACAGTGTTGGTTGTGGATCAGGTTATTCAGGTAATGTTCATAGTGTTCATGGCGTTCAGTTGATATGGGTTGTACCTAGCTGTCGACTTGAGTTCATCGACAATTCTGCCAAGAATGGTCGACAACATGTGTTTTGTCGTTCATCTTTGCGGGATTAGTGTCGACATTGGTGTCGTCGTGGCAAAGGATCGATATCGTTGTTTGTCGATGATAGGCATGTGGTTTATTGTCATCATGTGACAAACATCTTAAAATTTCACCTTGTGACAATTATTGTAAAAGGGTTCTTAGAACAAAATTATGTTAAGTCCTAACCATAAAACTATTGCAAATACAACTATGTATTAAAAAAAAAAACATTACCTAAGCTAAAACCTAAGTTCTATGAACTAAAACCCTAACCTAATAGCTCTCGGCCTATTCATTACAATGTAAAAACATTACAAAACTAAACACAGTCCTGGGTAGCTGCCATGTGAGCAGCAAGGAGCTAACCACCAGTGGGAAACTGTAGTGGGAGAAGACCGTCAACAAACCATGTCGAAGTTATGAACGATCACATGAGAGACAGTTAGCGCTTGGAAGGTTAGCACCTAGAGGTTAGCTTGCCTCGGGGTCCGTAATTGTCAGCATGTGACACGTCTCCGCAGAACGGAATCGCTAGAGAGCAAGCCGTGGAGGTAACCACCATCCAAACAATTTATTACAGGGGTTCACATGCGCTGTCAAGCCTCCACCCGGTCAGCCAAACTGCTTGCAGTTTCGGGGTTATGATAAAGTTATTTTGGGGTTTATTATGGTTTTGTTGTTAAAAATTAATTGAAAACTCATGTAACCAACACCTAGGTGTCTAATGCCAACAAGACCGAAGCCGGACCATATCCAAAATCAAACAAATTCACCTCAAATGCAATCAGAGGATGTTTTCATGTATCCATAGGCCTATAAGAGGCAATTTTTCCCATGGAGGAAATTAGAGTGGTTTTTGTCTTTTGCATGCAGATTCTGGAGGCCATAGGCAGTTGTTGTTTTCAGTGTTTCAGGAGCATCTGGGGTCAGTTTTGGAAACCGTAAGCAGCGTTGGAAAGCTGGTTTAGAAGGCTATCTAATGACAGTGATCAAAAGTGCCTGCTTGCACATTCAGTCTGGTCTTTTCTCTGTTTAATCAACACCTTCTTATGATTCCTAATAAAAATGGTCGCCCATCTTGAAAGCGGACCCGGAGACATAGTCCATCATAGACGAACTCCGTCATCAATTAGCTGTCTGGTATCACTGTGTTTTTACTGTTTGCACTTCTGTTATGCATCGATTTTATGTTTAATCAGTTGTCGTAAAGTGTTATTTTCAAGCAGTTTTTCCTTGGTTTGCATGCTTTAGCTAACATTCAAATCATTAATGGTTAATCAACTCTACATCAGTATTTAGTTTATGAGCATTTCGGATCATATAATTTGGTATCAGAGCAGGTTATGTTTGTAGAATGTGCCACTGAATGTTAACCAGGTCAAAGTTGCAACAAGGAGAAGGAATCCTTGAGCAGATCAATCCAGAGATTGGAAAGCGACGAGTCGTTCAGAAACCGACCATGTCAGGACCTGATGCAGGTGAAAACACTAAAACTAAGATGAGTGAAGAACAGTTTTAGTAGGTGTTCTTAACCATGCAGTAGATGCTGGGAGAATTGTACGAAGACAAGAAGGCGAGAGGTACAACTTCTTCTTCAAAGCCATTGAAGAAGGACAAAGGTAAAGGGAAGACTGATGAATCACCGTCACCTCCATCATCTCCATCATACTCTTCTTATTCTTCTTCTTCCAGTGCAGAATCTGAAATGGAAAAGAAACCTAACAAAACATCTCTTTTGAAACTTGATGTTAAATTTGAGTTACCTATTTATGATGGCGAAATGAATCCTCAAAAGTTAGATAACTAGATAAAGCAGTTAGAAGTGTATTGTCGCTTTCAGAACATTTCTAGCGGTAAAACTAAATTTCAATTAGCTACACTTAGAATGGGGGAACAACTTTAATCTGGTGGGAAAGTAAAACTCAGATCGATGTAAAGCGGAAAGGAAAAGTCATCTCTTCATGGTCTAAGTTTTTAAAAGCTCTTAGGAAACAGTGCTATCCTTTAGGATACATGCAGCAAGCTGTTATTGATTGGTAGCATCTGAGGCAAGGTAAAGGCCAGAGTGTTCAGGAGTTTACTCAGGAGTTCAGAAAGAAAGCATTGGTGCTTGGTATTTCATTGGATACACGTGAAACTTTGTTAAAATACATCGGCAATTTACATTCATATTTGCAGCATACTTTATTGATGTTTAATCCTGATGACTTTGATGAGGTGTGTGTTCATGCCATACATATTGAATTAGGTGGCAAACCATTCAAGTTTTCATCGCAGTCATCCAAAGAGTTGGAAACCAAAGATTCCAATGACAGTGAGGGAAAGAAAAATTCGAAGAGAAAGAAATCAGCAGTTGTTCAGAAGGAAAGACCTACTTGTTTTCATTGCCAGAGAATCGGTCATGATGAATCGAAGTGCTGGAAACTTCATCCAGAACTTAAGCCCAAAAATTTCCTTAAGGAGAAGGATGAAAAGAAGGCCATTGCAGCAGTCCAGCAAGATCTAGGTTCAGATTCAGGTGATGAAAGGAGGATAACCACCATGGTTACGACAGGTAAAACTTCTGAAATTGTTTCAAGTTCGAAAACTATTGCATCTTCTTCAAACATATATCCTCCACATGAGGATAAAAGAGTTGAATTGTTTAACATAAGGATAACTTCTAAGAACACAAAGATAGATACAATGTTTGATAGTGGATCACAGGGGAATTTAATCTCTGAATATTTAGTTAAAAGTTTGGGTTTCGAAACACAGAATCATCCAAAGACCTTGCCCATTAGGATGGCTAAATAAATCAACTCAGATAAAAGTTACCAAACAGTGTCGATTAAGATTTGCCATAACAACTAATTACATTGATGAAGTGGAATTAGATGTGGTTCCAGTAGACATATGTGGAGTTATCTTAGGAAGTCCTTATCTTTATGATTGAGATGTAGCATTTTACATGAGATAACATAAATACACCTTAAGAAAGACAAGGTTGAATTTATTGTCTAAGTAAAAATTACTTGAATTCAGTTAATGTTAATCAAATGAAGCGATTAATAAGTTCAAACAAGCGGTTTGTAATCATGTGTGTAAAGGATCAACATAACAATCAACATGATTCTTGTTTAAGTTATGAAACTCAGCTTAAAGATGGTTTGTTTAAAGAGATAGAAACAGTAACAGTTCTATGTACAACCAAACATCTTATTCATAAGTAGGGATTACAACATGGATTACAGTTTGTGCCTAAAGCTCCTCTTCCTAATGTCAGAATGAATCAAATCAATTTAAGTTTGGAACTTAACAATTACAGGGATACAAGTTAGCATTGGGGAAAGTCAATGTTCAATTTCTCTTATATTGTGTCGCCATGTCATGTCATGAACAATTTGGAAACCTCTCTTCAAGTGGAGAGGAAACCTATTTGTTTTCATATCTAAGCCTTTTCTAAAGTAGTGTCAAAGTGTCTAATGGGAACTTATGCATCAGAGGAAAGTGCTAATCAATGGAAACATCATTTAATGAATAAGGACAAAGTGATTCAAACAAATCAACAGCTAACTCAATACTTTTAGAATCAAACTAAGTTGCAGCAAATTTCACCTTACAGTTGGATAGGTTCAGTACAGCAAGTTCACTTAGTAAACAAGAATTGTAATGACCCATCATTAATATAGAGAGCACAAGAATATTAGCCTGCATGTATCGCATGCACCGCACTAGTAACTATATTCTAAATTAACTAAAAATATTAAATATCCTAACACTCCTTCAAATTTTGTAGTCGCATTCACCCATCAGCACATATATTACTTAATGCATCATGATTAATGAGCAATTACCAATGATATTAAGTTAAAAAGTATAAAGTAAAAGGGTTATAAAAGATAGATGTTAAAAATTAAGCTAATCTTAAAAGATGGTTATATAATCATATATCTTAGAATATTAATAAATTAATAAATTAATAAAATGATAAAAATAAATTAAAGTTAAAGTATTTAATATGAACCTAAACCTTAATATGAACCTAAACCTTTATATTAAAAACAAACAAAAAGGGTATTAAACCAAAAAGCAATATACCTTTAAAGGAAAAACATATCACGTGACATGGGAAGGGTGTTACCATAAGGAGAAGCGATGGGTTGCAGGTGGAGGGAGCGACCATTGCCAAGAAATAGAATATAGGGAGTAGGGAACAATTTTGAAGGAAGAAGAAAAAAAATAAAAGGGAGAACGAAGGGAAGAGACATACGAAAGAGAGACGAAATTGATAAACGGGAGTTACCAACAGAAGGAGGGCCTTGTTGTTTTGAGGTCTCTGGGCACGGGGGAACAATGTGCTTCAATTGGGAAGCTTACTGGACTAAGTAGTGAGGTTCTGCTTAGTTTTGCTGGGTGGTTTCGGTCTTTTGGTAACCGAAGCAGGAGCAGCTTGAGGCATCTTCAACCACAGGAATACAGGTAGATACTCTCATCAATTCTTTCAGTTAGATTTGTAAAATTTTATGTAATTTCATCACAGGTTCATGATGATTTTAAGAAATCCTTTACTGTCTTTACAATGGATGTTAAATTCTATACAGTCCTTACACTAAATTCTGTATAGCCCTTACAGGAATCAGGAAAGTATGTTAAATCAAGTAGTTGGTTTGTTGTCGAAAGTATCTTTGATTGTATCTATTATTCCGCAAAATAGATTGTTTATACAAGTTGATGGTATTAAACAACATTCAGTAGAGATTGTTTTCAAAGACTGTGAATCACTAACTCATGGTTCTTCGTGGAAAGAATTCAATTGCCATGTTGATAATAGGTTGTTTGCCCATTTTTGCAAGTTGTTCATACTGCAGATAGAAGAAACAGGTCACCGAATCAAAAAGTGCCATTGTCAGCATCATCAGGGTCATCACTTGCAGGTGATTGATCGAATGTATTGGTACATCGTCTAGTCAAGGTGGAAAGAGAGGGAGTTCTACCCTCATCGACTAATTTTTTAATCAAACTTTTATGGTCCAAAAGCTTTCAAGTGGAGAGGAATGGTTCAGGAGGATTTCGTTGATTCAATTGTACAGGTGTTCAAGTGTTGTCATCAGTGTTCAGTGTCGTCGTCGCTTCAGTTCAACTTCGACAGATCGACAGTGTTGGTTGTGGATCAGGTTGTTCAGGTAATGTTCATAGTGTTCATGGCATTTAGTTGATATGGGTTGTACCTGGCTGTCGACTTGAGTTCATCGATAGTTCTGCCAGGAATGGTCGACGACATGTGTTTTGTCGTTCTCTTTGCAGGATTAGTGTCGACATGGGTGTCGTCGTGGCAAAGGATCGATATCGTCGTTTGTCGACGATAGGCATGTGGTTTATTGTCATCATGTGATAAACGTCTCAAAATATCACCTTGTGACAATTGTTGTAAAAGGGTTCTTAGAAAAAAATTATGTTAAGTCCTAACCATAGAACTATTGCAAATACAACTATGTATTAAAAAAATACATTACCTAAGCTAAAACCTAAGTTCTATGAACTAAAACCCTAAACTAAACACAATCCCTTAAATGCTATCAGAAACCGCGTCGAGGTAGTTGCCATGTGAGCAGCAAGGAGCTAACCACCAGCAGGAAATCGTAGTGGGAGAAGACCGTTAGCAAACCGTGTTGGAGTTATGAATGATCACATGAGAGACGGTTAGCGCCTGGAGGTTAGCTAGCCTCGCGATCCGCAACTATCGGCATGTGACATGTCTCCGCAGACCGGAACCGCCGGAGAGCAAGTCGCTGAGGTAATTGCCATCCAAACAGTTTATTACAGGTGTTCACATGGGCTGTCAAGCCTCCACCTAGTTAGCCAAACTGCTTGCGGTTTCGGGGTTATGATAAAGTTATTTTGGGGTTTATTATGGTTTTGTTGTTAAAAATTAATTCAAAGGTCATGTAACCAACACCTAGGTGTCTAATGCCAACAGGACCGAAGCCAAACCATATCCAAAATCAAACAAATTCACCTCAAATGCAGTCAGAGGAGGTTTTTATGTATCCACAGGCCTATAAGAGGCAGTTTTTCCCATGGAGGAAATTAGAGAGTGGTTTTTGACTTTTGTATGCAGATTCTGGAGGACATAGGCGGTTGTTGTTTTCAGTGTTTCGGGAGCATCCAGGGTGGGTTTTGGAAATCATAAGCAGTGTTGGAAAGCTAGTTCAGAGGGATATCTGATGACAGTGATCAAAAGTGCCTACAGGCACATTCAGTCTGGTCTTTTCTCTATGTAATCAATACCTTCTTCTCATTCCTAATAAAAACGGTTGCCCATCTTGAAAGCGGACTCGAAGACTTAGTCCATCAGGGATGAACTTCGTCCTCAATTTGTTGTCTGGTATTGCTGTGTTTTTACTGTTTGCACTTCTGTTATGCATCGATTTTTATGTTTAATCAGCTGTCGTAAAGCGTTCTTTTCAAGCAGTTTTCTTCGGTTTGTGTGCTGTAGCTAACATTCAAATCATTAATGGTTAATCAATTCTACATTAGTATTTAGTTTATGATCATTTCAGATCAATTTTCAACAACTCAACTTCGTTATATTAACAATCTATAATACAACTATCTAGGGCTCCTGTACCAGGGATAATAGCCCTCATACATCCACTGATACAAGAATACAAGCTAGGGCTTTTTGGCAACAACTATGACAACCAAACTGCCCTTAACAAGCTACATTGATCGTCTAGTTGATGTAGTCGGTTTCACAAGTGCCTTGATCGTGCCTTGAACCCAACTGTTGGTCCTTCTGCTCCCAACCTATAGCTCTACTTCTATAAATGGTCTTGCTCCTTTAGATCTCTAAACATGGCTTACAAATCTGCCCTGTAGCTGATCATTCTTCCATCAATGCATCAACACATAGGGTCTTCTGTTGAGTTTTTCACAACTCTATTTGTGAACTTTAGACTACCCATTGTTGCTCCTCAGTCCTGCTCCTTTAGATCACTGAACATGGCTTACAAATCTGCCCTCTAGCTGATCATTCATCCATCAATGCATCAACACATAGGGTCTTTTGTTGAGTTTTTCACAACTTTATTTGTGAACAACTTTAGACTTCCCACTGTTTCTCCCTAGTTCCTTCGGGACTTCTTCCTTCTATTGCCTTCCTGTGTTGCTCCAATGAAGACAACCTTTGTGCCGAAGGGCTGCCATCTATCATTGCAAGATGTCCTTCTCGAACAAAGAAATTGCGCTGATCCAATATGCTCACTTCGTTGTCTTTTGTCTCTCAAGGTGTCAAATGTTGATCTCTCCAAAATTCACTCTCCTTATAGCGGTCAATGTCCTTCTTGCCAACTGATCTAGGGCTACTTTGAGTGCCTACTTGTTTCCCTCCAACAACCTTAAGATGCCCAACAAATCTTTGTCCAATCTGGGCTCTATCCTCTAGCAACAATTCAACTCAAACATATCAACACATACCTTTTTGGTTTGGTGCATCTGTTGTAGCTTCTGTTGCCTGATTAGGGTTGATATTAATCCACGTCAATCCTAGTTCTTTGCCTCAAAACCATCTCTACAACTGCAACTTCCCTCACCTAGCAAGCTGCCTCTACATGTTGCCTTGTAGCTCTGATCTACTATGGCACTTAGGCCTCTCGACCCCTCCAAACAACCCAGAACAATACCTTGGCCCTATTACCCACCAACTGTGGGTAGGGTATATAGGAGAAATTTTTTTCCCTAGATGGTCCTCAATGGGCAACCAACAACCCCTTGCAGCCATCAGATAGTGTGATGTCCCTTGCTAAATTAATTTGGAACATAATTAATCACTACATTTTGGGGCCAATTTTGGAGGTGATGGGGCCCATTCGATTTTATTAGGAGGCTTAGACTTTAATAGAAGTTATTTTGGTTTGGTTAAGTTACAAGTGGGGGCCATCCACACTAGGGAAATACACACTCCCTAGTTCGAATTGCATGAGAGGGGAAGTCAATGGTTAAGTGAGGGACACACGATGGAGGGAAAATGGAGGGAAAAGTTCTCCGTGAAATCTATAAAAAGAAAGCAACTCTCCTCATTTCATCATCTTTGGCATATTGAATTTCTCTTTGGTTGCTCGAGTTTCTTAGTCGAGTCACTTGTTGTTTAGTAAGAGTTCTTCAAATGGAGAGCTCACCATTTCTTTGGGGGACTTCAAGTGCCACCCTAGAGAGGTTCATTTACATTCTTTTGGAGGAGGTTTTCATTGTGATTTCCAGTAGTTGCATTCATCGTCTCTAGGTGGTGTGTATTTCTAGAGGACGCAATGAGGAGAGGCAGAGTTGTGATTGTGACATATTTCAGAGGAGCTTTCACCAGGAGAAATTAAGGAAGGGAGGTTTAGGTGTTTGGGTGAGTTTGGGAGTTGGAGGAGAGATCTTCTACTCAGTGTGATTTTCGCACTTCCTGGGCTAGCGTAGAGGGAGATTATTGTGTACACGTAGGAGGTGGATACTCAGTTATTGAGGCTGATCCTTGTTGGGAGAGGCAAGGGAAACACTTGTGGAAGATATTGCTACTTTTCCGGAGCCTCAAAGGAGGATTTTGTTGGCACCTTTGTAGGCTATGTGCTTCAGTGTTCTTGGAGGGTGCAGGGCCTCTTGGGAGTCGATTTTGGGAGGTCAGAACTAGACCAAACCATTTCTTGGTTTTCATGGGTTTTGGTTAAGGAGCTTGTGGTTAATTTTGCAACATTTTCTAAGCACTGGAGGTGGGGTTTCTAGCTGTTCCTTTTCAACCAGCAGTATAGTTTTCTAGGCAGTGCAGAGCATTCGTGGAGCAATCATTATCAGCATTTGAGATCATTGTTTTATCACCTGGGTTCTGTCGTGCTTGCCATTGAGGCAAGCCCAGGTGCATTACTCCATACTATTGTACTTGCTCTATTGGATTAGTAAAATGGCTCAACTGGTTCTTAATTCTAGATTTTTTATGAGTATTTGCTGAATGTTTAAATTTTTTGTGCTGTCATTGTTTTTGCTTTACATATCACTGTTTATGCAAGTTTGGAACATTACAGTGCTATCAAAGCTCAGATCTTGGCTCAGCCTTGGGGAATTTTCCTATGAGTGAGGAGGACTGACAAAATATTACTTACAGGAGGCAAAGGTACCGGAGCGGAGAGAGGGTGTTGGAGATTACTCCAGACACAGAGGACCCTGGGAAGGTAGTGTTAAAAGAAGACATGGGGGAGCCCAAGAGCAAGGAGGAAATTGATTTTGACAGTCTCTTGAAGGCCTTGAGCAATTTGGCAAAAGGGCAGAAGGAGATGTTGGATGAGATCAAAATGCAAAACCGGGAGCTGAGCACTCATCGAGAGTTTCTATTTGGAGAGAATTCAGGGGCTTCTCAACAACTTGTTCTATAGGGTTCCTTGACCAAGTGAAATCACTCCAAGCATTGGAATCATCTTGACTCCATTTCTCCCAAAGGATTAGGCATTGGTCCTCCATAGGTGATTACCAAAAAGCATAATCTTTATCACCTCTCCCTCTTTCTTCTAGGCCTAACCTCCATAGGGGACCTAGGGCATCACATTTCTCACAAGTTTCCCATCAAAAAATTTTGATCTTCTAGCCTCTATTGCGATGTTGTGTCTACTAGGAGCCCTCCAAATTTGAAGCCATTCCGACAGTGGGACCTTAAGATATTTCAAGCCCTATCTTCGAGATTGATTCTTGCCCTTTATTTCCCTTGGCTAGTGTCCTCGTTGGGATTATTGCATCAAATTCAAAGAAAATTTCTCCTTTGATCCTTCCACCCCCCCCCCCCCAATTAGGTCAAGTGTTGATTTTGGGTAGCATCGGATGTGCTCTAGCCATGAAATTTGGTGGAGAGGCTAGGGCACATGAGATCTCCAAGACCCAGAAATAGTTTGGAGAAATTGCACCCAGATGAAGAGTTATTAAAATAATTAATATTTTTAATGGGTTGCTAAGTCTAAACTTAGGAAAATAAAAATATTAATGTGTATTAATAAAATATGGGTGAGAAAGTTCTAAGTGATGAGGATCAAGACAGTTCTAATCTTAGTCGTCGATTAGGGACTTAATCTTGGCCGCTGAGGACGCAACAGGAAAAGTATAAGGGGAGGCTTGAGGTTCAGTTGGAGACACAACAAGTGATCAAAGAATTCGAGTTTCTGGGGCGAGGTTTGCTGAGGAAATTGAGTTAGTGATCAGAGTTGCAGTGAGGGGAAGTTTGGCAAGGGATTTTCATCCGAGGCCGAAGAATACATAGGAGAGAGGTAGCGCAGTGCCGGGAGAGGAAACACAGGCGCTAGAAGGGTTGACACAGAGGCCAAAGAGCTGACACAGAGGACGTAGAGGGCTGACGCAAAAGCCGTAGAGGATAACACTTGGCCTCAGAGGCAGCGCTGGGAGATTCTCTGGGGCAAACTAGGAGCAGATCAGCGGAATCAAATTTCTGAGCAAGGGAGGCTCACTATCGGGGTGATACAACTCCTAGAGGAGTGACGCAGTTCCAAAGCAGTGCTTGGAGCAACTTTCGTTGTTCAACATAGGGAACAACCAGAGTCGCTGTGGAGTTTGATCATCCATTCGCTGATTTGTTGGAATATTTGTCTCCGGATAGAGGTACTACTGCCGAGGATATTCTTTGTTGGGTGAGCCATTTCTGGCACCCTAGTTGTATTCACAAAATCTACTTAATAATACAAACCCTCTATATGCTGCACCTGCTTTTCCGATTTGGGTTTTTTCGGGGACGATTGTCCAAAAATAACGGCGTCCCTTGTGTTATTGTCTTAGTTTATTTCAGTTCATGATTTGTATATTTGTGTAGGCTGCAATAGTGTTTACATCGATGTTTATGTAATTAAATATGTTGGACACCTAATCCTCAATGGGTTCGTGTGGAAGCCGAATAGATAAAAGGAAGTCCAAGAGACCTTGGGATGTGAAACCCAACGGTCAAACCATGTACTATAAATGTATATGATCTGTTAATAAAATTGCACTCTCATGTTTTATCTTTCCTATTTGTCTTTGCCATGTGTGTGTTTAACATGGTATCAGAGCAGGCGTATTCCTGCCCTGCATAATTTCTTTGAGCCATTTGTTTTATGGCATTTTTCTGCAGGTCATTTCTGTCATTAATTCTGCATTTCATGAATATTTTCTCAGCTAAATTTTAGCTACAACCTGTCATTTCTCTAGCGCCATTTTTATTCACCTGCATATAAAAGCACTGCGCCTCTGCTTTGCTCTGACATATAGTACCCCGTTGATGGTGTCATTATACGTTTTATTCTCTATGAATAGTCGGCCCTCCAACCGTTATGCTCGGTGAATATCAAGGTGAATATCGTTGGTTCGACCTGTGATGACTAAATGTTACCATTCTCATGCCATGTGAATGATGATGCGATGTGACCATTCTCATGATGTCTTATAGATGATGTTCCCATGTTACCATTCTCATTTTCATCCTTGATATAAAAAAAAAAACAACAACAACAAACAACGGTGGTCCAAGACTGTTCATCTGAGCAAAATCTCTGGTACTGAAGGTTGTGGCTCGGTCATAACCTGATTATTTGGATTTATGAAAAACCCATACTAATATGGAATGCTGAAAGATTTCTTGCTCTTGGGGATTAATATTCGTGTCATCGTAAACAAGATATTTGGCTGCAGATTGCACATCATCGGCCGATACTTCATCACCGAGGTCGATTTGCTTTTCACCGTAGAGCGGCCAGAACTTCATAAGAGGGTGGAAATCGTCCACAACTCCTCCGATAACGCTTTCTCTCGTTAGTCACTGCCTTATTTCCTCCATTCTTTACTAAATGCAGGAAGATGACAATTGAAAGCAAGTAGAATGAAAGGATCGAAGGCACTTCAGAATGCAATGAAGATACCGAATCAGCACGCCATTGTTTTCTTTGGTATATATAACGCTGTCTGTTTACACTAATCTAGTCTAGTATTCATGCAAAGGGGATTTGTGTTTAGGATTTAGGGTTATTCATTTGTGTATGTCTATCTAGGAGTCGCCCATTCAACTTTGAGAATGAGGTTGTCGTAGCCATAGCCCTTGAGATTATATTCCTCTGTGCATCATCCCTGTTGGCGATATTGACAAAAACAAAACCCCCTGTCGGCGCAACAGAAGCGTGAAAATACTTCTATCAAAGTCTTCTCTTTGTCTGAGAAACTCCTCAAGTGTTAAAATTCCTTCAAGCCCGGTCTCCTTTGCAAATACTTGTGCTGCTTCTGATGCTTTAATGCCAATCATTTTGGACTTCAGAAACCAATCGAAGTGTTTCCCATATCCCTCATGAATGCGCGCCTGGACAACAGTATAAAACTTTTCTGTATTGAGCAATAAACCATCCATATCGAAGGTAACATGGATAATGCATTTGTATTTTGGGGTTGCCAAATTGCCCATCGTTGCGTTAGCACAACTTGTTGTGAGTGTGCTGTTGAAGTGTGAAGGGAGTGTTGCGGGAGTGGAAATGTGGTGGCGCTGCTCCATACCCCGGCTTTGAGCACCGTGGTATTACGTTGATACACAGTTTTGTGGTATTACGAGTGTTGTGGTATTACGTTGGTACACATTGATACACAGTTTTGTGTATTATGTTAATACTCCGTTAAGCTAGTATTATGAGCGTTGTGGTATTGATTTGGCAGACGTGAAAGCCTATACATGTGATTTCAAAACGTGGAGAATTGTCATATTGCTGTACTCACTTCTTAGTCTGGCAACCCATATCATACTTGTGCGTGCATCTGTAATAGCTTCGAGGATGTCGAGATCCTAGAATATCTTTTGCCCATATTTTCGCCATGTATGGTCATCGTCTGGCTGCACATCATACCTTGCTTTAGTACTAATTGCATCTACCTTCGTGGTCCATTTCGGCAGGGATTTATTTTTCTTTGAGGTTTCAATTCGATCTCTAATACTGGATGATGATTCCCTTTCAGAGCTTTCTGCAGTTTCACTGGAGTTGATCATGGGTAAAGCAACAGCAAGATGACCATGAACAACAGTAGATTCCTTGCTTGAGGAGGATTGTTTTAAGCTACCTCCAATGCTTATTGCATGGCTTTTCTGAACGTGGTCACTATTTCAAAAGAGGATGTGTTGGTTATATGAAACCCATGAGGCCGTGGTGTATATATGAGTATTGTTTCATTGCTCGTTGCTGAACTAAAGATCAATAGTTTCATGATTATTTCCTGGTTCCAAGGTTTATGAGATTATGTACAGCTCTTTCTCTGGCGATCTGTTATCCCCCAATTGCAACTGTTCCACATGCTATCATCAATGGTTACAAGAATGTATTAGTAGTCACTATTGAACTTGACTATTCTTTTCCACTTGTTGAGAAAGTGAAGGAATATTTGAAGGATCCAAGCAAGTTTGTAGTTGCTGTTGCCCCAGTTGTGGCATTGTATTTAAAAATCATTATAGTCTACATATATATGCATTGGTTCCTTGTTACTTAGACTACTGCATAAGATTTTGGTGAGCTGTATAAAGGCAATGATTGTTTTGACAAATAAAAGTAGTCTTTTGTGGAGAAAAGTTTAGTCGGTTGTATTGTCGGAACATAGTGTTGGTCATGAGTAAACTCTTATTTTTATGTAATGGATTGTAATTGGTGCTTGCTGGTTGCACACTGATCATTTGCTGCACATTTATAAAGGATTGAGTGGGTATTACTTTTTTGCATTGAATAGTAGTTGTGGTCAGTTTTTAAGGTGTAACTCTGACATTGAAGAAAAAAATGGCAAGAACCAATGAAGTATTAGAGTTCCTCAAAACTCTGATATTGTCTACTACTCATGATACATTAAAATTCAACAAAGTTTCTCTCACAAACATTTAGGTCTGTCTACAAAACGCACAAGAGAAAATTGATTTTTTGCAGCTCGAATCTCAGCTACAGCAAGAAGAATTAAAACAGAGGAGTCATCATTCTGAACATGTTTTTGTTCAAAAGATTGAAACAGACTCCCATAAATCAGCAGTTGTACATACAGATGTAGAATTTCAGTTTGCACTTCACAAGCCCATCATCAGACCTTGGGAAGAGCTTGTCCATAAAAAGCACAGAACTGGTTTTGGATATGAGAAGGACTTGTCCTTTCATATTCCAGACTACTCAAAGCCCATTCAGTTTCAGAGTGCTGGATTCCTTCATGACAGTTCACCTCCAGCTGTTCCAGATTCTACTCCTCTTCCACAGCAACAACAACAGATTGTGAAATGCCAACACTGTGACTGAGTTGGCCATTTGAAAGATCACTGTTTTGATCTTCATCCATGTAAGCACTGTCATAAAACCACCCATTCTTCACACAGATGCTTCAAAAACAAACATCTTGCAAGAACAAAGATTCATCTTGGATGGATCGCTTCTTGGCAATGGGCATCAACAACCAAGAAGATATTTCAGTCACATGTCAGAACTTGTTCAAGACTATTGAACAATCTTGCAGTTGAGTTTTCTCCATCATCTCACCTTGTATCTGACAGGGGGGGAAATGATGGTTATCTACAAGCTTCAAAGCCACATCAAGCGAGCCTAAGCCACAACCTGCCACACGAGTTTCAAAGTTGTAGTTAGAGACAAAGATGCCCCTGAGCATGCTTTTAGTTGGTAATCTGGGACACTTCCTCTAGCAGAAGACTTCAGCTTCTTGCCAGTTTCGAAAGAATTCCAGGAATAGAGTTGGGGACACTTCCTCTAGCAGAAAAATTCATCTTGTTGCCAGTTTTGGAAGAGTTCCAGGAATTACATTAAGCATTCCAGAGTTGTTGGTCATCCTTAAACCATCACAAGTTGAGACTTCCCTTTTCAGGTTGAAGTTCTCCCTTTTATGCGGGGTGAGACCTCCCTTTCATGGTTGAAGGTTTTCCCCTTTAAAATAATAGGAGCACTTCCTCTAGTAGAAGACTTCAGCTTCTTGCCAGTTTTGGAAGAGTTCGGGGAACAGCACTAAGCATTCCAGTGTTGGTGGTCATCCTTAAACCACTACCCTTTATACCAACATTTTAGAGAGCACATTCAGCCTAGTGCTGCCATGCATTTTTGCACATTTTGTATTACAACTCTCTTCTTGGACTCATACATAACCCTTTGGATTAAGGGGGGGAATGTTGGACACCTAATCCTCAATGGGTTAGTGTGGAAGTCGAATAGAAAAAAGGAAATCCAAGAGACCTTGGGATGTGAAACCCAACGGTCAAACCATGTACTATAAATGTATATGATCTGTTAATAAAATTGCACTCTCATGTTTTATCTTTCCTATTTGTCTTTTCCATGTGTGTGTTTAACAAAATAACTTGTTAATGCAAAGAATAAGTAGGAGATTGTAAAACGGTAATTGCAATAGGGGTTTTTGATATGTTAGATTCAGAAATTTTCACTTGGTACCAGAGCGATTGCAGATCATAGTCGACTGAAGACACCAGTCGAGAAATTTGAGAATTTGCAGTAGAGAAGTAGCTGTCCCGAGAGACAATGTTGTTCTAGAGCCGAAGAGGCAGAAGGAGTGACGCAATGCATGAAAGGTGATGCAGAGGCTCACGTAGTACCTGCATCAGCATTCTGAGCTGGGAGAGGGAGATGTATTAGCTGGGAGGAGCCCACGCAGTAGCTGCTTCAGCCATCAGGTCTAGCGCAGAGGCAGAAGAGGGTAGATCAGGCTCACGCAGAGCCACATCATCTTTCTAAGCTAGGAAGGATTGACGCAACTGGCTGGGAGGAGAAGATTCTTCTCACGAAGAGTTTGCGGAGAGCCTGAAGGGCTCAGATTCTTCGAGTTGCTGGGGCTAAGGGAGCTATGTAGATTTTGATTTGAGGAACTGGTGGGACACTGTTTCTGTTGGTGCAGAATAGTGTCAAAGGAGATGGAACCAAGGTAGAGGGAAGCACTACCTCAACAAATTTCTAGCGAAGAAATCTAGATTCGGGTTGCAGTGGCAAAGGAGGATTGGAGAGGAGTGATTCGACAGTTGGCCGGAGGATTTCCGAGAAGGAAATCAGGACTCAGAGGGATTCTAGAGAAGAGGAGCAGAGATGACAGTGAACAGATTGAGGGATCAGGATAGGTTGGACGAGGCTTCCAATTCTTTCATCTGGAAGGCCAGGGTCCTGGCAATCCTGGATAAACATTGCATCAAGGACTATGCCTTGAAAGTAGTAGCTATCCCAGCTGATGCTAATGTAGCTGAGAAGTATGAGGAGGCCCAGGCGAAGGCAAAATGCATGATCCTAGACAAGGTCAAGGATCATGTCATAACACATATCGTTGAGAAGAGGACATCAAAGGAGATGTGGGACACCCTGACCACCTTATACCAGGGATCTTCCATGCAACAAAGGATGTTATTGGAGAATCAACTAAGGTCATATCAGATGTAGAAATGAGAGGAGATAGATCCCTTCTTTCTTAGGTTGTAGGGGATTTGTGACCAGCTTACTTCCATGGGTTCTACTCCAAATCCAAAGTTCTTAGTCAGGACTGCCCTGAATGCAGTCTCCCAGAAATGGGAGAAGTTTTTCCAAAGAATTTCCTCGGAGACGTTTGTCCAAAGCATTTTGGGCAAAGCGAATCTCCCTAGTTGGGAGGAGATGTGTGCAGCTCTTCGACAAGAAGAGCTCAGGAGATTGACCAAGGCGGGGAGTAGCGGCAAGGGAGTTTGTTGGCTTGTTGAGCCTTGACCCAGGTTCAGAAGAGTTTTTAGCCAAACAATTCCCGTACTACTAGCCCTTTCGGCAACAATCCGTGGAGCGTGGACTGAAGTCTCACCCGAGGTATTATGGGCGGGTGTTGGAACTAGGTTTCCGCACCCTAGGGATGTTTTGATGAGGTTTGGAGGATTTGCAGCCCGATCTACGCACTTATGCTATTCCGCGCAGCAGTTTGGCCTTCGTGAAGATCGCGAAGGGGTGTTTCTTAGATCCTTAGTCTTATTGCAGTTATTATAGATATGATTTATTCTTCAAGGTCTTTAATCAAACATTTAATAGTTAAACCCAGTGCGCGCAATCATAAATCTTAAATACACTTCATAAAACCTTAACATAAGCATAAACTTTTAGATCTGCGATCAAGTACATAATATTTCAGAAATACTTATCTTTATTAATCTTTTGTTCAATAAAATCCAATTCCTCCCTATGCAAACCGCTGCAGGGGTCCACGCACACAACTACAGACTCTACCAGGCCTCTGCGCACACAGCTGCAGAGCCTACTCTAACCACCACCACCCACGACTCAGACTTACAGACTCAGATCACTCTCGCTTTCACAAACCCATACACTTTAGATCCTCATCAAAGCTATCTTCCAAAACAAAAACTGTCTTTTAAACCTAGATCCTTGCTCTATTTATACATTCCCATGGTTCGCAGACCATGGGCAAGTCGACACATTCTAGATTAACCTATAATATTTTAAGGCGGACTACCCTTGGTTTTGACTCATTACAATTCGCGCTTTGTGCACTTTGTGGAACCTTTACCATACTTCTACACAAAATTGCGGGTTGAGTCCCACTGTTACGCGGGGGGTCCGTTGCTCAACAGCCCCCCAACACAATCATTGTGACTCGTCCCGAGTCACGCGGCTGGTGCGGTGATCTTTGCGTAGAGGTTATTCAGCAACTTCTGCGCTTCACTTACCTCCTTAACACATTCTTCTGCCATCTATTGTACTCGTTGTGCGCGAGTCTCTGACACATCATTATCAGCTTCACTTTGTTCTCAGAGTTCATATATTGCTTGCATGTGGGCTAACTTTCCGTCAATGTTGTCGGTGACCGCGAATGCCTCATCAAGCCATGGCTAGATGCGTTCTTTAAGGGCTACTTCTTTCTGACGAGCGACATCCACTTGCGCCTTGAGAGCCTGGGCCTCCCTCATCTTGGCCAACCACTGAGTGAGGGCAACCGCCTGCGCAGTCCGTCAGACACTATCGTAGGCCTATTGCAGCTCACGTGCTTTGGTCTTTAACCACTGTAATGTTGGATCTTCTTGTAGTGTAGTGACCGTGATAAATGACTGATCTAGCAAGCTGGTGCACTCCTGTATGGTGCGTGCTATTGCTTCTCTCCCAGATTGGATGGCGCGCTGCCGCTGCTCTCTAACTTCTGGTGGTGTAGAAGGCTGCGCCTTGAGTCTTAGTTCGGCGATCTGCAAGCTGAGATCCAACTGTATTTTTGCTGCTTCTTCCTTCGCTTCGCAGAACCCACTGGCCAACTTGTGGATCCGTATGCCTATAGGTAAATCTGCCATAATCTCTAGCTCAGGGGCACGACAACACGCTTCCTGCACAATTTGCTCCAACTGCCAACTCTGTGCTACTGCTTCATCACGGTGGAGACTCAACTGCTTGATGTTAATTCGTTGCTCACTGAGTAGCTATACCGCGCATCCTTCCCTAGCGCAGAGCTCCGTTGTTGCGCCATCCTGTAGCTGGTATAAGACTTCTCGTGGGAGGGCAGCCAAGTTTAATCCAAGTCCCGAGAGTCGGCCTACCACGGCTCTGTCCTCTGCGTTGTCTGCTGTCAATGCTCCGACTAGAAGTGCGATGGTATTAGCCATTTTGGCCTGCAGCAGCTGCTCAGTTGCTGCCGTACCCGTAGCTCCATGGGCAGCTATCACTCCCAGCTGTGGGGGCCGTGCTTGAAGTTCCTGTAGTTGCGTCCTGAGTGCCCCCAACACAGTCTGCTGCTCTGTCATGGCCTCGTTGAGCGCCTCCCTGGTAGCTTCATGCACTGTATCCCCGATGTCACATAGGTCACCCTCAGTTAATGTGATAGGTTCCTCGTCCAATTTGGATGCCTTGGTCTTCTTCCTTGACCTTGACCACTCTATCGCGCGTGGTCATTTAAGGGTGAACAAGTGATGCTTGGTTCCGCACTTTCCGTCACATTACCCCTTTTCGACTCTGTGGTTACATTCGGGCCTCTTTCATCTTCTGTTGTAGCAGCCCCTCCTGTTGTCGCCTTGTCTGTGGCAGCCTGCGTTGCCTCTTGAAATGCCCATACTTCCTTAGCGAGCTGTTCATTCTACTTTTGCTGTGCTAGGTATTTGGAGGTGGCCTTCTGCTTTTGGATTGCAACCTCATCACGCCCTACTGCATCTGGTCCACGCCACTCTAGTGGCCAGGTATCAAGCACCGTGAAAACAACATTATCAATGGCGATGAAGGGAAGCGTGGTCCACGTCTGCTCAAGATCCTTGTGCATCGTAATATACACATGGTGCATATCCGCCTTAAAGTCAACAACATTTTTCACATTGTCATATACTTCGGTAGTTAAGCGGGGTTGCTAGTTGATCCACTTTCGTATGCTTGCGTCCATTAGTATCCAAAAATTCTTGACTTCGTGGATTCTTGTAGCATCCTTCATTACCCATAGTGACACATATCTGGCTGCCTCTAGCCAATCCCGGTCTAGGGGAGGAAACTGACTATCTTTGGGCAATGCACCTGTAACCAATAGGATGGACAAGAGTAACCACGCATAGTGGAAAGTCTTACCCTCCTCCTGGGCTTCCTTGCAGTTTGTTAGGAATTTGTCATGCAGGACTGCGCCCAATTAAACCATACCCCTTCTGTGCATTGGGAATTTGTCATGCAGGACTGCGCCCAATTAAACCATACCCCTTCTGTGCATTTCTCAGCTAACGCGATTACCATTGCTGGTACCTCACTACCTCGACATTTTCTCATTACCTTCCCTGCCAGCAATTGGGTAGCAATGTGGACCCCTTTGTCCTGAATGCTAGTAATAACATACCCTCTCTGCTTTTTCTCCAACTTGTATTTATTTTTCATGGTTTCTGCAATCGTCAAGTCACCACCCATGCCCACTATTTCCGTGGGGTCCCTTCCTTCGTAGAGAAGCTGAGAGATCCTATGAATGAGTTCCACCATGATGGGGATGGGTTTGTCTAACCATAAGTACCCATCGTGCAGCAGGCAGAGAAGTTGCATGATGACCAATATTGTGATTGGGGCCCGATGAAAATTTAGAATTGACAGGAGGTGGAGTAGCTCGGCCTCCTCCACCCTTCGCAGCCATTCCTGCCACTGTAGTGTTGTAACGGGCCCCTCCGTGCTTTGTTCCATCAGTTCGCTAGTTTCGAAATGAGGAAACTTCTTAGTATCCACGAGGTCCCAGTCCTCAAATTTCATAGTGGGAATGCAGCCAAATGTCGTTCCTTCAAGTTCAAACGAAACCCCTTTGGGGAGGGACGGGGTTATAAGGTTGCTCTTAACAGCATCCAAATCTTTAGGTACCTTAACCCTCCCTTTCCGTGGAGGGACATACTTAGGTCGTTTTGCGGGAGCCTGCATTGGTTGGATATCTTCTTCTATCTCTTCCTCTGGTTCCATCTCTTCGACAAAGGTTGGAGGATCCTCTTCCTCATTATCTCTCTCAATAGTAACGGTTTTTCCCTTTACCTCCATTGACAGCGTGCTGAATCGCAGATTCCGCGAAGACATCCATGTTGGTCCTGCTACCTTGGGGTCCTTCTTGGTCCGTGGTGTCCTGGGTGATTTAGGGGTTTCGGCTGTCCGTCCCACCTGCGGTGTATAGTTTTGCGTAACGTCCTTAGTTGTGGATATCGACCTTAGTAGGGACTCTTGCAGTTCCTTCGACAATTCTTGAAACCATGTGCTTTCTTTCACGATCGCCTCATTCATCTTGCTCCTGTCTTCTTGAACCCAGAATGACCTAATATGCAAAGGGCCAAACGTTGTTTGGTGACAAGCCACTTGTGCTTTATATAGCTTTTCGAATTCAGATTCGGCCGTGCCCCCGTTCATGGCTCATTAATGCGATTTTGGCAATAGATCCGTTCAACCCTGTGTCTTAATTGCCCGTCGTCTGCTCCTCGGTGTCTTAAATGGGACATCTTGTCATGAACAGTATATGCAACGGCCACCTTCCATCCTTCCCATGCAGCAGCGCAGTCCCTCGTACGTGGACGTGTTCTATACTTCATACTGATCCTGTGCGCCATGTCCAAGCCGGCAACCTCCCTACAGACTTCTTTATAGTCCTGCGCCCTCTTCCAACTACGTGGAGCATTGAGATTGGGCCTCCTACGGATAGTCAAGTGGTCGCACCTCCCGTGCGAGACTTCCACTTCCCTGATAGCCCCGGCAACGGGCACCCTTCGTGTACCTTTGCATCTAGTAGCATATCATGTTTTGTGCTCCCTCGTTTATTAGGGTGTGGTCACAACCATGATAGCAGAGTTGCAGCTCATTCTAGTATCATAGGAGGGCTGGCCAGGTCTGGTCCCCCTATTCACAGATTCGCGCGGCCGGTTTGTGCGACTCTGATTTTTATTTTGTTGATTTCCTCATTCAAGCTCACGCTTTTTCTTCTTAGTTGTGCCCATTCCTAATCAAGTTCGCAAAGTTTCAAGCTGTCGCGCCGAATGGCTTCCTGCAACTGCCGAATTCCTTTGCTTAGGTCCTGGTGTTTAGTTCGAACTGTGGGGGCAGTGGTTGTGGAACTTCTCTCCGCCTTCCTGGTTTCATCCTGTCTGAGCGTGGATAAGGCCATCTTCACACACCCTGTTTTGTTTATGGTCCTATAGGTCCATCGAACCCTTGGTAAGCGTAGATTTAGTAGGGGCAGTGGTTGCTTAGCATACTGTTGCTTCCCACGTCGTAGGTGGTTGTTCAAATCACTTCGTCCTGGCTGTCCAGGCCGCGTTCGATGCTAAGAGGCTCCGATCCTTACACACAACCGCTTTCTACATTCACACCTATTCCACCCAATCTTCCCAGCTGTACTCCACCCTTCTGTAGTTGTTGCATGCAACACCTCTTCTTGCGCACCGGGCCACTTCTGCTCCATAACTGTAGTCCCCTAGTGGTTTATGAATTCCTCCCCATTTGTTGCGCCGTCACTTGCTAGTAGTGTCCTTACTTCAGTTGTCACGCGTCGCAGTGATCTGATCATCATATTACAATTTAGCGTCATTACCTCATGCAATCGGTTCTACCAACGCTCTACCTCTTCATCTGAATTCGACATGCAGGAATTGTCGCGTTCCCATGAGAGTCTTCCATCCGTCGTTGGATTCACCTGATCCTGGTCTTGCGCCGTTAACTGGTAAATGTAGTCTAGTTCTTCGTCACTGTCCTCCTCGCACACAGGTTCAGTGTAATGCGCTCCTTTGGCTGGATCCAGTGGAACTATTACACAGAGTGAATTTTTCTCAAATATCATTTTCCGTCTTTTTAAGTTAATGACCTCATTCATGTCCGTGGCCCAGCCTATTCCTAGCAACGCGGGGTACGGATTACTGTCATCAACAATTTCTATTACCTCAAAGTCTGTCTGTGTACTTATGCCTTCAATGTCCACTATCACCCCTTGCAACCTTCCCATTGGTAAGATCTTCTGCTGGTTGGCCATCCGTAGTTGGATGGGAGACCACTGCAGCGTGGGCCTTCCCATGCGTTCCCACGTTTGTTTAGGCAATACATTCGCATCCGACCCCAAATCCAAGATGACCTGATCCATCTCATATTCACCTATTTGTGTTGTCAATCACATTTCTCGTCCGATACGCAAAGCATGCTTTCCAAGCTTTCGGACCATATGTGGCTCTCCTGGCCCTATGCACCTAGTGATCAGTTCTTGTGGTCTTTTAACTGCCTTATTTTCACGTAGCAACTTCATACATGTTTCTAAAAAGGTAGTAAGCATAGAAGGATCCACTCCCGGGTCAGGTTGATCCTTACTATCTGAATTGGAGTCTTCCATGATGCCCTTCTTGGCTTCCTTGAACGTTTCCTTCACATGTTCCATCTCAGACACAGGTTCCCTTTTAGGAGCCTCGCGAACCTTCGAATCTTCTTCAGGCTATTTCCTCTTATCTTCCCCCATAGTTGCACCGCTTTTGAGTACCATATTTACGCTGGGGTCCTCTTCGCATGGTTCGGACCTCATCATTTGGATATTTTGAGTTGGGGTAGGCTGTAGTACCCCTTTCTCGTGCATTTGGGTGATCAACGTCAGACAATCTACCATTTCATGATCAAACTGCTCACAGTATGGACAAGATATTCGCGTTGGGTTGGTACAATCGCGCGCCTAGTGCCCCCACCCTCTGCAATTATAACAGATCAGCTGTCTACGCCCTTGTCTAGGTCCCATTCCTCCTCTCCCTCATCCATGTCCTTGGAATCCTCCACGTGCTCCTGCAGCTGGATCGAAACCTCGTGTTTCAGTCTGCATTCGGTACGCTGGGGTTCTATCCATCATTAGTTCATAGCTCCGACACGTTCACTCGTCGTGGCCCATCGATCTATAGAAGTTACAGTACAATTGCTGCGGAGTCTGGGTATACTTCTGCAATAGGTGATAGTTGTTCGTTGCATGCTTTCCTCCTATTTGACAAATCACGCACCAAAGTGCAGGTGCTGCACTTGGCCCTGCTTGTACCTCCAACCTCAATGGCATCGATCCCCCTCCTGCCAAATAGTTCGCGAATACAGGACAGTGATCCTTATCGTGACCCTGGCCCTTACATTTTATACACCACACTTCTTTGCGTGCCTCTGACTAGGGCACTCTATCCTTCTTCAAACTCTGCATTTCTAGGCATAGGTTTTGTAATTGCGCGTGGATTTGTTGGACTCTCAACCCAGGATCTTGTATTGGTGTTTCATGCAACCTCATTGCTATTTCTAATGCTTCGGCCTGGGTCAAGATCTTCTATTGTGACAGCACCGTCCTTAGGTGTGGTGTCAGGGATGCTACAAAACAGTCACAGTGCTGTGCATCTGAAAGCGTCATATTAGCCTCACGGATCATACTTTTCAGGCGTTGATCCAAATCCCACGGTGTCTCACCTGGAAGCATCGCAATTTACTTAAATCCAATGATCGACTGAGTTTTTGATTTTGGTCGACTAAACTCTTTGTTCAACGCATCCTGGATCTCCGCTATTCCGACATTCGGATGATTGCTGGAGTTCTTAATATACCACGTTAGCGCACGATCCTACAACACGCTCACCAAAGTAGCCTTTTAATGTTATCATCTGTAACGCCTTGGGCTTCCTATACCGCCTTACCACAAACCAGAACTGGTCTGGTTCCTCATTTCCTATGCCTCTAAACACAGGAAACTTGATCGCACTCGCCATTCCAACCCTTGGAGGTGGTGAAGGTGGGGTAGGTGAAGATGGGGTGGATGTAGGTGAAGAAGATGACGGTGTGGATGGGGGCGGTAACTATGGAATGCGCTGCTTTATCAACCAGATTGCACTTCTCGGAGAAAACGTAGTGAGCTCCTCCTCGCTCCTGCGAAAGTGAAATTAGGGCATTGTTCTCTAATCCTTCGATCCCTTGGTAGCCTTTTCCGCTCCGCGTTACCTCAGACATCAATGGATTCACATAACCCATTTCTCACATAACAACATTTTAATCCGGGTATTCAACAATTTGATGTACTTACCTCGCAGTCCTTTGAGAAAGCATCTTTCGGCTTCGCTATAGCTGACAGTTGTGTCTATCGCAAATTTAGTGATAAACCCTCCTATTATCCGATCCAACCAATGATCTATGGCCCGTGCGATCTTATCTTCAGATGCCTCTAGCCTGTGCACTAACTCCGGAGTCCACACTATCGGCTGATCAAGCTTACACCTTCCTGTGCTGTCTGCTAGCCTTGTGATCCACTCATACAGTTCTAACAAGAAGGACGCGAAGAAGATCTCGTGGATTTTTGTGTATATGTAGCGATCCAGCCACCTTTTCTCAGATATTTGCAGGGTTTTGTTTTCCTGCACCACGAATTCGTGAAGCTTCTGATCCAACCACTCTTCAATCTCTTTCTTCGTAGGGTTCCAACGTTCCGACATCAGACATCCCTTAGGTAGATCCTGGTCCCGACAATGGAACCATTTGTTGGCTTGTTGGGCCCTAACCCAGGTTCAAAAGAGTTTTTAGCCAAACAAATTCCGTATTATCGGCCCTTTTGGCAACAATCCGTGGAGTGCGGACTAAAGTCTCACCCGAGGTAGTATGGGAGGGTGCTGGAACCAGGTTTCCACATCGTAGAGATGTCTTGATGAGGTCTGGAGGATTCGCAACCCGATCTACGCACTTATGCTATTCCGTGCAACAGTTTGGCCTTCGCAAAGATCCGCAAAGGGGTGTTTCTAAGATCCTTAGTCTTATTGCAGTTATTATAGATCTGATTTATTCTTTAAGGTCTTTAATCAAACATTTAACAGTTAAACCCAGTGCGCGCAATCATAAATCTTAAATACACTTCATAAAACCTTAACATAAGCATAAACTTTCAGATCTGCGATCAGATACACAATAATTCAGAAATACTTATCTTTATTAATCTTCTGTTCAATACAATCCAATTCCTCCTTGTGCACACAGTTGCACACAACTGCAGAGTCTACCAGGCCTCTGCGCACACAGCTGCAGAGCCTACTCTAACCACCACCACCCACGACTCGGACTTACAAACTCAGAGCACTCTCGCTTTCACAAACCCATACACTTTAGATCCTCATCAAAGCTATCTTCCATAAAAAATTGTCTTCTAAACCTAGAGCCTTGCTCTATTTATACCGACACATTCTAGATTAACCTATAATATTTTAGGGCAGACTACCCTTGGACTTGACTCATTACAATTCACGCTTCGTGCACTTCGCGGAACCTTTACCATACTTTTACCCAAAATTGCAGGCTCAAAACTATTACGCGGGGGGTTCGTTGCCCAACAAAGTTCGAATCAAGAAGGAAGAGGAGGAGGATGCAACTCTCGCATCAACGGGACAACAAGGGCTACAAAAGAGGAAGAATAAAAACATCTCCAAGGTCAAGTGCTACAATTGTGGGGAGCTGGGACATTATGCCTCTCAGTGCCCCAGGAAGAAAGGCAAGGGAGAAGCTTCCGACTCAAAGGCTGCTCCAGCAAATGCGGAGAAGGATGTCGAGACTAATGACGATTGTGCCATGAGTGCTCATGTGCCTCTAGAGAAGAGGTGGGGAGACATGGAGCTCTAGTCGAGAGGACTACAGAAGGGGGCAGAATCGTTGAGGTGCCCAAACTCTTGGATCACATACAGCTACAAGAGCCCTTAATGGCAATAGCATGATGATAGGTGTCGGGTGGAGCAAGGTGTGATGGAGCAACAATGGCAGTGCTAGAGTGTCGTAATTTGAGGCAGCGCAGAGGAGATTTCCTTAGTGCGAAAGGCTCAAAGGTGTTTGCAGCAGCGCGGTGGCAGCAGAGGGAGCACAGGATAGCAGTTAAGATAGCTTCAGCATCATGAGGCTTCTAGACTGACCACGATGTCAGTTATTGGGTGAAGTCAGTTACTTACTTCTCGATAACTGAGTTGTTGTGCAACAGTGAGCAGTGGCAGTGCTATGGGCAGCATAGGCAACATTTTGAGAGGAAGTTGCAGTACAGATGTAGCAGCAACAGTGGCAGTGTCATCGGAAATAGTACCAGAAGCAACATTGTAGTGGATGTGGGGCAGCAGGCCAAGCATCAACACAGAGGACTAATGCGGAGGATCAGTGTGATGCTTCTATGGTGAAGCATTGCTAGAGCACATTCCTCGCTAAGAGGGAGTGTTTATTTTGGGTAGCATCAGATGTGCTCTAGCCCTGAAATTTAGTGGAGAGGCTAAAGCACATGAGATCTCCAAGACCTAGAAATCGTTTGGAGAAATCCCACTCGGATGAAGAGTTATTAAAATAATTAATATTTTTAATGAGTTCCTAAGTCTAAACTTAGGAAAATAAAAATATTAATGCGTATTAATAAAATATGGGTGAGAAAGTTCTAAGTGATGAGGATCAAGCCAGTTCTAATCTTAGCTGTTGATTAGGGACTTAATCTCGTCCGTTGAAGAATCAACAAGAAAAGTATAAGAGGAGGCTTGAGGGTCAGTTGGAGATACACCAAGTTATAAAATAATTCATTTTTCTGGGGCGAGGTTTGATGAGGAAATCAAGTTAGTGATCAAAGTTGCAGTGAGGGGTAGTTCAGCAAGGGATTTTCATTTGAGGCCAAAGAATACATAGCAGAGAGGCAGCGCAGTTTCGGGAAAGACATCGCAAGCCCTAGCAGGCCTGACGCAGAGGTCGAAGAGTTGATGCAGAGGATGTAGACGGCTGACGTAGGTGACACAAAAGTCGTAGAGGCTAATGCTGGGCCTCAGAGGCATTGCTGGGGAGATTTTGTGGGGTAGACTGAGAGCAGATTAGCAAAATCGAATTTTTGAGCAAGAGAGGCTCACTGTCAGAGTGACGCAGTTCTAGAGTAGTGCTTGGAGCAGCTTTCGCTGTCCAACATAGGGAACAACCAAAATCGTTGTGGGGTTTGATCATCCGTTTGTTGTTTTTGCGGAATATCCATCTCCGGATAGAGGTACTACTGCCGAGGATATTCTCTGTTGGGTGAGCCATTTCTGGCACCCTAGTTGTATTCACGAAATCTGCCTAATAATACAAACCCTATATCTGTTGCACCAGTTTTCTCGAATTGGGTTTTTCCGGGGACGATTGTCCAAAAATAACGGTGTCCCTTGTGTTATTGTCTCAGTTTATTTCAGTTCATGATCTGTATATTTGTGTAGGCTGAATAGTGTTTACATCAATGTTTATGTAATTAAATAACTTGTTAATGCAAAGAACAAGTAGGAGATTGTAAACGAGTAATTGCAGTAGGGGCTTTTGATGTGTTAGATTCAGAAATTTTCACATCAAGCACACCCTTGGTTGATCAATTCCATCCCCTTGACCTAATTCTGGGTCCACTTGGTCCCGTGTGGTCCCACCACCTTTTGAAGATAATTCCACAAAGACCACTTGGAATCCAAGTTTCCACAATGATTTTGTGGTCTAGAAATATCCTTGACAAGTCATATACTCAAACCCTGGCCCTTGGAATTCTCCTACACCCTTCCTATAGAGCCTTTTATCTTGCTTTCCAAGCAAGGAAGCCATATATTTGTGTGAAAATTCCTAAACCAGAATCCCTACTAACAACTGATGATATTTCTCCTACTTGTTAGATTTACATGAACAAGTTATTTGCAGTTTCCTACGACAAATATTGAAATACATACACTACAACCTTCACTTAATTAATTTATATGTGGAAACAAGAGACTGGGCAAGAAAGAAAATACAACACAATAACACTGTTATTTTTGGACAAATGTCTCCGAAAAAATCCAATGCGAGAAAATCAGTGCAACAGATCTCAGGGTTTATTATTATTAAGAAGTAGCAAATTTTGAATACATCTCTGAATACCTCAAGGGTTATTCAGTTGCAGAGAGAAATATTGGCAGAAAGATTTGTGAGATTACCTCACACAATCACAATCTCAGGGTTTATTATATTTAAGAAGTAGCAAATTTTGAATACATCTCTGAATACCTCAAGGGTTATTCAGTTGCAGAGAGAGAAATATTGGTAGAAAGATTTGTGAGATTACCTCACACAATCACTGAGAAAAACCCTGGCTGATTTAGTCACTGGATGAGGTGCCTCTGGGAGGCCCTGCGCTTCCTTTGTGCAATCCTAACGCAGTCCCTGTGTCAGCCCCTCTATACACTGTGTCACCCAGCCAGTTGATCAATTTTCTTCCCGGAGTCACTGCTCTCAACCTTGCAGTCTCACACCTCGACTCCTGGCTTCTTAAATTGACTCTCCTGCAAAATTTCAGACTCTCTCTCACCCTTTGCGTGGTCCTGCATCAGCCTCTGTGTGAGAGCTACTGGATCACTCTTTGCCTCTCTTTGCTGATGATTCTCCAGTTGAGAAAATCTCTCTATCTGGATGCTATATTTGCCCCTCAACTGCAAGAAATCTACTCGATCAGAATTTCCTCCTGAGAACTTCTCACTTCAGAATTTCGATCTCTTGATCTCTTGGTGTGTCTTCCAAATGACCCTCAAGCTTCCTTAAATAATCTTCTTGTTGACATTCAACAACCCAGATTAAAAGCTAATCAATGGCTAAGATCATTTTAGCTTGATCCTCATTCTTCTTCTAAAAGTTACACCCACAATTGTTGATTTTGGGTAGCATCGGATGTGCTCTAGCTTCGAAATTTTGTTGAGGGGCTAGAACACGTGAGATTTCCAAGACCTAGAAATTGTTTAGAGAAATTCCACCAAGATGAGGAGTTATTAAAATAATTAATATTTTTTGGGTTCCTAAGTCTAAACTTAGGAAAATAAAAATATTAATGAGTATTAACAAAGATATGGGTGAGAAGCTTCTAAGAGACAAGGATCAAGTCTGTTTTAATCTTAGCCGTTGATTAGAGACTTAATCTTGGTCATTGATTCATCAACAGGAAAAGTATAAGAGAAGACTTGAGAGTCAGTTGGAGACACACCGAGCAAATACTCAGTAACTCGAAGGAAATTGATTCTCAAGGAGAAGGAGATCGATTTCAGAGGGAGAGTTGCAGGGTGAAAGAAGAGGAGGGCATCAACAACAGTCGATGATTAAGGAGGTGATACAGGGCATTCGAGAGATAACATAGAGGGAAGAGCATGGAGACAACACCATTGGTGACGCAGTCCTCATGCAAGATGACGCAGACTGACGCAAAGTGATGCAAAAGTGACGCAAAAGTGAGTGAAGGGTCTCTAGGGTCTTAGAACTTTTCCAAGAGGAGGAGAAACTTTATCTTAGGTGTTTCTCTCAAAAGTGTCTCAGTTTTTCTGTAGAATCATCCTTGTAAAGGGATTGTTGTTGAAGATTAATAAATAAATCCTCATCTGCTGCACCGGTTTTTGCATATTGGGTTTTTTCAAGGACAATTGTCCAAAAACAACAGTGTTGATGTGATTGATTCTTGTACTTGTATATCATTGTTATTTTCTTTATGTAATTATGTGATAACTGCAATAGATTTTATTTTAATGTTTACTTAAGGGTTTCGTAGATAACTTATTGTGAGAAATAAGTAGGTGAAATGAATCAGTTACAACAGTAGAATTTCATGTTAGAAATTTTTAGAATTTCCTCTTGAGAACTTCTCACTTCAGAAATTCGATCTCTTGATCTCTCAATGTGTCTTCCAAATGACCCTCAAGCTTCCTTAAATAATCTTCTCATTCACATTCAACGACCCATATTAAAAGCAATTAATGGCTAAGATCATTTTAGCTTGATCCTCGTCTTCTTCTAGAAGTTACACCCACAATTAGATTAATACCCATTAATAGTTTTAATTTCCTAAGTTTAGACTTAGGGGCCCATTAAAAAATATTAATTATTTTAATAAAATTGTTTATGAGTGGAATTTCCCAAAACGCTTTTTGAGTTCTTTGGAATACATGTGCCCAAGCCTCCCTGCAAAATTTGAGGCCTAGAGTGCATCTGATGCTACCCCAAATCAACAATTTGAGCCTCTTGTGAATAGGCTTCTAAGATCACCTTTCATCCTATCATTGATCCATTCATCTTCGTGATTCTTATTATACTGACTCTCTTCCCATTGGTGAAAGTCCATAAAGAGCAAGGAACCTCCTTTGACCTAGTAGTTGCCTTATAGGACCCCCTCCTAGGACCCTGCTTGTTTGAGTTGTAACAAGTCCTACTACAATTTCCACAGAGAGTGCGACTTTCAAAAGAGAGAAGAAACCAATCCAAACACCTTGCACAATAGCCTAGAATTGTTCCAAAGTACTTGACTTGTCTCCTATACTTGACCCTCCTATCTGTCATGAAAATACACAAACTAATGTGCTTTCCTCCTTCCTTGGGGTCCACAGATCTGCGGCCTAGATCAGATGATATGCTTCTATGAATCATTGCACTTGGATGCTCCTTTGAGGTCTCACGTGTGACATATTTATATGTTTCCTAGTGGCAACATCTAGCCTATCCTTGGGCCTTCCTTAAGTCAAGTCGACCCTTCATCTTGTGCCACTTTTTCCCACACATAAATAAAAATTTATTTTCTCATAAACTAAACCTCCTCTCTTGGTTTTCTTTGTGGCCCCTAGCCCCTTTTAGAGTCCTCTACAATCTCCAAAACCCTTGTGGTTTCACATCCACAAGCTTGGGTGCAAATCCCACATGCTTGGGTTCTTAGCCCACAAGTCCATTTTTTGTGCCACTTCCTCCAAAACCCTGAACCCTAGGGCTTGGAGTACCTCCCAAGCTACAAATCTCAACATCACAAAATCTTGACCATCTCTAAATGTTCGAAGCACCTCGCGGTTACTCCTACCAACTGATGTGGGTGGAGCTTCAAGCTCCTCATCATGTTGCTACTCCATATTTTGTGAACTCTCCTCAACCCCTGTACTTGTACTCGTACATGTGCCTTGCACCTGAGATTATTGTTCAACCCTTGGAGCTTTTGTCTGCTGACTCAGATTAACTGTTGGCAACTTGCAACACCTATTGAAGGCTTTCTCCTCCTGAAACTTAATGTCCCATCTCATAATGATCTACGCAGTCCCCAGAATACAAATCATGTATGTCTTGGATGTTTCATTGTAACTAATGAAATACCCTTTCTCTACAGTCGAATCTAGGTTAGTACGCTTCTTGGTTGGAATGTGTTAATAAGCAATATTGCCAAAAACCCTAAAAGGACTGACTTCTAGCTTATTTCTTGTAAATGCATCCTCAGGTGTCATCTTTCCCAATACCTTATGTGGGACCCTATTCTGAATGTATACTATTGTGCTATATGCCTCTGCCTATAGATATCTAGGCATATCCTGATCATATAGCATGGCCCTTGCTGCTCCAATTATGGATATGTTCTTGTGTTATGCAACCCCATGTTGTTGCAGGTTGTGTGGAGCTTTCCATGCTCGCCTAATTCCTTGATATACTCACCCCATTGCATGTCCGAAGTACCTTTATCTTTTGCAAATGAGTGATAGCTCTTATCTTCTTGGGCTTGTCTTCACCAAAGCTCTGATACCATGTTGAAATTGTGATGTTTTATGCTGAAACAATTACTTATTACAAAAACGTCTTCCTGCTGCAATATTAGTTAAGCAATTGTAGATAGAACATAAATCAAATGCACAATAGAATACAACCAAGAACAAAATGAGACAGATAATTTAGGTCCAATGACTATGGAAAAACCCAACCAAATTCTTCTTCTATTAGATATCAATTGTTCAACAAAGAGATAGAGTACAATGAGAGATCAAGAGAATGAGTAAGTTTACCCAAATCTGAACATGCTATAGCATGAAGATTACTGGTAGCAGTAGCAGATGCAAACACTAAATCAACCTTCCCTTCAACCGAATCAACACTAAAACATTGAAGCACAAAATCAACCTTGGCTCACCAAGTTATGCTCTTACTCTCCAAGTCTCTCTCTCTCACAATCTTCTTCAAGTCTCTACAACTCTCTCTCTCACAATCTTCTTGAAGTCTCTACAACTCTCTCTCTCAAGTTCAAATTCTTCCTTCACAATGCACAAGTAGTAGTAGTTGGTGAGAAGACATGAGACACACATATATAGGAGGAGCCACAAATTCTTCTCATAAAGGAGGAGCAAAAAGAATGCCTTGAGGAAGAGTAACCTATACCATTTAGGGGAGTATAACCCGTGCCATTAAGGAGAGAAGCACATGCCTTAGTAACTTATGCCGTTAAGGAGAGGTACACATGCCTTAGTAACTTATGCCATTAAAAGAGGAACACATGCCTTAGTAACTTATGCTATTAAGAGAGATACAGATGCCTTTGTTAAGGAGAGTGTAACATATGCATTAAAGAGAGCGTAAGAGGAATTTTTTATGACATGCCTTTAATGAGTGTAAGAGGAATATGCCATGTCTTTGAGTGCGTAAGAGAGAGAGTTACATAGAGGCATGTGAGTCATCAAGGAAAGAGGAGAAAAGTGATTGAGGTGATGAAGGTAGGGTGACATGTAATACCTTTTAATAATAATATCATAGTATCATAAAGGATGATAATAATAATAATATTTATAATATTGATGATAAAGTCGAGATTAAACTATTAGGATTGATTAACGATAAATTAAGTGATTTTTTTTCAACTATACCTGATGACCAATTGATGCAAGGTGATTTACTATTTTTGGAAAGTCATACTTGAGAAACTAGACATGACTTTCTATTTTTAGAAAGTCACTCCATAATTGTCAGAATTGAGATTTTATTTAAGGAAATTCATCCTTGAGCTGCCAATTTTCAACACTTCTACACCAAGCTTGTGATTTGGCTTAGGAACTGAGACTGGAGTTACAAGGACTATTGGACCTGGTCTAGTCTAAGATAGTCATACCGATTTTGCAATCCAACTAGGAGAGATTTACTTTGAAATTTTTCCAGCCATTGGGCTAACTATGGTGTTGAATGAAGTCTTACTGTTTTCAAAGAAACTCTCAATAGGGGTTTGTCTTGCAAAATGTGGGTTTAATAAACACCCAATCACCAACAAAGAGAAACTGAAGACTGGCGCTTTGATCTTCCCTTCCACGTGACCAATTTCCTGTCTATGGATCAAGCCAAAAATCGTTGTTGTAACCTAGTGTACCTGTATTTATATTATGTAGCAAAATCTCGACAACAGCTAAGAATAAAAACAAAAATGTTCACACTTGAAAATGATAGTTCTATTATGGCATAATGATCTTGTTATTGCTTATTTAGTAGACTGCTGAGAATCATACAATCTATTATGGCCGTCATGCACAGGACAGGCCTATTGTCCCTTTGGTCTAAGTTCCCACTTTTTAAGCCCCAATTTCTAGCATAAGGTTATGTGAAACTTTCCATGAGTTAACTTTAGCCAACCACCACAAGACGAGTGCCTTTTAATGGGGTCTAAAGGCTGAAGGGAGGAGATTTATATTTGTGTCCTGCTGGATTATATAAAAATGAACAATTTAAATTTAATTAAACTAGCACACAAGTGCACTAAAACTTGATGAAATTTAACAAGTAGTCCAAATTACTGTATTAGAAAAAGCAATAACCAGAAAAATGATCTATTATATAATTTGATACCTGGTTAGATGAATTGCTCAACTATTTTGCTTGCTGTCATGTTTTGATAGGCCTGCAAATATACAAGTGAAATACTAACAACAATCCAAGACATTCAAAATTTCATTAAATATGGAAGTGTTTCTATTATTGAAAGATTGAACACTTGGTTAGGGGGTTCCTTCGTGATTTTGCTCACTGCTCTGTTTTCAGCAGGTCTGAAATTGCTGCAAAAAATGTAGAAAACAACAAGCAAATCCCTTGATTATCCACCCTTCTAAATCTTAAATCTAGGGGTGGGGAGACTAATTGCTAACGGATAATTTTGACCACCTTTAAGCCATGTACTTGCAATAAAATCAAATTTCCAACAAGCTGAAATTTCAAAGTTTAGAGGTATTGGGGTCAAGTCTCAAAACTGCTTGGGTATTCATCCATTTTTTTTTCTGCTACTAATTTAACTTTTAAATGGCCGAAACAATTAAAATTTAGTTACATATGTAATATTAAAGTTATATAATAAGATCTGAGCTAAAGCAAAGCTACAAAATGGTACCTAAAGTATGAAGCCTTGCTGAGTACCTTCTTGGTGAAATATGCAACCTGGAATTTTATGATAGCAATATATTCATGCATATGTGCACATATAATAATAGATATACCCGCGTAAAATGTGCCAAAATAGATTAAAAACATAGGTATACCTATTGCCTTGGTTAAAATTTAAGTTAAGCTCGTTTCTCCAAGGGTTTTACTAGCTAGAAAGATAGGAAAATCTAGCAAGATATTAAATAGAAATAAAAGGAAAAAATATTTTAATTGTTAAAGTAAATGGTGATTGAAATATGGGATTTTTACCTTGCCTTTTTACCTCATCAGTTTACATAGTTGCAATCACAATCCTTCTTTTGTCGATCTCTCCCTTTTGAAACTAAAGAGTGAGGAATTGGGGGTCAAACTATCCCACTCTCTTGGCCTTGAACTTGCTCAGAAGAAACTTTTGCTTACTAGAAGGACCAATTCATCTGAGATGCCCCATCCAAGGTAGAAATTGTAGCATAAATAACCAACGATTTTGGATGGAGATTCCCCTAGAGGGGTTGTCCAACACTTGGAAAAGTGTAATTTTAGTGTCTAGCAAAAGGAAAGATGGAGATCTTCCCTTCCACATGACCATTTATTCCTCAATGGATCCCTACCTTGATCTAATGATGGAAGAAATGTACCTATATAACAAATTCATAGAACATAGTGATAGAGGTGAAAGATTAAGAAAGAAAAGAATAGAAAAGTCAACTCAATACAACTTAGTGCACAAGTGAATATTTTTTAAGAAATGTTTTCTTTGTATTATGACGTCAAATCATCATACAATCAACAACCTCAAATGGAAGGAGCTAGCGTTTTATAAAACTTTCTTAACGGCTAGTTTCATCCCCCCTTTAAAATAATACTATTTGACTTGTCATACACAATCAATTTGGAGAGTCGACTCATGCGAAGAAATTGTATTTTATTATATTTGTTGGAAAAATTCAAAGTGGCAACTTATTAATCCAATTTTCTTTAACCTTAATATTTGGTTGTGAACTTTGTTAGTCTTCTTGTGTTCTTTATTTGAATCTTTTCATAAAACAAATATCATGAATAAAAATAGTAGCAACAGATGACACAAAATTTAGGCTTTTAGCCAGGGCAAAACCCCTCCAAGTGGAAAACCCAGAAAAATCCTCTTCTTATAAAATTTGCTTCCAATGAGACAAAAAAGACCCAAACCCTAGACTAAGTCCTTCTCCAAGCACCGAGTTAACCCTTCCAACAAGTCCTTGCTTGATCTAGTATCCACTAGCTTCAAACTGTAACTTCTACCTGCCAGCTTCAACATAGCTACTTCGACTTGCAACTTCGGCCTTGTAGCTATTGCAAAAACCCTAGCTCAACACTTCAAGAGGCCTTCCTCGATCAATATAGTGTTGATTTTTGTAGCTTGGGAGGTACTCCAAGCCTTGCAGATCGAGGGTTTGGAGGAAGGAGTTCCACAAGTGGCCTTGTGGGCTTGAAACCCAAGCTTGGGGTTTTTCATTGATCGATGTTTGGGCCAAAACTGTGACTAGATTGCGACATGTGATGGATGAGGATGATAGTAGATGACGAGACGGATCGAATGCATCAAGAATCGTCCGATTCTGAGTTTTCGTTGAAGAGATATTATTTTTTGAAGGTCATGGTTGGTTTGCACATGTGTTGGTCAAGTCAGCCTAGTATTTAGAGGCCTAATTACAATTGTACAAGCCCATGGAGAGACTTCGTTGGAGCCTTTAAGAAGGCTATATATTAAGGGCATGTGTGAGGTTATTGTACACATCCAAGTGATCATCCATCAAAGAAATAGATCTAAAATGGACAATGTCTAAGGCAGCAAGGACGAAGAGGCAACAAAGCACGAGATAGAGAAGAAATATCTTTGAGTTTGGGTACGGGTTCCTTGGGAGAAGACCACGCAGGTCTGAGGCATCCTTGTGGAGGCTAGGAGGGCAGGTTGATGTGGTTTTCTCTTGTTTTCTGAGTGTGATTTTCCTTGCAAGTTCAGCGACTGGAACAAAGGTATGTAGTGGGTGTTTTCTATGCTAGAATAGGGTGTGCTATATATTTGTAAAGGGACACAGGTCGTTTCTTGTTGCAGCAGTGTGTAGGAGGGTTGATTGAGTGGGCCTAAAGGCCTAGGAAGGACCTCCTAACCCAACTGCAGTTACCTAGAGGAGGCGGCAACCAGAACAGGGGTATTCTCCATGTGATTGAGGGCAAGTTTGGTTGTTGGAATGACATGCTTGTTGTACGGTGCCTTGTGAAGCTTTTCCAAGGCCTATAACAATGCACAAGAACCTAGTTTGGACAGGAAAGGGAGCAACTCCATGGGAGAGGACTACACCATGTTTGGGCAATGGTTTGGGGTTGTTGTTGTGTGCCCTAACCAGTCCTGTGAATGCACAGATCCCAAGGCAAGGAGGAGACAACAGTATATTGCAGATGTCTTCTTGACTAATGGAGGTGGATGGTGTCCTTGGAGAGGCAGATTTGAGGAGTTTGTTAGCAGCCATGTGGAAGGGTCTTCATAGGTGTTGGATGCACTAACTATGAGCAGATGCTACAGCAGGATTGGTCACTTGTGGTTTGTTGGAGAACAGCGTGAGAGTGGACCAAGTGTGGACATTGGATTGGGTATTTATGGTCTGTTGGAGGAAAATGTGATAGTGCCCAGGTTGGAGCTTGGTGTGCACCATCTTCATGGACCTAGGTGGTTGCTAGAGTGGCAGTTGTTGAGCTCAAGGTTTGATCATCCAAAGGAGTAGTTGAGTAGCCCTAGACTTGTGCGTGGAGAAGGAATTCTACAGCAGATGATGGTCAGTCCTCTTAGACCATGTTCATTGTAGGAGGTGGGTCATATTATTCATGGCTGATAATATGTTCAGTAGATTCCTCTCGTCGAGAGGTGTAGGATTGATCTAAGGATCATCTGATTCTGATAAGCATTCATGGAGATATGAATTTATTTTGATTATGGAATTTATTATCAAGCCGACCTACAACTCATGTAGGCTCCATGTTGCTTGGGAGCGGGAACGAAAACGGGAGCGGGAGTGACCATTTTCAGAAGCTCCTGGTTTGGGAGCGAATCCGGGAGCGATTTTTTAAATATATATATATATATATATATATATATATATATTATATTTTTAAATTTTTGATACATACATGTCAACAAAAACATGTAGAATGATGAATTAGACATAAAAAACATAAAAAAACATAGATTGATCATTGAACCATATCACATCAATCATCTAGAAATTATAATCGTCATCAACCATGTCCACAAGTTAGTAAAATAAATATTACAACTGAAACATATTGAGTCTCGTGAATCATGCTTCATCAAATTCAATCTTAAAGTTTCAACTTCAAGCTTTCAAAATTGAAAATTCAATAACATTTATCATCATTGATCACCAAAGTTGTACTTATAAGCTAAGTTTAACCATTACAAGAAGTAATATCTTAGATATTTCTAAGTCCTAACTTCTAACTGTTAACATGATATGAAATGTTATAAATTTATAAAATGAAACATGAATAATGAAATGAAATGAAACAACTTTAGTCTTTCACGAAGCATCATATTCATAATTCACAATCATTACCAATGAGTTATAATTGCCAAGGCCCAACTACAAACTTCAAATTTTCATTGCCACAGTGATATATTGTTTACAAAAAATATCATTATGATATGAAAGAGTCAAGAGTCAAGAGTCAAGGACTCAAAACTCAACAGTTATGAAAACTAAAGTCTAATAGAAACTAAAAAAGATAAGTAAACTGTAAATCTACATGTGGCCCTTGCCACGAGAATCTCCAGGAGTATAAGCAGGTCGTGGTGGTCTTCTAGGAGTCTCCCGCACAGACCGACAACTAGAACTAGAACCTCCACGTGAGGGTGTAGATGGAGGTGGCGACAGCAAAGGAACAAGACTCGGACCTCGAGCACTGCTACTGGATGGTGGAGGTGGAGGTGGAGGTGGCATGGCTGCTGTAGCTGCTTCATCTTCATCCCTTACAAGTTCCTCTTCCAGTTCTTCAATATGTACGATGCCATCCTCCAAATTGTCATCCTTTGGGTGATTGTCCCAAATTTTATATGTGGAATCCTCGTAAGCCCGATCACAGTAATGACTCAACAACCTCAAGTTATAGTGCACATAAACCAAGCTTTCTGCTCGGTTTTCATTGAGTCTGTTTCTTTTCACATTATGTATGTAGCTGTAGGTGCTCCAACACCTCTCTGCAGAAGAAGTATTTACAACTTGTGAAAGAACTTTTTTTGCCAATTTTGGCAAAAGTCCCTGGCCGCCATATGTTTCCCACCATGTGAGAGTATCAAATCTATCTCTGTCGTCCATTGCATGGAAGTTACCATACAAACCAGTGCCACTGAAGTATCTGCCTATTTCAAGGCGCACAGCTGCACATTCCTCCCTGTCAGGTACCAACTTTTCTAATGCTTCCAAATATCCTCTAGTTACCTCTGGATCTAAATGGGGTTTGGTCCTAATCCCACCCCCTGCTGCAGGTTGGCCCAACCAAGATGTAGAGTAGTATTTTGGCATAAGGATATACGCCAAGCAATGTAGTGGAAGATTAAGTCTATTCCACTGTTCCCACACACAATCGTGAATCAGTTTGTACAAGTCGGGATCTCTGTTATGAACAATTTGCCCCAACATGGTATCCATCTGCTCATACACCTCGCCAATCACTAGTTTGTCTGTATTTGCAAACCGAATCATGTGATAAATGGGCTTGGTGAAATCCAATACTTGCCTCACACTTGTCCAAAACTGACCATCAAGAGAAACCTCCTCCACCAGTTCAAAACCTCGCCTGTCAGCTGCATTTGTAGCCCTTTCCTTTAATACCTGCCAATGTGGACTTGATACCATGCTAGCCAATGACTCTCTTACCTTCAAAAGGCGCCTGAAGGTGAGGTAATAGCTACCAAATCTGGTCTTCGCAATCTTCAACAACTCCAATCTCGAGTGGCTGCAGAAAAGGCCATGGGTATTGCTATGATTTGTGATAAATTTTATCATTTCTTTGCCTTTCTTGTACAAATCACCAATCCATTGGTATTGTTCATTTTTTTTCTTGACAATATCATGCAACAGAAGGTTCAATGTGTGAACCAAACATCCAGACCAAAATATGTTGGGGTATTTATCCTCAATAATTGCTCCCGCTGCCCTACAATTAGGAGCATTATCAGTGATGACTTGGATGACATTGTATGGCCCAATACGGTCAATTGTTTCAAGTAATGCTTCTGCAATGTTGATGGTGGTCTTGAACTTGTCTGAGTAATCCATGTGTAGTTAGAAAGATGGAACCACTAACAGACACAGCAGGAACACTTATCAATGGCTTGCCTTTTACATTTGTCCATCCATCAGATATAATGGACACCCCATGGTCAGTCCAAGAACTTGTCATTCTATTCAAAGAATGTGATATTTTTGCTTTTTCATGATCAAGGCCAATGGTTCTTGCCTTGTCATACCCAGGGCTCTTATATCCTTTAGGGACATCATTTATGGTAGAAACCATTTCGTGCCAATAAGGTGAGCGAAGAACATTGAATGGTATCCCACATGCATAGAGAAACCTGTAAACCTTTGAATCCACATCATTCCTACACCCCTCATCAAGGAAATCTGATATAGTTCTACGCCTTAAAGATGATGACCCTGTGCCTCCATATCCACTGCCTTGGGAGGATGCTGAAGGAGTTCTTTGTGATTGTGAGCTTGTGAGCTGTACAAGTTTTGATTCCTATTTGTTTGTCTCCATCCCATGGCCTTTTCCCGCAAAGGTGTCTTCTAGCACGGGTGTATGAACCTGTGTAATCAGTGTTGCAATGGGGGCAATGAAATTTAGTGGTTCCACCCCCTCTCCCTGTTTCAGCCCTGTTAACATATTTCCACAATGGGGTTTGGTCTTGTTTAGTTTTTTGAGGGTCATGTTCACCCTCCTCCTCACCGGGGTTTTCATCAATTCGACTTTCTCCAGCTTCTTCATCCCCCTCTTCAGTTTGGCCCCTCTGTTTCCTACTCTCCAGCACCATAATAACCATAAAAGGGACCAAGAAGAGGAAAATTCCAAGAAATATAGCCAGGTCCATAGTGTTTGATGTTTGTAGGGTTTTGAATCTACAAATTAATTTAATATTTTGGGATTAATTAATTTAATTTATTAATTTAATTTAAATTCATGATTTTTAAACTAAATAAACTAAATTACTACCTAACTAAATTAAACTAACTAAACTAACTAAATTACTAAGTTACTTACCTCTTTGCAGGCTTGCTCCTCGCTCCTCGGTGCTTGCTCCTCGCTTCTCCTTGCTCCTTTGCTCTTGCTCTCCAAGAAACTCAACTCAATGAAGTGATAATGAATTTTTCTTAGGCCCATTGGGCTTTTAAAACAAATTTTTTTTGAGGTCCGCGGAATTTTTTTCCGTCGGATTGCTCCTGGCGCTACTCGAAACGCTCCCAGAGCGATTTTTTAATGCTCAGGAGCGATCGGGAGTGATCGCTCCCCGATCACGCTCGGGCTTAAAATTTCGCTTCGAGAGCGACGGAGCGATCGCTTCCTACAGCGCTCCCGAAAATGGTAGGGAGCGCAAATTTTTTTTCGGGAGCGCACTCCCAAGCCGCTTCGGAGCCGCTCCCGCCTGGAGCGCGATTCGGGAGCGGGTTCGAGGGGGGGGGGCGCTCCCCGCAACTATGTGTAGGCTCAAAAGCCCAAGAGCCGCATCTATTCAAACATCAACAGTTGTGTATAAATCTAGGAGGAATTTTCCTCATTTGCACTCACTCATCTCATCACATCTTTCTCTCTCTCCTGCGCAGGAAAAGAGGCTCTTCTCTACTGCGCAGAAAAGAATCTCTCTCTCACACATGTGGAAGGAAGCTGCAATTGCAGATCCAAACTTTGACCAGCGTGGACCATCAAACCTCCTCTTCTGAAATGCACTGTAGGTTCATCTAGACCTCCTCTGAAGGCCGCAACTTTTGGTGGTAGAATCAAGCCAATCCGACAGTCGGTTTGCGAGATATTGACTACCCTAGTTTGAAGAAAGCTGTTGAAACTGAAGCTACAACTGCAGATCCAAACTTTGACCTATGTGGACCATCAAACCTCCTCTTCTGAACTGCATTGTAGGTTCATCTGGACCTCCTCTGAAGGCCGCAACTTTTGGTGGTGGAATCAAGCCGATTCGATGGTCGGTTTGCGAGATATCGATTGCCCTAGTTTTGATGATGAAGCCGCTAATGCTGATGCTGCTGATCTAGGGTTTGCTACTGCTGATATAAATCAGATTTATTGTACTATTTCTCTCTACTAAATTATTGAAGATAAAAGAAGATTTGATCAAAGGGTTTCCCCACACATTGTGGGGTTTGTCCCTGGCTAGCCGCCACATCTTGTGTCTCTTGTCTTGGCTTGTTTTCTGTTGATCGTTTAATGTTCTATCTGCACTTTACTTATGCACATGTGATTGCTAATCTATGAATAATAATAAGAAAGAAAAGTAAATTGCTCTAAGCATAGAACATACCATAACTTAACATGGTATCAGAGCTGAGGTGAAGACAAAGCTCGAGCAAGAGCAAGAGCAATCACCGAAGAGAAGATTGGCAAGGCTATCCTAAAAGAACTATGGGGTCCTCATCACTCTTTCCTGTCGAGGACAAGCTCAGTGAGAAAGCTGACTGTCACGGATGGAAGATTTCTATCGATCTAACCCTAGAAGATCAAGGAGTATTGGACCATATAAGAGGCAATATTGTTGAGCCTACATCAAATGCATCTACTATTGCCAAGAACAAATGGAAAATCGGAGAATTCAAAGCAAAGAAGATCATCCGGGACTCTATTGACAAGCGTTTGGTGGCCTACATCTCCGATCTGAACACCTCCAAGGAAATCTACGATAGATTGGTGAGTTTATTTAAAGTTAATAATGCAAATCAAGTTTTGTTTCTTAGAAATAAGTTGAAGGAAATCAAGAAGGGTAAAGATGAGAGTATGCAAGCATACTTCTTAACCGAGATCAAAAACGATCTCCTATCTATTGGGGAGACTATTACTGATAGGGAAATGGCACTCACGACTCTTGGAGGATTACCATCTGAATGGTACATGTTCAGGACTACTCTTCTGAACAATAATGTAATTCCTGGTTTCGAGGAATTAATGGCTAGATGCATTCAAGAAGAAACAAGGGTAGAAGAGCAAGAAATGCCCATGCCTAAAGGTCCTCCTACTGCTTTTTCTTCTCATGCTAAGATAAGAAATACTTCCAGGACTAAATAAAAAAGGCAGGCTATACCTAAGGGTGGAAGAAAAAGACGATGTTACATTTGCGATAAAGCAAGTCACTATGCAAGGGAGTGCCCTAATAGAAAGGACTCACACCGGGATGATGATCAAAATCCCTCTCATGGCAATCAAAGGGATGGAAAATTCAATAGCAAAGGTAAAAGGAATGCTAGAAATCGAGGAAGAGGACAACCGTTCAAGAAGGCTAGAAATTCCAGGATGTATTAAATGCACCTGACCTCAAAAAAACCTAGTGTCCATCTCGGCAATGGAAGACAAAGGCCACAAGGTAACCTTCAGCGATGGCAAGGTATGTATATGGAAAAATAATGTTAAAGATGCCTTTACTCTTGGGTTTCGTGTTGATTCATTATATTAGGTCGATGGAAGTCCGCTAGGTGTCGTGTCTTATGATACATCTCTTCAATCCGAACTTTGGCATCGGAGGTTTTCTCACCTTCATTATAAAGCTCTACCCGATGTAAGACAAATGGTGACAAGGATGCCCGAATTCCAAGTAGAGAAATAAGGTGTATGTGTTGAAGGAAAGCTCAAAAGGGGACCATTCCCCTCAAGCCAAAGCAAGATCTCTGATGTATTACAGTTGGTTCACTCAGGCATACCTGAGGCTGGCATTAAGAGGGAGACTACTACACCATATACCCCTGAACAGAATGGTGTGATGGAAAGGAAGAACCGTACGATTGTGGAAGCTCTTCAAAGACTTTCGAAGTTTCTATGGGTAGATAATGTAACAATGCCTGATGTGGAGGAACCCATGGATCCTATTTATCCACCTGAGCCTTCCTCTTCTAGGAAGAGGCCTTCATGGCTTAGGGGGATACTTGATGATGCTGAAGGACGTGCTGCACCCCGAGGAACCTTCTATGAAAGTAAGAAACCTAACAGGTATCAGGGATACCTGACCATCATGAGCACGATCATAGAAAATGAGCCTTCATCATTCTCAGATGTTGTCAAGCATCAAATATGGAAGGATGCTATGACTGAAGAACATGAGTTTATTATGAAGAATGATATCTGAGAAGTAGTTCCCAGACCCCTGGACGAGAAAGTTGTCACTTCTAAATGGCTTTAAAAGATAAAGCATGCAACAAATGGAAGTGCAGAAAAGTATAAGGCTTGTTTTGTTGTTCGTGGCTTCTCCCAGAAGGAAGGTATAGACTATGATGAGATATTTGCACCTGTTGCCAGATATACAACCATCTGCTCGATCATAGCCCTTGCAGCTTCACAAGGATGGAACCTACATCAGATTGATGTCAAGACCGCGTTCTTGCATGGTTCGATCAAAGAAGAGGTCTACATGGAGCAACTTGAAGGATTTGAGATTTATGACCGAAAATATCATGTATGCAGGTTGAAGAAGGCTCTCTATGGGTTGAAGCAAGCACCCCGAGCATGGTATGAGAGGATCGATAGCTACTTGATGAAGCTAGGATTCACTAGGAGTGAATTCGATCCTAACCTTTACTTTAAGGTTGAAGATGAAAAACCTTTCATACTGGTGATGTATGTGGATGACCTCTTTCTAACAGGTGCAGATCCTCTCATTCACAAATGTAAGAGGGAGTTGGCTTCTGAATTTGAAATGAAGGACCTAGGACTGATGCACTATTTCCTAGGACTTGAAGTTTGGCAGAAGCCAGGGTAAATTTTCCTCTCTCAAAGAAAATGTGGTGAAGATATTAAAAATATTTGGTATGGTAGATTGCAAGCCTGTAACTGCCCCGGTCGAGCTTGACTTCAAGAAGTTAAGCGGGAGTGCTGTTGGACTTGTTTTATGAAATGCTACCGAGTATCAGCAACTTGTTGAAGCATTAATGTTCTTAGTGAACTCCCATCCAAACATATGCTTTGCAGTCAACACATTGAGTCAACATATGGTTGAACCTCACCACATACATTGGATTGGTGCCAAGAATTTGTTGAGATATCTTTGTGGCACAATTACTTATGGGTTAAGATACACTGCAGGAGATGTGAGACTACTTGGATATACAGATGCTGATTGGGTAGGCAATGTGGAGTACCGTAAGAGCACTTTCAAGTGTTGTTTCTCCTTGGGATCTGCTTTGATATCCTGGATGAGCAGGAAGCAGAAGTCGGTGGCATTGAGCACCGCCGAAGGAAAAACATATTGCTGCTAGCATGGCCTCTTGTGAGGCAGTCTGGTTGAAAACTCTTCAATGAGCTGTTTGGATTTACATTGGATACCACCGTGATCTTATGTGACAACCAGTGCGGGTTAGTTTGTCATAGAATCTTGTATTTCATGATCGCTCCAAGCATATCAATATCAGGTATCACTATATTCGAGATATGGTGCAGCGAGGAGCTATAAAGCTCCAACATATTGGTATAGATGAATAGGTCGCCGACATTCTAACAAAGCCCCTAGGAAAAGTCAAATTCCTGACTTTCCAAGAACAACTTGGTGTTGTTCAAAAACCCTCTGATGAGGGTCCTGTATGATGCATTGAGCTCTGGGAGCTCCGGGGGGTGTGGGGTACTTCTTGGAGTGACATATGACCACAAGGTGATTCACCATCCCCTGGTGGTGTACATGTACACCCCGTGGCGACTATGTAGCAAGATGATCGGTTCTCCTGTGAGGTCTGGATGATGTGTTCTCCATGATGACTATGTAGCAGGATGATTGGTTTCTGGTCTGGATGATGTATTCTCCATGACGACTATGTAGCAGGATGATTGGTTCTCCTGTGAGGTCTGGATGATTTGTTCTCCATGACGATTATGTAGCAGGATGATTAGTTCTCCTATGAGGCCTGGATGATTTGTTCTCCATGGTGTTTGTGTAGCAAGATGATTAGTTCTCCTATGAGGATGGGATTGATTAAGTTCTCCTGTCGAGGCATCCTACCCATGCAGTCTGGGACTCATGGGAAGTACCTCTCATCTGATCAATGAGCAGGGAAATGAAGTTAGGGACCATACTAGTACCGATGGACGCATCGCTGTATCTACCATACTCCTTACACTAGGATGACCTTCATTGATCTGGGATCAATGATATTGGTCTGGGTCCAGTTGTAGGAGTTGTACCTACTATGACACTGACTTCGGGTCAGTTGAGACTAGTCTGGAACCAGTGGTACATACTCTGAGACTGACTTCGTGTCAGTGCAGGACTAGTCTGGGACCAGTGAGAGTGGTACATACTATGACACTGACTTCGGGTTGGTTGAGACTGGTCTGGGACCAGTGGTACACTCTCTGAGCCTGCGATACTGGTCTGGGACCAGTGGTAGGAGTGGTACCTACTATGACGTTGACTTCGGGTCGGTTGAGACTGGTTTGGGACCAGTGGTACGCACCCTGAGACTGACTTTGAGTCAGTGGAGGATGATACTGGTCTGGGACCAGTGGTACATACTATGAGACTGACTTTGAGTCTGTATGATACATCCTCGATCATTTCTTCTTCTTCATAATTCGAACAAAAGCAGAGAAGAACATAACAAAGCAGAGCAGAGCAGAACAAAGCAGAGCCGTACAGATCAGTACAGGGCAGAACAAGACAGCAGAACAGGCAGAAGACAGCAGAGCAGGGCAAGGGTCAGGCTATACAGGGCAGTGCATTTGATGGATGAATAGTAGTGACTGACAGACAGATTGCAGATGAAGTTCTCCCTAGTTGAGAGGGATTGTTAAAATTGGCAACCAGGGCCAAACTTCATGTGGGTCATATTATTCATGGCTGATAATATGTTCATTAGATTCCTCTCGCTGAGAGGTGTAGGATTGATCTAAATATCATCCTATTTTGATAATTATTCATGGAGATATGAATTTATTTTGATTATGGAATTATTATCAAGCCGACCTACAACTCATGTAGGCTCAAAAGCCCAACAGTCGCATCTATTCAAACATCAACAGTTGTATATAAATATAAGAGGATGTTTCCTCATTTGCACTCACTCATCTCATCACATTTCTCTCTCTCTCTCCTGCGCAGAAAAGAGGTTCTTCTCTACTGCGTAGAAAAGAGTCTCTCTCTCACACATGTGGAAGGAAGCTGCTGAAACTGAAGCTGCAACTGTAGATCCAAACTTTGACCAGCATGGACCATCAAACCTCCTCTTCTGAATTGCGCTATAGGTTCATCTAGACCTCTCCTCTGAAGGCCGCAACTTTTGGTGGTGGAATCAAGTCGACCCAACGGTTTGTTTGCGAGATATTGACTGCCCTAGTTTGAAGGAAGCTGCTAAAACTAAAGCTACAACTGCAGATCCAAACTTTGACCAGCATGGACCATCAAACCTCCTCTTTTGAACTGCGTTGTAGGTTCATCTGGACATCCTCTGAAGGCCGCAACTTTTGGTGGTGGAATCAAGCCGATCCAACGGTCGGTTTGTGAGATATCGACTGCCCTAGTTTTGATGATAAAGCCGCTAATGCTAATGCTATTGATCTAAGGTTTGCTATTGCTGATATAAATCAGATTTATTGTACTATTTCTCTCTGCTGAATTATTGAAGATAAAAGAAGATTTGATCAAAGGGTTTCCCCATACATTGTGGGGTTTGTCCCTAGCTAGCCGCCACATCTTGTATCTCTTGTGTTGGCTTGTTTTCTATTGATCGTTTAATGTTCTATCTGCACTTTACTTATGCACATGTGATTGCTAATCTATGAATAATAATAAGAAAAAAAGTAAATTGCTCTAAGCATGGAACATACCATAACTTAACAGAATTCTACAGCAGATGATGGGCATTCCTCTTAGACCATGTTCATTGTAGGAGATGGACATCTTGTAGTGATAGGTGGCAACCCTCTGTGCCCTATGTTGGTCTTCATTGGAGCAGCGCAGGAAGACCATAGTGGGTTGAAGTCCTTGAGTAGTTGAGGAGCAGCAGTGGGCATATTGAGAGTTGTTCACAAACGGAGTTGTGAACAACTCGACAAGAGTCTCGATGTGTTGTGCCCTTGATGGACTAAGGCACAACTAGTGAGCAGATTGTTGAGCCAAGATTCAGTGGCAAGATGGACTTGAATCATTGATAAAGGTAGATGTTGCAGATTAGAAGCCGAAGGACCGGGTAGGTACAGGGTACGACCGAGAGGAGTTGAGAGAGCACGCTACAGTCAGATGGTCAGAGTATCTTGTTGAGGGTAGATTGGTTGTCGATGGATTGACACCAAGCCCCAGTTTTGTATTCTTGTATTAGTGGATGTATGAGGGCCATTATCCTTAGTACGGGAGCCCTAGACTATTGTATTATTCAGTTTGATTAATATAACGAAGTTGGGTTGAAAATTGTAAAAAGTTGTCTATATCTTGTGCACTAGTAGATTTAATGTTGTTTATATTTCGTTATTCAAAGCATTTTCGTTGTGATTCTTAGTTTGGAAGTGTAAGAGATTTAAGATTCTATCACAGGCACCAGGGTCGTGGAAAAACAACAAACAACTCCTTCCAAGGTCAACAAAGTCAAAACATAATATCTTGCTCTTCCAACTACTTGATACTACAACTCGTCTTATTGTAACACGAACCTGCAATTTCGGCCTTCTTGGAAGCTACAAAAATCATAATCCTTTGCACATGTGAGAGAGAGCGTAAAAACAATATTTTCGTCATTCATTTCTTCTTCTAGACCTTCTCTATCTTCTTCTCCTGCTTCCTATTAAAATTTGGCAGCTCAGGGATGAATTTCTCCTAGAAAAATTCATATCTTTCAGTTATTGTTTGAACCAACTATAATAAAATTTCATTTTTGACAATTCTAATATGACTTTCCAAAAATAATAGGACACATCTTAATTTGGAAGTGACTTTCCAAAAGTAGAAAGTCATGTCTAAATGATCAAGGATGATCTCGAAAAATGGAATCCAGTTTAAAATCAAATCAATCATGACTATACAAGTCAATAATTAATATTTTTTTCCTTACTATTATTATTATTACGATACTATTATTTATAAAATAGTCTAAAGTCATTCACCTTTAAAGGATTAATAAAAGTGAATCTCTTACGGAATAAGTAAATTAAATTGAGAATCTCTTACTTGGAAATTTGAACCTCTCTCTTGGAATAAAATAGTAATTCCACACTTAAGAGAATGCAACTCTCCCTCACTAATTCAATGTATGGAAAAAATGTAAATCCTCTTCATTAAATGCATTTGAAACTCCCTTGTTCAATTTGATTTGTAACTCTCTCAAACATTCTCTCATGTCTAAGTGTAACTCTCTCTCTCCCAATTCGAATTGTAACTCCTCAAAACAAGTGTACCTCTCTCTCTATTCTTGGCTCCTCAAGTAACTCCTCCCTCATGGAATTCAATTCTACTATTATTGGCTTATGGCATGAATTCATTTTGTAACTCTTCTCCTTTCTCATGTATTTAAGCAAGAGCAAGTGAGAGTTGAAAGTAGCATGTTCATTGTGAAGAAGGAGATCAAGTGTTAAGTGTGTGCAAGAGAAGTCTTAGAGCTAGTGAAGAGCAAGAACACGAGAAGAGTTGGAGCAAGTGTGAAGGACTTAATTTGATCAAGAGAAGGAGGAGATCTTCAAGAAAAGAGAAAGTGCACTTCAAGTGCAAGTTGATCAAACATTGATGACTTTATTCATTCTCATTTTCTCTCTACTCTGCTGAATAATTGAATAAATCTAATAGAAGAAGAATTATTTGGGTTTTCCTACATTGAGGGATTTTCCCCTAGTCATTGGACCAAAATCTCAGTGTCTCATATTTGTGATTGGATGTCTTCTTATAGTCCTTAAGTTTATATTCTATCTACAATTGCTAATCTGAAAAGTTTTGAAGTAGAAATATGCATTCTAAGTAATTGTAAAAAAAAAATACATTTAGTTCCATTCAGTTTTTTGTAAAGTACATTCAGTTTTATGCAAAGTACATTCAACTTTCTGCAAAGTACATTTAGTTTTATGCATAGAAATTTAAAGTTTCTGCAAAGAATTTTTAAATTTCTGCATAAAACTTCAAATTTTAACATGGTATTAGAGCATTGGTGAAGACAAGTCCAAGGAGACCAGACTTCACCTAAAGAGAGTCCACTTGTTGCCAAAGTTTTTTTGATGAGGATGACTTCATCCTACCTCAAGGTAGAGGAGAAGTTGAATGATGCTTCAAACTTTGGTCCATGGAAAGCAAGACTAGATATCACTCTTGAAGAACATGAAGTTGTGGAGTATGTTGAAGACACAGTAGCTGATCCACCAGAGAATTCAAGTGCTGATGTTAAATCCAAACATAAAAATGGTGAAATCAAAGCTAGAAAAATTATTCTTGATTCTCTTTGTGTTCATCTCCTTATGTTTCTAGTTTGAAAAAATCTAAAAAAATGTATGTCAAAACTAATTTGGCATGATTGCAATTAGTAATTTGAACCAGATTGTTGCCTTGAAGAATTAGCTGAAGGACATCAAGATAAACAGAGGAGAGACAGTTCAAGCATACTTCTTGAGAATGACCAAAATCAGGAATCAACTGTCTACAATTGGTGAAGTTGTACCCGACAAAGAAATGGTTTCGATTGCTCTTGGAGGCCTTTCTCTTGTTTGGGAGACTTTTATCACCACCATAAGCAATATCAACACTATTCCCATATTTGATGAAGTCGGAAAGTGTATTCAAAAGGAGGTTAGTGTAATGTTTTTTGGTCTAAGAAAATTTTTGGTGAAGAAAACTTAGGAAAGGTAGGTCGATGAGCATCTTAGTGGAATGTGGGGGCCACTTACCCATAAATAATATGCACCCCATGGTAAACAATTCGATTTTCCTAAGTGAGGTTGAAATTAGAGATGGGACCCACATGAGACTCAAGGCCAACAAGCATAAATAGGAGAAGAGAAGCATCATTTGGGGCTTTTTGACAATTTGAAAACTCATTGTTGCTTTGGCTGTTTAGCTGAGCCACAACGTGCTGCTTAGCACAAGAGCTTCCCAAGGAGTGAAGCTCACCCTTTCTTTGGTGGACCTCGAGTGCCACCCTAGGAAGGTTTTCCTTTTCATTTGGAGACCGGGAGAGACATATCCTACAGGGAATCACGTTGTTCTGGTTCAACAAGGACACAGTAGAGAAGACCATGCATTCTTGGAGGTGCAGAGGTGTTGGGAATTGGGTGTGAAGTGTTTTTGGAGTGTCTCTTGACCAATTTCCAACCTAGAGGAGTGAATTTTCAGTAGGAGAGAGAGCATAACATTCAGAATGATTTTCTGTGCTCAAAGACTATGTCATTCCCTACAAGACTCCCCAGTCATTTGTGTATGTTGTCTAGAGAGAGTCTTGGTCGAAGGATTGAGGAGTTGGGTTGCTGGGATTTTGGTTGGAGGCTTGTTTGGAGAGGATTTCTAGCATTTTGGGAGGAGGAAACGACAAACTCGGCTACAGGTGTAGATTTCTAGTTTTGGAGGAGGGCCAAGCTGTGGGAGGCCAAATTTGGAGGGTCAAAACTAGGGAAAACCCTTTCTGAGTTTTTGGCAAGGAGTCCACCCCTAATTTTACAGAATTTTCTAGGTAGTTTTGAGGGGGTAAATCAAGGTCTGAAGTCAGCTAGCAGTGCAGAAACATAGGGCCAACATAGTTTTCTGGAGAGCAATACTTCTACAGCAGTTGGGCACTTTTATACTGATCATGTGAGGCTTGTAGTTTGCCTTGTGCAAGCCCATGTGCACTCCTTCCATGTTCTATTGTACTCCAACAATTATATTTAATAAAGTTGGCCAATTTGGTCTTCCAAGTAGAATTTTTGTTTATATGTGTGTTTCCTGAGTAAAATTTTGTGTTGAAATTATTGCATGTCTTTGTCATCACTGTAAATTTCTATTAGGGACATTATAGTGGTATCAAAGCATGTTCTTGGCCAGGGTGGAGAACAAGAGCAAGTGATGCCACCTAGATATCAAGGAGTAGTCTTCTAGAGAGGTCGTCGTAGAGGCAGAGGCAGGGGTCGAGGTAGAGAAGAAGGCCCAGATCTGTTTTCAGACACTGAGGTGGAGAACCTTAGAGGTGGGATGGACAATCAGCAGCCTAGGCAAATGGGCCAAAACCAAGTTTTGGAGGAGCTGTTGAGGACTAATCAGCAGATGTTGAGGCAAGGGCAGCTCATGATGGACATGATGCAGTAGGTGATGGGGCTGCAGATGGGTGGAAGGCTAGAGGGAGAGCCTCAAGGTGATGGGGGTTCCAGAGCAGGAGGGGGCAGTCATACTTATCAGCCCCCACATACTCCCCAGCATGGGCAGGCTGGTCGTCCTACTTTGCCTCATTTTGTGGATGAGCCTGAGCCAGAGAGGGAGCCATACTCGGTTGCATATTTGGTCCACTCAGTTGCATATGGTATTGATGAGTATGAGGGGTTGGATGCTCGGATTAAGTGGGTGATGTCTTTTGGGGAGTACATTCACCTGAAGGAGAGGCGTACTATGGGGGCTAGGGCCCACTACAAAGGCAAAACATCCAACTAGGATGTGCAGAAGATAACAAGGAAGGTTACACTCCCAAAATTTGATTGGTCAGCAAAGAGTTTAGCCAGGGCATGGATCCAGAAGCTAGACACATATTTCCACCCAAACCCCATGCGGGAAGCTGATGCTATACAGTTTGCTACTCTTCATTGGGAAGGGGATGCCCAGGAGTGGTGGTATCAACGGACACATCCATATCACCACTTACACAGAGTTCACTCAGAGGCTACTGGAGAGATTTGAGAGGAAAGACTTGGAGTTTCATTTCAGGGAGTTAGCCCATATGAGGCAGATTGACAATGCAGAGGCTTACATTATGAAGTTCAAGAGACTGGAAATGATGGTGAAATACATCTCAAAGGCCAGTCACAAAGGCCTGACTGATCATGCTATTTGTGGAGGGGCTTGTTGAGCCTTTGTGTGGTTGGGTGAGGGCTTACAAACCCACATCACTTTTGGATGCTATCTCCAGGACCCAGGATATGATTGATGCAGTGCCCAAGACCCGGGCTTTTGCTCCCACTAGACCCACGGCCCCACAAGGGAACAAAGACACTAGGCCACCTTAGAGGGATGGAGGACGTGGCCAGATGGATGATGAGACCTAAAGAGACCTGAGGAGGAGGAGGTTGTGCTTTATGTGCCAGGAGCCTTGGGCACCCGTGCATAAGTGCACCAAGGGCAAGGCCCATTTCATTGAGGTGTTTTTAGATAGTGAGCTAGATGAGGAGGCTGAGTTGGCAAATGAGGGAGGACAGTCACCAGGAGGGCCACCACCACCACCACCTAAAGGAGGATTGTTTGCCCCAGTCGGGGATGTCCTTGCTTCACTTCAGGGAGTGTCGAAGTACTTGACACCCAAGATCAGGGTGATGTGCAGGGGCAATGAGTGTTAGTCCTAGTAGATAGTTGGGCCACCCAAAACTTTATTGATGCTCAGATGGTGGAGCGTAGGGGCATCCAGACAGAGACATTTGAGGGGTTCTCTGTGTTGGTGCCAGGAGACCGGACCATGCAGTGCACGAAGTATGTTCCTGAGTTGACTGTGAGGATGGGGAACTACTTGCTCACTTATCACTTTTTTGTAGTTGATGTCCCAAACACCAACATGGTGTTGGGTGTCCAGTGGTTGTACTCATTGGGGAGGGTCACCACTGACTGGCAGAAGCTGGAGATGGAGTTTATGGGGCCAGATGGGAAGCTGGTATTATTGAGGGGAATGCACTCTTATCCACCCCAGACAGTTTCAGCTCACCAGATGGAGGCAGATCTATGGCATGGAGATGTAGAGTGGACAGTTGAGTTGAGGATTTTAGAGACAGGGGCTCAGGCATAGTTTGTGCATCCAGGCATACTGGCCTTGTTGGAGAGGCACTAGGGTGTTTTTGGGGAGATCCCACTAGGAAGACCATCAAACCCTGGGTTTGAGCACACTATTGAGTTGGAGGATGGAGTGAACGCAGTCATCACCACCCTGTACAGGCACCCAAAGGCCTATAGGGACGAGGTAGAGAGGGCCATCGAAGAGATGTTTAGGTCGGGTCACATCAGGCCTAGCTCGAGTTCCTTCGCTTCTTTTGTGGTGCTGGTGAAAAAGAAGGATGGGAAACTACGCATGTGTATTGACTACAAGGCCCTCAATAAGAAGACATTGAAGAACAAATATCCCATCCCGCACATTGACGAGTTGATGGATGAACTTAGAGGAGCAAAATACTTCTCTAAGATATGTCTGTGCTTGGGATATCATCAGATCTGAGTGGGAGAGCAGGACATCCCTAAAACTACCTTTCATTGTCACTATGGACATTTCGAGTTCTTGGTGATGCCCTTTGGGCTAACCAATGCTTTGGCTACATTCTGGTCATGCATGAACCACGCGTTTCGTGGGCAATTGAGGCACTTTGTCCTTGTTTTCTTTGACAACATACTCATTTATAGCCAGACTTGGGAGGAGCACCTTCAGCATTTGGAGGTAGTGCTTCGCATACTTGAGGAGTAGTAGTTGTATGTGAATGTCCAAATGTGAATTTGGACAAACAGAGATGTTGTACCTTGGGCATGTGATTGGGGAAGACAGAGTGAGGGTGCACCCGGAGAAGATCAGAGTCATATTGAATTGACGCACACCCAGGAACGTGACAAAGTTAAGGGGGTTCCTTGGTTATAGGAGATTCATGAGGGGATTCTCACAGCTTGTAGCACCCCTCACTGATTTGACAGAAAGGGGGACTTTTGAGTGGATGTAGGTGGCACAGGAGGCCTTTGAGCACCTTAAGAAGGTTATGAGAAGTTGTCCTGTCTTAGCTCTATCGGATTTCACATGACCATTTGTGCTGGAGTGTGATGCTTCCGATGAGGGAGTTGGGGCTGTGTTTACATAGGGAGACCATCCTATTTCATTCGAGAGTAGGAAAGTGCTACCCCATGAGCGGTTGTACTCGACGTATGACAAGGAGATGTTGGCCATGATGCATGCACAGGTGAAATTCAAGCAGTATTTGGTGGGCAACCGGTTCAAGGTGAAGACTAATCACAACAGTCTTCGATTTTTCTTGCAGCAGCAGTCGTTGGAGGAGAGAAAACATAAATGGGTGAGTAAGATCTAGGCTTACGATTTTGAGATCGAGTATGTGAAGGGCAAGCATAACGTGGTGGCAGATGCCCTCTCTAGGAGGCCCGCAATACTATCTCTGATGGACGTTACACATGACTAGAAGGCTCAACTCTTGGTTGAGTACTCCAAAGACAGGTAGGCTTGCGAGATTTTAGTCAGCACACACAGGGATGACAGATTCTGGGTGATGGATGATGTGATCTACCACAAAGGAAGGATATAGTTGGTGCCAGGATCTTAGTTTAAGGAGAGGATTATGCAGGCAACCCACAATTCCCCCCTAGCAGGACACTCGAGCTTCCTCAAGACATATCGTGCTATTAGAGAGAGTTTCTCATGGCGGGGGCTCAAGGGAGATGTGTTGAGGAACATGCAGGAGTGCGTAGACTATCAGAGGAACAAGGTGGAGTTGTCACAACTCGCCAGTTTATTACAACCACTTCCCATTCTCGAGAGGAAGTGGGAGAGTGTGTCCATGGACTTTATCACGAGGCCCCCAGTTGCGCAGGGGCAAGATTGCATTTATGTGGTGGTCGACAGATTGACCAAGTTTGCCCATTTCTTTACCATCTCATCAAGATCTTCAGCCTCCCAGGTGGTCGAGTTATTCTTTCAGGACATCTTCCGACTACATGGTCTTCCCAAGACCATTGTTAGTGACAGGGATAACAAGTTTATGGGGGTTTTCTAGCAGGAGTTGTTCCGGTTGGTGGGGATAGAGCTTACACCTAGCACTAGCTATCACTCTGAGACAGATGGGCAGACTGAGTTCTTGAGCAAGTGGTTGGAGGGGTACCTAGGCAACTATACGACGGACCAACATAGAGAGTGGGTTAAGTGGCTTCATCTAGGAGATTTATGCTACAACACCACCTATCACATATCAATTAATATGTCTTCTTTACGAGCTCTTTATGGATATGATGCACTCTCTTTTGACATGATGTTTAGAGATAGCAGGGCCCTAGGGGCAAAGGATTGGGTTCAAGAGAGCCAGGAGGTTCTCCGAGCTCTCAAGAAAAACTTGTAGGTGGCTCAAAATCGACAAAAGATGTATGCTGATAAGAACAGGGTGGAGAGACAGTTTGAGGTAGGGGACATGGTCTACCTACGCTTGCAACCATATAGATAGTCTTCACTTAAGTAGAAGGGGGCAGAAAAACTTCGACCCCAGTTTTATGGGTCATATAAGGTGGTCAGGAGGGTTGGAGAGGTGGCTTATGAGTTGGAGCTACCTTCAGAGAGTCGGATCCACAACGCGTTCCATGTCTTATGCCTAAAAAGGTGTTGGGGCAATAGGTTACAACAGTAGCTGAGTTGCCTCCCTTGGATGATGAGGGGCATTTGGTTTTGACACCAGAGTTCGTATTGAAGACCTGGGAGAGGAGGTTGAGGAATAGGGTGTGTTGTCACACGGATTTTCTGGGCAGCGTGACAACGCTCAGATTGGGGGTTGTCACCCTGATCCCCGATCTCTCCATTGAAGCCGTCTCCAGAGGCTAAGGGGGGTAGACCCTATGGGATAAAGGAAGACCAACTGTGAACCAGTTGGGTTGGGAGACACAGCAAGGCAATTTAGCACCTAGCTGATTTTAGAAATTGATGTACCAGTGCCTTATGGAGTTAATGATTAAATGATTATTTATTAAATGTTGCAGAAATATGAACCTTGTAAAACAATCGTTTATCATCAAATAACCCAATCAATGCAAGATATTCAATAAATGCACAATGCTTTAACAATGTTCTAGCAATTAAAGTTTAAAAAATCAAATGCTTTAAATGGCCATAAAATTTAAATGTTGATCAATTACCACTTTCATATAGCTAACTTTAAATAAACATTTGAGCCCATTTAACTATAGAGAAATGGAACATAGATACCACAAAAGACACCAAAAATGAATTTCCAATTTTTAGTTAAGCTTTTCAAAAATTTTAATTTTTATATATGTTTATATTTTTAAATAAAACAAAACTAAACTAAGCAAAAACTAAAGTAAATGAAACTTAAAATTATTAAAACTAAACTAAACTATATGAAATTGAAAATTGTTAAAACTAAATTCTAAAATCAAATAAATCTAAAAAAAGAAGCAAAATATGAACCCATTAAATCCAAAATTTAAAACTTTTTATGATTTTATTATTTTTTATATTTTTTTATGATTTTAAAATTCTAAATTTAAAACTAAGATAAAACTAAACTAAAATCTAAAATATCTAAAACCATAACCTAGCCAAAATCTAATCTAAAACTAAGCTCTAACTTAATAAAAATAAAAATCGAAAATGTTTAAACTAAGATAAAATCTAACTCTAAAATCTAAAAAATACTAACCCTAAGCTAAATCATGAAACGCAACTCAAAAAAAAATCAAAATACTTTAAGTTTTTTGTTTGCTGCGTATACAGGTCTTGGACGGCAGAAGGAAAACGTGAGGATGAAGAGGAGATCACGCGGGCCAGCGAAAGGTGAGGGTAGTGAGGATGACGGAAGGAGCAGCGTGAGGGCTGGATAGGCAGGCGAGGACAAGGATGTGGGGACGCAGGGAGCCAAGCAGTTTGAGGAGGAACGCGATAGGTATGGGCTGCGTGGTTTGGCAGTAAAGGTTACGGAAGACAACATTTCTGGCAGGCAGGTGAGGCTACGATGTGCATGTGGAGTAGAACGTAGTAGAGAGAGGAAACTGCAGGAGAGCTGAGAGAGACACGACGATGGACAGGGAAGAGAGATGCGGGTAGGGCTGCGATGAAAGGTCAAAGTTGCAGCTACGGGCTTGAAGGAAACAATGAGGAGCGGATTGAAGAGCTGAGTGTTTGTTCGCAGACCTGGCGAGGAGCAGCGTGGGAACCTACGTGCAGAGGAAGGGTAGTAGAGGTTGCAGGAAGGGAAATGTAGGTATAATGGACGCTATGTGGAATAGGCAACAGTGTGGAGATGGTTGCGTTGAAGAAAAGCAAAGAAAGCGTAGCAGCGTGGGATGGTCTCCGTGAAAGCAAATGGAGTTGCAGATATGCGTGGATTTGAATAGCCAGCGTTGTAGTTTGATGGACGCAAATCTGGAGATTTGGACAGTGCACACCCTGAAAAAAATAAAAAAATAAAAAAATTGAAATTTTCCTGTGAAAATGAAACCACAGCAAACAAATGGCTTGGAAACCTCAAATTTCTCTAGGAAATTTGAAAAAATTCCAGATTATATCTATGCTTTAAATTTAGCAGTAAAACCCTCAAAGACTTCTGAATAAAATTTATATGTTCTGCTTTAGAAACCCATGTAAGATCCCTCCAGAAAAACAAAAATCTAAAACCTTGGACTGCAAAACGATGCACCTGTAAAAGCTAGTTCTGAGGCCAGATCTTACCCTCCAGGGCCTAGATTTGGCTTCAAAATCAAATTTCGACTTCAGATCTACAACCTGCAACCTGAAAACAATGAAAACAAACAGCCAGAACTTGAAAATGCAAAAATAAATGAAACCCTAAAAACCCTAAGAACCAGCTAAATAATTACAGTATTAACAGATTTATGACTCTAAGCAGCCAGATTTGTTAATAATCCACAGAAATATTTTTAGAATTTTAGATTTACTATGAGATACTTCAGAATATCTCTCATGCATTCAACAGATAAATTTAAATGATAAACCCAGGATCAAAATTGGCTAGGCTCTTCAAGAAAATGCTTTTCGAGAGTTCGCTGGTTCAGCCGAGAACTTCCCAAACGCCCATTGATCTTCACAATTTAGATTTCCTGCACAACTCACTTCAACTATCAATAAAGAGGGAAAAAACAATACTAAAATCCAAATCCAATGGAGATACTTGCCATTATTTTCAGAAATTATATTACCATTCAAACCCTAGTGAGTAAACAAGATACCTGTGTTCAACATCACTCTTAATCAAGCTATTACCAGTGGCTGAAAATAAATTTATGCAGAAAAATGAAACATCTTACAACATTTCAGAAGAGTAACACTAGCAAGATTTCAACCCCAAAGTCTTTCTTTATTGCACAAAAAAAAAGATTACAAGAGAGCTTTCTTCAGTACAAGACTCACAGATCGAATCCTCTCAAATGACTCCTAACACCCTATTTAAAGGAAAAATCCCAACGGCTAGTTCAAGTGATCCATGTCAAATTAATCTCGACTGTCGATGAGGATCAAAATCCCTTTTAATCTCATTTGTCGAAATTTTAAATGCATTTTAATATATTAAAAAATTAAAACTTTGCATTTATTTTCTCATAACTTTGACTTATTTTAATATTTTATTTTATTTTTTTAATTTTAATTTTAATAATTTTTTTAATTATTATTTATATCTTTTACTATTTTTATATTTTTTTGATTTTTAATTTTTTTATTATTTTTATTGGATCCTCGAACTTAGCCTTCGGAAAAATCACCTGGGACCTAGGACATATGAGGGGATAAAACATTTTTTAACCCTCAAGACACTTTACATCATGACTTTTACAATTTTACATTTCAAGGAGGAAAACCTAGTTGACATAGACCCTCATAGACCACCCAATTCTGCGACACAAATATAATCTAGCAGATCAAGCAATTCGTAATAACCTAACCAAATAGTTAGAATTATTTCCAAATTACTTTTACATAGACTCGAAGCACACTAGGATTCCCCTAAGATTCTAATGACAAAATTCATTCCGGCTTTGGGGTTAGGTTGAAGGAAAACTCTACCGATCATGGATCGGTGAGACAAAAGCCCTTCCGGAACGTAGATCATCACTAGAAAATTAGGTTTGCCTAGGCAGTTTACATACATGACACAGATCTGATAAGATTATTTACAATTTACACATGCAGACTGGGTTTACAACATAACATGATCGGGTTGATGATGACAGTCGAATGGCACAGACATGTCGATTAAGCGCTATCCCTTTTGCAAAAAAAGGGAGTGTACTGCTATGGGTAGCTGACACGTAGTGGTCAACATCTGGCTCTACTTGGGGACACGTTGCTGCACTGTAGGAATGTGAGAATTCAGAATCTGCATCCATGCGACACACAACAAAATATAAGTAGCGTCCGTCCAAAAAATCATCATATAACATTAAGCACCTGAAAGATATAAGCTCTTCATTTATTAACTATCTAGTAACAAGAAAAGTAAATCTAATCCTAAAACAAAAAAAAAAACGCTGAAATGACAAGTAGTAAGGTTAGAAATACAATACATAGGATGCCCCATGGCATCAGATATCATCTTTGAAGAAAAACTTGAGCATTTGGCCATTTGTAGGTAAATCAAGTGGTTCGCTATCCAATTTGCTCAAGTGGAATGAGTTTGGTCCAGCAATGTCTCGGATGATGTACGGTCCTAGCCACAAACTGTCGAACTTCTTATGTTTTCCTAGTTTTTCATTCTTACAATCCCAAAGAAGTACCATATCTCCAACTTGCAAAGATCTAGATCGAGAGGATTTATCAAAGATTTTCTTAATGTTAGATTGATTTTTATATATAGCATCAAAATCTGTCCTACGAGCTTCATCTAACTCCACAATCTGATCTATTCTATTTTGAACAACATCTTTATTAGTAGAAAAATGTTAAAGGAGTTGATACGCTGGCAATTTCAGGTGCACAGGTAAGGTTACATCCAAGCCATAAACCAATTCAAAGGGAGATTTACCAATAGCTTTCTTTTTAGGATCCTATCTACCCACAAAGCATACTTGATTTTGCTATCCCATGATCTCTTATTATCTCCTACTATCTTCTTGATAATGGTTATGAGATTCTTGTACTTGATTCAGGCAGACCATTACCCCGAGGATAGTAATTTGATGAATGAGATAAGACAATTCCATACTTGAAACAAAAAGACGAAAACTCTGAGGAACTAAAAGCTTTGGCATTGTCAATAGTGATCTTAGCAGAGACACCAAATCTAGTAATGATATTATTTTCAATGAAATCCATAATAACCTTTTCAGTGGCATTCTTAGCAGGAATGGCTTCAACCCATTTAGTGAAATAATAAATAGCAGTCAAAATCCATGAGTAGCCATTGCTAGAATTTTCATGGAACTTCTCGATGAAGTCCAGACCTCAATGCTGAAAAGGTGCCTCCACAATGACAGGTTGTAGGGGCAAGGCAGCAAGCTTCTATTTCCCAGTGAACAGTTGACAAGCTTGACAACTTCTAACAAACCTATGCACATCGGAAAAAATTGAAGGCCAATAATAACCAGCTCTCAGTATTTTGTGGGTGGTAGTTCTAGCAACATAATGACCACCACAAAATCCTAAATGAAACTCAGAAACTAATTTCTTGGACTCAATTTCATCAACACACCTAAGCACTATGCCCTCAGGATTTCTCCATCCAAGGCCATCCTTCATAAGGCAATACTTAGTGGCTTTTAATCTAAGAGCCCTTCTCTTATGAGCAACTAAATGGTTAGAACATGTAAGATTCATCAAGTAATAAACAATGTCCTTGTACCACTCAAGCTCTCCTCGTCTTTGCAACTCAGGCGAAGATAGATCGCTAAGACAAAACAAACCAAGAGTCTTTTCGTTACCTTCGGTCAACATTTGAGCCAAGCCTTGGCCTTTGACTAGCTTGGTGGGTCTGATCTCTAAATCATATTCTTGTATTTTAGTAACCCACCTAGCGCGAGTCCCTAAGCAATCGGTTTGAATTAATATATCTTTAATAGCAGAATGTGGGACGAAAGCAATGATTTTAGAATAACCCACATAAGTTTTGAAATGCTTAAGAAACTTGACTAGGGCATAGGCCTGCTTTTACATGGTATTGTACTTTAATTCGGAATTTTGAAGCGCTCTACTCATGAAAGCAATAGGCTACCCGTGACCACCTTTATTCTTTTGTAACAGGACAGTAGCAATGGTATCTTTGGAAGCGAAAGAAAAAATCATGAAATCCTTGGAATAGTTGGGACTAACTAAGACAGGGGCTCTTGCAATAGCGCATTTAATTTCATGTAAAGCCTTTTTGCCGTTTTCTTGCCAAACAAACTTTACATCTTTCTTTAGAAGACTCTGAATAGGCTTAGCTACTGCTGCGTAATTTGGAATAAACCTTCTAAGAAAATTTGTTTTTCCAAGGAAGGACTGAAGGGATTTAAGATTATGAAGAAGAGGAATATTTTGGATTGCTTCAATTCTTTCAGGATCAATCTTGATTCCATCTTTAGAAATGATATGGCCAAGTAATTTCCCTTTGGTTACTCCAGAAATAGACTTAGTTGGATTCAAAGAAATCCCGTACTCTCTACATGTATCGAAAACCTGCCTAAGATGATTTATATGATTGATACCATCTTTAGAAAATACAGTAAGATCATCTTGGTAAATTTCAATAAATTTCTCGATTAACCCCTTGAAGGCATAATCCATAGCCCTTTGAAATGTAGCCCCAACGTTGGTTAATCCAAATGACATTCTAATGCATTCAAAAGTACCCCATGGTGTGGTGAATGTGGTTTTGTGACGATCTTCCTTTTTATCCCATACCTGATTATACCCAAAAAAACCATCTAGCAATGACATCATTCCAGAACCAGTTACTCTTTGCAAAAAAGTCTCCATGTTTGGCAAAGGGTAATTATCTTTCTTGCATGCTAGATTAAGATTTCAAAAATCGACACAAAGCCTTATCGTACTGTTCTTTTTCCTAACAATCACCAGATTGGAACACCATGTTGAATGCCTTGTTTGAGCGATAATTCTTGCCACAAGCATTTTTGAAAGCTCTTTCTGAACCAAAGGGGCTAACTTAGGATTAATCTGCCTAAGCTTTTGGCGAAAGGGTTTAGCATTTTCATCTTTTAAGGGGATAGTATGTTCCATTACATCTTCCCTATAGCCTTTTAATTCATCATAAGAAAATGCCAAAACATCTCGATATTCGCGAAGTAAATTAGTTAACATTTTTCTTTCCTCCACACTAGTACCTTTACCAATTTTAATAATCTTTGGGTTCGTAGGAGTACCTATGTTTATCTTGAGATTTCGCTTGGGTTCATTTTATTTTCCTCTCTCAACTTTGTGGCATCATGACGATCAAAATGCTGCTCTAAGGCAACCACATTCCTAGGAGTAGGATTTATGATATGCTCATGATTACCAGGTCCATCCTCCTCAGAATCTATCCGAAAATATTCGAACTCATCCAGACTATCAAGAAAATGAATCACTTGCTTTTCATCATTAAAGACTTGCCAATGCTCTGAGTTATCTGGAACAGATGGTCTAAATATAACTTCCATTTTGATCTTATCCTTAATTAGCTCATCGGATAATTGGAAGGTAGTAGTAGCTACGGCAAGTTCATCTGCCAAACTATTATGCTCTCTTGGGATAGCTTCAAGGTCAAGGGCATCAAAGTGTTCCGTAGTATCCCACACAGCATTTCGATAATTCCTTAATCTTTGATTTTTACATGTAAATTTATTTTTAAGCTGCATGATAATTAAATCAGAATCCCCCTTAATGCTAAGCAACTTAATTCTCAAAGATTTTGCCAATTCAAGACCCAACAATAAAGCCTCATATTCAGCGACATTGTTGGTTGCTTCAAATTCTAATCGATAGGCAAACTTGAAAATGTGACCAAGGGGAGATTTAAGCACTATTCGCACCTTTACCATGCCTAGACGATGCACCATCAAAGTACATGTACCAAACTTTATCATTGAGATCCTTAATCTTATCATTAGGAGGAATTATGAAATTAGACATGATAGTGTAATTCCCAATGTCAAATTGTTCTTTAATTATCTTGTTGTGAGGTCTCTTAGGATCTTCAACATGGAATTTTCTTTCGGGCTCTCTATTAAGTCTTACAAAACCATCACCTCTAGGAGAAGGAATCATAGCATATGACCAGTTCATTTGAATACTTCCTCCTAGATCAAAGGCCCACTTTCTGGATAAAAGCATACCCCAGGCATCAGGCACATCAACAACAACAATATCCATAACAATTATGATGTCTGGGTAAATTGATAGATGAACTTGTAAATCTTTGATCAAACCATGCCTTCAATCTTCTTAGAATCCATGGCACATATATTATAGTAGGGTCTAGAAACTCTTAAGTTAAGCTGTTCCATGACCCTTTTAGTCATGACACAAGCTGATGCACTAGAATCCAACACGCAATTATTCAATTTATATCCATTAACCAACAAGGTGCTAAAGAAAGGCTGGTGATCTTTCTTATCCGCATCTAAGCTTTGCAAATATATGGGAGCATCGTGATAGTCAACTTCTTGGGTCTTCTGTTGAGAAATATTACTTGAGGAACTTGAATAGCTTTTAGTAATTTATCTCATTGGGAAGGGATTTTAGCAATCTCGAAGACAGGAACCTAAATTTTTGCATTGCTAAACCAACTTCCCAAATCGACATCTAATCTAGAGTTTAAACCAGGGTTAAAAGTTCGAGTGGGAATTTGATTCCCGCTCTGATCTTTATCCCTTCTCTGATAGGTTAAACTTTATCTCTAGCAATTTCCATGATTTGCTCTGGAGAGGGTTTTTCACCATATAACTTAGCCAAAATGTCATCTTCATTTTCAAGGTTATTTATACTAAAAGCTGATGAGGGATTCATAACATCACGACTATTTTCCTTGACCTCCATCCAATCATCCATAGACAAAGGAAACTTGTTACCCATTACATTTATTTGATCACCTACCCCAAACATTCCATTATCTAAAATTCTTCTAACGATGGGACAAGTAGCCTCTTCATGGAGAGCATCACAAACCCGACAGTAAGGCGGAGCACTATTGACCAAATTAGTAAGTGGATTAGGAGGTCTCTGCTCACTAGATTGACCCTTCTTTTGCCAATTGTTATTTCCATTATTATTATTTCTAGGTTGGAAATTTTGTGTTTGCGCTCTTTCCATTTGGACCAACCTATTATGCAAAGTAGCTATCTCCTTATTATGATTAATTTCCATGCTTTAGATTTTTTGGAGCAATTTCTGAACAAGCTCGCTATCAGGCTCTTGAACCGCTTTTCCTTTAGGTTATTTTAGTTTTGTAGCAGCCCTATCGAAACCTGGGATCTCAAACTTTCCAGATGTCGCCTTGTCCTTTTCAAGCTCTATTGCTAAGACTGGAAATCCCTATAATCATTAAGTTTAGCACGCCTCAATTCATAAGAGGGTTCAGGGCCAAAGGCATCAATGTAAAAATCTCGAAGAGATTTGTCGGTAGGTTTATAATCTTGAGGTAATTCTTTAATAACATCATTAAACCTTTTGTTAAATTCTTCAATAGTTTCATTCTATCTCTTTTTTATTATGCTAATAGCTTTCACGAGGTGTCTTCCTTCTCTCTTATCTCCATATTTTTCCTTAAAGGCATTAATGATCGATTGTAAGGAATTAAATGAATTCCGAGGATTTTCTGAAAACCAGTCATGAGCATCGCCCTCCAAGGTTATAATAAAAAGAGTCATTCTAACATCTTCATGATCGAAATCAGCAGACCTTGCGTACATAGCCATCCATATACTAAAAGCTTTCAAATGTGAATTAGCACTAATCGCGTTATGTCCATGAAAGCTAGGCAACTTATCTATCCCAAGTGTTGTAAGATCATTGGGATAACCTTGAATATTAGAAAAATCGTAAGGGGAATATATATCCATGATGTCGTGCCCAACCAGGCTAGTAAAAAGCAAATGGATATCAGAGAGGGCTTCTTGTTCGAGGTTAACAAGAAGTGTACGAGAAGAGAGTTTGTGTAATCGTACCCTGAGAACCCTTTCAGGATGAGGAGAATGATTGCACAAACTGCTTGGATGTCTTCTAGTATACACTCTTGTAGATGATATATGAAGTGGAGTCGCCACCCGGAAAGGAAGTGAAACGTGAAAAAGCTCGAAAGGAAAGGACCAAGGACAGAAAAAACTCTATCCCCGGCAGCGGTGCCAAAAAATGTTGTCACACGGATTGTCTGGGCAGCGCAACAACGCTCAGACCGAGGATTGTCACCCTGATCCCCAATCTCTCCATTTAAGCCGTCTCTCGAGGCTAAGGGGGGTAGACCTTATGGGATAAAGGAAGACCAACTGTGGACCAGTTTGCTTGGGAGACACAACAAGGCAATTTAGCACCTAACTGATTTTAGAAATTGATGTACCAGTGCCTTATGGAGTTAATGATTAAATTATTATTTATTAAATGTTGCAGAAATATGAACTTTGTAAAACAATCATTTATCATCAAATAACCCAAGCAATGCAAGATATTCAATAAATGCACAATGCTTTAACAATGTTCTAGCAATTAAACTTTAAAAATCCAAATGTTTTAAATAGCCATAAAATTTAAATGCTGATCAGTTACCACTTTCATATAGCTAACTTTAAATAAACATTTGAGTGCATTTAACTATAGAGAAATGGAACATAGATACCACAAAAGACACCAAAAATGAATTTCCAATTTTCAGTTAAGTTTTTCAAAATTTTTAATTTTTATATATTTTTGTATTTTTAAATAAAACTAAACTAAACTAAGAAAAAACTAAAGTAAATGAAACTTAAAATTATTAAAACTAAACTAAATTAAATGAAATTTAAAATTGTTAAAACTAAATCCTAAAATCAAATAAATCTAAAAAAAACCAAAATATGAACCCATTAAATCTAAAATTTAAAACTTTTTATGATTTTATTATTATTAATTTTTTTTTTATGATTTTAAAATTCTAAATTTAAAACTAAGATAAAACTAAACTAAAATCTAAAATATCTAAAACCATAACCTAGCCAAAATCTAATCTAAAACTAAGCTCTAACTTAATAAAAATAAAAATCGGAAATGTTTAAACTAAGATAAAATCTAACTCTAAAATCTAAAAAATACTAACCGTAAGCTAAATCATGAAACGCAACTCAAGAAAAGATCGAAATACTTTGAGTTTTTTGTTTGTTGCGTATACAGGTCCTGGACGGCAAAAGGAAAACGTGAGGATGAAGAGGAGATCACGCGGGCCAGCAAAAGGTGAGGGCAGTGGGGATGACGGAAAGAGTAGCGTGAGGGCTGGATAGGCAGGCGAGGACAAGGATGAGGGGACGTAGGGAGTTGAGCAGTTTGAGGAGGAACGCGATAGGTATGGGCTGTGTGGTTTGGCAGTAAAGGTTACGGAAGACAACGTTTCTGGCAGGCAAGTGAGGCTGCGATGTGTGTGTGGAGGAGAACGTAGTAGAGAGAGGAAACTGCAGGAGAGCTGAGAGAGACACGACGGTGGACGGGGAAGAGAGATGCGGGTAGGGCTGCGATGAAAGGTCAAAGTTGCAGCTACGGGCTTGAAGGAAACAATGAGGAGCAGATTGAAGAGCTGAGTGTTTGTTCGCAGACCTGGCGAGGAGCAGCGTGGGAACCTGCGTGCAGAGGAAGGGTAGTAGAGGCTGCGGGAAGGGAAATGTAGGTATAATGGACGCTATGTGGAATAGGCAATAGTGTGGAGATGGTTGCGTTGAAGAAAAGCAAAGAAAGCGTAGCAACGTCGGATGATCTCCGTGAAAGCAAATGGAGTTGCAGATATGCGTTGATTTGAATGGCCAGCGCTGCAGTTTGATGGATGCAAATCTGGAGATTTGGACAGTGCACACCCTGAAAAAATTTCGAAATTTTCTTGTGAAAATGAAACCCCAGCAGACAAATGGCTTGGAAACCTCGAATTTCTCCAAAAAATTTGAAAAAATTCCAGATTATATCTATGCTTTAAATTTAGCAGTAAAACCCTCAAAGACCTCTGAATAAAATTTATATGTTCTGCTTCAGAAACCCATGTAAGATCACCTCCAGATAAACAAAAATCTAAAACCTTGGACTGCAAAACGATGCACCTGCAAAAGCTAGTTCTGAGGCCAGATCTTACCCTCCAGGTCCTAGATTTGGCTTCAAAATCAAATTTCAACTTCAGATCTGCAACCTGCAACTTGAAAACAATGAAAACAAACAACCAGAATCTGAAATGCAAAAAATAAATGAAACCCTAAAAACCATAAGAACCAACTAAATAATTTCAGTATTCACAGATTTATGACTCTAAGCAACCAAATTTGTCAATAATCCACAGAAATATTTTCAGAATTTTAGATTTACTATGAATACTTCAGAAAATCTCTCATGCATTCAAAAGATAAATTTAAATGATAAACCCAGGATCAAAACTGACTGGGCTCCTCAAGAAAATGCTTTTCGGGAGTTGGCTGGTTCAGCTGAGAACTTCCCCAAACGCCTGTTGATCTTCATAATTTAGATTTCCTGCACAGATCACTTCAACTATCAATAAAGAGGGAAAAAACAGTACTAAAATCCAAATCCAATGAAGATTCCTGCCATTATTTTCAGAAATTATATTACCACTCAAACCCTAGTGAGTAAACAAGATACCTGTGTTCAACATCACTCTTAATCAAGCTATTACCAATGGCTGAAAATAAATTTATGCAGAAAAATGAAACATCTAACAACATTTCAGAAGAGTAACACCAGCAAGATTTCAACCCCAAAGTCTTTCATTATTGCACAATAAAAAGATTACAAGAGAGCTTTCTTCAGCACAAGACTCACATATCGCCTCCTCTCAAATGACCCCTAACACCCTATTAAAAAAAAAAAATCCCAACGGCTAGTTTGAATGATTCATGTCAAACTAATCTCGATTGTCGATGAGGATCAAAATCCCTTTTAATCTCATCCGTCGAAATTTTAAATGCATTTTAATATATTAAAAAATTAAAACTTTGCATTTATTTTCTCAAAACTTTGACTTATTTTAATATTTTAATATTTTATTTTATTTTTTTAATTTTAATTTTTATAATTTTTTTTACTATTTTATAATTTATTATTATTATTATTTATTTATTATTTATATCTTTTATTATTTTTATATTTTTTTTTAATTTTTAATTTTTATTATTTTTTTTAATATTTTTATTGGATCCTCGAACTTAGCCTTCGGAAAAATCACCTGGGACCTAGGAGTTATGAGGGGATAAAACATTTTCTAACCCTCAAGACACTTTACATCATGACTTTTACAATTTTACATTTTAAGGGGGAAAACCCAATTGACATAAACCCTCATAGACCACCCAGTTCTGCGACACATATAATCTAGCAGATCAAGCAATTCGTAATAACCTAACCAAATAGTTAGAATTATTTCCAAATTACTTTTACATAGACTCAAAGCACACTAGGATTCCCCTAAGATTCTAATGACAAAATTCATTCCGGCTTTGGGGTTAGGCTGAAGGAAAACTCTGCCGATCATGGATCAGTGAGGCAAAAAACCTTCCGGAACGTATATCATCACTAGAAAATTAGGTTTGCCTAGGCAATTTACATACATGACACAGATCTGCTAAGATTATTTACAATTTACACATGCAGACTGGGTTTACAACATAACATGATCGGGCTAATGATGACAGTCGAATGGCACGGAGATGTCGATTAAGCGCTATCCCTTTTGCGAAAAAAGGGGGTGTACTGTTGTGGGTAGTTGACACGTAGTGGTCAACAAGGTGATCAGGGAGCATTTGGTCAAATGGAAGGATTTGTCGAAGGAGGATGCTACATGGAAGAGTGAACAAATTTTACAACATCCGAGCTTGCAGTTGTTTGGGGACAAGCAACATCCTAGAGGGGAAGACTGTAATGTCCCTTCCTAATTATTTTAAACAATTTTGTCATTTTGGTCTAAGGCAATTTTTTGTGATAAAAATTAGGAAAAGTGGGTCAATGAGCACCTTCGTGGAATGTGGGGGCCACTTACCCACAAATAATACACACCCCATGGTAAGCAATTCGATTTTCCCAAGTGAGGTCAAAATTAGAGATAAGACCCACATGAGAGTCAAGGCCAACAAGCATAAATAGGAGAATAGAAGCATCATTTGAGGCTTTTTGACCATTTGAAAACTCATTGTTTCTTTGACTGTTCAGCGAAGCCACAACATGTTGCTTAGCACAAGAGTTTCCCAAGGAGTGAAGCTCACTCTTTCTTCAGTGGACCTCAAGTGCCATCGTAAGAAGGTTTCCCTTTTCATTTGGAGACCCAAAGAGACATATCCTACAAGGAATCATGTTGTTCTGGTTCAGTAAGCATGCACTAAAGAAGACCACACAGTGTTGGAGGAGCAAAGGTGTTGGGAATTGGGTGTGAAGTGTTGTTGGAGTGTCTCTTGACCAATTTCCAGCCTAGAGGAGTGAATTTTCAGCAGGAGAGAGAGCATAACATTCAAAACGATTTTCTGTACTCAAAGACTACGTCATCCCCTACAAGACTATGTAGTCATTGGTGTGGGTTGTTCGGAGAGAGTCTTGGCTGGAGGATTGAGGAGTTGGGTTGCTGGGATTTTGGTTGGAGGCTTATTTGGAGGGGATTTCTAGCATTTTGGGAGCAAGAAACGACAAACTCAGCTATAGGTGTAGATTTTTGGTTTTGGAGGAGGGCTAAGCTGTGGGAGGCCAAATTTGGAGGGTCAAAACTAGGGAAAATCCTTTCTAGGTTTTTCTAGGTTTTTGGCAAGGAGTCCACCCCTAATTTTACAGAATTTTTTGGGCAGTTTTGAAGGTGAAAATCAGGGTTTGAAGTCAACCAACAGTGTCGAAACATAGGGCCATCGCAATTTTCTGGAGAGCAACACTTCTACTGTAGTTGGGCACTTTTGTACTGATCACCTGGGGCTTGTAGCTTGCCTTGTGCAAGCTTAGGTGCACTCCTTCCATCTTCTATTGTACTTCAACAATTATGTTTAATAAAATTGGCCAATTTGGTGTTCCAGAAAAAATTTATGTTTATATGTGTGTTTACTGAGTAAATTTTTGTGTTAAAATTATTGCATGTCTTTGTTATTAGTGTAAATTTATGTTAGGGGCAATTACAATTAGAATGGTATCTAGAGGGAGAATTTCACATCATGAAGAAGGAGAACCTATTGCATTTTCAGGCTATGACAAGAAAAAGAAAGGTAATAAAATAAATATGCTTTCAAATCAAACAAAGGGAATCTAGACATGTCAAAAGTTAGATGCTTTAACTATAAAAAGCATGGTCATTTTTCTTGTGATTGTAAAGAAAGAAGAAGAGCACCTAGATTAAAAAACAAATGTAATAATAGAAAAGACACTTTTAAAAATCAAAGAAAAGAGTATCCTAAGAAAACAAAAATACAGGGTACATAAATAATGTAGTGGAAGTTCAATCAGAATATTTTCTTGTTTCTGCTCTTTCTTGTTCTTTTTCTGCTGATTCATTTGATAGTTGGTTAGTTGATATTGGTGCTTCCAAACATTTTACTGGTTACACTGAATCACTCTCTAATCCTGTTGAGAGGTAGACTAATTTAAATGTTATCCTTGGAGATAATTATACTCACCAAGTTAAAGGTTATGGTTCAATTTCATTTTAGTTAGATGATGACAAATATTTTTTTTTGCAAGAGGTTTTGCATGTAACTAGTTTGGAAAAGATTTTTGCATCCATATCTGCTCTAGAAGATAAAGGAATGAAAGTTGCTTTTATTAATGGAGAATTTCTAACTTGACCTTTGAACTCAAGTATGAGAGAAGCCTTCACTCTTGGATCAAAATGTGAAGGGCTTTACAAAGTCAATGGTAAACCCATTCATGAACTAGTCCATGATACTGATCTTCAGTGTGAGCTATGGCACAAAAGATTTGCTCACCTATACTACAAAGCCTTGCCTCATGTAAGGAAGATGGTCTTTGAAATGTCTAAGATCAAAATGGATCATGAAGCAGTTTGCCTAGAATATGCAAGTGGAAAACATATAAATGGACCATTCCTTTGAAGCAGAACAACAACTGGTCAGGGACTTTAGCTCATACATTCTGATTTATGTGGACGTATGCTTGTTACTTATTTTGGTGGCTACATGTATTTCATGATTTTTGTTGATGATTTTTCTCACAAGTCATGGATATTTTTTTTTTTAAAAAGGGAACCACTTGATATGTTCAAAGATTTCAAGGCTCTTATTGAAAATCAAACTGGAAAGTTGATCAAAGCTTCAGATATGATAATGGGGGAGAGTTCACGTCCAATAATTTTAATGATCTTTGCATTGACGCCAAAATAAAGAAAGCAGTGTGTTGTACAATCCACAACAAAAAGGGGTGGCTGAGAGGAAGAATAAAACCATTTTGGAAGTAGTCAGAGCCATGTTGCATGATCAAAGGCTAGCAAAGTTTTTGTGGGGAGAAGCTACAAATATTGTTGTTTATGTGCAAAACAAAATTCCTCATCGAGACTTAGACAATAAGACTCTTGAAGAAGTCTTCACTGTTAGAAGGCCTAAGGTGAGTCATTTGAGAATCTTTGGTTGTCTTGTGTACTTTCATGAGCCAAAAGAGAAAAGGAAGAAACTAGAAGCTTCATGTAAGAAATGTATGTTTGTTGGTTATTGTGATAATTCAAAAGTTTATAGAGTTTATGTACCTGATCAAAGAACTATATGTGAAAATTTTTGAATCTTTACACACAAAAATCCTACTGCAGTCACTGGTTTAGCATCTCCTACTTGCTATTTCATTCAATAAGTTATTTAATTTATAAATAGTGATGAAAAACACTATTGCAGACTACACTGACATATAGATCATAAACTGAAACAATAGATGAGACAAACACACAAGGGACACTGTCATTTTTGGACAACACGTCCCCAGAAAAACCCAATGTGGGAAAATGGTGTAGCAGATAGAGGGTTTGTATTATTAAGCGAGTAGAATCTGAGTACGATAGGTTACCTCTCACACCGGCTAACCTTACAGTGAAATCACGGCAACAAGAAATGAATTTGAGGGTTTACCTTGTTCCCCAAGTCACAACTAATCCAATGAGTGATTTGACCCTCGCAACAAACACTGCGAAGTCCCTGTGCAATCACTCCGTGAGCCAACATCTTGCCTCTAGAAGTTTGCGTCGCCCATTCTGCTGGATTGATTTGCTGGATGAAGATTGTTGATCAACCCTCCTGGCTCAGAACCTTGCTTCTCCAGAAAAATCTTGGACTACTGATGAATACTCTGCACTGCCACTGCAAGAGACCCTCCTGGCCTGTGTCAGCTTTGCGTGAGCCCCTACTGGGCTGCGTAGGCATCTGCTCTACCTTCCTGATGCTCAAGTTGCCTCTCTGATACGTACTCTTTGGCTCGGAACTTCCCCTCCGATCCAAATATTTTCTTTTTCCCCTCTCACTGCAACTCAGATCACTTGTTCGATTTTCTCAGCAAACCACGGCCCAGAAAAATCGAACTGACTGATCAACTTGGTGTATCTCCAACTAACCCTCAAGCCTCCTCTTATACTTTTCTTGTTGATGAATCAATGGTTGAGATTAAGTCCCTAATCAATGACTAAGATTAAAATAGACTTTCTTTGTCCCTTAGAAGCTTCTCACCAGTATTTTTATTAATACCCATTAATATTTTTATTTTCTTAAGTTTAGACTTAGGAACGCCATTAAAAATATTAATTATTTTAATGAAATACAAACTAGGTGGAATTTCACCAAACAATTTTTGGGCGTTGGAGATCTTATATATTCTAGCCCCTCTGCAAAATTTTGGAGCTAGAGCACATCTGATATTACCCAAAATCAACACTTCCTCTTAGCTAGGAAAGTGCTCTAGCAAATCTTCCAAATAAAAGCATCACACTGATCCACAACATCGGTCCTCTGTGTTGTTGATGCTTGGCCTGCTGTTGTTCATCCTCTGCATTGCTGCAACCTGTGCTGCTACCCATGACACTGCCACTACCACTGTTGCATTTGTATTACAACTCCCTCTCAATATGTTGCATCATGCTACCCATAGCACTGCCACTGCTAACTAGTGCACTGCAACTCAGTTGCTGAGAGGTAAGCAACTAGAAAAGTCACTCAAACGCTGACATGTTGGTCAGTCGGGATGTCCCTAGATGCTAAAGCTACCTTTACTGCTAATCTGTGCTGACCCTCTCATGCTACTGTGCTGCTATTGTATCTGCTCTATGCCTCCCGCACTGTTCAACACTCTATTGCATTGCTTCAGATTTTGGCACTCTAGCTCTGCCATTGTCGTTCCATCATCCCTCGCACCAATCGACTCTCGTCAATCTACTACTATCATTAAGGGTTCCCGTAACCGTATGAGATCCAAGAGTTTTGGCACCTCAAGGATCGTGCCCCTTTTTAGTCCTCTTGACTACAGCTCAATATCGCCCCACCTCTTCTCTAGAGGTACATGAGCACTCATGGCGCAATCATCATCATCGTCCTCCTTGTCAGCGTTCGCTGGAGCAGTCTTTGAGTCAGACTTCTCTTCCTTGCCCTTTTTCCAAGGACACTGAGTGGCAAAATGTCCCAGTTCCCCACATCTGAAGCATCTGACTTTGGTTATATCTTTCTTTTTCCCCTTCTGTTGCCCTTGCTATCCTGTTGATGCAAAAGCTACATCCTCCTCTTCCTCCTTGACTCTGATTCCTTTGCTGCTACTTCCCTCCTTGGTTAACCATTTGATCTTTTCCTGTCGAAGAGCTGCCCACATCTCTTCCCAACTGGGGGAGAAGCCTTGCCCAAGATGCTCTAGACAAAGGTCTTCCAGTTTTCACTGACTACATTTAGGGTAGTCCTGACCATGAATTCAGGATCTGGTGTAGACCCCACAGAAGTCAGTTGGTCTCGAATCCCTTGTAATTTGAGAAGGAAGGGATCGATTTCTTCTCCCTTCTACATATGGTACTATCTTAGCTGATTCTCAAGCAACATCTTCCATTGAACGGAAGTTCCCTCGTACAAGGTAGTCAAGGCCTCCCACATTTGTCTTGTTGTGTCATTTTCAACAATATGTGGGATCACATGATCCTTGACTTCATCCAAGATCATGCACTTCACCTTTTCTTGAGCCTCCTTGTATTTCTTGAGAGGATAAGAAATGACCAGAACAACAACCACTTTCAAGGCATAATCCTTGATGCAATTCTTGTCTAAGACTGCCAGCATGCTCGCCTTCCAGATGACAAAGTTGGATGCTCCATCCAATCTGTCCTGATCCCTCAATCCATTAATTGTCATCTCTGCTCAAATGAGTGTTGAACAGGTTCTCTTCTTCTAGTTTCGTTGTTGCCCCAACAAAACTTGGATCTGGATATCTTTGGCACTAGAAATCCTCTAAGGAACAAGTTCCCTCTAGACTCCCTTTGAGTCCTGATTTCCTTCACGGAAATCCTTCTGCCAAATAATGTCGAATCACCCCTCTCCGATCCTCCTTTGCTGCTTCTCAGCAACCCAAACCTAAATTTCTTTGGCAAGAAATCTATTTAGGTAGTGACTCCCTCTACCTCGGTTCTGTCTCCATAAACATTGTTCTACAACAACAACAACATTGTCCCACCAACACCACAGATCTAATCTGCACTGCTCCTACTCCCCCGACAACTGACTAATTTGAGCCCCTTAGGCTCTGCGCTGGCTCAGAGAGTTGATGCAATCACTGCGTAGGCTCCTCTCGGCTACTGCGTCACCTCCTCCTGGCTCAAAAAGTTGACGCAAGCACTACGCGAGCTTCTGCGTCACTCCTCTTGCACTGTGTCACCCCTTCAGTTGGTTCTCTGGTCACTCCTATTACACTGTGTCACCCCTTCAGTTCGTTCTTTGGCTCTGAAACAACGTTGTCCCTGGGGACAGCTGGTTCTCTGCAATAGATTTTCTAGATCTTCTCGACTGAGGGCTTCAGTGTCCTATGATCTGCAATCGCTCTAGTACCATGTGAAAATTTATGAATCTTTTCAAATAGAAATCCTACAACAGTCACTGGTTTAGACCCTCCTACTTGTTCTTTCATTCAAAAAGTTATTTAATTTATAAATAGTGATGAAAAACACTACTGTAGACTACACTAACATACAGATCATAAAGTGAAACAATAAATGAGACAAACACACAAGGGACACCGTTATTTTTTGACAACATATTCCCAAAAAAACCCAATGCGGGAAAACCGATGCAGCAGATAAAGGGTTTGTAGTATTAAGCAAGTAGAATCTGAGTACAACATGTTACCTCTCACACCGGCTAACCTTACAGAGAAATCATGACAACAAGAACTACATTCGAGGGTTTACCTCATTCCCCAAGTCACAGCTTATCCAATGAGTGATTTGACCCTCCCGACAAACACTGCGAAGTGCCTGTTCAATCACTGCGTGGGCCAATGTCTTACCTCTAGAAGACTGCGTCACCCTTTCTGCTGGATCGATTTGCTAGATGAAGACTGCTAATGAATGCTCCTAGCTCAGAACCTTGCTTTTCTAGAAAAATCTCGGACTGCTGACGAGTACTCTGCATTGCCACTGCAAGAGACCCTCCTAGCCTACGTCAGCTTTGTGTGAGCCCCTCCTGGGCTACGTAGGCCTTTGTGCTACCTTCCTGACACTCAAGTTGCCTCTCTAATACGTACTCTTTGGCTCAGAACTCCCCCTCTAATTCAAATCTCTGCTTCTGGCCCTCTCGCTGCAACTCAGATCACTTGTTCGATTTTCTCAGCAAACCACGCACCAGAAAAATCGAACTGACTAATCAACTTGGTGTATCTCCAACTGATCCTCAAGCCTCCTCTTATACTTTTCTTGTTGATGAATCAACAGCCGAGATTAAGTCCTTAATCAACGGCTAAGATTAAAATGGACTTAATCCTCGCCTCTTAGAAGCTTCTCACCCATATTTTTATTAATACTCATTAATATTTTTATTTTCCTAAGTTTAGACTTAGGAACCCCATTCAAAATATTAATTATTTTAATAAAACACAAACCAGGTGGAATCTGGGTCTTAGAGATCTTATGTATTCTAGCCCCTCCACAAAAGTTTGGAGCTAGAACACATCCGATGCTACCCAAAATCAACACTATAGAGTTTAGCGGAGACATAACATTGGATGAAGATGCAACTCTTAGAAAAGCAATAGACTCTCCTCCTCCTGCCATTGTTGAAAGACAAGTTGTTAATGAAAAAGAGCTTGCATCTAAGTCTGAACTGGACACTGAGAATGAAATTGTTGATAATCCAATGGGTTCCATGGATCCTCTAGATCCTCCACCATATGATCCTCCTACCAAAAAGAGACCACTATGGTTGCAAGATACCTTGCAAGACACTGAACAACATGCTTTCCTAAGAGAAACGTTCAAAGAAAGTAAGAATCCAAGTCAGTTTCAAGGGTATGTTTCTGCCATGAGCAACATCATTCAAGTAGAACCATGCACCTTTGAAGAAGCTGCAAAAAAACAGGTCTTGAAAGATGCCATGACTGAAGAACATGAGTCCATCATCCAGAATGATGTCTGCGAATTGGTTCCTAGACCTCAAGGTAAATCTATTGTCACTTCCAAATGCTTGTTTATGATTAAACATGGCACAGATGGTAGCATTGGAAACTATAAGGTTAGATTTGTAGCTAGAGGTTTCTCTTAGAAAGAGGGAATATTTTACAATGAGACTTTTGCACTTGTAGCTCGATATACTACTATTCGATTTGTTGTTTCTTTAGATTTTAGCCAAGGGTGGAATCTTAACCAAATGGACGTGAAAATTTCTTTCTTGCATGGCTTCCTTAGGGAAGAGGTATTTGTGGAACAACCACAAGGATTTGAAAAGCATGACATGGAAACTCATGTATGCATACTGGAGAAAGCCTTATATGGGTTGAAGAAAGCTCCAAGAGCTTGGTATACTTGCATTGATAACTATCTGATAAAACTTGGTTTCTCAAGAAGTAGTGCAAACTCAAACCTCTACTTCAAGACAGTCGAAGGTATACCTTTGATTTTGGTATTGTATGTTGATGATTTATTCTTGATGGGAGGAGAAACTCTTATCTTCGAGTGTAAAAGGGAATTAGCTTCTGAATTTGAAATGAAAGATCTTGGTTTGATGCATTAATTTCTGGGTCTTGAGGTATGAGAAAGACCTAGTGAAATTTATATTTCTCAAGAAAAATATGTCATTAAGCTTCTTGAAAGATTTTCTACGGTAGAATGTAATTCCATGCATACTCCTATGGAATGAACTTTAAGAAATTATATGGCAAAGCTGCAGGACCTAATCTGGCAAATGCCACATAGTATAGACAACTCATTAGTGCTTTGAATGTTTTTGGTAAACACTAGGCTTGGCATATGCTTTGTCAGTATATGATTGATCCCTTTCATGCCCACTAGATTGTTGCAAAACATGTACTTAGATACTTGCATGGAACTGTCAATCTAGGATTATAATATACTACTAGAAATGTAAGATTTCATGGATATATTGATGTTGATTGGCCTGTGTAATTCTGTTGATAGAAATAACACTTTTGGGTGCTACTTTAGCTTGGGATTTGCCATCATATCTTGGATGAGCAGAAATCAAAAGTCTGTTGCACTAAGTACAACTGAAGCTCAATACATTGCTGCTAGCATGGCTAGCTGTGAGGCAGTTTGGTTGCGAAAGCTTTTTGAGGAACTATTTGAGCAAGTTCCAAACAAAACAGTTATATATTGTGACAATTAGAGTGGGATTCGTCTTGCAAAAAATCTTGTGTTTCATGATAGGTCCAAGCATATTGAAATCAAGTATCACTTTATCCAGGATATGGTGTAGAGAGGAGCAGTGAGGCTCCATCACATCTCAATTGATGATCATATAGATGGCATTGTTACCAAGCCTTTACCGAAAGGAAATTTCTTGTTTTTTAGAGAGCAACTTGGAATTATGGATGTGACCCTTCTGGGAAGCGGTCACAGCTAATCAAGAACACTGAGCTGCTTTCCCCCATGTCAGAGCTCAAAGGATTAGGGGATGATGGTGGAAAGCTTCTGAGGATGAGGGACCTCTTGGGTAGTGTGTGCCACAAGAGTAGGCCTCAGTATGCATCCGACCCATAGTCTGGGATGTGGGAAGAGCCATCTAACTGGCCAATATGTGTAGTAAGACTTGTCTAGGATGCAGGTGTTCCACCACTCGATGTTTAATGGATCTTGGTTGTGTTTGATTCTTGTTAGTATGACTTGTTTGAGTCTTGTCCATGTGATGATCCTTTCCTTTCCAAATTTGTGTCCATTGGATGATTCTTTTTTAGATTGCGACTTCATTGTTACAGATGTTACATAGTAGAGTTAAACTTAAATGAATGAAAGAGATCAGTGGAAGCAAAGATCTTCAATACAAAAAGAAATTCCTCCCCAGCTGAGAGCGAGTGTTAAAATTTGGCAGCTCAAGGATGAATTTCTCCTATAAAAAAGCGTATCTTTTAGTTCTATTTGAACAACCTATAATAAAATTTCATTTATGGCAATTCTAAAAAAACTTTCCAAAAATAGTAAGTCACATTTCAATTTAGAAGTGACTTACCAAAAATAGAAAGTCATTTCTAAATGATCAAGGTTGATCTCGAGATATAGAATCCACTTGAGAATCACATAAATCATTATTATACAAGTCAAGAATTAACATTTTTACCCTTACTAGTATTATTATTATTATGATACTATTATTTGTAAAATAGTCTAAAGTTAGTCACCTGTAATGGATTAATAAAAACAAATTCTCTCATGGAATAAGTAAATTAAATTGAGAATCTCTTGCTTGGCAAATCAAACCTCTCTCTTGGAATAAAATAGTAACTCCACACTTAAGAAAATGTAAGTCTCCCTCACTAATTAAGTGTATGGCAAAAGCGTAATTCCTTCTCATTAAATGCACTCATAACTCTCTCATTCAATTCAATTTGTAACTCTCACCAACTATTCTCTTATGTCTAAGTGTAACTCTCTATATCTCCCTAATTTGAATTATAATTCTTCAAGACAAGTGTACCTCCTTCTCTATTATTTTGATGAGTTTCACTTCTCCTCAAGTAACTCCTTGCTCATGAAATTCAATTCTGTTATTATTGGCTCAGGACATGAATTCATTTTGTAACTCCTCTCTCCTTTATCATCTATTTAAGAAAAAGAAAGCGAGAGTTGAGAGTAACATGTTCATTGTGAAGAAGGAGAGCAAGTGTTAAGAGCTAACTATGACTGGTTCTCTATTTGCAAGTGAAGTGTGAGAGCTAGTGAAGAGCAAGAGCAAGGGAAGAGCTTGAACAAGTGTGAAGGAATTGATATGATGAAGAGAAGGAGGAGATCTTCAAGCAAAGAGCAAGTGCACTTCAAATGCAAGTTGATCAGACATTGATGACTTGATCTCTCTCTCTCTCTCTCTCTCTCTCTCTCTCTGTACTTTGTTAAACAATTGAAGAAATCTAATAGAAGAAGAATCATTTGGGTTTCCCTCCTTGAGGGGTTTTGCCCTAGTCATTGGACCAAAATCTCAGTGTTTCATATTTGTGTTTGGTTGTCTTCATAAGATCCTTAAGTTTATGTTTTGTCTACAATTGATGATTTGAAATGTTTTGAAAAAGAAATTTGCATTCTAATTGTAACAACAAAGTACATTTAGTTCCGTTCAATTTTATGCAAAGTACATTCAGTTTTCTATAAATTACATTCAATTTTTTGCAAAGTACATTAAGTTCCATTCAATTTTCTGCAAAGTACATTCTAGTGGCAATGCATTTTATACACAAATGGTATTTTCTGAATCGGAAATTGTCTTTCGAAGCTCCTACAAGTGATCTCTTAATTGAGATATCTTCATTAGAATGGATGCCATGTCCTCATCCTTTGATTTCTTCATCTTGTATAGTTTATTCCGCAAAGACATCTTTTGTCTTGATGTATTTATAGAGTGCAAGTTCACTAGTTTGTCATACATAGCCTTGGAAGTTTTCAAATTTGCAACAAATGGAACAAGAGTATCTTCAATGGATTCAACTATGATCCTTTGTGCCTTTACTTCCCCTTTCTTCTACTTTGCTAGTTCTTGAGTCTTGTCTTTGCTAGGTTCAGTAATTTCCCCAGTTACATATTCCATTACCTCATGTTCTATAAGTACCAAGTCAATCCTTTTCTTCCATGCTAGGAAATTTGATGCTCCAACAAATTTATTGCTCTCCTTGCGTAAAGAACCCATATGACCTGTAGATTTAGACAAATTAATAATATGATACTTACTTGATAGCCAAGATTCTCCTCTTCCTTGATGTTGTCTCCAACATTTCTTGATGTCATCAAGACCTTTGAAGAAACTTCAATAATGTCCTTGAAAGATGTTCTCTAGGATTCCTCCAACAACAACTTTCAAGAGTGATGAATGATACCAATATCCTTTTGATGCTTTCTTCAAAGATTCCTTTCAATGAGCCTTTAAATAGATCTCCTTCTCTCAAGAGAAACCTTTGCTTGTAGTCTTACTCTCAAGCCTTCCTTTGATGAGAGCTTGATGTAGTCTTGATCTTCTTCAATGTAGAAATCCTCCATCCAAATCAATAGGTCTTCTACTTATTTTATTCCACGGATGATTCCCTTTGACAAGCAAACCCTTCTTTGTGTCCACAAGACGATCCTTCCCGCTGCTTTCTTGTTCACATTAGCTCTAATACCATGTTGAAAAGATTCAAGGTGGTAGTTTATTAAATCAATTTTCCTTAACCTTAATATTTTCTTGTCAACTTTGTTAGTCTTCTTGTGTTTTTTATTTAGATATTTTCATCAAACAAATATCAAGAACAAAAATAGTAGCAAGAAAGGACACGAAAAATAGGCTCTCAGTCAGGGTAAAACCCCTCCAAGGGGAATACTAGGAAAACTCCTTTTCTAATAGAATTTGCTTCCAATAAGACAACAAAGACCTAAACCCTAGTCCAAGTCCTCCTCCAAGAACCAAGTTATCCCTTCCAACAAGTCCTTCCTTGATCTAACACCAACCAACTTCAAATTGTAACTTCGACCTACCAGCTTCAATATAGCTACTTCGACTTGCAACTTCAACCGTGTAGATGTTGCAGAAATCCTAGCTCAACTCTTCAAGAGGTTTTCCTTGATCAAGACAACTCCTTCCAAGGTCAACGAAGTCAAAACATAATATCTTGCTCTTCCAGCTGCTTGATACTGCAACTCAAACCTGCAATTTCGACCTTCTTGGAGGCTCTAGAAACCCTAATTCTTTGTACTTGTGAGAGAGATAGAGCCCAAAAACAAGATTTTCGTCCTTCCTTTCTTCATCTAGACCTTTGCTATCTTCTTCCCTTGCTTCCCAACTATAGATTTAACTTCCTTCTTCAGATTGAACTTATGAGTGAGTGAGTCCCAAATGAGGTTGAACTGCTTGTATTTATAGCCTTTCCAAGGGGTCAAATTGCCTCCTTTAGGCCGACTTGAAGCTGCCAGGGCCGACTTGTACTTTTCGAGTTTCCATGACTTTTTTTACTGAAAAATAATTCTTTTACAAGATACATTTTTTTGCTTGGAAGGGTCTTATAAACATGATGTTGACTCCTTTGGCTCATGACAATATATCCTATGACGTAACAAACCCTAGGAGCATGAAGAACATGCGTTTACCTAGAAACCATAAAAAATGAGCATGCAACCCATGCTTTAAAATAATAAATTTTTATTTTATTCTTTTGTTTATTACATAAGATACATATTGAAATGAGTACAACAACAATTATGAAGATTGAAGCTACTTACATTTTCAACAATATTAAGTACATTGGGTTTTCCCTCTAAGTTGATAGAATTGCCTCATCACCACTAGGAAAGTCCAATGCTCCACAAGTAAAGGGTTTGAAATTCAACAAGTAGAAGAATAGTAGTCAAATATTCTCCAACATTCCTCTTTAGGCCTCCAATGTCACACTTGTACAACTCAAACTCTCCTTGGGAATGCAAATAATCACCGAGTAGCTCTCTCCTCTTGATAAGACTTAAAACTTGACTCGCAATGGCTACTTTTTTGTCCACAAAGCTATCTTTTGGGAAATATTAACTTTCAATAGCTAGTTTGACCTCTCCAACAACTAGATTCCCCTTTGAATTGACTTTTCCATGCATTAATGAGTTGAATTGTGCCACTTCACCAATATCAACACCCTAACCCTGTGGGCCAAGCATTGAATGTTATTTTTTTCCTTTTTCTACATAGTGCCAGATTATATGCATAGTCACCTGAAAAATTCCAAGGCATTGACACATAAGCCTAGTCAAACCCCTTTAATCTTGGTCAATTTGAGGATCTCCTATGCCCTTGAGGAATAAAATATTTTGAGACATTGGTTTTGTTATTGTTGCTAAGTAGATAATTTTGAACATAATGCATGTCCAAAATGATGCAATGCTCTACTTGTTCTTCCCCTATAATGCTATGAACCTCTGTTGAATGCCTCATCCAAATGGAAAAATTCTAGTTGAAATTTACTTGATGAGTCTAGATCTCCAACATCCTTTACCTAATTGACTTGAAAACTTAGCTTTTCTTGACTTCTTGACCAACTTCAATTTTCACTTTGCCACCAATGACTAGATTTGACTTTCAAATGGCTAGATTTGACTCACGTGTGTGGCTAGGATGAGATGTCACCTTGCACGAATGCGTGATTTGAGGGATCTAACATATGTTTTTTGTTCAGATGAAAATTTACGCAACTTTTTACATAATATTTGTCTCTCCATGTAAGTATGGACCACCTTGATTTGCCACCTTTCACCCACACATGTTGAAAGAGAGAGTATGGTCACCTTCAGATAGGAATATTTATTTGATTCCTTCACCTTTGTCCAAAAGATTATACCTTTTAAACATTTTGATCCTTTGTTGATTTTTTGACTCGGGAACTTGTGCATTGGGATTCATGAATTACATTGGGAAATGTGAAATGTTGTGAATTGTGAAACTGCTATGTTGAGAATGGTAAAATGAATATCACACTAAGGCCAAAGATATGTATACAAACTCTAGGACACATGACCATGAGAAAAAGACATAATTGTGTTGAAGACACGGGTAAGATTGGCCCTACATAGTGTAAATACCTCTACAAAACCAATGACTCTTGCAAACCATATGTCGAAGTAGATCCATCTTAAGGCTTACAATCCTATTCAAGACAAAAGGACTTGAGAGTGGAGTAAAAGGACTAGGCATGACCAACCCTAATAGACCTAGGATACAATAATACATAATTGTTACATGGCCTACAAGACTTTTGATTCACATTCCTTGGACTACTGGGGTATCTCCCTAAGAGGTAGAAACTCCATTTGTCAACCTTGGAATGTTTCAAAACTTGCTTGCATATATACTATTGATTTTGTAGCTCCAATAGCTTAGGATGGGATAGCACCATCACTTGTTGTTAGAGTTGAAGAACGTGAAGATGACTTCAACAATGTTAGTGTTTGTAGCTCAAACAAGTATTTCCATGAGGTTGTCTACCTATGGAAATCATCATTAAAAGTATCTTATTATTTTTTTTAAAGTTCACTTAATTAATTAATTAATAAAATGAACATTTTTTTTATTAAATTGACTTTTAGTTAATAAAGTGACTAACGTGGGTCACTTAAATAATTTAATTAAAAGAGAATGATTGATCTCATGATTAGATCTCAACTATTGAAGATTAGGTTTTTGGCTCATGTTAAAGCTATAAAAGAAAGGGAGGGAAAAGGACAAAGATACATAGAGCATTCATTTCATAAGTCATGGGAGTGAAGGAGAAAATTAGAGATTTGATTTTCACAAATTGGTGAGGTTTTCAATAGTAGTTTAGCACGAATAAGGTAGCCAATCTTCAACAAGGAAAGACATCCAATCAACAACAAGGAAAAGAGTATCCATACAACCCAGTAGAGTAGGTTGTACAATGGTTCATACAGATTCCGTACAGTCATACAGATTGGAGGGCAGACTACCTTGATTCTTGTGCAAACTAAAATTTTCAGGTTGTTTGATTAATTTCTCAGAGCTATTTTCCCTGTAATGGAGCTGTTGTAAGTTCTGAAGATAGTTTTATATGATGCACTGATCTAGAAGAGGATAAATAATTGTGCACTGTGTGTGATTGCTTTTCTTGTTTTTCTTTGCATGCAAGATTTAATAATTCCAACAAGTAACTAGATCTGATTTGTTTGCTTAAATAGTTGGTTTTAAGAAAATTTAGCATGGTATTAGAGAAATTGCTTTGAGAGAAAAGCAAATCTATTGTTTCCCAGGTTACTTCAGCAAGTTTGAGAGATAGATCTCAAGACAACCATGTCAGTGACATGTGTGAAAGTTTAGGATCGAATTGATGGGGTTTCGAAATTCTTACTATGGAAGGAAATGATCTCAGTGATCTTGAAGAAGAAAGACTTATGGTAATTCGTGTCTAACCCCCCTCCAACTCCAACACAGACCTCAAGGAGCACAAAACACCAACAGTAGTAGACCCTGTGGAAGGCAATGTGGGATAAGAAGGAGATACATTCACAGAGGGTGATCCTTAAAGCTATTAGGGATCATCTGATTTTGCATGGTGCAGAAAAGGCCAAATCTAAGGAGATGTTTGATTCCTTTGTATCACTTTTTCATAGTGATAACATGATTTGGAAAATGATTCTCAAAACTAAGCCCAAAGAGTGCATAATGGACCCCTCTAACAATGTGACTAGCTACCTTATGAGGATGAGATATATCTGTGACCAGTTTGCAACAATTGGAGAAGTTGTATTGGATGTAGAGCTAGTGAATGTTACTCTAAATGGGTTCACCAATTCTTGGGGACCTTTCATCAAAGCATCTTCCTATCTTGAGAGACTTTGGAACAACTGAATCCAAAAGGAGACTCATAAAGAGTGTGGGACCAACAAGTAGGGAGGATGAGTAGGAGATGAAAACTTAGCCTTGGTTAGCAAGATGAAGAAGAATTGTTACCCACCAAAATGGGTAACCCCATAGGAGAAAACTTTTCTCCTGCATTTGACATCCAGTCGGATAGCCAGCCAACCAACAATGCCTGACAACCACTATTTCATGATGATATTCCATGTGCCTCCGCCATTTTCATCAAACTTATACCTCTCACCCATCTGGCGTTACCTCTTGGATGAAGGTAGTCTACTATTCAAAAGATACTTTGATCATTTTGTAATCGGGTGCTTATACTTCTTTGTTTGGGAATTTAGTGTGAATAAAGGGGTGACCTGGAAGATTGATCTATCTTGACTGCAAATTTGTTCACTCACCTTACTAGGGGGCTAATATTTAGACATATTCTAGTGGGACCTAACTTGAGGCCTTAGGGTTATAGGAGGGGCACTACTTGGGAAACCTAGATTGAGATAGTGCATTCATTATCCCTACACCATACTTGACACTTTCTATCCCATATTACAAGTGTTGGAAATACTGAGAGGGGCAAATCAATATTTGACTTACAATTAGTTAATTATTAAATTTCAAAGCATTAACATCAAATCAAACATAAATCATGAGCACATCACAAGAGCAGTACACAAGAAACTTTTAGGTGGAAACCCTCCTGGGAGAAAAACCATCGAACACTTTTCTAATAAAATTTATGATTACCATGTTTCTCAGCTTCAACTTCCTAGTATTATAGAAAAACATTCAATTTATAAGGAAGCTCCAACTCTTGAAATAATTCTCCTACACCCTAGTTTTCTAGCTCCAACTAGAAGGACGCTCCAACGCCCCAATTTTATCAGCTCCAATTGAAAGGATGCTTCAACACCATGCAAGCTCCAACTTGCCTTAGCCCCACCCTACCACCCTGAAGTATTTTTAGGCTCCAACTTGAAGGAGACTTCATTCTCTGCCTTGTACCACCCAACCACCTTGAAAATATAAAATAGATAAGTAAATCATAGGCTCTCGTAGCAGGGAAAATGAACCACTTACAAAGATATTCAACAAACTCCTTTACAACTAATGTATGTTTCAAATATGCAATGAAGACCCAAACTTTGTCAGAACTTCAAAACTTCAGAGCTGCATTGTAATGTTGTACAAATTCTTGTAGTTCTTAGATCATAACATGGTACGCTAGATCACACCTCTAATTTCATAATTGATGATGACACATATTACCTTAGTCTGATAAACAACTACTACCTTGACCTTGCCTTGATTATGCTTGTGCAATGACTCACAATCTGGGATGAAGTGGAATATGATTCTGTCTCTAAATAGAAGACCCCCTTTTTGGACTTTGTGTCACTGGAATGTGCCTTCAACAAACTGCACCTTTGCTTCAATTCAACAAGTTCTATATTCACAACCTTTAAACATCTTGAAACAAAGTTATCAAAGACCATAATCAACCTTCAAGAAGATTCATGTTAAACTCACATGGGATGTGAACAGTTATAAATGATAGAACAGTGAATTTCGTTTCTTATTAACTTAGATGTACATTTATAATACATTAGAGTGACCGTTGGATTCCATACTCCAAGGTCTCTTGGACTCTCTTTGACTATCCAACTTCCACACCAACCCTTAGGATTAGGTGTCCAACATTCCCCCCCTAATCCGAAGGGGTATGTGTAATTCCAAGAAGAGAGTTGTAATAAAAAATGTGCAAAAATGCATGGCAACGCTAGGCTGAATGTGCTCTCTGAAATGTTGGTATAAGGGGGGTGGTTTAAGGATGACCACCAATATTGGAGCTCTTAGTGCAATTCCTGGAACTCTTCCAAATTTGGCATGAAGCTAAGGTCTTCTGCTAGAGGAAGTGCTCCTCATGTTTTGAAGTGGGAAACCTTCAACCTTGAAAGGGAGGTCTCAAGGTTTAAGGCTCATCATCAACCGAAGGTATGCTCAGGGGCATCTTTGTCTCTGTGTTAAGTTATGGGATGTTCTATGCTTAGAGCAATTTACTTTTCTTACTTATTATAATTCATAGATTAGCAATCA